>OX451738.1:395706217-396906217 GCA_948472305.1 Vicia faba
TATGGGAAATGATGTCGGAGTTGTTATTACTTCTCCCGAAGGTTTTCATATTCCTTTCACAGCCAAAATTTATTTTGATTGTACCAACAACATGGTAAAATATGAAGCTTGTATTTATGGGATTGAGGTTGCAATTGATTTGTGAATCAAGTTTTTGAAAGTTTATGGAGGCTCAGCTCTTGTGATTAGCCAGATTAATGGAGAGTGGGAGACTCGTCAGCCAAATTTGATCCCCTATAGAGAACATGTTATGAAGTTGATTCCTTACTTTGAAGAGATCACATTTGAGCATATCTCAAGGGAAGAAAATAATCTTGCAGATGCTTTGGCTACTCTGTCATCCATGTTTAAAGTGAAGTGGGCTAATAATGCGCCTTCAATCACTATTATGAGATTGGATGATATAGAATTTTGTTTTGAAGTTGAGGTGTAATTGGATGGCAATTTGTGGTTTCACGATATCAAGAGGTACCTTGAGACTCAAGAGTATCCTGAAGATGCGTCTGTCATAGACAAGAAATTTTTTAGGAGAATGTCAGCCAAGTTTTTCTTCAGCAATGGTGTACTGTAGAAAAGCAACCATGATGGTATGTTGCTTAGATGTATGGATAAGAATGAAGCAGAAAAAATCTTTGAAGAGATGCATGAGGGTGCCTTCGGGACTCACTCTATTGGATATATCCTGGCCAAAAAGATTTCGCGAGCTGGTTACTATTGGTCCACCATGGAAACTGATTTTTATAACTATGTTAGAATCTGTTACAAGTGTCAGATGTATGCTGACAAAGTGCATGTCCTCTCATTCCTTTGAACGTCTTGACCTCTTTGTGGCCTTTCATAATGTGTGTCATTAATATGATTGGAAAGATTGATCCTAGTGCTTCCAGCGGTCATCATGTTATTCTGGTTGTCATAGACTACTTCACCAAGTGGGTCGAAGTCGCGTCTTATGCAAATGTTACCAAGAAAGTGGTTACTCGCTTCATAAAACACAATATCATTTGTCGATATGGGATTCTCGAGAAGATCATTACAGATAATGGGTCGAATATCAACAATAAGATGATGAAATAGTTATGTGAAGATGGATGGCGCTGTTGAAGCAGCCAAGAAGAACATCAAGAAGATTGTGCAAAAGATGTTAGTAACCTATAAATACTGGTATGATGTTGCCTTTCGCTTTGCATGGCTATCGTACTTCGAATGGGGCAACCCTATTCTCACTTGTTTATGGAATGGAAGTTAAGATTACTTCCTTGAGGATTATAAAATATGTTGAGCTTGATGAATCTGAATGGGTATTGAATCAGTTAGATTAGTTGAACCTTATTGTACCTCAAAATTTTTCCTCCCATTTTATTCAAGACATTCTCCTAGGGTTCTCAAATGCTCAAGGTTGCTCAGGAATTGATCAGACAAATTCTCCTTATAAGCAATGGACTTACAATTAGGGTTTCATTTTTCTCAAGGAATTTTGGGTTTCTAAAGCCTCAAGTGGTTTCCATGGTTCCTTATATGTATCTAAGAATTCTCATACTAAGTTTCATGCCTTGAATCACAAGTTTGCTCAGTTACTTGCTTAGATGACTGAAAATCAACTGTATTGGACAAAAAGTCAATTGTGGTCAACATATAGTCAAACTTGAACATTTTTGGTCAAAATCAAGGATTGGGACTGATATTAATCATTTGATCAAAGGTTGATCATGATTCATCATGAAAAACTCTCAAATCATCAAAAGTCAAAAGTTGCCAAATTAGGGTTTTCTTAAGGAGAAGTCAACTGAACTTTGACCAAGCATAACTTTCACATGCTTCATCATATTTTTCTCAACCAAATCTCATTTTGAATGAAATTCAATTCTATACAACTTTGTCTCTCTAAGCTCAAGTCCAAAAAATGCTTCATTTGAGAGATATGTGCCAATACATTATAGGTCATTTCAAAAGTCAACAAAAAGACACTTTTTGTCAAGGCAACTTACATCAAGATAAAGTCTTCAAATTCAAAAATGGTTAACATAGAGATTGTAGAGGACATATTGAGCTTTCCAAAAAGTTCAAGATCATCTTCATATGATAAAAATTAAGAGAGTCATGATTGATGCAAGTTGGGAAATTTTGAGCAAATGCATGAAGTTCAAATTGAGCAAACTTGAATTGTTTGGCTAATAGGCCATTTTTTCAAAGTCTAAACGCGTTTTTCAGCTAATAATGTACCTCACATCTTACTCATGCACCCCTTGACCTTTTTATCTATTTATTTTGATTTTTTTATTCATTATTAATTCAAAAATAAATAAGATAAAACAAGGCTTTTTTATACAAGTCCAAGCCCATGTTTGGCTGATCTAATTCACTCTTATATATTCCCAGCACATTTAGACCTAAAGTACATGCATGCTAGCCTCCTTGAGCAACCCTAAAAATTCAAAAATCTTCCAAAACTAGGGAACGATCAAACCCTTCTTTCCAGCAAGTTTCAATCGATCTTGAGCATTCCATTGAGCTCCCGAGATCCCCAGGGAGCCATTATTACAATGCGAAGTGTCCCATAACACTCTCACACAAACTCATTGTTTTTGGTAGTTTCTCCAACTTCAAATTTTTCATTCATGTAATATAAATTAATCTTGTGCATTCACATGTGTTCATGATGTCATATATAACAATTTTGACGCATTACATGCAGGCTCTGATGCAGGAATAGGAGAACACCATTTTTAGGGCATAAAGCTTCGACATTTTTGTATCTCCCATTACATGCATTTTCAGGCTAAGCGAATGCCACCATTGAATTCGTAGACCCATGTTTAGGGGGGCTAGACTTAACCTTGTGCTTCCAATATCATTATTTTGCAGGTTTACAAAACACCCTCGCCGGAGAAGATGAAGTTGACCATCGGAGGTGGTGGTTTGACTCCTGTGCATTTATCATATATTGTTTAAATGTTGTATAATTGACACGAAACAGATAACGTCCCAGCGACAAGGTAGTGTAAGTTAGAGTATTCATGTGCAAGGGCATGAGTTCGATCCTTACCTCTTGCATATTTTTCATATTGTTTTCCGATTCTTGCAGATCCAATGTAGCACGTCCCACACAACATACATGCACCCTGCCATGGCTCACTATAAGATTTGTATAGATCTGGTCCAACGATCCCAAATCCATAAGCATACCATGCATCTTCTATGGATGAATGCACGAGATCCAACGCTGACATCTTGGGCCTCTCCTCTTTGGGCCTAATAAATTTCAGTCTGCATTTTCTATTTTTAGATCGACTGTGCGAACGTAACTCTTTTATTATTTCTCGCATTTCTTTTCATTATTATTGTAACTGTTTCCTGGGATGTAATAGTAATTATGATTTACTTTCTCGTATTTTTTCTACTTTTGTAACTCTCCTAAACCGATGTAATAGGTTTAGGTTTGTTTTCTGCTTTTACTTTCTGCACATTTACTGCTTTTCTATTTTTGATATATTACTGTTAGTAATTAGGGCTTGTATGGAAAGACTAATAATGAGATGTTAACTAACTCTAATTTCAAAGATAAACATAACTGAAAACAAATCACCTTGCACCTCTAGGGTAAACTCCCTTGTTGCCTTTCGATAAAAATAGACATGTCCCTCAAACATGGGGATGCTTTAGCAAAGTCCCTCGAAAACAAAGATCATAGTCCCTCAATGACACTTTCTATGTTGCCTTTGGTAAATGATCTAGTCCCTTAACAAAAATTGCTAAAGTGTCCCTACAAGTTGCCTTCAATGACTGTATGATGACCCACGCCTGTCCCTTCACATTCAATGATAGGGCTTCCTATTAAATAATGGTAGGATAGCACTATCGAAAGGAGGAGGAAAAGTATAATAAAGACCTTGAGTAGGTAGACCGTTGTTAATTGTTTGCTCACAAACATTTCAAAATGAAATAATTTTCACAAAAACTTTATTTTTTAAAAAATATTTTCAAACAAAACACTTTGTACGCATTCTCGAGGACATATACGAGAGTCATTACAAAGTTTCCTTACATTGGCATTCAAAATATTTTTCAAACACATTCACGAAGCAATTTTCAAAATAAAGTGAGCTAGCAATTAAGAGTCCGTAGATAATTATGGATGAAAAGGGTGCTAACACCTTCCCTTTTCATAACCTACCCCCCGAACTCAAAATAGAAAAAGGTCTTTCATGTTATTTTCACCCTTTACTTATTGGATAAAAGAAAAGTCGGTGGCGACTCTTGCTATCCACAACATTTGCGATAAAATGCAAAACCAAGTCAGTTCTCCTTCCATATTACAGAACTGGCGACTCTGCTGGAGAGTACTAAAAAGAGGGGTTACCTTAGAGTTATATCATTTCATCTGCTTTATTTTAATTGTTTGCTTTACATTTGGGGTTTTCTCGGGTTTACTTTCTTGCAAAGATCATATACCCGGATCTGGGGACCCTAGGTAAGTAGCTATAGATCATGGAAACTGTATGGCATAGACCGATATGGTTGAAGTGATGGCTACGTTAGTGTGACACATTGGTTTGTACTAGAGTTCCTTGAGTCAGTCGAGGAGAATACTAGGTTTCTGCGTGGTGTCATAAGCACTAACTGACTTTTAGAACCTTAATTGATCTAACTTGGACATTAGAAGATAGTGAGATAGTCGGATTTGGTGCAGCCCAAAGTTGGTTGATACTCGATGCTGCGCTCATGAGATTCAACTCTTGGGTTTTTTTGGTGGTAAGTCAATTGTCGTGCTAAAGAAAACCTGTGAGAAAAATCAGTGATATTGAGATCCCTAGAACCCGGTTACTATTTTAGGACAGTTTGAGCCAACTAAACTTCAAAAGGGTACTTATCTACGGACCTCATGCAAGCCTTTAAACCTAAGGCTCTTGTGTGATTTGTTTATGTTTACTTCTTGTCTATACATAAACGTAATATCATGAAATCATAACATCATAGCGTTTTCACTAACCGTTTCAAGGATCTAGAGATTTATCTTTGTCCTTTATTGTAGGTCATGGCTTCCGATCGCAGAAACACTATCCGAATCAACTTCTTAATGATATCTTCCAAACTTGAGGAGTTAGTCTCAAAGGTTCCCTAAAATTATAAATTTACCAAAAGACATGGTCATCTACTCAGTTTAGTTACTCCCGGTTTCAAAGAAGACATGATGAGTGTTTTGTTCCAATTCTTTGATCCTAAGCATCACTATTTACTCGGATTATCAGTTTGTGCCCACAATGGAAGAATTCTCTAAGTTACTCGGAATGCCTATTCTTGATCAGATACCTTTCACTGGCCTAGAGAAAGCTCCAAAACCTGAAGATATTGCAGCAACCTTACATCTGAAATGATCAGACATCGTATCTAATTGGGAAAATAAAAAATAGAGTCAAGGGTTTTCTTCCTAAATTTTTGGTAGAGAAGGCTCATTGGTTTCTAGATGCCATGAGTTTTCGTGCTTTTGAGGATATTTTGGCTTTGTTGATATATGGTTTGGTGCTTTTCCCTAACCTGGACCAACTCATAGATGTAAATGCCATCAAAATATTTCTTACCCATAACCCGATGCCTACTTTACTTGGAGATATTCTGCATTCTCTTCACACTCGTACTATGAGGAAGCGAGGGACTCTCATATGTTGCATACCTCTACTTTCCAGGTGGTTTATTTCGCACCTCCCCGAATTAGTAATGAAGAATGAACAAGGCTTGAGGTGGTATCAAAGGGTGATGTCACTCGCTCATTCAGATATCCATTGGTGTTCCTAATTTCAGGAGGACATCACTATTATTGACCGCTGCGGGGAATCCCCTAATGTGCCACTCCTTTGCATAAGGGAAGGTATCACTTACAACCCTTCCCTAGCTCTACATCAATTTGGTTATGCTAGAAGAGACGACCCTCATGATATTCTCATCCAGGGTATAATATTCGACTATGAGAAAGATCTTCAGAGTTACCATCAAAGGTTTATACGTGCTTGGGGCATGATCAATGAGATTGATAGCAAGACTTTGGTGCATAAGAATTTCATTCCTCTGGATCCTTACCTCATATGGGCGCGATCTCGTGCTCAGAATCTTATGATGCCATATCCTACTATCCTACCAGTGATCATAGAACCTGTTATTGAAGGAGATGTTCCTCATACCATTCTTCATCCTGATATGCCTACTGACTTCGAAGAACTGCAGAAGTCCTGGATTTAATTCAAGGAAGAAAGCGATACCTTTGAGACTCAGTTCTATGCTAGTGAGAAGAAAGTACTGGAGCTGACAAAATGACTCCATGAAGATAAGAGCCTTAACGCATATGTCAATACAAAGAGGAAATGTCCATGGGAGATTTGATACCTTAGACCTCAAGATTTTGATAATTTAACTCTCTTATTTTCATTGTAAGCCTAGAAGACAATTATAATTTGAACTTAATACTAAGTTTCTTTGTTTCCTTTTTGTTTAACAAATTCAAATCTTACGAGATCCTTGAAAACATTGCATACGCATCCACATACCATACATATCATCACATTGTAGGTTTTCCCAAGACAGGTTTTCTCATCTTCTTGCTGTTTATTTCAGTAAAAGATGGCTCTCGAATAAACTGTGAAGGAACATCAAGCTCAAAATTCCCAATTCCAAGAGACGCTCCTGAACTTTGCCAAGGGGCTGAAAGAGCTAATGGCACTCATCGCCAAGAAGAAGAAGACTAGGAAACCAGATGGTATCCTTAATATGGGGAGAAGATTCAAAGGTCCCACCAAACAGGTTCAATCTTCTGATATCCCATCAAATGAAGATGACAATCAAGAAGAAAAAGGTAAAAGTATCAAAGATGAGGGGGAAAGAAACCTTGGTTCTGGTAGAATTCCTGATGAAGAAGACTACTCTGATAAACAGTATCCTCCCGCTGATGACATATATAAATAGCTGGAAGATCGTCTGAATTCAATGGAAATCTAGAGAATGCCTAGACTGGTGTAATACAGTGGGAGAACTGACTTTACTGGTTTTTAAGTTTAATCGTAAATGTTGCAGTTAGCAAGAGTCGCTACCGACATTTATTTTATCCAACAAAGGAAAGGGTGAAAAGAACAGGAAATACCTTTCGAGATTATTTTCTGAGTAAGGGGGTAGGTTATGTAAAGGGAAGATGTTAGCACCCTTTCCTTCCATAGTTATCTACGGGCTCTTAGTTGTTAGATCACTTTGAAAATGTTTTTTTTGTGTAAGTGTATTTTGAAGATATTTTGAAAAGATGCCTTAGTGCGGCGAACTTTGTAATGTTTCTCGTTTCAGCGAGAACGTATACAAAGTGTTTATTTGTCTTTGAAAATATTTTGAAAAGAGAGTGTGTATGTGTGAAAAATTATTTTGTTTGTTTGTGTGAGCAAGTAACTATGAGCTATCTACCTACTCGAAAGATTTTTATTCTTTTCCTCATTTCCTTTAGATAGTGCTATTCTACTCTTAGTCAGTAGGTAGCCTTATCGTTGGATGTTTGAGAGACAAGCGCGAGTTATCGTACAGTCACAAAGGTAACTCGTAGGGCACTTTAGCACTTTTATCGTAAGGGACTAGATCATTTATTAAAGTTAACATTGAAGGGTCATCGACATACTGTGATCTTTTTAACCGAGGGTCTTTGCTAAAGTGTCCTACGCTCGAGGGACATGACCGTTTTCCGAAGGCAACAAGTGAGGTTCAACCTAAAGGTGCGCGTGTGCGAATCTGTTGTGTTTCAGTTATTTGTCTTGAATTTTAGGTTTGCTAATGTTTGTTTTTAAGTATTTCCATACAAGCCTATTAGCATTCATCTAGCAGTTAATATCAGTACGGAAAATAAAATGCGGAAATTTAAATCTACGTTATTACAATGCTTCGAGATAGGGGAATTATAAGCCAAAAGGGGGGAAATAAATGTAAATGGTCCTAGTTTAATTCTATTACATCCCATATACAATTACATGATTTATGACAATAATGCGAATAAAAATAAATGAGCATGCGAAAGAGAAAGAAAGAAAAATGTAAAGAACCCTAAAAATCTAAGTGGAAGAAAATATTTTTGTTGTTTTTGCATTTTTTGTTTAGAGAAATAATTAAATTAAATTAAGAAATTCCCAAGTCTAATTAGTTAATTAAAAAAAGTGATTAAAATAATTAATTAAAATTAATTTAATTAATGAAAGTCTAGTTCTAATTATTTTTTGTGATTTTTGATTTTTATGATTTTTTTGTTATAAAAAGAATTAAAGGAAAGTTTAAATAAATAAAGTTTAAATAAACTCAGTGGTGCCATTAGTTTGGGTTAAGAACTCCTGAATCACAAAATCTGAAGCTTTCTACATTCCACGCCCTAACCATGGCATCATATTATTTCTGCCTTCAGGCTTACATGTAAAATGTCATATTTACTCATAACATGAATAATAACAAGAATGAATGCATAAAACTGGTTTAAGTTACATGATAAGAGAGTTTGAATCAAAATTTTATCAAAACACAGTGGGATGGTTGTGACGATGATCTCAGACGCATGGGGGTTGGGTAATGATATCAATTGCCTCCTGGAGATCTCAGAAGGATGAAGGAGTCACCGATTTTAAATGAGAGAAGCTGAAACTCGGGTTTATGAGTTTTGCAACTTTTGAATTTTTTATTTAGAATTTGAGAGAGATTTGTTATGCAATAATTTTTTTGTTCCTTTTGGCCTGCCTTGTAGTGCTTTATATAGAGGGAAAGGAGGAGCAAGTATGGCAAGAAATCAAAGCTTTCAAGGCCATGAGACAAAAATCCAACATATTGAAGGTTTGCCATATTTGAATGATTCTTGCCAATTCCGTTTTTGCATGAACCTAGACAACTTTTGTTGGTTTTTGCACGAAATATTGGGCTCCATGATGGGTCAAGTTAAGCCCAAATGTATTATCCCATGTTTTATTATATTTTAATTTTAATTTATTTGACTTTAAATTAAGTAAAATCAAGATATATATAAATTAAAAAAAATAAAAATTAAGGTCATGCAAAAATGGACTTAGAGGTTCAAAAATGCAATTTTGCTCAATTTGTACTTCATGAATTTCTTCAAAATTCCCCAACTTGTGCAACTCATAACTTGATCAATTTTCATCTTTTGAAGATGATCTTACTTTTTGGAAATCCCAAGATGTCCTCTACAATCTCTATGTTGATCATTTTTGCTTTTGAAGACATCATCTTGATGTAAGTTGCCTTGACAAAAAGTGTCTTTTGTTGACTTTTGAAAATTACCTATAATGTATGATATCATATCTTCCAAATGAAGCATTTTTTGGACTTGAGAATAAAATCAAAGATGTAGAGATTTGAATTCCTTTCAAAATAGGCTTTGGTTGGAAAAAAGTTAATGAAGCATGTGAAAGTTATGTCTGGTCAAAGTTCAGTTGACTTCTCCTAAAGAAACCCTAATTTGGCAATTTTTTACTTTTGATGATTTGAGGGTTTTCCTTGAGAAATCATGATCAACCCTTGATAAAATGATGAATATCACCAAAAATCTTGAAGTTTGACTATATGTTGACTATAGTTGACCTTTTGACTAATACAATTGATTTTCAATCATCTGAGCCATTGACTAAACAAAATTGTGATGTAGGGCTTGAAACTTGACATGAACCTTGTTGAGGACCCATGAAGAACCATGGAAGCCACTTGAGACTTTTTAAACCAAATTTCCTTGAGAAATTCCAAACCCTAGTTGTAGGCTTTTGGCTTAGGAGGAGCATCTTGACTAGTCAACCCTTGAGTGTCCCGAGTGTCTGAGAAGTCTTGAAAGAATGCCTTGAAGAAAAATGTGAAGGCAAATTTTGGGGTACAATAACTGGATTTTGAAGAGTTGGGTCTTATCTCATGGGTTGTCATCCCTCAAAAGTTCAAGGTCCCTGCTTTTTCCAAATATGATGGTGTTTCTTTTCCTAAGCTTCATCTGAGGTCTTATGTCCGAAAGATCCAACCCCATATTGCTGACAGTAAGTTATGGGTTCACTTTTTTCAAAAGAGCTTATCAGGGACACAACTAGAATGGTTCTATCAGCTAGAAGGAACCAATATACGTACTTGGGAAGACCTGACAACTACTTTTTACAAGCAATATCAATATAATGCTGACATTGCACCAACCCGTGTGCAACTACAAAGCATGACTATGGGTTCGAATGAAGGATTTAAAGAATATGCCCACAAATGGAGGGATCTGGATGGAAGAGTGCAACCTCTTTTGTCTGATAGAGAGCTGGTTGATATGTTCATGGGAACTCTGACATGACCTTTCTTTAATCATCTGATCGGAAGCTCTTCATCTGGTTTTATTGAGTTGATACTAACAGGAGAATAGATTGAAAGTGGAATCTGAAGCGGAAAGATTCAAGTGGATGTGTCTTCGAGTACTATAAAGAAGACGTTCAACGGAAAGAAAGAAACAAATTTTGTTTATGGTCAGAAGGGTCGTGCCAGAGGTGACTGTAACCAGTCTGTAGGAGCTATGCTAATTTCTAATCCTGCACATATGCAACAATAATAGCAGAATAATCAGTGTAGGTCAGATGCACCTATAAGACAATTTACAAAGATCAGCATGTCGTTATCTTAGGCATTACAACATCTATTTAAAGTAGAGTTAATAACGGTAAGAGACCCTCCTCAGAATCCCAACACCTCCTCTCCTTGTTATAATCCAAATGCGAAATGTGCTTACCATTCTAATAGCCCCAGACACGACACTAATGGCTACTGGGCTTTGAAGAACAAAATTCAAGATATGATTAACAACAAAGAGATTGAGTTTGATCCACCCGAGACCCCCAACATGATCAGCGCACCTATGTCGAAGCACGACAAATGTATTAGTGCTATTGATGATGTTCTTTATCTTTCTAATGTAACTGAATGGGCTACTCCCCTCCCGATTATCAAGAAGAATATGTTGCAAGTCGGTTTATTTCTAGGATGTATTGAAATATGTTACTGCTGTGCGGCCCAACCCAATGGCTGCAAGTTGCTGGAAGAAGGTATTCAACATCTAATGGATAATCACCTAATTCTGGTTGAGAAGATTCTGTCTATTGAGAATTTGTTACAAGACTTGGAGTTGGAAGAGGTATCTGTAATATCTGGTACTCCTATCAGGATCACTTCCAATGGTTCTGTAAGGAGTCTATGGAGACTACTACTTCAAAGGGTACCAGAAGGAAACTATGGCGACTACTACTTCAAAGGGTACCAGAAGGAATCTATGGCGACTGCTACTTCAAAGGGCACCAGAAGGAATTTGCACTTCATTTTGTCTGAATGATGCATTAGAAAATGTATACGTCTGACTTAATCTAGAAGAGATATTTTTCATAATGACTTTATGGGGAAAGTCTTTGAGGTAAATACTTGTCAGAATTTAGTTTCTGAATAAATTTTTCTGGTCATGTAGATAGTTGATGATATTCTTCTGTTTATAGACTTTACCTGATAAGATAAGGGGTTAGTTGTATGCAATGTCATGATGTATGAAATGTATTGCGTAATGACGTCTCAAAATAAATGAGAATGTGATATATGTGTTTTGTGTGCATATGCTATGTGTTGTACCCCAAAATTTTCCCTCCCTTTGTCACAAGAAATCACAACCCAAGGGTTTTCTCATATTCTCAAGATTGGCTCAGGAATCGATCAAACAGACTTTTCTTTGACAACAGATCAAAGAATTAGGGTTTCTCTTGCATTTCTTAGAAAAAACACAATTCTCAGAAGTTTAGTTAACTGTCACATGTTTTCACACTTTTTCAAGTTTGCTGAAAGGTTACTGATGGTTCTCAAGGTTTGTTTATCTGAAATAGGAGCTGAGACTGTCATTTGGAATATTCAGGTTTTATCTGATCCGGGTTAACCAGATAATGTGCGTCTGTTAAAGACATCTGCTTATTAATGGAATGAACATTTGTTTGTTAATGGAATGAAACGTTTGCTTGCTAATGGAATGAGATGCTTGCTTGTTTATTGGAATACAATGCGTATTATGATTAGAATGTTGTTGCAAAGTTCTTGGGATTACTTGGAATTTAAGTTATCTGTATTAAAAATATTGGAATGCAATTTTAATTATTTTTATCTGAGAATCTTAAAGGGTTAAGTGAAGATGCAGAGAGAGAGTTGCAAATTATTGACAGTAGAAGAGTTTTACTGAGAAAAGATTTTTCATTCATTCCAAATGTGATTACAAAGATAAATTATTATTCATATGCTTTAAGGTTTTTACAACTTATAGCTATTGAAAAGTAAATTGTTTCAATTAATGGAAATCTATCTAAGCCTAAGCCTCCTAAGTTGCCATTGCTCCCATGCCCAAGATCTCTTGCTTCCCCTGCTTCCTCTATCATCCAATCACATGCTCACATGAAAAAGACAAAGAAAAGAGGATTAGTAAAGAATTTTCAAATGAAAAAAGAAAGAGAAAAAAGTCATCATTAAAGTTTACCGTCCGGAATCAGAATGCTATTTGTTCATCATGTTTTTATTTTTCTATTTGCAAATCACAAGAAGATTGCTCTTCTTGGTTCACAAAGAGAAAATTAAAAAATGCAAATGCAAGCATACAAAAGCAATTTATTCAAAAAAAGCATTAAGGCGCCAAAACTGGATGCAGCAAGTTTCAAATGCAAGACATGCTGTATAAAGCAAGCATTCAAAGGTACAAAGCTAGCATACTAAGGCAAGCTGCACAACATTGCAAAGTCAGCAACTAAACAACAAGGCAAACTGAGTTACAAAGGTACTAAGTCAACAAACTGGATGCAGCATACAAAGCAACTAGATGCAAATATGCAATGCAAAAAAGGTACAGCAGGCCAAAAGTAAACAGCAGGAAAATGCAGAGGAAAACCAAATCACAAGCCAAAAGAAAGCTTGTCATAGCTATCATCATTTTCCAGAGGCAACTTTTCAGAATATAATAAAAAACAAGCAAAAATGCTTGTTTCATGGAGAGAGAAAGAGAGAAAGATATCACCTTTGGTGAAAGTTTGCAGTTTGGCTAAAGCAGGTTGTCACAAGTTAACAAAAGCTAAAAAAAAGATATAAAACTCAAGACTGCATAACAGTCTCGGAGGAGGAGAAAAACACTTTGTCAAAAACCCTGCAAACTACAAACTTGCAGAATCAGCTTGAAAGTGCAACAAGACACACTACAACAACCTCAAAAACTACAAGCTCCAAACCTGTCAAACTACAAGCTCCAAGCCTGTCAAACTGGAAGCTTGCCAAGCCTAGTAAAACTGCAAGTTAACCAAACTGTGCACAACCAAATCCAAACTGTGCACAACCATTGACCAAACCTGTAAGCAAACCAAATAGAAAAAAAACATACACAAGCTTGCCAAGCTGCACAGCTTGAAGAAACACAACCTGCATAACCACAAAGCCTGCAAAGCATAGCCAAAAACTGCAAGCTACACAAACAGCATAACCTGCACAAACTGCAACTCTCCCAAAAACCAGAAAAAATACCAACTCAGAATCACCAAACCATAAACTACAAACCAGTTTCAGAAACAATCAACCAGAAAAAATACCAACTCAGAATTACCATCATAAACAAAATCCAAATACCAACCAACAAGTTTCAGATTCTCACATCATCATTAACCTTCAAAGCCAAGAAAGACGAAGAGCATTTCAGAAGCATACAAACAAGTTTCAGAAATACATCATCATTAACCTTCAAAGCCAAGAAAGAAGAAGAGAGGTTCAGAAGTAACAAACGACAAAGTTTTCAGAAATATTTCATCATCAAACATCAACATTCAGAGAGAGGAAGAAAGTTTCATAAGCGACAAAAAAAAAACAGAGTTTCAGAACTGTATTCAACATCAACAAAAGTCAGTCTCGGAAACGTTTCATCATCAACATCAAATCAAGAGAGTGAAAAACAAAACAACAAGTTTCAGAATCGTATCCATCATCAACAGCAAAACATCAACAAGAAGGTTTCAGAAAGAACTCATCATCAACAAATCAACAAACAATAATAAAATCTCAGAAGGTACCAAAGCACGCGTTCGTCATCATCTTCGTCTCCGCCGCTAAGCCACCGAGGAGCACCGTCTCACCCTCCATCTCTCTTGTCCAAAGAAAACCCCAAGGTACATTTCTTCACCTCAGTAAAGCCATGCAACATAATGGGTTAGCCAAACTGTAAATAAATATGAAACTGTAAAAAAATCAAGCAAAACGAAAACAAACTTTAAAAATAAGAAACGAATCGTACCAAAACTCTGGATCGTTGCAAAGAGGATAGCGAGTGAAGGGGTGGCGCTCCGGTGGCTTGAGAGGAGGGAGAATCAGAACGCATCGTTGCCTTAGAAGGATGAAGAGGAAAGGATGAAGAAACGGCGCCGCTGTAACCACAAACTCTCACACAAACCCTAAAAATGCTGAAACCCTAACAAATTAAAACAAACTTTGTGCAATTAGGCCCGTCCCACATAAATGCCTTGAGCCCACGCGAATTACTCACACCCCCTCTCTATTTCTGACTTCTCTTCTCTTATTTTTTTTCACTTGGGCCATCTCCTTTCAAACCCTAAAAGCCCATATTTTTAAAATTATTTCAGTTTTTATTCTTTCTTTAACAAAGCCATAAAATTCAATACCTTTTTTTATCAAATTAAAATAATCATTCTAATTCATTTTCTTTTGTTAATTCATCTTTAATAATTTGTTACATTTAAGAAAATACCTCAAAATAGTTTAATTAATTTATCTTTTTATTTCACTAATACTAATATTAAAACTTTAACTTTCTTAAATAGTTTTATTTTAATTATTTTCTTTTTATTATCCTTTTTAACACATTAATAAAATACAAGAATAATAGAAAATTTGTTTAATTTTTTTCTTTTAAACTTTTTATTTACACAATTAATGAAACACAAAAATAAGAATAAAATACTTAATATTTCTTTTTTTTAGAATAGATTTTATTTATTTATTTTTAAGTTAATAAATACATGCATTTCATAATTTATTGATTCACTTCATTTTTATGTTTTGTTATAGCTTTACATTTGAATTACGACGATTCGATTTGGTTGTAACACATAATATTTGGACATTATTATTCTTATGAGACTCATCCCCATTTGTAAATAATTGTACCCCCATCCCCGGATACTTTTGTAATAGCTTAGACTTTTAATTCTCGCACTTTATGCTTTCAAATATGCCATGACTAGAGATTAGGGTTTGTATGCGAAAATCTAAAATCAATCGCTAGATGACCTAATACAAGATCCAAATGCATGAAAATGACAAACACAATGCACACTAGCACCCCTAGGGTTACAATCCACTTGTTGCCTTAAAAATGGGCCATGTTATGCATGTTGGGTACTTTGGCAAAACAAAAACAAAACAAAAGATCATAGTCCCTCGATGACACTATCTTGGTTGCCTAAACAAAATGATCAAGTCCCTCAAAATTTTTGCCAAAGATACTTGACACCATTACTATCATGGTCTATACGATGACCCGCGCCTGTCCCGTTTAACATCCTAATACAAGGTTGTTCACCAAATGAAATGGTGAAACAACACTGTCAAAAGGGTTAAAAACATTAGGAAAGATCTTTGAGTAAAATAGGGTAGATAACTCTTAGTTACTTGATCAAAAACTTTCAAAACATTGCTATTTTCAAAACACACTTCACAACACAATTTCAAAACATTTCCTAAATCCAACTTTCAAAACATTGAAATCTTTTCAAAAGATAAAACATCTTTGTATACATTCAAACAAGAATCATTACAAAGGTTGCCACAACGATGGCCTCTTTTCAAAACATCTTTCAAAACCACACACAAAGCACCATTTCAAACAGTTGAAAAGCAAAAGCAAGTGATCTAAACAAGTAACTAAGAGCCCATGGATAACCATGGATGAAAAGGGTGCTTGCACCTTCCCTTTTCATAATCTACTCCCCGAACCCAAGAAAACATCTCAAAGGTCTTTCCTGTGTTTTTTGACCTTTCCTTAGGATAAAATAAAAAGTCGGTGACGACTCTTGCTAAACTAAAACATTTGCGAACACAAACGCAAAACCTCAAGTCAGTTCTCCCACCGTATCACACTATGATACTAGTAAATGATGGTGAATGTGAAATGTTATTGAAGTGCGTTCGCAAATTTGAGCAGTATCTTAGTCTGGGGAAAATAAATCTATGACTGTTGTTGGGGATGAAGAGTACGTGTATCTTCGATCTTCTGGGGATTATTTCCACTAGGGACTCCTGCTTTCTTGTTTGAGGAAACTCCGTTGGGGAACATTGATTTATTGATTTTTGCTTGAGGAAACTCTGTTGGAGAGTGTTAATTCCTGCTTGGGGAGAAGAGTTTAAGTTTGTTTGTTGTTCATTGCTCTACTCGGGAGTTTATACCTTGATTGGGGATAAAAGAGATGAATATTCCTTCTGACTCGCCTGGGGAGGATAAAGTTGACTGACATCTGGTCCAGTTTTAGGTTACGTAGTAACTCCCTGGGGATAATGACGACTTCAGTGGGGAGAGGAATTTAGCCGGTGATTTTTGGTTAAAGCACACTCAAGCTGAGGAGTGTTAGAATAAATCTATGCATTGATTGTATCTGAGGATGTATTGAATGGGTATCATAATGATATCCATATTTGGATTGTATCTGAATCGTATCTGGAAGATGCACTGAATGAGTATCAGAATGACATCCATGTCTGGATCATATCTGAACTATATCCGAAAGATATACTGAATGAGTATCAGAATGACATCCATATCTGGATCGTATCTGAACTGTATCTAGAATGAGTGTTAGAATGAATCTATATTTAGATTGTATTTGAACTGTATCTAGAAATGGATCTGGAATGAGTGTCAGAATGAATATATATTTAGACTGAAACTAAACTGTATCTAGAAGTAGAACTGGAATGAGTATCAGAATGAATCTATATTTAGACTGTATATGAATTGTATCTAGACGATGATCTGGAATGAGTGTCAGAACGAATTTATATTCAGATTGTATCTGAACTGTATCTAGAAGTGGATCTAGAATGAGTGTCAGAATGAATCTATATCTAGAACGTATCTGAACTGTATCTGGAAGAGAATCTGTTTGGGGAAATAAACCATGTTGTTGGAGAAATACTCTTGTTGAAGTAACACCCTTATTAAGGAAATGAACTCTGTTGGAGAGCAGAAGTCTGAAAGGGTTTTACAACCTCATAGGAACAAGCTCAGCTGAGGAAGAGAAACTCCATGACCTATACTGATCAGAACTCCGTAGGTTGGTAATATTTCTGGGGAGAAGATCATACTCCTTTATCAGACAAAGCAATCTGCCTTGGAAATTGCAGGGAATGTATTAACTTGTGAAGATTACGCTGTAAGGATAATCTCATTGAAGTGGCTCTGTGGGGATCTTGGAGACTTGAACATACCTCTACTTCTAGATCCCTTGGTGAATGTTAATCAGGGCGATAAGTCTTCTACTGATAGACAAGTGTTGAGATGACGGGACATAGTCGTACGCTTTAATCCCTAACTTTTTCCTGGACTGTCCTTTTAGAGTTTAGTCTCTAAAGGGGATATTTATTAGATCTCTGAGGGAAAAGCTTTTCAGAGTAAGCTTATGAGATAAAATGTTGGTCGGAATTCGGTCTCTGAAGAAATTCTTGTCAGAATTCAGTCTCTGAAAAAATGTTTGTCGAAATTCTGTCTTCGAGGAAATGCTTTGTCGGAATTCAGTCTCCGAGGAAATACTTTGTCAGAATTCAGTCTCTGAGGAAATGCTTTATCGGAATTTAGTCTCCGAGGAAATGCTTTGTCGGGATCCAGTCTCCGAGGAAATGATTTGTCAGAATTCAGTCTCTGAGGAAATGCTTTGTCGAAATTCAGTCTCCGAGGAAATGCTTTGTCGGAATTCAATCTCTGAGGAAATGCTTTGTCGGAATCCAGTCTCTGATGAAATGCTTTGTCAGAATTCAATCTCCGAGGAAATGCTTTATCGGAATCCAGTCTTCGAGGAAATGCTTTGTCGGAATTCAGTCTTCGAGGAAATGCTTTATCGAAATTCAGTCTTTCAGGAAATGCTTTGTCGGAATTCAGTCTCTAAGGAAATGCTTTTTTAGAATTCAGTCTCTGAGGAAATGCTTTTTCAGAATTGAGTCTCCGAGGAAATGCTTTGTCGGAATTCATGTCCAATGCCCCAAGTAATTCAGATGGAGATCTGCCCCTGGCTATTCGACACTTTTGAAAGATTCCTTGGAACTTGAATCGACTTCCCCCAGATCAGTTGGACACCATGCTATTCCCCTTAATTATGAAAAGCCTGTTATTGGAAATGTCTTTCCATCTGAGGTGATTCTGTTCATTGAGAGGATTTCCGTTCATTGAATATTCGTCGTGCGAATTTCTCTGCTGTCGAACGATTAATCATATGCAAACAATGTCATTTAAAAATGCAAAACTTATTTTTGTCTTGAAGTTTAAAAGAAATGCACTTTTATTAAACAAACAGAATTTTGTAAGAATATGAATTCAACTCAGGATTTATAGTAAACCTTACAGGAGTCAGGATACCTTTTGTAACAATATGCTTTCAAACTAATCCGTGCTTCAGTTAGGACTTTTAAGGATTGTAATATGGCCTGGTTCATAGTTTAAGAAACAAAGGGTAAAGGCTCAAACTTTGTTTGTACCCAACCCGTTCTTCATGATGTTCTTCAGTCCTATACTCAGTTGATTGTGCGTTTAGATCCCAATTGAGTCTAGAATCTTTGCCCTGATATTCCGGTGATGGTTCGGATACTGAAATGTTTATTTGAGAAGGCAGTCATTCTTTGTAACCTTTTCTTTTTGTTTATGATTTGTAGCGACCTCTTTTTTTTATTTTATTATCCCTACCTTTTTCCTGAACTGTTTCTTCTGTGATTACAGTCAGCGAGATGCCCCTATTTTTTCCTTAAGTCTCCTTCATAGGTTTTGACTTAGCGGGCTTTTCTTTTGAGATATAATGACTTCCTGTTTTAATAATTATGCGGAACCATCACCGTCTTTTGTTTTGGAAGGATACCTCTGACACTACTCGTCGTGTATAGAGGGAAAGCTTGTGATTGAGTGCATCATTGAATTAACTGAGGAACTACCCTGCCCAAGGTTATGATTAAAGGTTTCAATTTATGTGAAAAAGAAAACTCCTACTTCTTAGGCTCAAATGGGTTGACTAGGGATTATCTTCCTTATAAATCCACTATTTAGGATTTAAAACAACGCCCGTGCATCGTCAGCCAGGTCTGTTCAAAAGCATACTGTAGAGATTATGGTATCTTTTTCATCATCCTCCCTCTAAAGGCTTACACTTTTTTTAATTGAGAGTTGAATATCACAAAAAGGAAGTAAAATCATAGTTTAAATATAGTGAAAACGAATGGATTAATTCAAGACAAACATATGCAATGCATTAATGGAATAACAAAGTTTGACATAAAATAAATGTTCTAACAATCAAAAGAAATTACAATTTGAGAATTCAAATGAAATAAACGCTCTCAATCTTGGCCATGATTTGGCATGGGAGAAGTGATCACATTGGGAGCCTTAGGAGGGTGACCTTATTTTATTTTTATTTTTGTAGCCGTATAAATGTTCAAGACTAGGCCATTGGATTGACTAGACTTTATACAAATCAAAATAAAAATTACCACCGCGCTTTATTGTTTCCAAAGGAATGGGAAAAGAGCGAATAACCCAAAAGAGGGGGAAAGATTCAAGGTAAGGGGGTTGGTTATGTAAAGGGAAGGTATTAACACCCTAAACATCTACGGTACTCCGCGGGAGCCTCTTTGTAAAATCTGTATATTTTGGCTATAAAAAAAAGTGTTATATATAAAATGGATGGTGGAGGTGAGGAAAGAAATATATATTTTTAAAGATTTTTGCATCCGCCGTGGTTGCGAACCTTTAGTGCCTACGTACCACCTTTCGTGCAACAGGGGATCATGGTACACGTAGTTCCTCTTTTAAAAGTTTGAAACACAAGTGTGTTGGTTAATTTTATGAGATAAAACATCGCCGTCATTGTCCGTGTGGAAAACATACTTACTACCCACAATCATGAGAAAGGAGAATTTGCATCATCTCAAAATGGAGGATATGACTTGGATTTTAAAATCAACAAAGCCTCACTCAGCACCCAAGTGGAAAATATCTCTATTCACTATATATTGTAGAAGTATAGTTGTTTGCATCACTACAAGCATTGACAAGAGTCTAATCTCTTAAGAAATGTTTAAAGGTAAAAGCCAAAATGGCCAAATGGTTTGAAATGAGATTGGTTGACTTTTACTCTTCTCATAAAAAAAAGGTCAAGGTATTATTAAGTTGATTGGGGTTTATTTATAAAAATGTTTTGAAAATGCATGGACATAAGTCCAAGTTTATTATGAAAATGTTTCAAGTTTCAAAACAAGAAGAGTTTCAAAAGGAGGGAGAAGATTTTTGAAATTAAAGAAGATGAGAGGAGTAGAAGAGGCTATCCTAAAGCATGAAGTAAAAGCTAGGGATAAGGACCATCTAACCAACAAGAAGCTAAAAATTGACATTATGAGTCAAGATATAATTCCCATTCTTTGGATTGGAACCAAGCAAGCAAAGATACTAGACCTCTTGAGAGAAACAATCTTCAAGTGTATTAAGTCTTCACAAAAATTGGGCGGAGTAACGACTGTATACGGGTGAATTCCAGATTACGAACAAAGGATGTAATCACAAAAACCTGCACACAAAAAACAAACAAGCAACCCAATGTATTGAGGTAAACCTCAAGAGCTCCAGACAAAATAATCAGATAAGATCACAAGGTATCCAAGATAGGCCAGGGTTTCTAATGCTAAGTCCAGAAAAGTCCACTGCTCCATAATGGCAAGGATAGTAACCAAATTGTCCAAGTATCATTAAGAGTTTTTTAGGGTTTAAGTTGATTATTAAGTATCTTAGAAAAAGAAAAGAAAAGCTCAAGTGAGCAAAGTAAAAATGACAAGAATAATAAATACTCAAATGAGCAAAGATGAAAATGGCATGAAATGAAAAATGCGAAAAAATAAATAATGCATAAAGCATAAAAGAATAAAAGCATAAGAATAAAACAAGTCAATAATTAGTGGTTAGTTGGATGACCATCTTGAAACTTGCATTTGGAATTCATTAGAGGATTGGTAGAACCAAAGCCTCCACACAACAAGTTGCATTTTCTTTTTGTCAAGTATATCATCTATTTGGAATTCTCACAAGTACCATTTAATGATCAACGATGTTTAAGTGATTCACGTTGAACAAAGATGTTGTAGATCCATTAGAGGATTGGTAGAACCAAAGCCTCCACACAATAAATCTCAAGGTTATTGGATCAAAGAGATCAAATTAACATACTTGGGCTTGCAATCATAAGTTTGGGCCACGAATGATCATTTATTCGAATCAGGACAAAATTTAGCGCTATGTTAAGCAATCGTAAGTGGACTTATATAAAAGTCACACCTATTTTGAGGCCGGTCAATAGGAATCTATGCACCATTTGTTTTGAGACATGATATAGAGATCATGCTCCAACAACATTTAGTGCAATGAAAAAAGATGAGATGAAGGGGAATTAGGGTAAAAAGAGAAACCACATTTGAATTAATATTTAATCAAACTATTATTAAAATCATTCATCAATTTTTTTGTGGAGTTAAACTCAACACCATGGATCCAATGATGTTAATAAAGCCATGACCAAAAAATCAACCAAAGACAGCCAGAAAATATTCACAAAATAATAATATATTTAATATATACGTTAAAGGTTTAAGAAATGTCTAAAAATGGAAAATGATGAAGAAAATGCCAATTATATTCAAATTAATAAAGAAATGAAAAATAAGACCATAGAAAAATCAGAAAAGATGCCAAGTAATTTTTACAAATAATTTAGGAATTTTTAAAAGTCAGAAACTATTTTTAAAAAATAAAATAAATGGGTAAAATAAACAAAAATAGCAAAAAATAGTAAAGTCAGAAACAAAAATAAAATAAGGTCACCAATATTTGTCACAATATCATTGAATCATTCCATAATTTTTTCAGAATTTAAAAATATGTAAAAGTATTTTTAAACATTTTAATTCAATCAAATAAGTGAAAAATTCATAAAAAATACCAAAACACTAAATTAAATTTTGAAAAAATAAAAATCAGAAAGAGAATAATCAAAAATATTTTTCATAATTTTTTTGGATTTTTTGGACTAAAAATGATTTTTCTATGATTTTTTGAAATTTGAAACAATTAAAATATAAAAATCAGAAAAAGAAAAAAAAGAAAAAGATGTGGACCATTGGATGAAAGTCAAAACGCGTTAGTAATCAAATCCAAAGGATCTGGCGCGCTGTGCATATCATGGTCTTTAATGAATAATGTACAAAATGATTTATAAAATCAGAATTAAAAAAAACAAATATCACGTTTTCATTGGTTAGAAGGTGACACGTTGGTCATCTTCAACCTCTAGCCCTCACGAATTGCAGGTCTCTCAAACTGTAAAATCAGAAGCTCAGACCTATGCCATTCGCTTCGTCTCTTCAAGACGAAGACAACCATACCCCACGCCATTTTTATATAAATTGTAACTCCAGCAATTTGGAAAGAAAGTTTTGAAAAGGGATTTGAAAATTCATGGTCAAAACGTGCTTCTAGATAAAAGTAAGTGTTGCAACTAGAATCAGGACAATGAGAGCAACACAATGGTATCAAAGTTTTGAAGAATTGATGAAGGAATCTACCTATTGAAGTTGAGTTGCAGAGCTCTGAAACTGGACTTCTATGGAGCAATATAGGGCACAATTCTTGAATGTGATTATATGGTTAGCTTCAGGGAAGATCAAGGAATGTGAATTGATAAAGAAAATGGATTGAAAAAGGCTTGAGAATAGGATTCGAAGTAGATGAATTCTGAGTTGTGAAGCAAGTTTGGCAGGGTGATCCTGGCTATCTAAGCTTGGGAAATTGAATGGAGGATAACCCTCTATTTATAAGGAATCAAATGGGATGCTCAAGCGTGTGGAATGATGCAAATTGGAGGGAATCATGTGGGTCTGCATCATGAAGAAAGTGTGACTCAAACTTGATTAAAACTCAGCCAAATCGTGCGTTTCATGATGCTAATCACTCCTAGAAAGTTGCTAAACATGATTAGAAACAAAACGCGTGGAAATCTTGTGATTAGAAGCCAAAACAAAGATTTCAAAATTCTGACTTTGTGCAAAATTTAGTTTTAAACTACCAAATTCAAATCCATGGCATTTCCATCTCAAGGGGTCTTAGGGCATAATTCTTGATGCTTTGGAAAGATGAGGTAACAAGCTTTGCAATGGAAAAAGAATGGAATAAAATGTAGGCTTGAGCTGAAAATTACATGGAGTCAAAGTTGAAGAAAAAGAGTTGACTTTCCATAATTAGAAATATTTCAACTTCTTCTTTAAAAATGACATATAATCTCTTGCATCCAAACATGGCCTTCCACTTAGAATTTGCTCTTGAACCCAAAAGATGGAATGAATTAGATCTCTTTAATGACATTTTGAAATTTGAACCAATCAAAATCTCCAAAAAATGAGCAAGTTATGACTTGTTGAATTTGGCCAAAAATCATGAAATGACCTATAAGCTTTTGCATTCTTAAGGTAACTTCCATCCATTTTCTTACTTTGCACATAAAAGAAGATATGAAGTGCACACCCTTAAGATCATCATGGAAAAATAATTGGCTCAAGGTGATAAAAATTGACCAAGTTATGACCATTTGAAGTCACATATGGAAAATTAGGGATTCATCTGGATGACTTGTAATCTTTCTCCTTCACCAAGTTCCTTCCACATGAAAACTCCTTGGAACTTTTGAAGTGATTTGTTGGTAACTCTTTGAAGAGAAGAATGTTTTTGAAATCAATCAAAAATACCAAAAGATGAGAAAGATATGCCCCTTTGAAGTCCAAAACCCTAGCCTCTAGATCAAGAGAATGCTTGGTGGAACTTTGCCAAGTTTGAACAAACTTTTTGTGCCAATATTCTTCCTTTGTGAATAGAAATTATTGAGGATGATGATGAGGACCTATGGCCACCAAAACCAATTTCATACCAACTTCAAAAACATATTCAATGGTGAGGTTTGAATCTCTCAAGCTTTTGACTAGGGCATGGAAATAAACTCATGAACCCATGAAGCAAACTTGCTAAACCTCATTGCCTTTACCTACATTATCAACAAGTAAGACAAACCAATATTGCATTTTGTTAATTAGAGAAAAATTAAAGTACAATATCTATGATCACAAAAGCAAATAAATCAAGGTGCTTGGTGACTCCTCAAAGAGCAAAGCTAAAGATAAGGAGAAGAACCAAAGTCCCTAATGTGATTTTGTGGTGATTGAAACAATATGGTATGATAAAGGGATCTTAGGGGAAAAAATTGGGGTACAACAGCTGCCCTTATTTAAGTTTCTACTATCCGGAGATATGAAGGTTAAAAATCTTCGTGTCGACGTTATCGAAGATACTTAAATATAAAACAAACCCTTTTTTGGGCCCTAAGATGCCATGCAAATGTTTAGGCATATGAATGCATATGAATGGAACAAAAGAGACGCAAAGTAGTATTGGGGAGGCAGCACAAGATGCAGAAGCAAAAGAGCAACCCCACCAGGAAAATAAATCACTGGTAAACCACGAGAATAGAACCAAAGAGGAGGATAGCAAGCATCAATATTCACTGACGATGTACTATCATCGTTCACTGAATATATCATACTACCGCCGTTCACTGACGATGAACTATCAACGTTCACTGAAGATAGCAAAAAGATAACAAACACCAACGTTCACTGCCGATGTACTACCAACATTCACTGAAGGTAGAAAGAGAAAATATCATATCACCGCTGTTCACTAACGATGAACTATCAACGTTCACTAAAGATAGCAAAAAGATAACAAACACCGACGTTCACTGCCAATGTACTACCAACGTTCACTGAAGGTAGAAAGAGAAAATATCATACCACTGCCGTTCACTGACAATGAACTATCAACATTCACTGATGAGTAACTCGTCTGCCGTAGTTACTTGCCAAGAAATCCTTAATTTTTGCCTAAGCTTCCCTTACGGGTTTTCAACTTAGCGGGAAATTTATTCTGTTTATGTCTCTAATTTTTGCCTAGACCACCCTTTCGGGTTTTTGGCCTACCGAGTCACTCCTTTTTGTCTAAGCTGCCCTTTCGGGTTTTCAACTTAGCGAGTTGTTCTTTTATTTCTTTAGGAAAAGTATTTCTTGACTGCGTTAGCATTCATGGGACGTGGGAACTCCTCGCCATCCATAGTTTAAAGAATTAATGCACCACCAGAGAAGGCTTTCTTGACCACATACAGGACTTCAAAATTGGGAGTCCACTTACCTCTAGAATCAGCATTGAAAGACATGATCTTCCTGAGCACGAGGTCACCTTCTCTGAATTAATGAGTTTTGACCTTTTTACCAAATGCTTTCTTCATTCTTTTATGATATAACTGCCCATGACACAAAGTTGTCATTCTCTTATCTTCAATCAAATTCAATTGGTCAAACCTGTTCTGAACCCATTCAGCCTCTGACATTTTGGCCTCCATTATCACACGCAATGAGGGAATCTCTACCTCGACAAGGAGTACAACTTCTATCCCATATACTAGGGAAAATGGGGTTGCTCCTGTTGAAGTACGAACAGATGTTCGATATCCATGCAGAGCAAAAGGGAGCATTTCATGCCAATCTTTATAAGTAACAACCATTTTCTAGATAATTCTCTTGATATTCTTATTAGCAGCTTCAACATCCCCATTCATCTTTGTCCTGTATGGAGATGAATTGTGATGGACAATCTTGAATTCTTTGCACAGTTCTGTCATCATCTTGTTCTTCAAATTCTAGCCATTCTCAATGATGATTCTGCTCGACACACCATACCGGCATATAAGATTATTCTTGATGAAGCTCACAACCACCTGTTTGGTAACATTGGCATACGAATCAGCCTCTACCCATTTGGTAAAGTAGTCAATTGCTACCAAGATGAAACGGTGTCCATTCGAAGCTTTAGGTTCTATCATCCCGATCATGTCAATACCCCACATAGAGAAAGGCCATGGGGAGGAAATCACATTGAGAAGTGTCGGAGGCACATGGATCTTATCTGCATAAATCTGGCATTTATGGCACTTCTTTGCAAATTTGTAACAATCGGATTCCATCGTCAACCAATAATAACATGCCCTTAGCATCTTTTTAGCCATTGAATGTCCATTAGCACGAGTTCCAAATGAACCTTCATGAATCTCATGCATCAACATGTCTGCTTCGTGTCTATCCACGCCTCTGAGCAAGACCATGTCAAAATTTCTCTTGTATAACACATTTTCACTGAGGAAGAAACTGCCAGCCAATCTTCTCAATGTCTTTCTATCTTTCTTTGACGCGCCAAACGGATATTCCTGAGTCTGAAGAAAATGTTTGATATCATAATACCAAGGTTTTTCATCTGCTACCTCCTCTGTTGCAAACACATGAGCAGGCCTATCTAGCCGTTGAACTATAATTCAGGGTATATCATTCCAAGCACTTAGTTGGTACATGGAAGCCAGAGTTTACAGAGCGTCTGCCATTTGATTTTCATCTCTAGGAATGTGATGGAATTCAACTTTATTGAAAAATGGTAGTAATCTTCTAGCATAATCTTTGTAAGGGATCAAGCCAGGGTGACGAGTGTCCCATTCTCCTTTAATTTGATTTATTACCAAAGCTGAATCACCATATACATCTAGAACCTTGATTTTGAGATCAATAGCTTCTTCAAGACCCATGATACAAGCCTCATATTCCTCCATATTATTAGTGCAATCAAATGTTAACCTCGCGGTAAAAGGAATATGCGATCCATGAGGTGTAACAATCACAACACCAATTCCTTTACCCTAAGCATTCAAAGATCCATCAAATACCATACTCCAACGAGATTTTGGGTCGGGGCCCTCCTCAGGCAGTGGTTCATCATCACAATCTTTCACTTTCAAGAACATCACATCTTCATCGGGAAATTCATATTCTGCAAACTGATGATCTTCCACTGGCTGGTGAGCAAGATAATCTGCCAACACACTACTTTTAATAGCTTTTTGAGTGTGGTATTCAATATCATATTCAGATAACAACATCTGCCAGTAAGAAATTCTCCCAGTAAGAGCAGGCTTTTCAAAAATATACTTGATTGAATCCATTTTGGAGATCAACCAAGTAGTATGATTCAACATATACTGCCGCAAATGCTTTGCCGCCCAGACCAAAGCACAACATGTTTTTTCTAGCATAGAATACCGCGACTCACAATCAGTGAATTTTTTGCTGAGATAATAAATGGCAAACTCTTTCTTTCCCATTTCATCCTGTTGTCCCAGAATACAACCCATAGATTTATCTAACACTGTCAGATACATAATCAACGATCTTCCTTCTATAGGAGGGAGCAAGATAGGAGGTTCAAGCAGATATTCTTTAATACTTTCAAATTCCTTTTGAAAGTCATCTATCCACACACAACCTTGATCTTTCTTTAACAACTTAAAGATCGGTTCACACGTTGCAGTCATGTAGGAAATAAACCTGGAGATATAATTCAAACGCCCGAGGAAACCCCTGACTTGCTTTTCAGTTCTTGGTGTTGGCATTTCTTGAATTGCTTTGAATTTGTTAGGGCCAACTTCAATTCCTTTCTGGCTAACAATAAAACCCAACAATTTCCCTGATCTAACTCCGAAGGTGCATTTATTTGGATTCAAGCGGAGACGATATTTCCTCAAACGCCGAAACAACTTTAACAAATCTTCTATATGCCCTTCTTCAGTTTGGGGTTTGGAAATCATATCATCAACATATACTTCGATTTCGGTGGGCATCAGATCATGGAATAGGGTCGTCATAGCCCTCTGGTACGTTGCACCGACGTTATTTAACCCGAAGGGCATCACTCTGTAACAAAATGTTCCCTAGGGTGTGATAAACGTTGTTTTTTCCATGTCCTCTGGAGCCATTCTTATTTGATTATACCCGGAAAATCCATCCATGAACGAGAATACCTTGAATTTTGCTGTGCTATCCACAAACATGTCAATGTGAGGCAATGGAAAATCATCTTTTGGACTAGCTTTATTTAGATCTCTGTAGTCTACGCACATGCGGAATTTTCCGTCTTTTTTCGGTACTCAGACAATGTTGGCAATCCATTGAGGATACACTGACGTCACAAGAAAACCAGCATTAATCTGCTTTAGGACCTCCTCCTTGATTTTTACTGCCATATCTGGATGGGTTCTTCTCAACTTTTGTTTAACTAGCGGACACTCTGGCTTCAACGGCAAATGATGCTCGACAATGTCTGTATCTAGACCAGGCATATCTTGATAAGACTAAGCAAAAATATCCACATACTCTTTCAATAGCTCAATCAACCCGCTCTTTACATCAGGATGCAACGATGCTCCAATCTTAACCTCCTCCGGATCTTCTTCTGAACCAAAATTAACCACTTCCAAAGGCTCCTTATATGACTGAATGGTATTCTCCTCGTGCTCAAGCAACCGTGAGACCTCTTCTGGAATCTCATCATAATCTTCTTCTTCAGCCCCAAACACAGGACAACCAAAGTTGGGAGAGGGTGCATGGTCATTGTATTCAAAGAGTTTTTTAATTAATCTGCACATGTGATTTATGATTGCTTTTAGAAACTGACACATATAACAAGTGATCATGCAGATTAATTTTCAGTTATTATTTATTTTGAAAGTTTTTTTATTATTATTTATTTATTACCATTTCCCAATAAAAAGGCAGAAAATAAAAGACATAATTTTGGAAGCAAAGATAACTTTTATTAATGATCTTATCAATTATGACAAACAGATAATCCCTACAACATTAATACTTCCACCTTGGGCAGAGTGAAAGCTTTTCAAAAGAAAGAGACATATTATCAAAACAAATTACTTTGAAACATGTATGCAAGAAGGAACATCAATGGTGACCCAGTTCTGAACTCGGACTCCATGCGTCACATAATTCGGTACTTCCTGCTCTGCTTCATCCTCTTCAACAACATTAATTCCGGAACCAATTGGATGGAGGTAGCCTCTGCTGCGGAAAACATCATGATAACTGTTCACAGGAGACTTTGACTTCAAACTTTTTCCTTTGCCATTCCTCGAAGAGAAACCTAAACCAACTCTGCTTTGGTTCACGGGTGGATCCACAAGTCGTCCCCAAACTGCATTAGGACCATTGCACACAACCTGCTGCGCATCCTTCAATGAGACCACAAAATTATAATTCTTCCTTATGTTGTCAATGGATAGGGCTTGGAACTGGGTTCCAATAGTAGCCTCATCTTCTTCTACAATACTGAAAGAGGAAAGATGGGATATCAACAACGCCTGCTCCCCATTTACGATCACTACCTTCTCTTCACGCACAAATTTTAGCTTCTGATGCAGAGTTGAAGTGACAACCCCTACTTCGTGTATCCATGGCCTTCCTAGCAAACAACTATATGCGGGAATAATGTCCATTACCTGGAAAGTTATCAAGAACAAGTATGGTCCTATATGGATGGGTAAGTCCACTTCACCGATGACGGATTTCCTCGACCCATCGAAAGCTTTCACAATGATGCCACTCGGGCGCATAGGTGTTCCCTGATACTTTAACTTCATGAGGGTACTTCTCGGTATAACATTCAACACAGATCTGTTATTAATTAGCACATTAGATAGAAAGTCATTCTTGCAGTTCATGGATATGTGGAGGGCTAGGTTGTGATTCCTCCTTTCATCCGATAACTCATCATCGCAAAAACTCAAGTTGTTACATGATGCAATGTTTCCAATTACGCTATTGAATTGATCTAACGACATGTCATTCTCTACAAAAGCTTGGTCTAGTACTCTCATCAATGATTCCATATGAGCGGAGGAATTCATCAGTAACGCCAGGATAGATATCTTTGAAGGAGTCTGCAACAGATGATCTACAACTTTGTAGTCGCTCATCTTAATTACCTTTAAGATATCATCCACTTCTTTCTCCAATGTGGCTCCACTAGTCTCTCCTGCTGCCTTCTTAGGCTCATTGTTCTCAGCAATTTTCTTTTCAGCAACAACATCTTTTCGAATAACCAGCACAAACACACGACCACTACGGGTCACCCTGCTATTATCAACTATATTTCCAACATCTGGAATTGGCTGGATGGGAACTTCCACCTCGTCTTCTAATATTTTAGCGTTGTATTTATAAGGCACGACCTTATCTGATTTATAGGGAACAGGTCCTGGCAGGCTAATTACCAATGGGGTAACAGCTGGTTTGCTATGGTACTCCACCTCTAGTTGAGCGGGTGCACCAAAACAAGGTACAATAACGTTTACACCTTCATCAATACAATCAACTCTAACAAGGTCAATTCCGACAAACAATTCTTCATCTGAAGAGAAATACTCATCCGCGGAGGCATACTCTTTCTCCGACTCTTCTTCCATCAAACAAACTTCAACCATATCAATCTCATGATAATCATCTCTTTGACCTGTGATCTTAATAGTTCCATTATCTAACAACAATTGAACATCCTCCCTCACAATATAATATCCTCGGGGGTCTCGAAAACAAACTACGCAAGATCCATATTGGTGTTCCACTTGTCCAGCAGTACGGCAGAAAATGGCATGCAGCTGTACGAGATCTTCATTCAAATGTTCTACTTCAAAAATTCTGAATTCACCCGGACATCTAGAAACCATATTCACTTCCTCCTCATATTCTGCCCCAGGCCTGATTATATGGATTAAACCTTCATCCATCATCTCCTGTAAGTCATCCTTTATCTTCTTACAACCCTGGATGTTTGTACTGCAAACTGCACAACCGGCGTGGTCATGTATATAATAACTGAATTCACAGGGGTCTGCGTGCATCTTTACCAAATCCCCTCTAACCAGATTAATGTCAAAAGTCTGGAAATCATCAGGACAACCGGCCACCATATTCACAGCATTCACTCCCTCGTGCTTGGGTAGAGGATTGTCCTTCACATTAGGTCCCATGTCTTTAAAAGATAAAATTCCAGACTTTACCAACCTTTTCACTTTAGTCCTCAAAGGATAACAATTTTCAAAACTATGCCCTGGTGCTCCCTGATGAAAGGCGCACGTCTGGTCCGCTTTGTAATACCAAGGAAATGGTGATGGTACTACTGGAGGTGGTCGTGTCTGGACCAACTTCTTCTGAATCAATGCTGGTAGTAGCTCTGCATAACTCATGGGAATAGGGTCATAGTTCTCCCTTCTCTGACTATTCCCTTGGTTCCCCTGCTGGGATTGTCTTTGATAAGCAACGGTAGTTGGAGCGACATTCATAACAAGAGTCACTGAAGCGACTTGCTAGTGACGCTGATAATTCCTTCTAGGAGCATTCACTCTCCTCTGTTGTATGACAGCATTGGTATCCCCTTCTTTCTTCTTTGTAAACCTATAAGCTGGATTCTTCACACTTCCGGATCTTTCACCCTTTGTCAAACGGCCTTCTCTTACTGCCTCTTCTAGGCGGACACCCATCCCTACCATCTCTGTAAAATCACTTGGGGAACTTGCTACCATTCTTTCGTAGTAGAAAGCGCCTAGCGTCTTCAAAAATATTTTAGTCATTTCCTTCTCCTCCATGGGAGGAATCACTTGTGCATCCACTTCGCGCCATCTCTGTGCATACTCATTGAACGATTCTCTATCTTTCTGAACCATGGCCCTAAGCTGGTCACGATCGGGTGCCATATCCACATTATACTTGTATTGTTTTATGAATGCTTCTCCAAAACCATTAAAGGTATGGATGTTGACACTGTCTAAACTCATGTACCATTTCAACGCTGCGCCGATCAGACTATCCTAGAAAAAGTGAATCAACAGACGCTGATCAGCGGTGTGGGTTGACATTCTCCTTACATACATCACCAAGTGAGCACGAGGGAAAGTGTTTCCCTTGTACTTCTTAAACTCAGGGACCTTGAATTTAGCAGGCACTTTAACATTTGGGACCAAACAAAACTCATTCACGTTCTACCAAAACAACTCTTTTCCCCTAAGAGTCTTCATCTCTTTTTGCATTCTTTCAAACTGCTCTTGGAAATCATCCATTCTGTCATAAAGACCTAAATCTTCACTCGGCGGAGGGAAAGGACGACACACATCTTCAAACGGAATTAAGTTCACCGAAGGAGGTGCAGCAGGAACAATATACACCACAGGAGGTGCTGGAGTAACAACATTTGGAACCACTAGAGCATCTTGGGGGCCCAAATTAAAACCTTCAGGTTCAAAATTCTCTGGCATTTCCCATGGATAACCCTAACGCATGCGGTTATGAACAGCAGTCGGAGTAGTGGATACAGGAACAGCAGGAACTTTAGCATTTGCCCTTATTGGTTGAGGTTGAACACTCGGTGGATGATTCTGAGCAACCACCAGAGCTTCCATCAGAGTAGTCAAATTGGCCAAGCTAGCCTTAAAAGCATAAACTTCTTCGCGTAGCTCACGATTCTCCTGTTCCAAATTGTCCATCTTCTTTTTGAAGTTAGCCCGAGATTGTAGTGATGAGTCAGCTTGCTGTCGAAGTAAAGAAGCTGGGTAAGGCACATGGATATGCATTATAAATGGAAGAAATATGTGCAATATGGTGCATGATATGCCATGCTCATGATTATTTTTATTTCACCATTTGATATTTCAAGGGATTTAAGATTTATAGACATATTGCAAACATCAAAATAATAACGCATTTGAAATGCTGAATTTTTTTTATTATAATAACTCCAAAATGGATTACAAGTTTCAATGATCCCAAGTACAAGATGAAAATACAATCTAAATCCCTGAGAAAAAGAATTGATAGAGATCAATCTGTACGCTGGCACTTTCCTGTGAGCCTGACAATCTGAGCCCTCAACCTCTGGTTTTCTTCTACCTGTCTGATGGCAACTTCCTTCCAATCATCTGAAGAAGCAAGTGAGTGATCATCACCTATTTGAGGCTTAGGAGAAAATAAATCCCCTTGCCTCTCCATAGACTCTACTGCTCGACTCTCAAGGATCTCGATCAAATCATCTTTCTCCTTCAAGTCTGCCTTGTAGGAACTCTCTAAAGTCTGGAACTTGTTCTTCCAAGCATCTCTTTCCTGTTGCATCCTGACCAAAGCAAGTTGCAGTTCTTCTAGATCATCCAACAAAGGAGAAGTGGTCTTCACAAATAGGCCAGGCATGGGTGTCTCCCGAGTATACGAAATCTTCAACTGAATGGCTCTCGATCGGATCCACTGAAAATATGGCTCCAAAGAAACAACACCCCTAGGTCCAAAATCTTTCCTACTCTTCTTATGAATGTGACGCCAGGCCTTCGTAATCTTCTCCCTAGCTTCCCTGTGGTCTTCTCCTTCCTTCAGAAAGAAACTACACAAATGAATATTGTTCGGTTTATCCCTCATCGGATATCCAAGCTTTCGCCGTGCAAGAACAGGGTTATAATTAATTCCTCCCTTTGTACCAAGAAGAGGTACATTGGGGAAACTACCACAACTGTCAATAATATCCACATCTTGATAAGCTCCATGATACCAATCAATATCTGAGTGAGTAAGTGCCATGATCTTAGGAGCCCAACGGGGTTCCTTCTTGACATCCCAAAAAGCATCGAACTGAGGCATATGAGAGATGAACCATCGGTACAACAAAGGCGTACAAAAGATAATCATTCCCCCATGATAAGAACTTCGAAGCTGAACAAAGTAGTAAACCTCGCCCAATAGTGTAGGAACCGGGTTTCCAATCATGAAGATCCTGATAGCGTTAATATCGACAAACTTGTCCACATTAGGGAATAAGAATAATCCATAAGCAAGCAGAGCAAAGATGGCTTCAAAAGAAACCGTACTCTTCATTCTGACAAAGTAACGAGCTTTATCCAATAAGAACTGAGCTGGTAATCCTCTAATCCCTCCTTTAGTAGTCATATGGGCTTCCACCTCAGACTTTCCCAGATGAATCAAAGCAGCAATCTCATGTGGTTTTGGCTCACCCTCTAAACCAGTAAAAGGAACACGATCGGTAACGGGTAAATCCAATAGATAAGAATACTCCTCCAGTGTAGGCATCAACTGATAATCGGGAAAAGTAAATCAGTGATACATCGGATCATAGAACTGGACCAAGGTCGAGAGAATACCCTCCTTCGTCTTCATCTTCATGAGAGGAATAATGGATCCATACTTCTTCCGAAAGTCTGCAGGATACTCAATCTCTGGAATCAGACTGATCAGCTCATCTATCTTGGGATCCTTGAAACTGTATTTCCCGGTCTTTCTCTTTCTAGAATCCATGGTTAAAAGTACCTGAGATATTCACAAATAGTCAACCTTTGAATCCCTTGAAATATTACTTTCTTCAAAAGATGCTTATGAGTGCATGGATGCATGATGCAACAATCACACACAAGATCACACATATAGGGTTCATAAGTTCAACGTCACGAGCATGAGGTCGAAGGTACTACCCATAAGGTGTTGGTCTAAGAGTTATCACCTGCCGAACAAGGTTTTAGAGGTTCCCAGAGTCTACATCCTTCCTTCGGATATTACCAACTTCCTGATTAACTCGATAATTAGTAATATTCTCAAGAAATACTCGTCTGAAGGTAGTATCGCGTGACAACTATTTCCGGATTACTCCGTCATAGCTTCCGCACTACACCTAAAAGGCCAAGATGGGTTTGGAATTCTACGGTCCTCAGTTTCAGCAGGCTCCCAGGTCGAAAGCAGTACGTCTTCCCGATTACTCGGTAAACAACACTACAGTCAAAGGGGCCTCCACTGAGTGGGGGGATCTCATGCCTCCTTTTTTAGGATTACTCCATCAAAGTTAACATGACTATACCACCCGTCCTATCTTAAAGTTTTCCCAAGTCCGGGTATAGGACTTATGAGTAATCACCAAGCACCCGGAAAATCAGGAAAATCCAGACAAACATATATACAAAATATAACACATAAACAACAATAACACATATAAAAATATAAACAAAGATAGGCTTAACCCACTTAGGGATGGACCAGCAAGAGGCCAATCTTTCCCCAGTGAAGTCGCCATTTTTCTGTAGCGGTAGAAATGTTCAAGACTAGGCCATTGGATTGACTAGACTTTATACAAATCAAAATAAAAATTGCCACCGCGCTTTATTGTTTCCAAAGGAATGGGAAAAGAGCGAATAACCCAAAAGAGGGGGAAAGATTCAAGGTAAGGGGGTTGGTTATGTAAAGGGAAGGTATTAGCACCCTAAACATCTACGGTACTCCGCGGGAGCCTCTTTGTAAAATCTGTATATTTTGGCTATAAAAAATGTGTTATATATAAAATGGATGATGGAGGTGAGGAAAGAAATATATATTTTTTAAGATTTTTGCCCCCGCCGCCGTTGCGAATCTTTAGTGCCTATGTACCACCTTTCGTGCAATAGGGGATCAGGGTATACGTAGTTCCTCTTTTAAAAGTTTGAAACACAAGTGTGTTGGTTAATTTTATGAGATAAAACATCGTCGTCATTGTCCGTGTGGAAAACATACTTACTACCCACAATCATGAGAAAGGAGAATTTGCATCATCTCAAAGTGGAGGATATGGCTTGGATTTTAAAATCAACAAAGCCTCACTCAGCTCCCAAGTGGAAAATATCTCTCTTCACTATATATTGTAGAAGTATAGTTGTTTGCATCACTACAAGGATTGACAAGAGTCTAATCTCTTAAGAAAAGTTTAAAGGTAAAAGCCAAAATGGCCAAATGGTTTGAAATGAGATTGGTTGACTTTTAGTCTTCTCATAAAAAAAAAGGTCAAGGTATTATTAAGTTGATTGGAGTTTATTTATAAAAATGTTTTAAAAATGCATGGACATAAGTCCAAGTTTATTATGAAAATGTTTCAAGTTTCAAAACAAGAAGAGTTTCAAAAGGAGGGAGAAGATTTTTGAAATTAAAGAAGATGGGAGGAGTAGAAGAGGCTATCCTAAAGCATGAAGTAAAAGCTAGGGATAAGGACCATCTAACCAACAAGAAGCCAAAACTTGACATTATGAGTCAAGATAGAATTCCCATTCTTTGGATTGGAACCAAGCAAGCAAAGATACTAGACCTCTTGAGAGAAACAATCTTCAAGTGTATTAAGTCTTCACAAAAATTGGACGAAGTAACGGCTGTATACGGGTGAATTTCAGATTACAAACAAAGGATGTAATCACAAAAACCTGCACACAAAAAACAAACAAGAAACCCAATGTTTTGAGGTAAACCTCAAGAACTCCAGACAAAATAATCAGATAAGATCACAAGGTCTCCAAGATAGGCCAGGGTTTCTAAACCTAAGTCCAGAAAAGTCCACTGCTCCATAATGCCAAGGACAGTAACCAAATTGTCCAAGTACCATTAAGATTTTTTTAGGGTTTAATTTGATTATTAATTATATTAGAAAAATAAAAGAAAAGCTCAAGTGAGCAAAGTAAAAATGACAAGAATAATAAATACTCAAATGAGCAAAGATGAAAATGGCACGAAATGAAAAATGCTGAAAAATAAATAGTGCATAAAGCATAAAAGAATAAAAGCATAAGAATAAAACAAGTCAATAATTAGTGGTTAGTTAGATGACCATCTTGAAACTTGCATTTGGAACTCATTAGAGGATTGGTAGAACCAAAGCCTCCACACAACAAGTTGAATTTGCTTTTTGTCAAGTATATCATCCATTTGGAATTCTCATAAGTACCATTTAATGATCAACGATGTTTAAGTGATCCGTGTTGACCAAAGGTGTTGCAGATCTATTATAGGATTGGTAGAACCAAAGCCTCCACACAATGAATCTCAAGGTTATTGGACCAAAGAGATCAAATTAACATACTTGGGCTTGCAATCATAAGTTTGGGCCACGAATGATCATTTATTCGAATCGGGACAAAATTTAGCGCTATGTTAAGCAATCGTAAGTAGATTTATATAGAAGTCACACCTATTTTAAGGGCGGTCAATAGCAATCTATGCACCATTTGTTTTGAGACATGATATAGAGATCATGCTCCAACAACATTTAGTGCAATTAGAAAGGATGAGATGAAGGGGAATTAGGGTAAAAAGAGAAACCACATTTGAATTAATATTTAATCAAACTATTATGAAAATCATTCATCCATTTTTTTGTGAAGTTAAACTCAACACCATGGATCCAATGATGTTAATAAAGCCATGACCAAAAAATCAACCCAAGACAGCCAGAAAATATTCACAAAATAATAATATATTTAATATATACATTAAAGGTTTAAAAAATGTTTAAAAATGGAAAATGATGAAGAAAATGCCAATTATATACAAATTAATCAAGAAATGAAAAATAAGACCATAGAAAAATCAGAAAAGATGCCAAGTAATTTTTACAAATAATTTGGGAATTTTTAAAAGTCAGAAACTATTTTTAAATATTAAAATAAATGGATAAAATAAATAAAATAGCAAAAAATAATAAAGTCAGAAACAAAAATAAAATAAGGTCACCAATATTTGTCACAATATCATTGGATCATTCCATAATTTTTTCAGAATTTAAAAATGTGTAAAAGTATTTTTAAACATTTTAAATCAATCAAATAAGTGAAAAATTCATAAAAAATACCAAAACACAAAATTAAATTGTGAAAAAATAAAAATCAGAAAGAGAATAATCAAAAATATTTTTCATAATTTTTTTGGATTTTTTGGACTAAAAATTAATTTTCAATGATTTTTTGAAACTTGAAATAATTAAAATATAAAAATCAGAATAATAAAATAAAAGAAAAAGATGTGGACCATTGGATGAGAGTCAAAACGCGTTAGTAATCAAATCCAAAGGATCTGGCGCGCTGTGCATATCATGGTCTTTAATGAATAATGTACATAATCATTTATAAAATCAGAATAAAAAAACAAATGTCACGCTTTCATTGGTTAGAAGGTGACACGTTGGTCATCTTTAACCTCCAGCCCTCATGAATTGTAGGTCTCTCAAACTGTAAAATCAGAAGCTCAGACCTATGCCATTCGCTTTGTCTCTTCAAGACGAAGACAACCATACCTTCGCACCACTTTTATATAAACTGTAACTCCAACAATTTAGAAAGAAAGTTTTGAAAAGGGATTTGAAAATTCATGGTCAAAACGTGCTTCCAGATAAAAGTAAGTGTTGCAACTAGAATCAGGACAATGAGAGCAACACAATGGTATCAAAATTTTGAAGAATTGATGAAGAAATCTACCTATTGAAGTTGAGTTGCAGAGCTCTGAAACTGGACTTCTATGGAGCAATATAGGGCATAATTCTTGAATGTGATTATATGGTTAGCTTCAGGGAAGATCAAGAAAGGTGAATTGATAAAGAAAATGGATTTAAAAAGGCTTGAGAATAGGATTCAAAGTAGCTGAATTCTAAGTTGTGAAGCAAGTTTGGCAGGGTGATTCTGGCTATCTAAGCTTGGGAATTGAATGGAGGATGATCCTCTATTTATAAGGAATCAAATCGGATGCTCAAGTGTGTCGAATGATGCAAATTGGAGGGAAATCGTGTGGGTCTGCATCATGAAGAAAGTGTGACTCAAACTTGATCAAAACTTAGCCAAATCGTGCGTTTCATGATGCTAATCACTTCTGGCAAGTTGCTAAACATGATTAGAAACAAAAACGCGTGGAAATTTTGTGATTAAAAGCCAAAACAAAGATTTAAAAATTCTGACTTTGTGCAAAATTTAGTTTCAAACTACCAAATTCAAATCCATGGCATTTCCATCTCAAGGGGTCTTAGGGAATAATTCTTGATGCTTTGGAAAGATGAGGTAACAAGCTTTGCAATGGAAAAATAATGGAATCAAATGGAGGCTTGAGCTGAAAATTACATGGAGTCAAAGTTGAAGAAAAAGAGTTGACTTTCCATAATTAGAAATATTTCAACTTCTTCTTTAAAAATGACCTATAATCTCTTGCATCCAAACATGGCCTTCCACTTAGAATTTACTCTTGACCCCAAAAGATGGAATGAAGTAGATCTCTTGAATGACATTTTTCAATTTGAACCACTCAAAATATCCAAAAAATGAGCAAGTTATGACTTGTTGAAGTTGGCCAAAAATCATGAAATGACCTATAATCTTTTGCATTCTTAAGGCAACTTCTATCCATTTTCTTACTTTGCACATAAAAGAAGATATGAAGTGCACACCCTCAAGATCATCATGGAAACTGAATGGGCTCAAGGTGATAAAAATTGACCAAGTTATGACCATTTGAAGTCACATATGGAAAATTAGGGATTCATCTGGATGACTTGTAATCTTTCTCCTTCACCAAGTTCCTTCCACATAAAAACTCCTTGGAACTTTTGAATTGATTTGTTGGTAACTCTTTGAAGAGAATAATGTTTTTGAAATCACTCAAAAATACCAAAATATGAGCAAGATATTCCCCTTTGAAGTCCAAAACCCTAGCCTCTAGATCAAGAGAATGCTTGGTGGAACTTTGCCAAGTTTGAACAAACTTTTTATGCCAATATTATTCCTTTGTGAATAGAAATTATTGAGGATGATGATGAGGACCTATGGCCACCAAAACCAATTTCATACCAACTTCAAAAACAACTTCAATGGTGAGGTTTGAATCTCTAGAGCTTTTGACTAGGGCATGGAAATAAACTCATGAACCCATGAAGCAAACTTGCTAAACCTCATTGCCTTTACCTACATTATCAACAAGTAAGACAAACCAATATTGCATTTTGTTAATTAAAGAAAAATCAAAGTACAATATCTATGATCACAAAAGCAAATAAATCAAGGTGCTTTGTGATTCCTCAAAGTGCAAAGCTAAAGATAAGGAGAAGAACCAAAGTCCCTAATGTTATTTTGTGGTGATTGAAACAATATGGTATGATGAAGGGATCTTAGGGGAAAAAATTTGGGTACAACACCTTAGGAGGGTAAAATTCAATCTCCTTATTGTCAATCAAATCTTGAATCTTGTTTTTCAAAGACCAGCAGCTGTCGGTATCGTGCCCAGGACTATTAGAATGGTAGGCACACTTCACGTTCGAATTGTACTTAGGAGAGAAGGTATCAGGGTTTTGAGGAGGATCCATTAGTGTAATCAATTTTGCTTTTAGAAAATATTGTAACGCTTGAGACCATGGCATATTAATATTAGTGTACTGCCTTTCTTGGAACTTTATCCTACGCCTATTGCCCTGTTGTTGTTGAACATGTGTAGGATTAAAAATTAACACCGCTCCCACAGAATGATGGTGGTCATTTTTACTATGGCTCCTTTGACCATAGAAAACATTAGTTTCTTTTTTACCAACAAATGGATTCTTTAAATCATTGGAGGTCGAGGACATTGGGATCTTCCCACTTTTGATACCGCTTTCAATCTTTTCTCCAGTCAAAATTATCTCTGTAAAACAAGACGAAGAACTCCCAATTAGCAGATTTAAGAACAGGCCTGTCAGAGTGCCCATGAACATGTCTACCATTTCCCGATCAGTCAGAGGAGGTTGCACCATGCCAGCTAAATCCCTCAATTTCTGTGCATATTCCTTGAATCCTTCCCTTGAGCCCATGGACATATTCTGCAATTGCACTTGAGTTGGTTCTGGGTTAGCATTCTATTGGTATTTCTTGTAGAAAGCAGCAGCCAAGTCTTCCCAGGTATGAATGTTGGTTCCTTCCAGCTGATAGAACCATTCCAGTTGAGTGTCAGCTAAGTTTTCTTGGAAGAAATGGACCCATAACTTCCAGTCAGCAGTGTGAGGCTGGATCTTTCTGACGTATGACCTCAAGTGAAGTTTAGGACAAGAGACCCCATCATATTTGGAAAAGACAGGGACCTTGAACTTAGGTGGGATGACCACCTCTAGAACCAGCCCTAGTTCACCGAAATCCAACCCTGGTATCTTCTGGACCTCCATAGCCTTGAGCCTATCCTCCAACTATCTGTACCTGTCATCAACAGGAGGATATTGTTCATCTGAGTAATCCTCGTCTTCAGAACCCTGGTTATTCTTGTCTTCCGACTTAATGTTTCTATCCTCTTCATCTTCATCAGAGGAGACTTCAACAACTTGAATCGGTTGGATCAGACCTTTGAATCTCCTTCCCAGATTAAGGACAATAGCTGGCTTCTTAGTCTTCTTCTTTTGCTTGGAAAGGAGCGTCATTATTTCTTGCTGCCCCTTGGCAAGATTCATAAGGGTCTCTTGGAATTGTACATGTTGGGCCTGGAGATCTTTAACATTTTGTTTGAGGGCCATTTTTTTGCTGAAATAAACAGTGAGAAAAATGAGAAACCTGTACTAGAAAACCTGTTCATGAAATGATGCATGATATGTAGATGTAATGTTTTCAAGGATCTTGCGGGGTAAACAAGGAAAATGGTAGAATCTGACTGCAGCTTTGACTTAAGAACTTTGTATCGTTTAACGCCCTTCCACGAGAATTAAGCTCACTATGTTGAGTGGGTCGTAGCCTCTGACTCAAGTTATCGTGCTTTGGTCTTTTGACAACATTGGCTAGAGGAAAATAAATCCCCTTTCCCCTTGCTAGACGTTAGTTCATGATACTTTGGCGGCATTTGGTTTAGAGGAAAATAAATCCTCCTACCCCTTGCTAGGCGTATGGTTCATGATAACCTGCATCTTAGACCCTTGAGATCCTTGAAATGGTTAATGAAAATTCTATGACATGATGTTGTGATGTTATGCACCAAGCAAAAGTATAAGGTGATGAAAACAAGTAAGTCTTGCAAGAAGTCTCAGTTATTGGATAATGAATACAAACAATTCCTGCAGGGAGTTCAAGTTTTTAGATAATAAATGCAAGAAAGTCACACAAGTAGCCTTAGGTCCAAGCTTGTATGGAGTTTGTAGGTAAGTACCCTCTTGAAATTTAGTTGGTTCAACCTGTCCTAAAGAAAGTAACCGGGTTCTAAAGGATCTCAATATCACCGATCTTTCTTCATCGGGTATTGTTTCACCTCAAGAATCTTTTCTCGCGGCCGAAATATCCCAAAAGTACGATCTCAATAAGTGTAGTATCGAGTATCAACCAATCCTCAGTTTTGCACCGAAGCCGGCTATCTCACTACTTTCTAATGGCCAAGTTTGTTCAACTAAGGTTCTAAGGTCAGTTAGTGCTTCATGACACCATACAACGGCCCCGTATTCTCCTTGATTCAACCAAAAGGATATAGGTACCAACAAATGTGTCACACTAACATAGTCAGCACTCCAACCATGCCGGTATTACACTGTACAGTCCCCACGATCTATTGCTACTTACCTAATGTGCCCCAGATTCAGGTATATGATCTATACAAGAATACCCAAACATAACACGAAATGTAAAGCAAGCAAATCAAACAAGTTAAGCATTTTAAATGTGAACTATATCTAAGTAACCCCATTTTTATTATTTCCCCAGTAGAGTCGTTAGTTCTGTAATACGGTGGAAGAATTGACTTTACTGGTTTTTGCGTTTAATCGTAAAAGTTGCGGTTAGCAAGAGTCGCCACTGACTTTTCTTTTATCCAACAAAGGAAAGGGTGAAAAGAACCGGAAAGACCTTTCGATATTATTTTGAGTAAGGGGGTAGGTTATGGAAAGGGAAGGTGTTAGCACCCTTTCCATCTGTAGTTATCTACGGGCTCTTAGTTGCTAGCTCACTTTGAAAATGCTTTTTTTGTGTAAGTGTATTTTGAAAAGATGCCTCAGTGCAGCAAACTTTTGTAATGTTTCTTGTTTCGGCGAGAACGTATAGAAAGTGTTTTTTTTGTCTTTGAAAATATTTTGAAAAGAGAGTGTGTTTGTGTGAAAAATTATTTTGTTTGTTTGTCTGAGCAAGAAACTATGAGCTATCTACCTACTCCAAAGATTTTTTTTCTTTTCCTCATTTTCTATAGATAGTGTTATCCTACTATTAGTCAATAGGTAGCCTTATCATTGGATGTTTGAGGGACACGCTCGAGTCATCGTACAATCACGAAGGCAACTCATAGGGCACTTTAGCAATTTTATCGTAAGAGACTAGATCGTTTACCGAAGGCAACATCGAAGGGTCATCAAGGGACTACAATATTTTTAACCGAGGGTCTTCGCTAAAGGGTTCTACGTTCCAGAGACATGACTATTTTTCTGAAGGCAACAAGTGAGGGTCATCCTAGAGTTGCACGTGTGCGAATGTGTTGTGTTTCAGTTATTTGTCTTGAATGTTAGGTTTTCTAACGTTTGTTTTTAAGTCTTTCTATACAAGCCTATTAGAATTCATCTAGCAGTTAATATCAGTACGGAAAATAAAATGCGGAAATATGAATCTACGCTATTACAATGCTTCGGGATAGGGGAATTACAAGCCAAAGGGGGGAAATAAATGTAAATGGTCTTAGTTTAAGTCTACTACATCTCATGTATAATTACATAATTTATGACAATAATGCGTATAAAAATAAATGAATGCGCAGAAGAGAAAGAAAGAAAAATATAAAGAACCCTAAAAATCTAAGTGGAAGAAAATGTTTTTGTTCTTTTTTCATTTTTTGTTTATAGAAATAATTAAATTAAATTAAGAAATCCCTAAGTCTAATTAGTTAATTAAAAAAAGTGATTAAAATAATTAATTAAAATTAATTTAATTAATGAAAGTCTAGGTCTAATTATTTTTTGTGATTTTTGATTTTTATGATTTTTTTGTTATAAAAAGAATTAAAGGAATGTTTAACTAAATAAAGTGAAAAGAAAAGAAAAATAGGAAATGGGTCTGTCATGATATTTTGTTCTGCCACACCTGTGTTGACTTCCTCTGCGTTTCTCAAACCACCACGGAGGGTGGAAAACACCATCATCTCCGATGGAGGTTTTTCTTCAAAACCTGCAAAATCAAACAAACAAAAAAAGCAAAACTCTAGATCCAGTATATTGGATCATGCGATCTCAGTGGTGTCATTAGTTTGGGTTAAGAACTCCTGAATCACGAAATCTGAAGCTTCCTGTATTTCACGCTCTAACCATGGCATCATGTTATTTCTGCCTTCATGCTTACATGTAAAACGTCAGATTTACTCTCAACATCAATAATAACAAGAATGAATGCATAAAACCGGTTTAATTTACATAATAAGAGAGTTTGGAATCAAAATTTTATCAAAACACCATGGGATGGTTGTGAGGATGATATGAGATGCGTGGGGGTTGGGTAATAATATGAATCGCCTCCTGGAGATCTCAGAAGGATGAAGGAGTCGCTGGTTTTGAATGGGAGAAGCTGAATCTCAAGTATATGAGTTTTGCAACTTTTGAATTTCTTTTTGAGAATTTGAGAGAGCTTTGTTATGCAATAATATTTTTGTCCTTTTTGGCCTGCCTTGTAGTGCTTTATATAGAGGGAAGGGAGGAGCAAGTATGGTAAGAAATCAAAGCTTTCAAGGCCATGAGAAAAAAATCCAACATATTGAAAGTTTGCCATATTTGAATGATTCTTGCCAATTCCGTTTTTGCATGAACCTAGACAAATTTTTTTGGTCTTTGCACGAAATATTGGGCTCCATGACGGGTCAAGTTAAGCCCAAATGCATTATCCCATGTTTTATTGTATTTTTATTTAATTTATTTGATTTTAAATTAAATAAAATCAAGATAAATATAAATAAAAAAAATTAAAAATCAAGTTCATGTGGAAATGGATTTAGAGGTCCTCTAAGATGTTATGGACATTTTTGAACATCAAAAACTAGGCTCATAGGTTTAAAAATGCAATTTTGCTCAATTTGTACTTCATGAATTTCTTCAAAATTGCCCAACTTGTGCAACTCATAACTTGCTGAATTTTTATCTTTTGAAGATGATATATGACTTTTTGGAAATCCCAAGATGTCCTCTATAATCTATTTGTTGATAATTTTTGCTTTTGAATATATTATCTTGATGTAAGTTGCCTTAACAAAAAGTGTCTTTTGTTGACTTTCGAAAATGACCTATAATGTATGAGATCATATCTTCCAAATGAAGAATTTTTTGGACTTAAGAATAAAAGCAAAGTTGTAGAGAATTGAATTTCATTCAAAATAAGCTTTGGTTGGGAAGACATTGATGAAGCATGTGAAAGTTATGCCTGGTCAAAGTTTAGTTGACTTCTCATAAGGAAACCCTAATTTGGAAATTTTTTACTTTTGATGATTTGAGGACTTTCCTTGAGGAATCATGATCAACCCTTGATCAAATGATGAATATCACCAAAAATCTTAAATTTTGACTGTATGTTAACTACAATTGACTTTTTGACTAATACAGTTGATTTTCAATCATTTGAGCCATTGACTGAGCAAACTTGTGATGTAGGGCTTGAAAATTGACATGAACCTTGTTGAGGACCTATGAAGAACCATGGAATCCATTTGAGACTTTTTCAAACCAAATTTCCTTGAGAAATTCCAAACCCTAGTTGTAGGATTTTGGATTAGGAGGAGCATCTTGATTAGTCAATCCTTGAGTGTCCTGAGTATCTGAGAAGCCTTAGAAGAATGCCTTGAAGAAAAATGTGAGGGCAAATTTTGGGGTACAACAACTAGATTTTGAAGGGCTGGGTTTTATCTCGGGGGTTGTCATCCCTTAAAAGTTCAAGGTCCCTACTTTTTCCAAATAAGATGGCGTTTCTTGTCCTAAGCTTCATCTGAGGTCTTATGTCCGGAAGATCCAACCCCATACTGCTGACAGAAAGTTATGGGTTCACATTTTTTTAGAGAGCTTATCAGGGACACAACTAAAATGCTTCTATCAGCTAGAAGGAACCAATATACGTACTTGGGAAAACCCATCTGCTACTTTTTACAAACAATATCAATACAACGCTGACCTTCCACCAACCTGTGTGCAACTACAAAGCATGACTATGGGTTCGAATGAAGTATTTAAAGAATATGCACAGAAATGGAGGGATTTGGCTGGAAGAGTGCAGCCTCCTTTGTCCGATAGAGAGCTGGTTGATATGTTCATGGGAACTCTGACATAACCTTTCTTTAATCATCTGATCGGAATCTCTTCATCTGGTTTTATTAGTTGATACTAATAGGAGAACAAGTTGAAAGTGGAATCCGAAGTGGAAAGATTCAAGTGGCTGCATCTTCGAGTACTGTAAAGAAGATGTTCAAAAGAAAGAAACAAATTTTATTTATGGTTAGAAGGGTCGTGCCAGGGGTGACTGTAACCAGTCTGTAGGAATTTTGCTAATTTTTTAATCCTGCACCTGTGCAACAATAACAGCAGAACAATTAGCGTAGGTCAGATGCACCTAGAAGACAGTTTACAAAGATCAGCATGCCGTTATCTTAGGCATTACAACATTTATTGAAAGCAAAGTTAATAACAGTAAGGGACCCTCCTTAGAATCCAAACACCTTCTCTCCTTGCTATAATCCAAATGTGAAATGTGCTTACCATTCCAATAGCCCCGAGCATGACACCAATAGCTGTTGGGCTTTGAAGAACAAAATTCAAGATATGATTAACAACACAGAGATTGAGTTTTATCCACCTGAGACCTCCAATGTGATCATCGCACCTATGTCGAAGCCCGACAAAGGAATTAGTGCTACTGATAACGTTCTTTATGTTTCTACTGTAAGTGAATTGGCTACTCCCCTCCCGATTATCAAGAAGAGTCTAATGCAAGTCGATTTATTTCTAGGATGTATTGAAAGATGTTACTACTGTGCAGCCCAACCCAATGGCTGCAAGTTGCTGGAAGAAGTTATTCAGCATCTAATGGACAATCACCTAATTATGGTTGAGAAGATTCCGTCTGTTGAGAATTTATTGCAAGACTTGGAGCTGGAAGAGGTATCTGTAATATCTGGTACTCCTATCAGGATCACTTCCAAGGGTCCTGTAAGGATCACTACCAAACCCAAAGGTGCTCCCCTGATAATCACTTCACCTGGACCAATTTTGTATTCCTCGGACAAAGCACGCCCTTGAAACTATGGAAACAACATCTACTACCATGGCGTCAAGCGAGAGTCATTGACCGTTGAGAATAAAGATATTGAAGTTGTTGATCCCCACATTGACAATATTGCTGGGACCAGTAAGGTTACTAGAAGCGGAAGGGTTTTCTCTCTGAAAATCTCTCAAAAGACTATTGCTACACCTGTACGAGTTACTGCGACCGAGTCAACTTCTGAGACTCGGGGCAAAGAACAAATAAATGAGCCTGCCCAGACGAAGGTACCTAAAAAAGTCACCACTGGCGATACTTCCAGGAAAGAGTTAGAGGAGGTATTAAAGATTATCCGCAAAAGTGATTACAAGATTGTCGAACAGTTGGGACAATCTCCCTCCAAGATATCCATGTTATCCCTTTTACTATGTACTGAGGCCCATGCTCAGGCTTTAGTAAAGTTCTTAAAATCTTCTCACATGCCACAAGAAATTTCTGTCGATCAATTTGGAAGTTAGGTTTCTAGCTTAACGACTGACAATGGGTTAGGATTTTCTGATGCAGATTTGACTCCTGAAGGAAGAAACCATAACAAGGCCTTGTATGTCTCCATTGAATGCAGGGGCACTACAAAATGATGGTAGGAAATAGAAACTACTTCAGTCACTACGACCTTGACAATTGGACCTTTCCTACCGTCGGCAACTGGAAGACTGAAGACCTTACCTCAATATCCTTTAGTCAGGAGTAATTTCTATTTCCTTTTTATTATTTTCAAAAGTTTTGGTTATGTAATTTTTAAACAATGACGTTAAGCCTGGTGCCTTACCCGAGGCACAATGGTCCATTTGTTAGGGTTGTCATTTCATAAACATATTTTTATTTAATAAAGCATTGGACGTTTTGCATTCAAATTTTGCACCCTTCGTCTTTCTTTTATTTTTATCACTTTCAAAATAGATATATGTTGTTACACACACCCATACAATAAATTGCAGATCCACATCCACTTTGGATCCCGTTGATAACAATTCTGCAATTTCCACTTATGACTTTGAAAATACGATCTACCAAGACAAGGACGAAGGTGAGTAAGATTGTGAAATACCTGGAGAACTTATCAGATTGTTAGTGCAAGAGGAAAAGGCTATATAACCGCATGAAGAGCCATTTGAGGTTGTAAACTTAGGCACTGAAGCTGACAGGAAAGAAGTCAAGATAGGTGCCAACTTAGAGAACAATGTCAAGAACAGGTTAATCTAGATGTTACATGACTATGTTGATATGTTTGATTGGTCATGCAAAGACATACCAGAGATTGATACTGATATTGTGGTTCACCATCTGCCGATGAAAGAGGGTTGTTATCCAATAAAGCAAAAGGTTCGTCGTATGTGTCCCGAGATGTTGGAAAAGATCAAGGTTGAGGTTATGAAGCAATTAAACATAGGTTTCTTAGCAGTTACATCATATCCTCAGTGGGTTGCAAATGTGGTGCCAGTTCCTAAGAAGGATGGCAAGGTGTGTATGTGTGTAGATTACAGGGATTTGAACAGGGAAATCCCCAAGGATGACTTTCCGGTTCCACATATCGATGTTCTGGTTGACAACACCGCTCAGCATAAAGTATTCTCCTTCATAGATGGTGTAGTGGTAGAAATGTTTAAGACTAAGCCATTGGATTGACTAGACTTATATAGATCAAAATAAAAATCACCGTGACACTTTATTGTTTCCAAAGGAATGGGAAAAGAGAGAGTAACCCAAAAGAGGGGGAAAGATTCAAGGTAAGGGGGTTGGTTATGCAAAGGGAAGGTATTAGCACCCTAAATATCTACGATACTCCACAGGAACCTCTTTGAAAAAATCTGTATATTTTGGCTATAAAATGTTGTATGTAAAATAGATGGTGGACGTGAGAAAAGAAATATATTTTTTTATGATTTTTGCATCCGTCGCGGTTGTGAACCTTTAGTGCCTATGTACCATCTTTCGTGCAATAGGGGATCAGGGTACACATAGTTCCTCTTTTAAAAAAAAAAACACAAGTGTGTTGATTAATTTTATGAGATAAGACATCATAGTCATTGCCCGTATGGAAAACATGCTTACTACCCACAATCATGAGAAAGAAGAATTTGCATCATCTCAAAGTGGAGGATATGACTTGGATTTTAAAATCAACAATGCCTCACTCAACATCCAAGTGGAAAATATCTCTCTTCACTACATATTGTAGAAGTATAGTTGTTTGTATCTCTACAAGGATTGACAAGAGTCCAACCTTTTGAGAAAGGTTTTAAAATAAAAAGCCAAAGTGGCAAAATAGTTTGAAATGAGATTGATTAACTTTTAGTCTTCTCACAAAAAATGTCAAGGTATTATTAAGTTGATTGAAGTTTATTTATAAAAAAAATGTTTTGAAAATGCATGGACCTAAGTCCAAGTTTATTATGAAAGTGGTTCAAGTTTCAAAACAAGAAGAATTTTCAAAAGGAGGAAGAAGATTTTTGAAATTAAAGAATATGGGAGGAGATGAAGAGACTAGCCTAAAGCATGAGGTAAAAGCTAGGGTTAAGAACCATCTAACCAACAAGAAGCCAATACTTGAAATTATGAGTCAAGATAGAATTCTCATTCATTGGATTGAAACCAAGCTAGCAAAGATACTAGATCTCTTGATAGAACCAAACTTCAAGTGTATTAAGTCTTCATAAAAATTGGGCAGAGTAACGGTTGTATACGGGTGAATTCCAGATTACAAACAAAGAATGTAATCACAATAACCTGCACACAAAACAAATAAATAACCCAATGTCTTGAGGTAAACCTTAAGAGCTCCAGACAAAACATAAATTAAGGTCACAAGGTCTCCAACATAGGCCGAAGTTTCTAATCCTAAGTCCAAGAAGCCCAATGCTCCATAATGCCAAGGATAGTAACCAAATAGTCCAAGTTTCATTAAAGGGTTTTTTAGGATTCATGTTGATTATTAGGTGTCTTGAAAAAAGAAAATAAAGGCTCAAGTGAGCAAAAAAAAATAGCAAGAATATAAATGCTCAAGTGAGCAAAATACAAATAACATGAAATGAAATGCTTAAAGTAAATACTACATAAAGCATAATAAATAAAAGCATGAAGTGAAACAAATTAATAATTAGTGGTTAGTTGGATGACCATCTTGAAACTTGTATTTGGAACTCATTAGAGGATTGGTAGAACCAAAGCCTCCACACAACAAGTTGCATTTTCTTTTTGTCAAGTATATCATCCATTTAGAATCCTCACAAGTACCATTTAATGATCAACGATGTTTAAGTGATCCGCGTTGATAAAAAATGTTGTAGATCCATTAGAAGATTGGTAGAACCAAAGCCTCCACACAATGAATCTCAAAGTTATTGGATCAAAGGGATCAAATTAACATACTTGGGCTTGCAAACATAGGTTTGGACCACGAATGATCATTCATTCGAACCGGGACAAAATTTAGCGCTATGTTAAGCAATCGTAAGTGGACTTATATAGAAGTCGCACCTATTTTGAGGCCGGTCAATAACAATCTATGCACCATTTGTTTTTGAGACATGATATAGAGATCATGCTCCATTAACACTTAGTGCAATGAGAAAAGGATGAGACGGAGAAGGGTGAGAAAGAATACAAACCACATTTGAATTAAATTTTAATTAAACTATTATTAAAATCATTCATCCATTTTTATGGAGTTAAACTCAACACCATGGATCCAATGATGTTAACAAAGTTCATAATAAAAAATTCAACCCAAGATCAGCTAGAAAATAATGACAAAATAATATTGCATTTAATATATACATTAAAAAGGTTTTTAAAATAGAAATAAAAGAGAAAAATATCAACTATGTTCAAATTAATCAAGAAATAAAAAGTAAGACCATAGAAAAATCAGAAAAGGACTCAAATATTTTTACAAAATTTTTGGTAATTTTTTAAAGTCAGAAACTATTTTTAAAAATTAAAAGAAATAGGTAAAATAAACCAAAAATGATAAAAAAATAACAAAGTCAGAAATCAAAAATAAATTAGGTTACCAATATTTATTACAATATCATTGGATCATTCCATAATTTTTTTCACAATTTAAAAATGCATAAAAGTATTTTTAAACATTTAAAACAATTCAAATAAAGTGAAAATTTATAAAAAAATATCAAAACACAATAAAATTGTGAAAAAATAAAAATTGGAAAGAGAAAAATCAAAAATATTTTTCATAATTTTTTCAGATTTTTTGGACTACAATGAATTTTCTAAGATTTTTTGAAGTTTTAAGCAATTAAATATAAAAATCTGAAAATAAAATAAAAACCAAAAAGTTGTGGACCAATGGATGAGAGTCAAAACGCGTTAGTAATCAAATCTAAGGGATCTGGTGCGCTGTGCATATCATGGTCATTAGTGAATAAAACACTGAATCACTTATTAAATCAGAAATTCAAAAAAACAAGTGACGCGCCTTCATTGGTTTGAAGATGATACGTTAGTTATCTTCAACCTGCAGCCAACGTGAATTACAGGTCTCTCAAACTGTAAAATCAGAAGCTCAGACCTATGCCATTCGCTTCGTCTCTTCAAGACAAAGACAACCACACCTTCGCGACAAATTTATATAAACTGTAGCTCAAGCAATTTGGAAGGAAAGTTTTGAAAAGGGATTTGAAATTTCATGGTCAAAATGTGTTTCCAGATAAAAATAAGTGTTGCTACTAGAACCAGGGCAATGAGAGCATCACAATGATATCAAAGTTTTGAAGAATTGATGGAGAAATCTACCTATTGAAGTTGAGTTGCAGAGCTCTGAGACTGGACATCTATGGAGGAATATAGGGCACGATTATTGAAGGTAATTATATGGTTAGCTTCGGGGAAGATCAAGAAAGGTGAATTGATAAAAAAATGGATTGAAAAAGGCTTGAACACTGATTTTGAAGTTACAAAAATTTGAGTTATGGAGCAAGTTTGGCAGGGTGATTTTGGCTGTTCAAGCTTGAGAAAATGAATGGGATAGTTCATGTATTTATAGGAGAAGCAAATGGGATCAAAAGAAAGAGTGAATGATTCATTTTTAGAGGGAATTCGTGTGAATCTGATGCACGAGTGAAGTGTGATCTTATTTTCACCAAAACTCATCCAATATTTTCGTTTTGAGGTGCTAAACACTTATGGCAAGTTTGTTAATCAAGTTTAAATCAAAAACTCGCATAAATCGTGTGATTAGAGGCCACATGATGGATTTCAAAATTCTGACTTGGTGAGAAATTCAGTTCCAAGTTACTAATTTCAAAACAATGGCATTTTCAACTCAAGGGGTCTTTGGGCTTGATCCTTCATGCTTTATAAAGATGAGGTTACAAGCTTTGCAATTAAAAAAGAATGGAATCAAATGGATGTTTGAGCTGAAAGTTGCATTGAGTCAAAGTTGGGGAAAAAGGTTGACTTTCCATACTTAGAAATATTTCAAATTTTTCTTCAAAAGTGACCTATAATGTCTTGCATCCAAACATGGCCTTCCACTTGGAATTTGATCTTGACCAAAAAAATATGGCATGAAATAGACCTCTTGAATGAAATTTTAAAACTTTAACCATTCAAAATCTCCAAAAATTGAGAGTTATGAATTGTTGAAGTTGGCAAAAAATCATGAAATGACCTATAATATTTTGCATTCTTAGGGCATCTTCTGTCCATTTTCTCACTTTTCATATAAAAGAAGGAATAAAGTTCACATCCTCAAGACCGTTATGGAAAAAGAGTGGGCTTAAGGTGATAAAAATTGACCAATTTATGATCATTTGAAGTCACACTTGAGAAATTGGGGGTTCATCTGAAGGACTTGTAATCTTTCTTTATCATCAAGTTTCTTCCACATGAAAACTCCTTGAAACTTTTGAAGTGATTTTTTAATAACCCTTTGAAGAGAATGATGTTTTTGGAATCACTAAAAATTACCAAAAGATGAGCAAGATATACTTATTTGAAGTTCAAAACCCTAGCTCCTAGATCAAGAAAATGCTTTGAGGGACTTTGACAATTTTGAACAACCTTCTTATACCAACACTCTTTCTTTGTAGATAGAAGTTGTCGAGGATGATAATGAGAACTCATAGCCACCAAAAATACTTCCATATCTTGAGAATTGAGAGAAATATGCACTTGTGATCAATGGGAACAAGACTTTGTCCAACCATGACAACTTCTTCCATCAACCCCTTGTTCTTTTGAAACAATTTGATATCTTTGAAATGTGATGAACCAAAATAAACCTTTCCATAACATTTATTCCAAAACAACTTCAATGGTGAGGTTTTAAGTTCTCAATCTTTATTGACTAGAGCATGGAAATAAACTCATGAACCCATGGATCAACTTGCTAAGCCACATTACTTTTACCTACATTATTAACAAGTAAGACAAACCAACATTGCATTTTATTAATTAAAAATAAAATTAAGACAAAATATTCATGATCACAAAAGAAAACAAGTCAAGGTGCTTGGTGATTCCTCAAAGAGCAAAGCTAAAGATATGGAGGAGAATCAAAAGCCATAATGTGATCTTGTTGTGATTGAATCAACATGGTATGATGAAGGGATCTTAGGGGAAAAAATTGGGGTACAACAGCTGCCCTTATTTAATTTTCTTATATCAGAAGATACGAAGGTTAAAAATCTTTGTGCCAACGCGATCGAAGATACTTAAATATAAAATAAACGCTATTTTTGGCCCTAAGATGCCATGCAATGCTTATGAGCATGAATGCATATGAACAAAATCAAAGAGACGCAAAACACCAATGGGGATGTAACAAAGGAAATGAAGAAACAAAAGAGAAACCCGACCAGGAAAATGAATCACTGGTGGATCAAAAGACCCGACTCATAGAAGATGATAAAAATTCAAAGGATACACCAACTTCTACTGAAGGCGAAACTACTAACGTTCACTGAAGGTAGAAAGAGGAAAGAAATAACAACATCGATGTTTACTGACGGTGAGCTACCAACATTTACTGAAGGTAGAGAGAAAGAATCATCGATGTTCACTGACGATGAACTACCGACTTTCACTGAAGGTAGAAGGGAAAGAAATATCATAGCATCGCCGTTCACTGATGATGAAATACCAACATTCACTGAAGGTGGCAAAAAGATAATAATCACCAACTTTCACTGATGGTGACCTACAAACTTTCATTGAAGGTAGAGAGAAAATATATCATAGCACCGTCGTTCACTGATGATGAACTACCAACGTTCACTGAGGATAGCAAAAAGATAACAATCACCAACTTTCACTGATGGTGACCTACCAACATTCACTGAAGGTAGAGAGAAAATATATCATAGCACCACCATTCACTGACGATGAACTACCAACATTCACTGAAGGTAGCAAAAAGATAACAATCACCAACTTTCACTAATGGTGACCTACCAACTTTCACTGAAGGTAGAGAGAAAATATATCATAGCACCGCCGTTCACTGATGATGAACTACCAACATTTACCAAAGGTAGCAAAAGGATAAAAATCACCAACTTTAACTGATGGTGACCTACCAAATTTCACTAAAGGTAGAGAGAAAATATATCATAGCACCTCCGTTCACAGACGATGAAATACCAACGTTCACTGAGGGTAGCAAAAAGATAACAATCACCAACTTTCACTGATGGTGACCTACCAACTTTCACTGAAGGTGGAGAGAAAATATATCATAGCACCGCTATTCACTGACGATGGAATACCAACATTAACTGAGGGTAGCAAAAAGATAACAATCACCAACTTTCACTGATGGTGACTGTGATATGGTGGCAGAACCGTCTGTTTAATATTGGCTTGTGTTTTTTTTCCGCAAATGTCGCGGTAAGCAAGAGTCTCCACCGACTTTTCTTTTATACAACAAAGGAAAAGGTGAAAAGAACAGAAAAATACCTTTTTTCGAGATTTTCTGAGTAAGGGGGTAGATTATGGAAAGGGAAGGTATTAACACCCTTTCCATCCGTGTTTTTCCACGGGCTCTTAGGTACTTGCTCATTTTTTGAAAACTGTTTGTGTTTGTGTGTTTTGAAAGATTTTTGTTTGCTTTATGGTAACTCTTATATCAGTCCTCAAGAGTGTGATAAAGCATTTTTTGAAAATAGTTTTTAAAAAGTGTGTAAGTGTGAAAAATTCAGATTTGAGCAAGTACTTAAGAACAATCTACCTACTCGAAAAAGGATGTTCTTTTCCTCCTTTCCTTTAGATAGTGCTATCCTACTATTAGTGAGTAGGCAGCCCTATCATCGAATGTTGAGGGACAATCGAAGGGACGTTTTACAATCACGAAGGCAATTTATGGAGACGCTTTAGCAATTTTTCTTTTAGGGACTAGATCATTTACCGAAAAGGCAACTGTTGGGTCATCGAGGGACTATGATCTTTTGATTTTATGGGTCCTTGCTAAAGTGTTCCTGCCTCATGATTGTTTTATTGAAGGCAACCAAAGTGGGTGTACCTTAGAGGTGTATATGTGCAGGTGTGTTATGTTCAATTATTTTTTTATCTTTTTGGTAAGTTTTATAATGTTTTATTATTAGTCTTTTCATACGCGCCTAGTTACTAGCAGTCAATATGAAAAGCAGTAAAAGAAAATGCAGAAAATAGAGGTCCCATGCTATTACAACCAAATTGAAAGACAAGTAAAAAGTAAAAATAAAGAAGAGAAAAGACTTCTTCGATCCATGCCATGGACTCCTTCGATTCACCCTTCTTTGGCCTTCTTTCGATTGAGCTAGGGAATGGGTGTGAGTAGCCTTTGATTGGGCTTGAGAATTGACGGGGCAAGCTTCAATTTACACCCTTTCCTGCCTCCTTCGAATGGGTTTGGGAAGGATATGGGTAAACTTTGATTGCATGGAGAAATGGAGGGCTTCGGTTCAGAGGAAGAAGGTTTCCTTTCGATTCTATGAAGGGTGTTGCTGGGAAGGCCTGAAGGATCACCTGTGGAGGCACTGCATCTGCAAAAATATGTTAGCAAACTAAAACGCAGGCCCTGGGTATCGAAACCCAGGTCCTTCGATCCTGCGCGTGCTGGGTATTTTCAGGCTATATCCGCAACAAGTGTTAGCAACAAAACAAATGTAGACCTGGGTGTCGAACCCAGGTCCTTCGATTCCCTCTCTAATTCGGATCTTGAGTTATTTTGTCCTACAATACCAAGAATCTTAAGATTCAAAGGAACCAAATTCACGTGGCCTAACAATGGCAGGTCAGTGAGGACTGTAATCTGTCTAACGCTTCATTACAAACATGTACAAACACATCAGAAGGAATAAATGCACTTAGACTAAGAAAATGAATTTCAGAATTATACCTATGGCCGGTATGCTTTGAACTGCAGCTTTGGGTGTGGTGATGTTGAAAATTTTGACAACCTTTGGTGGGTTTGTGGGAAGCGTATCTCTAATATCCCCTTTTTTGGCTTGCAAGCATGCTTCTTATATAGAGTAGAAGGGACGGGACAAGATAAGTAATGTTTGTAACAACCATTTGAATGCCATGAATACCAATATGTAACCTTGGCCAAAGTTAAGGGATTTTGTCCATTTTTGAATTTGGCATAAATGTGGACATACTGACCTTCGAATGCTCTCTTTCGAATGGGATGATGGCCTCCTTTGAATGGCACTGATTCAGCTCTTTCGAATGGTTCTGGGTTCCAATTTGAAATGTTCAGAACTTCCCTCTGCCTTAGTATGCTAATTGAAGGACACTTTGCTCTGATGTTCCAATCGAAGGAAACTCTGATACTCTAAATCGAAAGAAGCTCTGATGCTCCAAATCGAAGGAAGCTCTGATGCTCCAATCGAAAGAACCTCTGATGCTTCAATCGAAGGAACCTCTGATGCTCCAAATCGAAGGAAGCTCTGATGCTCTAATCAAAAGAACCTCTTATGCTCTAATCGAAGGAACCTCTGATGCTCTAAATTGAAGGAAGCTCTGATGATCCAATCGAAGGAACCTCTGATGCTCCAAATTGAAAGAAGTTCTGATGCTCCAAATATAAAGAAGCTCTGATACTCCAATCGAAAGAAACTCTGATGCTTCAATCGAAGGAACCTGTTGCAAGGCCAATCGAAAGGCTTTACTGAAATGCCAATCGAAGGGCATTTTGGAGATGCCAATTGAAGGGAACTTGAAAACACTACTCACAAATTTCCTTTTTCTTAGGCAAGGGTTCGTGACCAACCATGTAGGGGAAGACCTTTAAAAACATGAGAAGGAAAATTTTGGGGTACAACAGTTGCCCCTGTTCAATCTTCTTAAACCTGAAGATATAGATTGGCTTGTCTGTCTTTCGTGATCTGAAGGTGGAAGATGATTAAACACTAGAGTGCCCAGAAATTTGCACTCGTCTGAAATGATACTTGACTGTGTAGGTAATATCAGGAATGGGCTTATAGATGCCATTTGGAAAAGATGATAAGAGACTGTCAGTGATGGGCTTAAAGATGCCATCCAAGGAGTATGATAGAGATTCATTGGAGATGGGCTTAAAGATGCCATCCAAAATAGATTCTGACTTCATAAGAATTCTCTTTATGGGGATTCCTGCTCCTTCTGTCCGAGGAGGAGTCCACTGGTGAATGTTTTTCATGGGAATAGAGTCTAGGAGCTTCAGTTGTCCATTATTCTACTGAGGAGTCATCTCTTGACTGAAGAGATTGAAGTGAACTGCTATCTGGTCAGGATCCAGGCTTTGTAGTGACTTGTAGGAGGATGATAAGGCTGACTATTATCTGGTCGTATTCCAGGCTTATTGGGGAAATGAGATTAAACGGTTATCTGGTCGTACCCCAAGTTTCAGTGACTTGAACTGTTATTTGGTCGTGTCCAGGCTTCAGTGATTTGAAGAAATTAAGTTGTTATCTGGTCGAATCCATGCTTCAACTTGAATTTGAGGTATACTATTATCTGGTCGAATCCAGGCTTCATAGTAATTGACGGAGTAAACTGCTATCTGGTCGGATTCCAGGCTTCGCAGTGTATGAAGAAGTTAATTGTTATTTGGTCGTACTCCAGGCTTTGCATCAATTCGAACTATTATCTGGTCGAAATCCAGGCTTCACAGTAATTGAAGAAGTGAACTACTATCTGGTCGAATTCCAGGCTTCGCAGTGTCTTGAATTGTTGGTTAACTATTATTTGGTCAGGTTCTGAGCTTCATAGTAACCGACATGGTAAAATGCTATCTGGTCGGATTCCAGGCTTCACAGCGCTTTATACTGTTATCTGGTCGAAATCTAGGCTTCACAGTGTCTTGAAGAAGTGAACTACTATCTGGTCAGATTCCAGGCTTCACAATACCTTATACTGTTATCTGGTCAAAATCCAGACTTCATAGTGTCTTAAATTGTTGATTGACTATTATCCGGCCGGGTTCTGGGCTTCATAGTAACCGACAAAGTAAACTACTATCTGGTCAGATTCTAGGCTTCGCAGTGCTTTATACTGTTATCTGGTCAAAATCCAGGCTTCACAGTGTCTTGAAGAAGTGAACTAATATTTGGTCGGATTCCAGGCTTCGTAGCACCTTATACTGTTATCTGATTGAAATCCAGGCTTCACAGTGTCTTAAATTGTTGATTGACTATTATTCGGTCGGGTCCCGGGCTTTATAGTAATCGATAGGGTAAACTACTATCTGGTCGGGTTCCAGGCTTTCCAGCGCTTTATATTGTTATTTGGTCGAAATCCAGACCTCACTGTGTCTTGAAGAAGTGAACTACTATCTGGTCAGATTCCAGGCTTCGCAGCACCTTATACTGTTATCTGGTCAAAATCCAGGCTTCACATTGTCTTAAATTGTTGATTAACTATTATTCGGTCGGGTTCCAGGCTTCATAGTAACCGACAGGGTAAACTACTATTTGGTCGGATTCCAGGCTTTACAACGCTTTATACTGTTATCTGGTCGAAATCCAGGCCTCACAGTGTCTTGAAGAAGTGAACTACTATCTGGTCGGATTCCAGGCTTCGTAGCATCTTATAATGTTATCTGGTGGAAATCACAATGTCTTAAATTGTTGAGTGACTATTATTTGGTCAGGTTCTGGGCTTCATAGTAACCGACCAGGTAAACTGCTATCTGGTCGAATTCCATGCTTCACAGCACTTTATACTGTTATCTGGTCGAAATCCAGGCCTCATAGTGTCTTGAAGAAGTGAATTACTATCTGGTCGGATTCCAGGCTTCGCAGTTTGTTCAACTGGAATGGAAATCAGAGATATCTTAGTGTCGATCTAACTGAAATAGAGAAGGTTTTGGATTAACTTTGAATGGAATGGAAATCAGAAGAATCTTAGCATCGATTCAACTGAACTAGACAAAGTCTTGGAATATCTTCAACCAGAATAGAAATAAGAGAGATCTTAGTGTCAATCTGACTGAACCAGAGAAGGTCTCAGATTAAATTTGACTGGAATGGAAATCAGAAGAATCATAGCATCGATTCAACTGAATCAGACAAAAGTCTTGGAATATCTTCAAATGGAATAGAAATTAGAGAGATCTTATTGTCGATCTGACTGAACCAGAGAAGGTCTTGGATTAACTTTGACTGGAATGGAAATCAGAAGAGTCTTAGCATCAATTCAACTGAACCAGACAAAAGTCTTGGAATATCTTCAACTAGAATAGAAATCAGAGAGATCTTAGTGTCGATCTGACTGAACCAGAGAAGGTCTTGTGAGGACATCTTTCTGAGGAAATTGCTGAAATAACCCTTCATCAGACGTAGCTTTTGAGAAGACTACCAAGTCACATAAGTAGCAGTGTTTATTGATTTGATCTTTTCCCTGAAAAGGTAAAGAGATAGTCATATTCAATGTCATGATGTATGAAATTCATTGTGATGATGTTCTCAAAATAAATGATATTATACTATATGCGATGTGTATGCGCATGCCATGATGTATGAATATGGGATGCTATTGCGACATTTTCCAGTCTGGGAAAGTAAATCCCGGACTGCTGCTGAAGAGCGTTGGGACGCTGAACCCTTTGTTTCCACTGATGATGAATGGAGTTTATTTGCCGGGGATTTCCTCTTTCTATTTGAGGATGTTCTGCCGGGGATTGACTCTGCTTGAGAATAACTCTGTGGAGGGAGATGCTTTATTGGAAGATTTTGCCGATGTAGAGAAATAAACTCTGTTGGGGAATGAACTTACACAGTGTGAGAAATAAACTCTAACCGGGAGGAGGTTTTATAAACTATTTAAGGTTATAAAGCTCGGATGGGGAACACATATTTCAGCTCTCTGAAGGAACTTGGGTGGAGGAAGTAATTCCTGCTTGGGGAAGAAGAGGTCAAAACTTTGGCTGTTTCTACTTTGCGGGGAACATAGGTGTCACGGGGTCATATGTAGCGATGCCTTCGTCTCAGAATATCTCTTCCCCTGTACCTGCCGGAGAAAGAACCTGTGGAGACTTTATGGATGGTTTGAGTGTCATCCCTACTCATGGGGTGCTTGGTAAATGCTGATCATGATAACAAGTCTTCTACTGATAGACAAGTGACAAGATGATGGGACATAGTCGTACGCTTTAATCCCTAACTTTTTCCTGGACTGCCCTTTGGGGTTTTCAGTCCACCGGGATACCCTTTTTTGCCCAAGTCGCCTTTTCAGGTTTTCGACTTGCCGGGTACATAATTTTTGTATATATCCCTAATTTTTTCCCGAACTCTTTTTGGTTCGCCGGGATGCCCTTATTTTTACCCAGGCCTGTTAACCTAGCGGGTCTTTTTTGTGCGTAATATTTTCTGACTATGTCCACGTTCACTGGGTGCGGAGAATTGTCACTGTCCTTAGTAGTAAGTGTTGTCACACTGCCAGAAGGTGTTTTTTTGATCGTACAAGATTCGTTGCTGGAATTCATGTCCAATGCCCCAAGTGATTCAGATGGAGTTCTGCCCCTGGCTAGTTGGCATTTTTGAGAGATTCCTTGAACCTTGACTTGACTGCCCCAGATCATCTGGACACCATGCTATGCCCCTTGATTATGAATGGCCTATCAGTGGAATGTCTTTCCATCTGAGGTGATTCTATCCACTGAGAAGATTTCTGTTCATCGAATATCCGTCGTGCGAATTTCTCTGCTATTGAACAAATAGTCATATGCAAATAATGGTATTTTATGAATGCAAAGCTTATGTCTGTCTTGAAATTTGAAAATTCATTTTTTAGTAAAACAAACAAATTTTTTAAAAGTGTGATGTCAACTCAGGATTTATAGCGAACCCTACAGGAGTCAGGATACCTTTTGTAACAGTATGCTTTCGAACCAACCCATGCTTTAGCTAGGACTTTTAAGGGTTATAACTTGGTCTGGTTCATGGTTTAAGAAACAAAGGGTAAAGTCTCAAAGTTTATTTCTACCCACCTGTTATTCATGATGTCCTTCGATCCTATGCTCAATTAATTGTGCATTCAGATCTCAATTGAGTCTGGCATCTTGTCCTTGATGTTTCGGTGATGGTTCGGATACTGAAAGTTTATTTTGAAGAGGCGGTCTTTTTGTAACCTATTTTTGTTGAGGATTTGTAGCGACCTATTTTTTTTTATTATCGCTGCTTTTGCCTAAACTAGTTCTTTTATGGTTACAGTCAGTGGGATGCCCCAGTTTTTTCTTAAGTTTCCTTCATAGGTTTTGACTTATCGGGATTTTATTTTGAGAGATAATGACTGTCGGCTTTAATGATTATGCGGAACCATCACAACCTTTTGATTTGGAAGGATGTCTTCGATGCCATTCATTGTGTACAAAACGGAAAATTGTGACTGATTGCGCATCTGAATTGACTGAGAAACTACCCTTCCCCAGGTTATAATTAAGGGTTTTAATTTGTATGAAAAGAAAAACTCCTACTTATTTGGCTCAAAGGGGTTGACTAGGGATTATCTTCCTTATAACTCCACTGTTTAGGATTTGAAACAATGCCTGTACATCGTTAGCAGGGTCTGTTCAAAAGCATACTGTAGAGATTGTGGTATCATTTTCGTCATCCTCCCTCTAAAGGATCAGAACTTTTGATCGAGAGTTGAATAAAACAAAAAGGAAAGAAGTTTAAATATAGTGAATACGAATGAATTGATTCAAAACAGACATATGCAATGCATTGATAAAGTGACAAAGTTTGATATGAATAAATGTTCAAACAATCAAAAGAAAATTACAAATTGAAAATTCTAATGAACAAAAGCTTCTTCGTCTGATCTTGTCACTTCAGATGGCGTGCCTTGGAGGGATGGCAGAAGAACTCAGCCTGACCATCTTGTGTAAACTCCAGCACTCTTTCATTAATCAAGTTTTGAGTTTTATATTTCAACATGCAACAATCGTCAGTATCATGCTCCAGACTGTTGGAGTGATATGCACACCTTGCATTTGGATTGTACATTGGAGAGGTAGTATTGGGGTTTGTAGGAACATCCCTCAACGTGACCAAATTCAAATTCAACATGTGTTGCAAGAATTGCGACATTGGTATGTTGAGTTTGGTATATTTCCTAGTGAATGAATCCTGCTTACGCCGATTACCCCGTGGTTGTTGGCTAAGTTGTGGTTGGGCTTGCGATGTAGCAGCAATTTGGAAAATTCCAACTTCCTGTCCCATCAGGGGTTGATGAATGACTTGATCCCCAACCTTGAATGTTTTCTTCATACAGTTGTATCCGTCTTGATGAAGTTTGTTGATAATGGCTCTCAGTGCTTCTTGTCCCCGGGCTAGGCCTTGGATAAGAGCCATCTGCCCTAGCATCTGGGTTTTCATTGCTTCTACCTCAGCTTGAAGTTGTTCCAACCGTTTGTCCTTATTGTCTTCAGGACTTTTCTTGGCCAGGTTCCTAGCGAGGAGTGCTTTCAACTCTTCCTGCCCCTTGGATAGGTTTAAGAACATTTCCATGAATTGAGCCTCTTGAGTTTGAAGGTCTCTGTTGTCTTGTTGGAGAGCCATTTTCCTTGCTTAAATAAACAACGATAAAATGCGATACCTGTACTGGAAGACCTGTTATGAAATGGCATGCATGCAATGTTTTCAAGGATCTCGTGGGGTAAACAATAAAATGTCAGAAGTTGAAATTTGCAGCTTTGATTGAAGAACTTTGTATTGTTGAGTGTCCCTCTATAAGAGTCAAGCTCACCATATCAAGTGGGTCATAGCCCCTGACTCAAGTTATCGTGTTTTGATCTTTTGACAGCATCGGCCAGTGGAAAAATAAATCCCCTTGCCCCTTGCTAGACGTCTGATTTATCATAACTTGCATCACAAACCCTTGAGATCCTTGAAATGGTTAAGGAAATGTTGTGGCATGATGTTATGATGTGTATGCTACGCGTTAAGCAAAAGTGTAAGGTGATGAAGACAAGTGAGTCTAAGAAGTCCAGGTTACTGGATAATGACCGTAAGTAGCTTAAGTTGAAAGCAAACAAATCACACAAGCAGCCTTAGGTTTAGGCTTGCATGGGGTTTGTAGGAAAGTACCCTCTTGAAATTTAGTAGTCTTAACCTGCCCTAGTAATAGTAACCGGGTTCTAAGGGATCTCAATATCACTGACCTTTCCCACAAGCTTCGTTCGATAGGCGACTGACTCACAACCAAACAAAACTCAGGAGTCAATTCTCAATGAGTGTAGCATCGAGTATCTGCCGACTTTGGGAATACACCAAAGACGGCCATCTCTCCACGTCCTAATGGCCAAGTTGTTCATTTAAAGGTTCTAAGGTCAGTTGACGCTTCATGACACCACATAGCAGCCCCGTATTCTCCTTGATTAACTCAAGGGCTACTGGTACCAACCAAAGTATCGCATCAACATAGCTGTTGTACCCCAAAATTTGCCCTCGCATTTTTCCCCAATAAATATCAGCTTCAAACATTTCCTGACTTCTCAAACTGGCTCAAGAATCGGACAAACGGACTTTTCTTGACAGTCAAGCAAAACTAGGGTTTTTACTGATTTTCAGAGCTCTGAATTGTTTCATACAGTGGGCTTAGGGTTTGGTTGATTTTTGGTTCAATTTTGATCAAACGAGCGTGATTTGGCATTTAATCGGGAATTAGGGTTTCATGGGCATATTCTCAGAAGAATTTAAATTCCACAGCACTTCGCAGTTTATTTCAAGATTCAGATTAAAATTCGCGTTATCTTGGTTTAATCAGTAAAAGAGACAGTGGTGTGAATTCAGTTTGTTTGGGCCAGTCAAAGAAGGTGTGCAGTTTGGATTTACAGTACTTGCAAAGAATCAGTGCTTATGACAAATCAGTAAAGAAGGAATGCGTTCGATCAGGCTATTTGGATTGACTGCTGCTTTGCTTTGGATGTTGAATAAGACAGACTTAATTGATCAATATTGTTATTATTTAAGTTATTTATTATTCTGAAATTGAATGATTGAATTTATTTTTCAATTGTTTTAATTCTAAGAATTTTAAATAAATAAATAAACAATAAAGAAAATTAGAATTAATTGGATAATTTATATTTTATTGATAATTGAATTATTTGTACAAATTGTTGTTCATAATTATGAACAATAATATACATTAATTTAAATATTACACAAAATTAAAACTATCCTATTTTCTAATATTCTTCATTCTTCACTCCGCTCCGGTGCTCCATTTTTTATCTGCAAAGAAAACAAGAAAAGTCAGAAGGCATTTAGAAAAAAAAAAGAGAGATAAAAATATTGCTCATCATTAGGGGCCACTGACTGGGATCAGTTGCCCTCTCTGCAAATCACGGGATTTCTCCCGGTTCACAGAGAGGGAAGATTTTTTGTTCATGAAATGCAAATGCATAATTTCTAAAAATTCAAGCTGCATAAGAATCTCAAATCCAAAATCCAAACTAAACTGAAAAGATCCAGTTTCAACTTTCTACCCAAAGCAAAAGGCAAGTTACTGTCAAAATGCCAAAGATATCAAAGATTTCAAAAGTGCATTTGCTGTCACAAGTACCCAAACTGTCATGAAAAGATTTGGCCAAAATGCAAAGTCAGAGCAAAGCACAAAAGCTGGAGAAAGAAGATGCAAAATGTGTTATGCAAGAAATCTAGAATCATCATTTCCCATAGTAGGCCCCTTCAGAGCAAGTACAACATAAATTATATAAAATTCTTTGCTGTACTGTAAAGAGAGAAAAAAAGAGAGATAAAGGCAGCAAGGCAGGTTTCCAGGCATAGACAGTAGGAGCAAGACAAAAAAGATTATACAAATCCACAAGCAACTCAGTTCAGCAGCAGACAGTAGGAGAGCAAGACAAAAAAGATTATACAAATCCACAAGCAACTCAGTTCAGCAGGCAAAAGACAGAAGTGAGGAGATAAAAGAGAAAAGATACAAACTCAGAACACCCTGGCCTCAACCTTCAAACCCACGAAAACCTGATAAGCAAAACCAACACCCTGTCATAGCCTCATACCTGCCCAAACAGATAACCTGAACAACCATAAAAAACACTAAGCTATCTGCAAGCATAAAAACCTGCAAGGCCATCAAACACAAAGGATCAAAAAATTACACAACCTGCATCAGTCTCACAATCTCAAGCAAAAACTTACTGTCCATTAGCCTCAAAAACCCAAAAACACATAAACAAAACTGCCTACCATCCCCCAATCATACTGCAAAACCAAAACAGCATCCATCACCACAGCCTCAGAACTTCTTCATCATTGGCCAAACCTCATACCAGTTCCTCAACATGAGATCCCTGTCAAACTAAAACCCAACATACTGTCAATAACCAACATAACCCCTCAACAGAAGTTCAAAGCCAGCAAACATCTCAAGCATATAGGCAACCAATACGAGCCCCTCAGAACTGTAAGTTCATCATGGGGGGAACCAAATCAAATCATATAGCATCAAGCACGTAAGCAAAGGCAACACGAGAGAAGAGAGAGATTTCGTTCAGAGGCAACAGGCATTTCAGCAAGTAACTCAAGATACACAGGCAACAATACAAAGGCAACACATAGTGGAAGAAGAAGATAAAGAAGTGAACATATTAGGGCTTCTCAGTGTACATCATCATCAAAACCTAATATAGCAAAAGAACGAAAATACCAGGAAAGCGTAAAAAACAAAGTAAGTTTCCAGCTTCGTCAGCGAATCGCCGCTCCGGCCTCCTCAACGCCTCCACTCTTCTCTCCTCCATCTCCAAAAAATCAGGTAACGAGCCTTCTATCTCTTCCCCTTCACCTCATAAAAAACGAAAAAATAAGAGCTCAGAACAAAACACGCATATTCAGAAAAGAAGAAAGAAAACGTAACAACTGAAAAACCAACCTTGTTTCAAGAGGATGTGGAGCCCTCGCTTTGGAGGGAAGAGAGTGCGTGAACGACGTTGGTGGCCGGAGTCGAGCTGCTCAGAAAGCTTGAACGGAGAAGACGAACGCGCCGTCGCTGCCTCACTAACCATAACCTCTGTTCTGAACATACCAAATGCCTAACCCTAATTTCGTTCAATATCCAAACATGGGCTTAACCCGTTTCTGGTTCGCCTCGTAAGCCCACAAGATTTTCATTTTCTAATCTAACATTATTTCACAAGACACTATGTTAATACTAATGCTTAAAAATACAAATATATTTTACCTAATTGAAGCTTTCTTTTCCATACTTAAAATTAACTAATATAAACATATAAACACTCTCTCTTTTATTACTAAACCATACATTTTTTAACTTAGCATTTTGTCATATATTGCTGTGAAAATACTTTCTTTTATTTTGTTTACTCTTTTTAATAAAAATATATTTTTGCACATACTAAAATAAATACACATTTTCTTGCATAATTTAATTTTCTTAACATATTTTGTACATAAAAATAATAAACTTTTTCATAATTAAATTGAAAATACTTTTTTAATTAAAATACATATTTGTACATATTATACATTTTTTTTATACATAATTAAATTGAAACTTTTTAATTAACATATACATTTGTACATACCAACTTAAATACATTTATTTTCTAATATCGAAATTCACAAACATTTGACTAAAATACTTTCCAATTAAAAATTGAACATTTTAATCAAAACACTTTCTTTTTTCTTTTGTACATAATTAAACATACAAAAATCAAAGATTCATTTAAAATACATTTATCTAGGTCAAACCCTAATACGATTCAACTTCACAATTCGCACTTGTATATAATTACACAATTCATATACATATACATCTCACATTTACACTTACACAACACATTGCCCTATACACATTTGTTTACCTTACATTTATATTTGGTATTCATATTGATCGCACATTCGATTTGGTTGTAACTTATTGGATACTATAAGTCTCATCCCCTTGTACATTTATACCCCCACTCCCTGATACTATTTTGTAATAGCGTAGATTTACATTCCGCAATTTACAGTTTTCCAATTATACCATGGTTAGACCTAGGGTTTATATGTACATAAAACCAAACGCTAGATAACCTAATACAAGACAAACGCATGTAATCAATACACAATCACACTTGCACCCTCTAGGGTAATCCCACATGATGCCTTCCAAAATGGGCCATGCTTGCACGTCGAGTATCTTTGGCAAAACAAAAGCAAATGATCACAAGTCCCTCAAAGTGTTGCCTAAATGGAATGATCATAGTCCCTTCAAGATAAATTGCCAAAGACACTTGGCATCATTGCATTCATGGTCCATACGATGACCCACGCCCGTCCCAAATAAATTCCTAAATACAAGATTGCCTACCAATTTCAATGGTAGAACAAAATTGTCAAAGGGGTTAAAACACGACGAAAATCTTTGAGAAAGCTTTAGGGTAGATAAACTCTTAAGTACTTGTCAATTTGCAAAGAAAACACTTGCCTAATTTCAAAAAAACCACAATCCACAACACTTTCAAAAATCAAACTTTTCAAACCCTTGAAACATCTTTTTAAAAGATAAAACACCTTTTGTAAAACATTCGAGTAAAGAATTGTTACAAGGTTAGCCTAGCATAAGGCATCTTTTCAAAACATTTTCAAAACAACACACAAAGCACCATTTCATACAGTTGAAAACCAAGGCAAGATTGATCTAAGCAAGTACCTAAGAGCCCATGGATAACCATGGATGAAAAGGGTGCTAATACCTTCCCTTTTCATAATCTACCCCCCGAACCCACGAAATATCTCAAAAGGTTTTTGCTGTGCTTTTTTAACCTTTCCTTTAGGATAAAATAAAAAGTCGATGGCGACTCTTGCTCAACCGCACAAGTGCGAATATGAACGCAAAATACTAGTCAGTTCTCCCACCGTATCACAGAACTGGCGACTCTGCTGGGGACTTTTTAAGTGGGGTTACCTTAGGGTTTAGATCACCTTTACTTTCAATTGATTGCTTTGTTTGCTTTACATTTATGGGCTTTGTATCGGAGTTTTATAGATCCTAACCCGGATCTGGGGAAACCCTCTTAGGTAGCAACAAGGCTGTGAGGGAACTGTGCGGGGTATACCGACATGGTTGAAGCAGTCTGCTACGTTGATGTGGCACTTTGGTGTGTACCGGTAACCCTTGAGTTCAGTCAAGGAGAGTACGGGGCCGCCGCGTGGTGTCGTGAAGCGTCAACTGACCTTAGAACCTTAATTGACCATCTTGGCCTCTCTAGGGTAGTGAGATAACTGACCTTGGTGCAGTCCGAGGTTGGTTGATACTCGATACTACACTCAATTGAGGGTTGCTTTCCTGGGATATTTCGGTCGCCAGTTCAGTGGCTAAATCGAAACGATGAACAATGAAAGTAATCCAGTGATATTGGGACCTCTAGAACCCGGTTACTTTTGATAAGACAGGTTTTTAACCAACAAACTTCAAGAGGGTAATACCCAGACCTCATGCAAGCCTGAACCTAAGGCCTTGTGTGCTTTGTGTGAATATGTTTGCTTGTATATACACTCACTTGCTTGGGCGTGCGTGCACATAACATCATGACATCATACCATAGCATTTTAGCATTTTTCAATAACCATTTCAAGGATCTCGAGGGTTCTTTTGATGCAGGGTTACGTTGGGCCAGACGTCTATCAAGGGGCAAGAGGTCTCTCCTCTAACCAATCCAGTCAAAGATCAAGTACAACAACTTGAATCAGTGGCTATGACCCACTTGACATGGTGAGCTTGATTCTAGTGGAAAGACATCCACCAATACAAAGTTCTCCAATCAAAGATCACGTACAACAACTTGAATCAGTGGCTATGACCCACTTGACATGGTGAGCTTGATTCTGGTGGAAGGACGTCCACCAGTACAAAGATCTCCAATCCAAGAGCAGAGTTCAATCTCTAACATTTTCTTATGTTTACCCCAAGAGATCCTCGAAAGCATGCATCCATATATCATGCATTGCATTTTAACAATCTTTCCTTTTTCAGGTTTCCTTACTCTCCTGCTGCTTATTTCAGCAAGAGATGGCTCTAGAAAGGTCTGTCAAAGACATCCAAGACCAGACTGCTCAGCTGCAAGAGATGTTCCTGAACTTGTCTCTGGGGCAAGAGGAGATGAAAGCTCTCCTCACCAAGGACTTGGGGAATTCCAGCAGTGCCAGGAGTGATCAGATTGCGGAGCTGCAGTTTGATCTGACAACACTGAGGACTCAAATGATGGGACAGATGGTGGGCCAGATGGCTCTCATTCAAGACCTATCCCAAAGACAAGAGGAACTCAGAGTTCTTGTCCGCCAACTGCTTCCAAACAACCAACTGGGGCAAACATCTGAGGTCGAAGAGCAAGTCACCGCTCAGCCTCCATCCACTCAAGAGGACAAGGGGAAAGCTCCTTTGCTTGCTTCAGGGTCACAAACCCATCAACAACCTCACCAGCGTCAGCGGGGTAATCGGCATAAGCAAGAAACGTCGGGAAGGCAGTTCACGGAGACTGACATACCGTCATCTCTAATTCTGGAGCGCTTGTTGGAGGTTAATCTGACTGCTTTGAGGGATCCTATCCGGAACCCAAATACCTCCGCTCCTAGCTATCATCCCGATGCATTTTGTGTTTACCACTCCTATAGCCCAGGACATGACACCGATAGCTGTTGGGCCTTGAAGAACAAGATTCAAGATCTGATTGACATTGGAGTGCTGAGGTTCACGCCAGACGGCGAGATGAAAATCTTCCGTTAAAGGGTTCTCCACTTGAAGTGACGAAGCTCGAGCTGAAAGACTTTTATTTCTTTTTGAATTTTCAAAGTTGTAATTTACTTTTGCTGTCAAACAATTATCTGTTGATGTTAAACTCTGTTTTCATTAATGCATTACGTATGTTTGTCTTGAGTTCATCCATTCGTTTCACTACTCTCATGCTTTTCTTTATGATATCTGACTCTTGATAAAAAGCTGCTAGCCTTTACAGGGAGGATGATGAAATAATACCGTGATCTTATACAGTATGCTTTTGAACAGACCTTGCTGATGATGTACAGGCATTTCTTTCAATTCCCAAACACTGGAGTTATAAGGAAGTTAATCCCTAGTCAACCCCTTCGAGCCAAAGAAGTAGGAGTTCCCTGTTCTAAACGATCAAAACCTGTGATATAAACCTGGGGCAGGGTAGTATCTCAGTTAATTCAAAAGAAAATGCGCATTGAAGTCGCAAACTCTCAGTTCTTAATACAATGAACGATGTCGAAAAAAAAGAAAGCATTCCTTTGGAATCAAAAGACAAGGGTGGTCCCCTATTACATAGACAGCCAATCTCTCAAAAGAGAAAAGCCCACTGAGCCAAAACCTATAAAGGAGGCTTAAGAAAGCTGGGGCATCCCGCTGACAGTAATCCCGAAAACGGTAGCAGTCAGGCAAAAGTTAGGGATAACAAATCAAAATCAAAATAGTGAAGTCATTACAAAATCCTCAACAACATGAAAAATGTTGGAAAAGAAAAAGGAGATGATGACTGTCTCCCAAAAATTCAAACTGGCGAGCCATCGCCCAAAAGTCGTTCCAAACTCAAAACAGAGTGCGACGCACAATTAACTGAGCTTAGGTTGGAGAACATCACGAAGTGCGGGTGGGTACCAATATACTTTGAGCCTTCATCCTTTGTTTCTTAAACCGTGAACCAGGCCACGTTACAACCCTTCAAAAGTCCTAATTGAAGCGTGGGTTAGTTCGAAAGCATACTGTTACAAAAGGTATCTTGACTCCTGTAGGGCTTTACTCTAAATCTTGTGTTAACTTGTCTTGTGAAAAGTTTTCCGCTAAAAACGCATTTTTCAAAAAAAAACTTCAAGACAAACATAAACTTCGCATTATTCGGATATCACTGTCTGCATTTAACCCTTTTTGTTTGACAGCGAAGAAGTGCATACAGCGAATGTTCGGAGGAACGAAAACTCTCTCAGTAAGTCTAAAACACTTCAAGAGGACAACACTTCCATCAAGTCCCCTATCAACAAGGGACATGACATGTCACATTTCAGTTAACCTGGGGCAGTCCAGTCAAGATTTCAAGAAATCTCTCAATATGCAGAGTAATCTGATTCAAGACTCCTTCTTCACCATTTGGGGCATTCGAATGTCAAAAGTGTTCAAAACCCGTTGCAGTTTTACACAAGCCCATCTTCAGGAAACCCTACACCGATTCCCCTTCAAGACTTCTGAAAACAGTTCATGGATTCTTCCCAAGTAACGGATGTTAATCTATCAGCTTGTTCAGATGCAACCTTTGAATTTAGTTTACGGACGCTTCCCAACAACGGATGCGGCTCTATTGCTAATTCAACTTCAAGATTTCTGAAAACAGTTCACGGGTTCTCCAAGTAAACGGATGTTAACCTATCGCTTGTTCAGATTCTTCTCAAGACTTCTGAAAACAGTTCATGGATTCTTCCCAAGTAACGGATGTTAATCTATCAGCTTGTTCAGATGCAACCTTTGAATTTAGTTTACGGACGCTTCCCAACAACGGATGCGGCTCTATTGCTAATTCAACTTCAAGATTTCTGAAAACAGTTCACGGGTTCTCCAAGTAAACGGATGTTAACCTATCACTTGTTCAGATTCTTCTCAAGACTTCTGAAAACAGTTCATGGATTCTTCCCAAGTAACGGATGTTAATCTATCAGCTTGTTCAGATGCAACCTTTGAATTTAGTTTACGGACGCTTCCCAACAACGGATGCGGCTCTATTGCTAATTCAACTTCAAGATTTCTGAAAACAGTTCACGGGTTCTCCAAGTAAACGGATGTTAACCTATCGCTTGTTCAGATTCTTCTCAAGACTTCTGAAAACAGTTCATGGATTCTTCCCAAGTAACGGATGTTAATCTATCAGCTTGTTCAGATGCAACCTTTGAATTTAGTTTACGGACGCTTCCCAACAACGGATGCGGCTCTATTGCTAATTCAACTTCAAGATTTCTGAAAACAGTTCACGGGTTCTCCAAGTAAACGGATGTTAACCTATCGCTTGTTCAGATTCTTCTCAAGACTTCTGAAAACAGTTCATGGATTCTTCCCAAGTAACGGATGTTAATCTATCAGCTTGTTCAGATGCAACCTTTGAATTTAGTTTACGGACGCTTCCCAACAACGGATGCGGCTCTATTGCTAATTCAACTTCAAGATTTCTGAAAACAGTTCACGGGTTCTCCAAGTAAACGGATGTTAACCTATCACTTGTTCAGATTCTTCTCAAGACTTCTGAAAACAGTTCATGGATTCTTCCCAAGTAACGGATGTTAATCTATCAGCTTGTTCAGATGCAACCTTTGAATTTAGTTTACGGACGCTTCCCAACAACGGATGCGGCTCTATTGCTAATTCAACTTCAAGATTTCTGAAAACAGTTCACGGGTTCTCCAAGTAAACGGATGTTAACCTATCGCTTGTTCAGATTCTTCTCAAGACTTCTGAAAACAGTTCATGGATTCTTCCCAAGTAACGGATGTTAATCTATCAGCTTGTTCAGATGCAACCTTTGAATTTAGTTTACGGACGCTTCCCAACAACGGATGCGGCTCTATTGCTAATTCAACTTCAAGATTTCTGAAAACAGTTCACGGGTTCTCCAAGTAAACGGACGTTAACCTATCACTTGTTCAGATTCTTCTCAAGACTTCTGAAAACAGTTCATGGATTCTTCCCAAGTAACGGATGTTAATCTATCAGCTTGTTCAGATGCAACCTTTGAATTTAGTTTACGGGCGCCTCCCAACAACGGATGCGGCTTTATTGCTAATTCAACTTCGAGATTTCTGAAAATAGTTCACGGGTTCTCCAGGTAAACGGACGTTAACCTATCGCTTGTTCAGATTCATCTCAAGCTAACAACCACGGAAGATCGCACTCGCCAGGATTCTCCCTATCCCCAGCGGAGTTCATCAAAATTCCCCAGCAGTAACTTATCTTTGCAAATCCCCAGCCAGGGAATCCTCAGGAATTCAATCCCCCTCAGAGTTTAAGCTTCAGTATCCCCAGCAGATCAAGAGCTTCAAGTGGACAATCCCCAGCGGAGTCAGACTTTTAAACCATCTCCCCACAGAGTTTTGGAAGGACAAACCTTGAGTTCCCTGGTGAAGTCTCTGGAGTTACTTCCCATCAAGCTGACGATTCTCAAATCTGACCTCCCCAGCATGAGTCTACTAGTTGGGATTCCCCAGTAGAGGTCATCAGGAATTCTCTTCCCCAGCGACAGCCAAGGATTTATTTTCCCCGGCAGTAGTCAAGATGCTTTTATCTTCAGCCATCTCGGATTCGTGTATCCTCGGCAAGATTAGCTCATCAGCTTACATGCGCATTCATTACATTCATATCATAAACATCAATGTCACGTACATTGCATCATGCATCATAACATTGCATACAATTAAACCCTTTGCCTTTTCAGGTAAGATCATTCGACAGACACAGATCATCTCCCAAGACTCCTCCAGGAATAGTTCAGATCTGACCCAGACACGGCGACATTCTGATACTTATTCCAGATTCATTCAGACGCATCAGCAGGAACCCTACACCGGTTCCTCTTCAACTTCAAGATTTCTGAAAATAGTTTACAGATTCTTCCCTACAACGGATGCCAATCTACCAACTGATTCAGACTCTTCTCAATTTTTGAAAATAGTTTACGGACACGTCCCAACAACGGATGTTGCTCTATTGCTTATTCAATCTCAAACTCCTGAAAATAGTTTACAGATTCTCCAAGACATGGACGTCAATCTGTCGCTTGTTCGGACCCCGATTCAGAGATGTCCCAAAACATGGATGCCCTTCTGACACTTGTCCACTCACCATTGACCTACAGTTCAACATCACCATATGGCATCTATAAGCCCATCCTCCTACCAGCAGTCGCCGAATGGCATCTTTAAGCCCATTCTCAGATGGCATCTCTAAGCCCATCCCCCGACAAAATTCTCTCGCACCAGGTGGCATCTTTAAGCCCATCACCAAATGGCATCTTTAAGCCCATTCACCTCCACCGTCACATCGACGAGCGCAAATTTTCTGGGCACATTAGTGTCCAATCTCCTTTTACCTTCAAGTCACGAAAGGCAAACTTGCCAATCTAACTCTTTAGGTCAAAGAAGATTGAACAGGGGCAACTGTTGTACCCCAAAATTTGCCCTCGCATTTTTCCCCAATAAATATCAGCTTCAAACATTTCCTGACTTCTCAAACTGGCTCAAGAATCGGACAAATGGACTTTTCTTGACAGTCAAGCAAAACTAGGGTTTTTACTGATTTTCAGAGCTCTGAATTGTTTCATACAGTGGGCTTAGGGTTTGGTTGATTTTTGGTTCAATTTTGATCAAACGAGCGTGATTTGGCATTTAATCGGGAATTAGGGTTTCATGGGCATATTCTCAGAAGAATTTAAATTCCACAGCACTTCGCGGTTTATTTCAAGATTCGGATTAAAATTCGCGTTATCTTGGTTTAATCAGTAAAAGAGACAGTGGTGTGAATTCAGTTTGTTTGGGCCAGTCAAAGAAGGTGTGTAGTTTGGATTTACAGTACTTGCAAAGAATCAGTGCTTATGACAAATCAGTAAAGAAGGAATGCGTTCGATCAGGCTATTTGGATTGACTGCTGCTTTGCTTTGGATGTTGAATAAGACAGACTTAATTGATCAATATTGTTATTATTTAAGTTATTTATTATTCTGAAATTGAATGATTGAATTTATTTTTCAATTGTTTTAATTCTAAGAATTTTAAATAAATAAATAAACAATAAAGAAAATTAGAATTAATTGGATAATTTAGATTTTATTGATAATTGAATTATTTGTACAAATTGTTGTTCATAATTATGAACAATAATATACATTAATTTAAATATTACATAAAATTAAAACTATCCTATTTTCTAATATTCTTCATTCTTCACTCCGCTCCGGTGCTCCATTTTTTATCTGCAAAGAAAACAAGAAAAGTCAGAAGGCATTTAGAAAAAAAAAAGAGAGATAAAAATATTGCTCATCATTAGGGGCCACTGACTGGGATCAGTTGCCCTCTCTGCAAATCACGGGATTTCTCCCGGTTCACAGAGAGGGAAGATTTTTTGTTCATGAAATGCAAATGCATAATTTCTAAAAATTCAAGCTGCATAAGAATCTCAAATCCAAAATCCAAACTAAACTGAAAAGATCCAGTTTCAACTTTCTACCCAAAGCAAAAGGCAAGTTACTGTCAAAATGCCAAAGATATCAAAGATTTCAAAAGTGCATTTGCTGTCACAAGTACCCAAACTGTCATGAAAAGATTTGGCCAAAATGCAAAGTCAGAGCAAAGCACAAAAGCTGGAGAAAGAAGATGCAAAATGTGTTATGCAAGAAATCTAGAATCATCATTTCCCATAGTAGGCCCCTTCAGAGCAAGTACAACATAAATTATATAAAATTCTTTGCTGTACTGTAAAGAGAGAAAAAAAGAGAGATAAAGGCAGCAAGGCAGGTTTCCAGGCATAGACAGTAGGAGCAAGACAAAAAAGATTATACAAATCCACAAGCAACTCAGTTCAGCAGCAGACAGTAGGAGAGCAAGACAAAAAAGATTATACAAATCCACAAGCAACTCAGTTCAGCAGGCAAAAGACAGAAGTGAGGAGATAAAAGAGAAAAGATACAAACTCAGAACACCCTGGCCTCAACCTTCAAACCCACGAAAACCTGATAAGCAAAACCAACACCCTGTCATAGCCTCATACCTGCCCAAACAGATAACCTGAACAACCATAAAAAACACTAAGCTATCTGCAAGCATAAAAACCTGCAAGGCCATCAAACACAAAGGATCAAAAAATTACACAACCTGCATCAGTCTCACAATCTCAAGCAAAAACTTACTGTCCATTAGCCTCAAAAACCCAAAAACACATAAACAAAACTGCCTACCATCCCCCAATCATACTGCAAAACCAAAACAGCATCCATCACCACAGCCTCAGAACTTCTTCATCATTGGCCAAACCTCATACCAGTTCCTCAACATGAGATCCCTGTCAAACTAAAACCCAACATACTGTCAATAACCAACATAACCCCTTAACAGAAGTTCAAAGCCAACAAACATCTCAAGCATATAGGCAACCAATACGAGCCCCTCAGAACTGTAAGTTCATCATGGGGGGAACCAAATCAAATCATATAGCATCAAGCACGTAAGCAAAGGCAACACGAGAGAAGAGAGAGATTTCGTTCAGAGGCAACAGGCATTTCAGCAAGTAACTCAAGATACACAGGCAACAATACAAAGGCAACACATAGTGGAAGAAGAAGATAAAGAAGTGAACATATTAGGGCTTCTCAGTGTACATCATCATCAAAACCTAATATAGCAAAAGAACGAAAATACCAGGAAAGCGTAAAAAACAAAGTAAGTTTCCAGCTTCGTCAGCGAATCGCCGCTCCGGCCTCCTCAACGCCTCCACTCTTCTCTCCTCCATCTCCAAAAAATCAGGTAACGAGCCTTCTATCTCTTCCCCTTCACCTCATAAAAAACGAAAAAATAAGAGCTCAGAACAAAACACGCATATTCAGAAAAGAAGAAAGAAAACGTAACAACTGAAAAACCAACCTTGTTTCAAGAGGATGTGGAGCCCTCGCTTTGGAGGGAAGAGAGTGCGTGAACGACGTTGGTGGCCGGAGTCGAGCTGCTCAGAAAGCTTGAACGGAGAAGACGAACGCGCCGTCGCTGCCTCACTAACCATAACCTCTGTTCTGAACATACCAAATGCCTAACCCTAATTTCGTTCAATATCCAAACATGGGCTTAACCCGTTTCTGGTTCGCCTCGTAAGCCCACAAGATTTTCATTTTCTAATCTAACATTATTTCACAAGACACTATGTTAATACTAATGCTTAAAAATACAAATATATTTTACCTAATTGAAGCTTTCTTTTCCATACTTAAAATTAACTAATATAAACATATAAACACTCTCTCTTTTATTACTAAACCATACATTTTTTAACTTAGCATTTTGTCATATATTGCTGTGAAAATACTTTCTTTTATTTTGTTTACTCTTTTTAATAAAAATATATTTTTGCACATACTAAAATAAATACACATTTTCTTGCATAATTTAATTTTCTTAACATATTTTGTACATAAAAATAATAAACTTTTTCATAATTAAATTGAAAATACTTTTTTAATTAAAATACATATTTGTACATATTATACATTTTTTTTATACATAATTAAATTGAAACTTTTTAATTAACATATACATTTGTACATACCAACTTAAATACATTTATTTTCTAATATCGAAATTCACAAACATTTGACTAAAATACTTTCCAATTAAAAATTGAACATTTTAATCAAAACACTTTCTTTTTTCTTTTGTACATAATTAAACATACAAAAATCAAAGATTCATTTAAAATACATTTATCTAGGTCAAACCCTAATACGATTCAACTTCACAATTCGCACTTGTATATAATTACACAATTCATATACATATACATCTCACATTTACACTTACACAACACATTGCCCTATACACATTTGTTTACCTTACATTTATATTTGGTATTCATATTGATCGCACATTCGATTTGGTTGTAACTTATTGGATACTATAAGTCTCATCCCCTTGTACATTTATACCCCCACTCCCTGATACTATTTTGTAATAGCGTAGATTTACATTCCGCAATTTACAGTTTTCCAATTATACCATGGTTAGACCTAGGGTTTATATGTACATAAAACCAAACGCTAGATAACCTAATACAAGACAAACGCATGTAATCAATACACAATCACACTTGCACCCTCTAGGGTAATCCCACATGATGCCTTCCAAAATGGGCCATGCTTGCACGTCGAGTATCTTTGGCAAAACAAAAGCAAATGATCACAAGTCCCTCAAAGTGTTGCCTAAATGGAATGATCATAGTCCCTTCAAGATAAATTGCCAAAGACACTTGGCATCATTGCATTCATGGTCCATACGATGACCCACGCCCGTCCCAAATAAATTCCTAAATACAAGATTGCCTACCAATTTCAATGGTAGAACAAAATTGTCAAAGGGGTTAAAACACGACGAAAATCTTTGAGAAAGCTTTAGGGTAGATAAACTCTTAAGTACTTGTCAATTTGCAAAGAAAACACTTGCCTAATTTCAAAAAAACCACAATCCACAACACTTTCAAAAATCAAACTTTTCAAACCCTTGAAACATCTTTTTAAAAGATAAAACACCTTTTGTAAAACATTCGAGTAAAGAATTGTTACAAGGTTAGCCTAGCATAAGGCATCTTTTCAAAACATTTTCAAAACAACACACAAAGCACCATTTCATACAGTTGAAAACCAAGGCAAGATTGATCTAAGCAAGTACCTAAGAGCCCATGGATAACCATGGATGAAAAGGGTGCTAATACCTTCCCTTTTCATAATCTACCCCCCGAACCCACGAAATATCTCAAAAGGTTTTTGCTGTGCTTTTTTAACCTTTCCTTTAGGATAAAATAAAAAGTCGGTGGCGACTCTTGCTCAACCGCACAAGTGCGAATATGAACGCAAAATACTAGTCAGTTCTCCCACCGTATCACAATAGCCATCGCTTTAACCGTGTCGGTATACCCCACACAGTTTCCACAATCTATTGCTACTTACCTAAAAGGTTTCCCCAGATTCAAGTGTAGGATCTATAATATCCCAAACAGTACCCTTAAAAATAAAGCAAAACAAACAGACAAATAAAACAGAATGATCTAGACCCTAAGGTAAACCCCACTTTTATTATGTCCCCATCAGAGTCGCCAGTTCTGTGATACAGTGGCAGAACCGACTGTTTAATAGGGTTTTGCATTTTTTGTTTGCAAATGTCGTGGTAAGCAAGAGTCGCCATTGACTTTTCTTTTATCCAACAAAGGAAAGGGTGAAAAGAACAGAAAAAGACCTTTTTTCGAGATTTTCTGAGTAAGGGGGGTAGATTATGGAAATGGAAGGTATTAGCACCCTTTCCATCCATGGTTTTCCACGGGCTCTTAGGTACTTGCTCATTTTTTTGAAAATTGTTTGTGTTTGTGTGTTTTGAAATATTTTTGTTTGCTTTATGGTAACTCTTGTATCAGTCCTCAAGAGTGTGGTAAAGCGTTTTTTGAAAATAGATTTTGAAAAGTGTGTAAGTGTGAAAAATTCAGATTTGAGCAAGTACTTAAGAACATTCTACCTACTCGAAAAAGGATGTTATTTTCCTCTTTTCCTTTAGATAGTGTTATCCGACTATTAGTGAGTAGGTAGCCCTATCATCGAATGTTGAGGGAAAATTAAAGGGACATTTTACAATCACGAAGGCAATTTATGGAGACGCTTTAGCAATTTTTCTTTTAGGGACTAGATCATTTACCGAAAAGGCAACTGTTGGGTCATCGAGGGACTATGATCTTTTGATTTTACGGGTCTTTGCTAAAGTGTTCCTGCCTCGTGACTGTTTTATTGAAGACAACCAAAGCGGGTGTACCTTATAGGTGTATATGTGCAAGTTTGTTATTTTCAATTATTTTTATGTCTTTTTGTTAATTTTTCTAACGTTTGATTATTAGTCTTTTTATACACGCCTAGTTACTAGCAGTCAATATGAAAAACAGTAAAAAAAATGCAGAAAATAGAGGTCCTACGCTATTACAACCAAATCGAAAGACAAGTAAAAAGTAAAAATAAAGAAGAGAAAAGACTACTTCAATCCATGCTATTGTACCCAAAATTTCCCCTCTCATGTTTTCCAAGGTCTTTCCCCTACATGGTTGACCACAAACCCTTGACTAAGGAAAAATAAAATTTTTGAGTGTTGTTTTAAGTACCTTTCGATTGGCATTCTGAAAGACCCTTCTATTGGCATGGATACAAGGCCTTTCGATTGGCCTCATGACAAGCCTTTCGATTGACATTGTGTCAGGGCCTTCGATTGGAATTCTGAAAGACCTTTCGTTTGGCACCATGGGCCAAGCCTTTCAATTGGCATGGAAAGGGATTCTCTGATTTAGCATCTCAAACCAGGGAAGCTTCGTCAGGCATGTTAATTGTGTCCTTCAATTGGCATCTGAATACGATGTCTTTCGATTGACATTTGGACAAGGAGATTCAATTGGGCATCTAAAACCCTTCGATCAAGCACTGGACTCCCTTTGACCAAGCTTGGTTCACAGGGCTTCGACTATGCATTAACTACTTCAGGATTGCCTTCGATTCACAAGGCAATAATCTCCTACAATTTTGTTTTGATTCACAAAGGCAAAGGCCCCTCAACTTGCCAGCACACCAGGCAAGAGGCCCATTCGAAGAACATGTAAATGACTCATTCGAAGAACATGTAAAGGTTCATTCGAAAAAGCATTCAAAGGGTCCATTTGAAGAACATGTAAAGGTCCATTCGAAGAAGCATTCAAGAGGTCCATTCGAAGAAGCATTCAGAAGGCCCATTCGAAGGATACATAAGAAGTCCATTCGAAGGAGGCAACTCAAGGCCAATCAAAGAGCATGGCCTGAAGGCATTCGAAAATCAAAGGTGTCCAGGTTCATTCGAGATTCCAAAGAGACGTGAATATTTCAAAAAGGAAATCTTTTAATATGTCTGATTCTTGTCTCATGGCTTTAAAGGCCTGGTTAAATGGCTGTCTCTTGCCGTTACTATGCACCATCACACTCCTATAAATACAAGGCCAAGGAAATAGTTCCAGGGGAGACGAAAAAAATTAGAGATATGTTTCCTACAAACCCACTAAAGGTTGTCAAAATTTTCATAAGTAATCCAAGCCAAGGCAACCCTTCAACAAAAGTATCCACGCCCAGAAGTCCCAGATTGAAGGTACCCACATCTAGAAAGTGCCAAATCGAAGGTTCTAACTACTGGTAAGAGAGGGTAAAATGTCAAACTTTGTATTTACATAACACATCCATATTTGTTGTTTCATTCGATTTGACATTCTAGACAGAATCAAAGGGCTTGAGTTTGGCACCCAGGTCATGTTTTTAGTTTGCTAACACTTACTGCAGATATAGCCTGAAAAGACCCAGCGCGCGCAGGATCGAAGGACCTGGGTTTCGATACCCAGGTCCAACGTCTTATTTCTCTAACATATTTTTGCAGATGTAGTGCCTCCACAGGTGATCCTTCAGGCCTTTCCAGCAACACCCTTCATAGAATCGAAAGGCATCCTTCTTCCTCTGAATCGAAGCCCCCAATTTCTCCCTGCAATCGAAGTGTACCCATATCCTTCTCAAACCCAATCGAAGAGGGCGGGAAAGGGTGCAAATCGAAGATTGCCCCATCAATTCTCAAGCCCAATCAAAGGCTATTTACGCCCACTCCCTAACTCAATCGAAGGAGGAAGAAAAGGTGTAAATTGAAGCTTACCCATGTCAATTCTCAAACCCAATCGAAAGAAGGCCAAAAAAGGGTGAATCGAAGGAGTCCATGGCATGGATCAAAGAAGTCTTTTCTCTCTTCTTTTGTTTTATACTTTTTACTTGTCTTTCGATTTGGTTGTAATAGCGTAGGACCTCTATTTTCTGCATTTTTTTTACTGCTTTTCATATTAACTGCTAGTAACTAGGCATGTATGAAAAGACTAATAATCAAACGGTAGCAAACTTAACAAAAAGACAAAAAATAATTGAACATAACACACTTGCACATATACACCTCTAAGATACGCCCACTTTGGTTGCCTTCAATAAAATAGTCATGAGGCAGGAACACTTTAGAAAAGACTCATAAAATCAAAAGATCACAGTCCCTCGATGACCCAACAGTTGCCTTCTCGGTAAATGGTCTAGTTCCTAAACAAAATTTCTAAAGCGTCTCCACAAGTTTCCTTCGTGACTGTAACATCCCTTTCGAATGTCCCTAATCCATCCAACGATAGGGCTACCTACTCACTAATAGTAGGATAACACTGTCTAAAGGACAGGAGGAAAAGAATGACCCTTTTAGAGTATAAAAGTAGATAACTATTAGAAGTTTGCTCAAAACATTTTTCACTTACACAAATACTACTTTTCAAAAAGAAGTTTCCAAAACATTTTCTTTCTTAACACTCTTGAGGACTGGTACAAGAGTTAAACGCAAAGAAAATCGGCGCACTAAGGCGTTTTCAAAAAAATTTCAAACACAAAGTACAAAGGTATTTTAAAAATGAGCAAACCTCTAAGAGCCCGTAGATAACTACGGGTGGAAAGGGTGTTAACACCTTCCCTTTCCATAATCTACCCCTCTTACTCAGAAAACTCTCAAAAAGGTCTTTTTCTATTCTTTTCACCCTTTCCTAAATTTGGATAAAAGAAAAGTCGGTGGCGACTCTTGCTTACTGCGACATTTGCGAACACAAACACAAAACCATTATAAGCAGTCAGTTCTGCCACCGTATCACAGAATTGGCGACTCTGCTGGGGATACAAAAAGTGGGGTTACCTTAGAGTTAGTTCATTATTTAACTGCTTTGTGTGCTTTGATTGCTTTACTTTTGAGGGCTTTGTTTGGGTTACTGTAGATCCTACACCCGGATCTGGGGAAACCTTTTAGGTAAGTAGCAATAGATCATGGAAACTATGCGGGGTATACCAACACAGTCGAAGTGATGGCTATATTGATGTGACACTTTGGTTGGTATCGGTAGCCCTTGAGTTAATTAAGGAGAATACAGGGCCGCTGTATGGTTTCATGAAGCGTCAACTTGCCTTAGAACCTTTAAATGAACAACTTGGCCATTAGGACATAGCGAGATGGCCGTCTTTGGTGTATTCCAAAAGTCAGCAGATACTCGATGCTACACTCAATGAGATTTGACTCTTGAGTTTTGTTCGGTCACGAGTCAGTCGCCTATCGAACAAAACTTGTGGGAAAGATCAATGATATTGAGATCCCCTAGAACCCGATTACTATTTATAGGACAGGTTGAACCAATCCAACTTCAAGAGGGTACTACCTTAAAACCCATGCAAGCCTAAACCTAAGGCTGCTTGTGTGATTTTTTTCTTTCAACTTGAACTACTTGCAGAGTTTTATCATCTGACAACATGATTTCCTTGCAGGATTTGTGTACAGCCATTATCCAATAACTTGGATTTCTTGCAGGGTTTACTTGCTTACATCACCTTAAACTTTTTCTTAACGCATAACATACACATCATAACATAATGCCATAACATTTCCTTAACCATTTCAAGGATCTCAAGGGTTTGTGATGCAGGTTATGGTAAATCAGACGTCTAGCAAGGGGCAAAGGGGATTTATTTTCCTCTAGCCAATGACGTTAGAAGATCAAAACTCAACAACTTGAGTCAGGGGCTATAACCCACTTGATATGGTGAGCTTGACTCTCGTAGAAGGACACTCTACGATACGAAGTTCTTCACTCAAAACTGCAAATTTCAACTTCTGACATTTTCTTGTTTATCTCGTGAGATCCTTGAAAACATTTGCATATCATACTTGTCATTGCATAACAGGTACTCCAGGTACAAGCTTCTTATCCCTTCGTTGTTTATTTCAGCAAGAATAAATGGCTCTTGAACAAACAATCAAAGACCTTCAGGCTCAAAATGCTCAGTTACAACAAATGTTCCTGACTCTGACCTAGGGGCAAGAAGACTTGAAAGTTCTGATCGTTAAAAAAAAGACTAAGAAGGTAAAGAAACCAGGTCTTGTTTTGAGTGTGGGAAGAAGAAGACCAGTTAATCGGGCTCTAGATTTCTCAACCCCATCAAAGAGAGGGGATAATCAAGAGGAAGATGACGAGGAATCAGAGGAAGAAGACAACAATCCAGCGTCTGAAGAAGATGAACCTGACTATTCTGACGAGCAATATCCTCCTGCTAACGATAAATACAAACGACTGGAGGATCGACTCAATGCCATGGAGATCCAAAGGGTGCCCGGTCTGGATTTTGAAGAATTAGGTTTGGTTCTAGGGGTGGTTATCCCACCTAAGGCCAAGGTCCCCATCTTTGCAAAATATGACGGTGTTTCCTGTCCCAAGCTTCACTTGAGGTCCTATGTCAAAAAGATCCAGCCTAACACTGCTGACCAGAAGCTATGGGTCCATTTCTTCCAAGAAAGTTTGGTTGGCACTCAACTGGATTGGTTATATCAGCTAGAAGGAACTGACATCCATACCTGGCAAGACTTGGCTGCTGCTTTCTACAAGAAGTACCAATACAACGCTGACCTGGCCCAACTCGAGTGCAACTGCAAAATATGTCCATGAGCTTAAGAGAAGGGTTTAAGGAATATGCACAAAAATGGAGGGATCTAGCTGGAAGGGTACAACCTCCTATGAATGATCGTGAAATGGTAGACATGTTCATGGGCACTCTGACAGGCCTGTTCTTTAATGTTCTGATTGGGAGTTCCTCATTCGGGTTCACAGAGATGGTTCTGACTGGAGAAAGGATCGAAAATGGTATCAAGATTGGGAAGATCCCGATGGATGCATATTCTAATGCTGAGAAGAAGAAATTTGCTGGTAAAAGTGAAGAAAATGTTGTGTATGGCCAGAAGGGTCGTAATAAGGAAGACTACCACCAATCTGTAAGGGCAGTGCTAGTCTCTAATTCGGCATGCATGCAACAACCACAACAACAGGGTAATCAACGAAGGCAAGACGAGCCCAAGAGATAGTTTACCAAGCTCAACATGCCACTGTCTCAAGCATTACAACACTTGATGAAGATGAATTTGATTACACTGATAGGGCCTCATTCAAACCCCAAGACTTCCTCTCCTAACTACAATCCTAATGCAAGGTGTGCCTATCATTCTAGCAGTCCGGGGCACGATACTAACGATTGTTGGGCGCTGAAATACAAGATTCAGAATATGATTAACGGCAAGGAGATTGAGTTCGACCCTCCTGAGACTCCCAACGTGGTCACTGCTTCCATGCCAAATCATAGCTATGATTGAGAGAATTTTTGTTTATTTGAATTCTCAAGTTGTATTTTCTTTGTTTGTTCAAACAATTATTGTCATATTTTATTATTTCATTAATGCATTGCACATGTTTATCTTGAATTTATTTGTTTTCATTATATTCAAATTGTGTTTATACTTCCTTTTTTGTGATATTCAACTCTCGATCAAAAGCTCTAAGCCTTTAGAGGGAGGATGACGAAAGCGATGCCACAGTCTCTACAATATAATTTTGAACAGACCCTGTTGACGATGTACAGGTGTTGTTTCAAATCCTAAACAGTGGAGTTATAAGGAAGATAATCTCTAGTCAACCCCTTTGAGCCTAAGAAGTAGGAGTTTTCTTTTCACACAAATTAAAACCCTTAATCATAACCTGGGGCAGGGTACTTTTCTCAGTTAATTCAGATGTGCATTCAGTCGCAAGCTTTCCCTTCATACACGATAAATAGTGTAGAAGATGCTCTTTAAAAGATGGTGATTGTTCCACATAATCATTAAGAATAGGCAGTCATTATCTCACAAAATAAAAGCCCATTAAGTCAAAACCTATGAAGGAGACTTAAGAAAAAAAACTGGGGCATCCCGCTGGCTGTAATCACAAAAGAAAAAATTCAGGCAAAAGAAGGGATAATGAAAACAAAAAAAAAGAGGTTACTACAAATCCTCGACAAAAGAAAAAGGTTATAAAAATGACTGCCTTCTCAAACAAACGTTCAATTTCTGAAGCATCACCAAGTATCAGAGCAAAGATTCCAGACTCAATCAGGATCTAAACGCGTAATTAAATACGGGTGGGTACAAATAAAATTTGAGCCTTTATCCTTTGTTTCTTGAACCGTGAATGTAGCAGTAGAAATGTTCAAGACTAAGCCATTGGATTGACTAGACTTTATAAAAATCAAAATAAAAATCGCCATCGCGCTTTATTGTTTCCAAAGGAATGGGAAAAGAGCGAATAACCCAAAAAAGGGGGAAAGATTCAAGGTAAGGGGGTTGGTTATGCAAAGGGAAGATATTAGCACCCTAAATATCTACGGTACTCTGCAGGAACCTCTTTTTTAAATCTGTATATTTTGGTTATAAAAATGTGTTGTATATAAGATGTATGGTGGAGGTGAGAAGAGAAATATTTTTTATGATTTTTGCACCTGCCGCTGTTGCAAACCTTTAGTGCCTACGTACCACCTTTCGTGCAATATGGGATCAGGGTACACGTAGTTCCTCTTTTAAAAATTTGAAACACAAGTGTGTTGGTTAATTTTATGAGATAAGACATCATCGTCATTGTCCATGTGAAAAACATATTTACTACACACAATCATGAGAAAGGAGAATTTGCATCATCTCAAAGTGGAGGATATGGCTTGGATTTTAAAATCAAAAATGCCTCACTCAACACCCAAGTGGAAAATATCTCACTTTACTACATATTGTAGAAGTATAGTTGCTTGCATCACTACAAGGATTGACAAGAGTCTAATTTTTTTATAAAAAAATTTTAAAGATAAAAACCAAAGTGGCAAAAAGGTTTGAAATGAGATTGATTGAATTTTAGTCTTCTCACAAAAATGTCAAGGTATTATTAAGTTGATTGAAGTTTATTTATAAAAATATTTTGAAAATGCATGGTCCTAAGTCCAAGTTTATTATGAAAGTGTTTAAGTTTCAAAACAAGAAGGGTTTTCAAAAAGGAGGGAGAAGATTTTTGAAATTAAAGAAGATGGGAGAAGTAGAAGAGGCTATCCTAAAGCATAAGGTAAAATCTAAGGATAAGAACCATCTAACCAAACAAGAAGCCAAAACTTGACCTTATGAGTCAAGATAGAATTCCCATTCTTTGGGTTGAAACCAAGCAAGCCAAGATACTAGACCTCTTCAAATGTAGTAAGTCTTCACAAAAATTGGGCAGAGTAATAGCTATATACGGGTGAATTCCAGATTACAAACAAAGGATGCAATCACAAAAACCTACACACAAAAACAAACAAGCAACCCAATGTCTTGAGGTAAACCTCAATAGCTCCATACAAAATAATCAGATAGGATCACAAGGTCTCCAAGATAGGCCAAGGTTTCTAATCCTAAGTCCAAAAAAGTCCACTGCTCCATAATTCCAAGGATAGTAACCAAATAGTCCAAGTACCATTAAGAGTTTTTTAGGGTTTAAGTTGATTATTAAGTATCTTAGGAAAAGAAAAAGAAAATCTCAAGTGAGCAAAGTAAAAATGACAAGAATATAAATGCTCAAATGCTCAACGATTTTTAAGTGATCCGCGTTGACCAAAGGTGTTGTAGATCCATTAGAGGATTGGTAGAACCAAAGCCTCCACACAATGAATCTCAAGGTTATTGGATCAAAGAGATCAAATCAACATACTTGGGCTTGTAATCATAAGTTTGGGCCATGAATGATCATTTGTTCGAATCGGGACAAAATTTAGCGCTATGTTAAGCAATCGTAAGTGGACTTATATAGAAGTCACACCTATTTTGAGGTCAGTCAATAGCAATCTATGAACCATTTGTTTTGAGACATGATATAGAGATCATGCTCTAATAACATTTAATGCAATGAGAAGGGGATGCGATGAAGAGGAATTAGGGTAAAAAGAAAAAAAAACCACATTTGAATTAATATTTAATCAAACTATTATTAAAATCATTCATCCATCTTTTGTGGAGTTAAACTCAACACCATGAATCCAATGATGTTAATAAAGCCATGATCAAAAAATCAACCCAAGACAGCCAGAAAATATTCACAAAATAATAATATAATTAATATATACATTAAAGGGTTTTAAAAAGGTTCAAAAATGGAAAAATAATAAGGAAAATGCCAATTATATTCAAATTAATCAAGAAATGAAAGATAAGACCATAGAAAAATCAGAAAATAGGTCAAGTAATTATACAAATTTTTTGGGAATTTTTAAAAGTCAGAAACTATTTTTAAAAATTAAAATAAATGGGTAAAATAAACAAAAATAGTAAAAAAATAGTAAAGTCAGAAACAAAAATAAAACAAGGTCACCAATATTTGTCACAATATCATTGGATCATTCCATAATTTTTTAAGAATTTAAAAATGTGTAAAAGTATTTTTAAACATTTTAAATAAATCAAATAAGTGTGAAATTCATAAAAAATACCAAAACACAAAATTATATTGTGAAAAAATAAAAATCAGAAAGATAATAATCAAAAATATTTTTCATAATTTTTTTGGATTTTTTGGACAAAAAATGATTTTTCTAAGATTTTTTGAAATTTAAAACAATTAAAATATAAAAATCAGAAAAAGAAAATAAAAGAAAAAGATGTGGATCATTTGATGAGAGTCAAAACACGTTAGTAATCAAATCCAAAGGATCTGGCGCGCTGTGCATATCATGGTCTTTAGTGAATAATATACATAATCATTAATAAATCAGATTTTTGAAAAAAACAAATGGCACGCTTTCATTGGTTAGAAGATGACACGTTGGTCATCTTCAACCTCCAGCCCTCACGAATTGTAGGTCTCTCAAACTGTAAAATCAGAAGCTCAGACCTATTCCACTTGCTTCGTCTCTTCAAGACGAAGACAACCACACTCTCGCGCCAAATTTATATAAACTGTAACTCAAGCAATTTGTAAAGAAAGTTTTGAAAAGGGATTTGAAAATTCATGGTCAAAACTTGCTTCCAGATAAAAGTAAGTGTTGCAACTAGAACCAGGGCAATGAGAGCAACACAATGATACCAAAGTTTTGAAGAATTGATGAATGAATCTACCTATTGAAGTTGAGTTGTAGAGCTCTGAAACTGGACTTCTATGGAGCAATATAGGGCACGTTCCCATAATGTGATTATATGGTTAGCTTCAGGGAAGATCAAGGAAGGTGAATTTATGAAGAAAATGGATTGAAAAAGGCTTGAGAATAGGATTCGAAGTAGCTGAATTTTGAGTTGTGAAGTAAGTTTGGCAGGGTGATTCTGGCTATCTAAGCTTGGGAAATTGAATGGGGGATGACCCTCTATTTATAGGGAATCAAATGGGATGCTCAAGCGTGTGGAATTATGCAAATTGGAGGGATATCGTGTAAACCTGATGCGTTTCAAGGCTCTAATCCACTTTGGAAACTTGGTTAAACATGTTTAGATCACAAACGCGTGCTAATTTGATGTTTAAAGGCCAAACATGGATTTCAAATTCTGACTTATGGAGAAACTTCAGTTCCAAGTTACCAAGTTCAATCCAATCGCATTTCCACCTCAGGGGGTCTTAGGGAAAAATTCTTGATGCTTTAGAAAGATGAGGTAACAAGCTTTGTAATGGAAAAAGAATGGAATCAAATGGAGGCTTGAGCTGAAAATTACATGGACTCAAAGTTGAAGAAAAAGAGTTGACTTTCCTTACTTAGAAATATTTCAAATTCTTCTTTAAAAATGACATATAATCTCTTGCATCCAAACATGGCCTTACACTTAGAATTTTCTCTTGATAAAAAATTATGGAATGAAGTAGATCTATTTAATGACATTTTGCAATTTGAACCACTCAAAATCTCCAAAAATTGAGCAAGTTATGACTTGTTGAAGTTGGCTAAAAATCATGAAATGACCTATAATCTTTTGCATTCTTAAGGCAACTTCCATCCATTTTCTTACTTTGCACATAAAAGAAGGCATTAAGTACACATCCTTAGGATCATCATGAAAAACTAATGGGCTATAGGTGATAACAATCGACCAAGTTATGACCATTTGAAGTCTCATATGGAAAATTGGGGATTCATCTAGATGACTTGTAATCTTCCCTCTTCACCAAGTTCCTTCCACGTGAAAACTCCTTAGAACTTTTAAAGTGATTATTGGTGGATTTTTGAAGAGAAGAATGTTTTTGGAATCACTCAAAAATACCAAAAGATGAGCAAGATATGCCCCTTTGAAGTCCAAAACCCTAGCCTCTAGATCAAGAGAATGCTTGGTGGAACTTTGCCAAGTTTGATCAAACTTTTTGGTGCCAATATTCTTCCTTTGTGAAAAGAAATTGTTGAGGATGATGATGAGGACCCATGGCCACCAAAACCACTTCCATACCAACTTCAAAACAACTTCAATGGTGAGGTTTGAATTTCTCAAGCTTTTGACTAGGGCATGGAAATAAACTCATGAACCCATGAAGCAATTTGTTGAACCTCATTGCCTTTACCTACATTATTAACAAGTAAGACAAACCAATATTGAATTTTGTTAACTAGAGAGAAAAATCAAAGCAAAATATATATGATCACAAAAGAAAACAAGTCAAGGTGCTTGGTAACTCCTCAAAGAGCAAAGCTAAAGATAGGGAGAAGAACCAAAAGCCCTAATGTAATTTTGTGGTGATTGAAATAATATGGTATGATGAAGGGATCTTAGGGAAAAAAAATTGGGGTACAACAACTGCCCTTATTTAAGTTTCTTCTATCCAGATATACGAAGGTTAAAAATCTTCGTGTCGCCATGATCGAAGACACTTAAATATAAAACAAACCTTGTTTTTGGTCCTAAGATGCCATGCAAATGTTTAAGAATATGAATGCATATGAATGGAACAGAAGAGACGCACAGTAGCATTGGGGATGCAACATAAAATGCAGAAACAAAGGAGCAATTCCACCAGGAAAATAAATCACTGGTAAACCACGAGAACAGAATCAGAGAGGAGGATAACAAGCAACGACGTTCACTATCGATGTACTACCTTCGTTCACTGAATATATCATACCAATGCCGTTCACTGATGATGAACTATCAACATTCACTGAAGATAGCAAAAAGATAAGAAACACTAACTTTCACTACCGATGTACTACCAACATTCACTAAAGGTAGAAAGAGAAATTATCATACCACTGCAGTTCACTGATGATGAACTATCAACATTCACTGAAGATAGCAAAAAGATAAGAAACACCGACGTTCACTGCCGATGTACTACCAACATTCACTGAAGGTAGAAAGATAAAATATCATACAACCGCCGTTCACTAACGATGAACTATCAACATTCACTGAAGATAGCAAAAAGATAAGAAACACCGACGTTCACTGCTGATGTACTACCAATGTTCACTGAAGGTAGAAAGAGAAAATATCATACCACCGTTGTTCACTGACGATGAACTATCAACATTCACTGAAGATAGCAAAAATATAAGAAACACCGACGTTCACTGCCGATGTACTACTAACGTTCACTGGAGGTAGAGAAAATATCATACCACCGCCGTTCACTGACGATGAACTATCAACGTTCACTGAAGATAGCAAAAAGATAAGAAACACCGACGTTCACTGCCGATGTACTACCAACATTCACTGAAGGTGGAAAGATAAAATATCATACCACCGCCGTTCACTGACGATGAACTATCAACGTTCACTGAAGATAGCAAAAAGATAAGAAACATCGACGTTCACTGCCGGTGTACTACTGTGATCGGTGGGAGAGAACTGACTATTTTTGGAATGTTGGTTCGCGTTTTGCATTTGGTTTTGCTAAATGTCCCGGTAAGCAAGAGTCACCACCGTCTTTTATTTTATCCAACTAGGAAAGAAAAAAAGCACAGAAAAATTCCTTTTTCGAGATGTTTCTCGGGCTCGGGAGGTAGATTATAGAAAGGGAAGGTGTTAACACCCTTTCTATCCGTGGTTATCCACGGGCTCTTACGTACTTGCTCAAAGTGTTTTCAAAAATTTGCTTTTCTTTGTGTTTGTGGGTTTGAAAAAAGTTTTTGTTTTGAAACTTCGATTTAACTCTTGTTTCTGTCCTCAAGAGTGTATGAAGTGTTTTTGAAAACTTTGTCCGAAAAGTGTAAGTGTGAAAAAGATTTTGTTTTTTTAAAGAGCAAGTATTTAAGAACCATCTACCTACTCGAAAAAGGAATCTTTCTATGCTAATGTCCTTTAGACAATGCTATCCCACTATTAATGAGTAGGTAGCACCGTCGTTGGAGTTTAAGGGTTAATTCGATTAAGGGACGTGTGGTCACTAGAGCAATGTTAGGACGCCCTAGCGGTAACCCTAATGTCTTAGATCATTTTATCCGAGGCAACCGTTTCGAGGCAACTATGATCTTTGGACAAGAGGGAGACCTCTAAAACTTCCTATACTCAATGACCACGTTCGAAGGCAACCAAGTGAGGTGTACCCTAAGAGTGTGCATGTGCGAGTGTATTGTTTTTCAGTTATTTATCTTTGTACATGTCATGGGTTATCTATGTTGATTTTAAGTTAATACATTGGATCTTTTCATGCATTCCCTATTATCAAACATCTAACAGTGTATAGTTGCGGAATTTAAATTTGCGGAAATTAAATCTAAACTATTACAAGGCGTCGGGTATTTACATCGCCAAAAACAAACCCTTTAATTTAAATTGCGGAAAGTAAAATAAAGCGATAAATAATTAAAGTCCTAATTAGAAGCTATTACATACCGGAAGTAATTACAATATTGGAAATATGGATCGCGCGCGAAAAATTAAATCGAATGCATTTTTTAGGGTTTTGACCCCTTTTTTGAAAGAAAGCCCTTTTTTGTTTATTTTTGAATTAAATGGAAATTAAATTAGGTCAAAATTAATTAATTAATTAATTAAAATATTTTTGGGTTTTTGAATATTTAAGGAAATAAAATAAAATGGATTAATGTTAATAAAAACCTAATATTCTAAATTGACTTTAATTATTGCAAAAGATGTTAAAAGTTAAACCTAATTATCACTAAATTAATTAAATTAGTATTTATTTACAAAAATAAAATAATGAAATTAATAAAAATAATATTTGTGTTTTCTGATTTTATGAGGAAAAATTTAATTGGTTAGTTTAATAAAAATAATTAATTAAAGCAATAAAGAAAATAAATAAATATAATAAAAAGAAAATAAACCAAGGGGGTGTTGGGCCCAAGAGGAGGTGAAATCTGCAATTCTGAGGCCCATTTGTGAGCAAGCCTTGTTGACTTTTCCAATTCAGTGTTGACATGTTGACCTTGGCGTATGGAGGGTGCTCAAACTAGACCATCAGATTTGGCCTAAAGGCCATCTGGCGCTTGGGATTTGGAGGCACATGGTGGACCACACTTTGGGAAATCACATAGAATCACCTGAAGAAAAATTAAACAAATGTATTGGGGACCTGGGATTCGAACCCAGGTCCCATTGCTCATTGGCTAACGCATCAACCACTCCACCAATGCTTGATAGTTGTTAGAATAATAAACAAACAATACTATATGTGAAAAAAAGATACTATGCCTGAAAAATAAAAAAAAATATGGCGCGAGATTTGAATCAGCAAATAGGGAGAAGACACCTAGTCGTCTTCTTTGTTGAAAAGCCTGGATATTTACCTGCGGATTTTATCCGCAGCTAAATTCCTAGGTTCGTCCTAAAATTAATTCTAGACTGTAGAAATGCAATCCAAAGCCATGGTTCGCTTCGTCTCTCCTTCCTGAGCATCTCTATACCCATTATTGGTCCTAATTTTACCTGCAAAGCAAATGCCTAAAACAAGAAACAGAAACCCTAGGTTCGGGCATTACATTACAGGCCATAAAAATGAAATCAAACATTGCAGATAGCTTGGAAATTATGCAAGGATCAAGAATATGTCCATGATTTATCAAAAAGATGCAAGAATCCAAGGTTATGATTTCATGTACAGGGCAGCGTTTCAAGAAACTTACAGTGCGTTTGATGAGGTTTCAGGGCTCGTGAATGGTTGCTTTAGCTTCAGTGGATGTCAAGCAAGGTGATAGCATGGAGTTTTTGCCTTGGAAACGCCTCTAGGATCGATTTCAGATTCAAGCTTTTCAAGCTTTTTTCAAGTTTTGGTTTTGTCAATTCTTCAGCTTTCAGGTCGTGTTCTTGTATGCCTTATGTTGTATATGTAACAAGGATTGTATTAGGTTAAAAATTTGGGCTTGAATCCATGTGAATTTATGAATTAAGATTTGATATGATCTTCCATTAACAAAGCTTCCAAAAATGTCCAAACCCAATATTTTGTGCATGATATGCCTTGGTACGAATTGGATTGTGTGCATCATGATAATTAAGACCTGTAATGATAAAAAAGATTCCAATTGATTGAGATTTGGATTTTATTTGGATTTAAATTGATTAAAAATGAATTAAATCAATAAAAATCAAACAAAATAGAAAAATTAATAAATTGGGAGAATACTGAAGGTATGACACGTGTGTGGTGTGACAAGATCAAATCAAGTGGAAAAAAGTGGGCCCATTTGACAAAATTTGAAGTTTTGGGGATAGTTGACTTTTGGCAATTTTGAAAAAATGCCCAACTTCAACAAGGCATAACTTCTTCAATTATGAACTTTTAGAAGTGTTCTTGGACTTTTTAGAAACCTTGAGATGTCCTCTAACCAACCCTTTTTGTATAATCTCAGTTTGGTATTCCATGCTCAAGTTATAAGCTTTGGAAAAAATGTGTTTTTGTTGACTTTCAAAAATGACCTATAATGTCCAAATTTGTAACTTCTTGTGAGTGCATTTCTTGATCTTTGGGTGTGAATATGGATTGTAGGAAATTGCATCCTATTCAAAATTAGTTTTGTATGGGTCATTTCTCATAAAGTATGAGAAAGTTATGCTTGGTCAAAGTTGAGTTGACTTTTCCTACAAAACCCTAATTTAGCAACTTTTGAATCTTGATGAATTTTGAGCAATCATTCATGAATCATGATCAAACCATGAGAAAATGATGAATTATCCTTCAAAATGAGAATGTTGACAAAAAATATTGAGGTTTGACTATTTGTAGGCTACAGTTGACTTTTGCCCTAGCATAGTCGATTTTTGGGCATCTTGAGCAATTGACTGACCAAACTTTGTCTACAAGGCTTGAAACTTGACATGGATGGTCTTATGAACATTTTAGAACATTGAGGAGTACTTGAGGTAATTTGGATGCAAGGACCTTGATGCAATACAAAACCCTAATTTGAGATTGATTGCCTTAGGAGATGATTTGACTGTCCAACTCTTGAGCTATTTGAGCCGCTTGGAGATTATTCTTGACATGTCTTGAGAAATATGGGAGGGAAAATTTTGGGGTACAACAGTTTCCCCTGTTCAATCTTCTTAAACCTGAGGATATAGATTGGCTTTCGGGCTTTTCGTGATCCGAAGGTGGTGGATGATTGAACACTAGAGTGCCCAGAAATTTGCACTCGCATGAAGTGGTATCGGTCTTGTGATGTCGAGAATGGGCTTACAGATGCCATTTGGAGATTGTTGGTAGGAGGATGGGCTTACAGATGCCATCTGCAGGAGTGTCGATCGCATAAGAGATTCCTTAGCGAGAACTTGCATACTTGTTGTTTGTAGAAGATTCCGCTGGGGAGGCATGGTTTTTGTTGAGATTTAGGAACTATCTGTTCTTCAACGTAGTATACCATTGAAATTAGAGAACTCGTCCACACTATGATGTAGGGAAACATCTTCATCAAGATCTAGGATCTGTCTGGTCTTCAACGTAGTATACCATTGAAAATACAGAACTCTTCCACACTATGACAGAGGAAAACATCAAGATCTAGGAACTGTCTGGTCTTCAACGGAGTATACCGTTGAAATTAGAGAACTTGTCCACACTATGACATAGGGAAACATATTCATCAAGATCTAGGAACTGTCGGGTCTTCAACGTAGTATACCGTTGAAATTAGATAACTCGTCCACACTATGACGGAGGAAAACATCAAGATCTAGGAACTGTCTGGTCTTCAACGGAGTATACCGTTGAAATTAGAGAACTCGTCCACACTATGACGTAGGGAAACATCTTCATCAAGATCTAGGAACTGTCTGGTCTTCAACATAGTATACCGTTGGAAATACAGAACTCGTCCACACTATGACGGAGGAAAACATCAAGTTCTAGGAACTGTCTGGTCTTCAACAGAGTATACCGTTGAAATTAGAGAACTCGTCCACACTATGACGTAGGGAAACATCTTCATCAAGATCTAGGAACTGTATGGTCTTCAACGTAGTATACCGTTGAAAATACAGAACTCGTCCACACTATGACGGAGGAAAACATCAAGATCTAGGAACTGTCTGGTCTTCAACGGAGTATACCGTTGAAATTAGAGAACTTTTCCACACTATGACATAGGGAAACCTCTTCATCAAGATCTAGGAACTGTCTGGTCTTCAACGTAGTATACCATTGAAATTAGAGAACTCGTCCATACTATGACGGAGGAAAACATCAAGGTCTAGGAACTGTCTGGTCTTCAACGGAGTATACCGTTGAAATTAGAGAACTCGTCCACACTATGACGGAGGAAAACATCAAAATCTAGGAACTATATGGTCTTCAACGGAGTATACCATTGAAATTAGAGAACTCGTCCACACTATGACGCGGGAAAACATTAAGATCTAGGAATTGTATGGTCTTCAACGGAGTATACCATTGAAATTAGAGAACTCGTCCACACTATGACGTAGGGAAACATCTTCATCAATATCTAGGAACTGTCTGGTCTTCAACATAGTATAGCGTTGAAATTAGAGAACTCGTCCACACTATGACGGAGGAAAACATCAAGATCTAGGAACTGTCTGGTCTTCAACGGAGTATACCGTTGAAATTAGAGAACTCGTCCACACTATGACATAGGGAAACATCTTCATCAAGATATAGGAACTGTTTGGTCTTCAACGTAGTATACCGTTGAAATTAGAGAAGTCGTCCACACTATGACGGAGGAAAACATCAAGATCTAGGAACTGACTAGTATTCAATGTAGTATACCGTTGAGATTATAGCACTCGTCCATACTATGACGTAGAGAAATTGTCGAGATTGAGAACCTTATCGGAAATTCAACCGAGGATAATTCAATTGAGATTTAAGAACCGGTCAGGTCTTCGACGTAGCTGAGAACTTTAACTGTATATTTCCTGAAAGGTAAAGGTCAGTCGTATGCAATGCATGATATATGTCAAGCAATGATGTTCTCAACATAAATGAGATTGTATGGTATGATGCGTATATGCATGTATCATGATGTATGAAAATGTGATGTTTTAGCTGGGGAAAATATATCCCGGTTAGCTGCTGGAGAGTAGAGTTGAATTCTTCGTTTCCGCTGGGGATGATGAACGAAGATGGTCGCGGGAATAATCCTGTAGGAGAAGAGAACTCCGTCGGGGAATAAACTGATGAAGAGATTACTCTGTGGGGAATTACTCTGTAGGGAAGAGATGTTCTGCTGAAGATTTTAACGATAAACTCCACTGGGGATTCCGCTGATAAACTCCGTTGGGGATGGATTACCGTTGCTGGTGATATTGAATCTGTTGAGGGTTGAACTCCTATTTGGGGAAAGAAAGAACTTCGATGGGGATGATCTTTCAGTTGCGACTTGCTAGGGATAACCCTGTTAGACTCTTGTGGGGATAAACCTATGAATTTGGCTGGGGAGATTTATTTTGTACTCCGCTTGGGGTAAGCTTCCAAAGTCTACTGGGGATGATGCCTCAACTTCGTTGGGGAAGCTTTTTTAGACCGTGCTGGAGAATATTGATTCCACTGGGGGTATCTTGTATTCTTCCGGGGAACATTCTTATACTCCGTTGAGGAATATTAAGACTGTCGGGGATACTCTGATACTTGCTGGGGAATATTTTTATACTTCGCTGGGGAACATTAAGACCCTTTTTAGTGCTGATGGTAGATTAACTCTGCTTGGGGAGAGTATTGCTGATTCGTTACGGTTGCAAGTCTCAGCTGAGAGAGCTACCATTACTGTCTTACTCTGTGAGGAGTAAAGGTATCCTAGCCATATTCTTCAGCTGAATCTACCTTTGTACCCGGTGGTTAAAGCAACTGAACAGTTCGGACAATTCTTATTGCCCCTGTCTCTGCTATTACCAGTAATTCATCTTTTGTTCACATGTAAATATTTATGAGCAACAATTAATGTCAAATGCATATATCAAAAATGAACATTGGACGCTCTTTGCAAATCAAAACAGATAAAGGAAAAACAGTTTGAAATTTCTTTGAAAATGAATTTGTATTGATTTTGAAGTTTGGCCTGTAAATAGGCGTTTTTGTACAAGAGGCTGACGTCCTAGTAAGAGAACGCCGCCAAATAAATAGAATTTACACAATTTGTAAAAAGAAACAAAACAGCTATGTGAATGATCCCACTGGGTTCCAACTCTTCTATTGCCTTTATATCCTCAAGCATCTCATCACTTTGCTACTAGTTGAAGATGAATCAGGTTGATTAGTGCCGTCCGAGCTTGATAGTCGATACCGAAGTCTGGATGCAAGGTGATCCAATGAGACATAGTGTTACGCTTTGATCCCTAATTTTTGCATGGACCGCCCTTTCGGGTTTTCAGTCCCCCGGGATACCCTTTTTGCCCAAGCCTCCTTTTTAGGTCTTCGACTTGCCGGGAGTACAAATTTTTTTATTTTCATCCCTTATTTTTGCCCGAACCCTTTTGATTCGCCAGGAAGCCCTTATTTTTGCCTAGGCCAGTCAACCTAGCGGATCTTTGATTATGCGTAGTATCTTTTCACTATGTCTGCATTGACGGGGTGAGGAAGGTCGTCACCATCCATGGTGGTTAGAATCATAGCTCCTCCTGAGAAAAGGTTCTTAACCACAAATGGCCCCTCGTAAGTAGGGGTCTATTTGCCCCTGGGATCGCCTTGAGGTAGGATAATGCGCTTGATTACCAGATCCCCAACTTGATACTCTTGTCGTCTAACTTTCTTGTTAAATGCCTTGATCATCCGTTTCTGGTACGTCTGTCCATGACAAATAGCAGTAAGTCTCTTTTCGTCGATTAGGTTCAGCTGATCAAGTCAGGTCCGGATCCAGTCATCTTCACTCAAACCTGCATCCTTCATAATCCTAAGAGAGGGTATTTGAACTTCAATAGGCAAGACTGCCTCCATGCCATAAAGCAAGGAATAGGGTGTTGCCCCTGTTGATGTCCGTGCTGTGGTACGGTACCCATGAAGAGCAAACGGTAACATCTCGTGCCAATCTTTGTATGTCACTATCATCTTCTGCACAATCTTCTTAATATTCTTATTAGCCGCTTCGACAGCCCCATTCATCTTCGGCCGGTAGGGAGAAGAGTTGTGATGCTGTATCTTGAACTGCTTGCAGAGCTCAGTGATCATCTTGTTGTTAAGATTGGTACCATTGTCCGTAATGATCCTCTCTAGTACACCGTATCCACAAATCAGATTGTGCCGAATAAACCGTGCCACGACGTTCTTGGTTACAGTAGCAAAGGAAGCTGCTTCAACCCACTTTGTAAAGTAATCGATAGCTACCAAGATGAAACGATGCCCGTTAGATGTTGTAGGTCTGATCTCGCCGATCATATCAATGCCCCACATTGCAAAAGGCCAAGGTGCCGTCAAGACGTTCAGAGGAACTGGAGGTATGTGCACCTTATCAGCATAGACTTGGCACTTATGACATGTCCGAGAATGTTGATAATAGTCGGCTTCCATTGTGGACCAATAATATCCTGCCCATAGGATCTTCTTTGCCATGGTATCTCCACTAGAATGAGTCCCAAAAGTACCTTCATGCAGCTCTGCCATGATCCTTTCTGCTTCATTCTTATCCATACATCTCAGTAAGGTTGAATCATGGTTACGCTTGTAAAGGATGCCATTTCTGATGAAGAACTTCACCACGAACCTCCTCAGAAACTTCTTGTCAATAACAGATGCACCCTCGGGGTACTCCTGAGCTTCAAGATACCTTTTCACCTCCTGAAACCAGGGTTTATCTGCCACCTCTTCGGTCTCAATATCGCAGCAATGTGCAGGTTCGTCCAATCTTTCAATGATAATTCGGGGAGCTTCATTTCCCAATTGACTTTGAACATAGAAGACATCGTAGCCAACGCGTCCGCCAACTGATTCTCCTCTCTAGGGAAGTGTTCAAAGGTTATCTCCTCGAAATGGGGAAGTAATGTTAACACATACTCCTTGTAAGGAATAAGGTTCGGGTGTTTCGTATCCCACTCGCCTTTGATCTGACTGATCACGAGAGCGGAATCTCCGAAGACACTTAGAAACTTAATCCTTAGGTCAATTGCTGCTCGAAGACCCATAATGCATGCTTCATACTCCGCCATGTTGTTGGTGCAGTTGAAACATAGTCGGACGGTGAACGGAGTATGAGATACTTTAGGAGATATGATCACGGTGCCAATGCCATTACCCAAAGCGTTCGAAGCTCCATCAAAGTACATAGACCATCGGGATCCTTCCTCAGGTCCTTCATCCGGTCCAGGTGTCTCATAATCAGTTATCAACATGATATTCTCGTCCGGAAATTCAAAGTTCATAGACTGGTAATCATCCACTGCCTGATGTGCCAAATGGTCTGCCAATACACTTCCCTTGATTGCCTTTTGAGTCATGTACTGGATGTCATACTCAGTCACGATCATCTGCCATCTCACTATTCTTCCGGACAAGGCAGGCTTTTCGAAGATATACTTGATTGGATCCATCTTTGAAATTAATAGAGTAGTGTGAGTTAGCATATACTGTCTCAGCCGGAGAGCAGCCCATGCCAAAGCGCAACAAGTTTTCTCAAGCAGTGAGTATCAGGTCTCATAGTCGGTAAACTTTTTGCTAAGGTAATAAATAGCATGCTCTTTTCAGCCAGACTCGTCATGCTGACCCAGCACACACCCATTGAGTTATCGAGCACTGTCAAGTATAAGATCAAAGGTCTCCCTTCAACTGGTGGCATCAGGATGGGTGGCCCTTGGAGATACTCTTTGATCCTTTCAAAAGCGGCCTTGCATTCATCGTTCCAACGTACTACTTGATCTTTCATCAGCAGCTTGAAGATTGGCTCACAAGTAGCAGTTAGGTGCGAGATGAATCGGGCAATATAATTCAGTCGTCCCAGAAAGCCTCTGACTTCTTTCTCTGTTTTGGGAGCTGGCATCTCCCGTATGGCTTTCACTTTTTCCGGATCCACTTGAATACCTTTGTCGCTTACGATGAAACCTAGCAGCTTACCAGATCTCACTCCGAAGGTGCACTTGTTCGGGTTTAACCTCAGCTTGTACAATTTCAACCTGTCAAACAGCTTCTGCAGATGGTCAAGGTGTTACTCCTCGGTCTGGGACCTTGCAATCATATCGTCGACGTATACTTCAATCTCATGATGGATCATGTCATGAAACAAAGCAACCATGGCACGCTGATATGTTGCCCCAACATTCTTCAGTCCAAAAGGCATGACCTTGTAGCAAAAGGTACCCCACTGAGTAACAAAGGTCGTCTTCTCCATGTCTTCGGGAGCCATCTTTATTTGATTATAACCGGAGAAACCATCCATAAAGGAGAATACCTTATGCTGAGTGGTGTTGTCAACCAGAACGTCGATGTGAGGTAAAGGGAAATCATCCTTGGGGCTTGCCCTGTTCAGATCCCTGTAGTCAACACACATTCGAAACTTACCATCTTTCTTCGGCACATGGACCACATTGGCCACCCACTGAGGGTAAGAAGTAACTGCTAGAAAACCGGCGTCAAATTGTTTCATAACCTCAGCCTTGATTTTCTCAGACATCTCTGGGTGCATTCGGCGAACCTTATGTTTTACTGGAGGATAGTCTTCCTTGGTAGGCAGGCGATGAACCACAATTTCGGTATCCAACCCAGGCATATCTTCGTAAGACCAGGCGAAGATCTCAACGTAGTCACGCAGCATCTGAATCAACCGTTGCTTCATACTAAGCTCCAGGTTCGCACCGACCCTGACCTCTTTCTTATCTGTCTCTGTACCCAGATTCACTGATTCCACCGGCTCTTCGTGCGGATGAATGGCCCTCTCTTCTTAGAGTAACAGTCTTGCAAGTTCACCAGGCACTTCGCAATCATCTTCACCTTCGTCTTCGGCTAAGTTGATCGGATTTTCGAAGTCATAACTGGCAGTAGTAGTGTCGTTACCAGTGAGATCTAGAGTGGATGTGGACCTGTATATGTGAGTGTGTGTAAAATAGCTGTTTTGCAATATATAATAAAGAAAAACAAGGAGCGCAAAATTTGAAATGCAAGAAACTTCCAATGCTTTTATTAATGATATATGAAAATGACACACATAAATCCCTCCCAAATGAAGCCACAGTGCCCCGGGTAAGACACCGGGCCATAAAGTTTAAAACATTGTCTGTTACAAATTCAAAACAAAAGTTTCATTACTGGGTAACAAAAGTAATAGGGATGAAATCCTTTGTGATCCAGTTTCTTGGTCCACCGTCGGTCGTAGGATAGATCCAACTGTCGAATTCGAACTCTTCCGCATCATCTTCAATGGCATTCACTCCCGAGTTGCTGATGAACACAGGAGGTCTTCCGATCCTTGCATTCCGAACAGCCCTTTGAGCTTCTGCAGTGAAACCCAAACCAAACTTGTTAGTCTTCTGTGTAAAATCAGGGAGTCAGCCCCAATTTGCACACTCACCCTTCTCAATAGCAGCTCGGGCATCCTGTAAGGAAGCCATCCTCATAGGAGAATATTCAATAACAGTCTCAGCTGACGCCAGTGTCTGGGGAACCTCTTCAAAATGCTGGAACGAGGTCTCAATGAACTCCCCATCCATTTCTACATATCGGAACGAGTTGAGGTGGCTGACCATGTACTCTTCCTCCCCTTGCACTATCACAATCTTCCCTTTGACCGGGTACTTCAGCTTCTGGTGGAGCGTTGAGGTTACGGCCCCGACTTTGTGGATCTATGGACGACCTAGCAAACAAGAATAAGATGGCCGAATGTCCATCACATAAAATGTAGAATTGACGACCTGAGAACCAACCTTAATTGGAATATAAACTTCACCGTGCACCATCCTCTTAGACCCATCAAAGGCCCTGACAACAATGTTACTTGGTTTCAGCTCCAACCCTTCACAATCCAACCGGTCTAGAGCTTTTTTAGGCAAGACGTTCAATGAGGAACCAATATCCACCAACACATGAGCAAGAGTAGTGCCTCTGCATTCAATGGAGACATGCATGGCATCATTGTGATTCTTCCCTTTAGCAGTCAAGTTGGTGTCAGAGAAACCCAACCCATTATCAGCAGTCAAATTGGCCACACAATATGTAAACTGATCAGCTGACGTCTCTTGTGGTACATGGGCAGTCTTCAGAAATGTAATCAGAGCCTTGGCATGGGCCTCTGAGCATAACAATAGTGACAACATAGAAATATTGGATGAGGTTTGCCCCAGCTGCTCAACTACATTGTAGTCACTCTTTTTAATGATCTTCAGGATCTCTTTCATCTCTTTCTTAGAAGCTTCAACAGTAATTGTCTTCGGTGCCTCCGTCTGGGCAGGCACATCAGTGGTGATCCCTTTTCCCCGAGCGTCAGATGACTCGTTGACAGGGGTAAGAATAGGAACTTGATCAGGAATAGTAATAGGTACACTGGCAGGTGTAATAACAACAGGTCTTCGGGCAGTTGGCGGAGAGATATCTGGTGAGAAAAGTCTTCCGCTGCAGGTGACTTTAGCAGGTCCAACAATATTACTGATGTTAGTATCAGCATCCAACTCTTGCTTAACTCCATGAAAATAAACATCAGCCCCATAGTGCCAAGGGACAACTTTATCAGAAGTATAGGGGATGGGCGCCGGAACAGTGATGATCACAGGTGCGATTCTCGGAACAGATGTAATTCTAACAGGCTTCCTCGAGGGAGCCTTGGAAGAATTGTCGAAAATGGTAATGATGGCAACATCTTCATTATGAACCAGAGGAACAACAGTTTTCTCGAACAAAATTTCTTTACTATCCATCAGGCGTTGGACACCTGATTACAGAAGCAGACAACCATTAGATAGAGCAGAACACATACGGCAACCTTCGTCACAGCCCGGAAATAAACCGGCTAGCGAAAGGTTCTTCTTTACAGTCAACAGAGGGGTAACAATATCATTCACAGAAACCACGAACAAATCTTCTTCTATAGCATTTACTCCATGCTTGGGCATAAGAGCAGTCACAACATTAGGCCTCTCGAGCGCCTCAAACTCAATCTCCTTCGCATCAATTAAGTCTTGTACCTTATTCTTTAAAACCCAACAATCATCCGTATTATGTCTCGGGCTATCAGAGTGAAAAGCATAACAGGCATTAGGGTTATACCTCGGTGATGTGGTATTTGGATTCTTCGAGGCTTCCTTTAGAACCACCAGATTAGTCTTCAGCAACTGTGGCAGAATTTGAGATCAGGTCATGCTGAGACGGGTGAATTGCCTTCAAGGTCTCTCATCCTTTTGTTGGTTGCTGTGCTGAGGAGAACCAGCAGGTTTTAAAATAACAACCGCATTCACAGCTTGATGGCGTTCAGGTCTATTCTGGTTTCTTGAACTGTAGACATCACTGGACTCTTTCTTGAATGGCTTCTTCTCGGTGCTTGACGAGGCACCCTTCTGTATCTTACTAGCCTTAATATCATCTTCTATCCTTTCACCGGTCAAAATAAGCTCTGTAAACCCAGACGAAGAGCTTCCAATTAGATGGTTGAAAAATGGACCAGACAGGTTCCCCAGAAACATGTCCACAAGCTCCCGATCAGCCAAAGGTGGTTGCACCCTTCCGGAGAGGTCTCTCCACTTTTGAGCATAATCCTTGAATCCTTCACCCATTCCCATTGACATACCCTGGAGTTGGGTACGCGTAGGAGCGAGGTCGGAGTTGTATTGATACTGCCTGTAGAATGCGGTAGCCAAATCTTCCCAACTGCGGATACTGGCTCCGTCTAACTGATAGAACCACTCAAGCTGAGTCCCTGAGAGACTATCTTGAAAGAAATGGATCCATAGGTTCTTATCAGCGGTGTACGGATGAATCTTTCTCACATATGACCGGAAGTGCAACTTCAGACAAGAAACTCTGTCATACTTAGCAAAGGCTGGTGCCTTGAATTTGTGGGGAATCACTACCCCAGATGATAGACCTAGATCTCCGAAGTCCAAACCGGGCACCTTCTAAATTTCCATAGCACTCAACCGGTCTTCCAGTTGCTTGTATCTATCCTCAGCAGGAGGATACTGCTCTTCATCGTAGTCTGTCTCATTGTCGGAGACCACAGGGCTAGCAACCCTCCTTTCCTTTTGACTACCTTTCCCTCCAGATGAGGTGGTCAGATGAACTTCATTATGTAGCTTGTTTCCAAACCTGTGCCCTGTGTTAAACAAGATGGTTCTCTTCTTCTTCTTCTTCTTCTTCTTCTTCTTCTTCTTCTCTTTCTGAATCAGGGTCTTCAAGTCTTGCTGACCCTTAGCTAGAATAATGAATAGCTCTTGAAATTGGGCATTCTGGGCCTGGAGGGCCTTGGTGGCTTGCTCAGTTGAAGGTTCAGCAGACATGATGAATGCTGGAATAAACAGCGAAGAAGATAAGAAACCTGTAATGGGTACCTGTTTATGAAGTGCATGGGATGAAATGCGTATGATTATGATTTCAAAGAGAATCGAGAGATTCAAATTTGTAAACAAGAAAGGAAACACACTTTATTAGATAAACTTTGGAATTCAAATTGTTCAACAAACTTCCCTTAAGGCGTTACAAGAATGGAACTACTGAAAAGTAAATAAAACTGGAAAGGGAAAACATCAAAGGTCAATCAACGCTCCCATGGTCTCTTCTTATCAGTGCAAACATAGTCGCTGAGAATCCGCTCGTTCTCTAACTGCCTAGTCAGCTTCTGGATCTTTTGTTCTTTCTCGTTGAACTTCTCTCGGTAAGAATCCCGTTCATCCCTCAGCTGCATCCAAGACCTTTTCAGTGCCCCAATGTCAGTGGGCATATAAGGATGGAGGATGGTTGGAAGAACCCCTTCTTCATTAGCAACTTCAAGAGTGACAGGTCGGACGACTTCATATGGCATACCCAGCTTTTGGGCGCGGATACAAACCCATCTAAGATATGGCTCCATTGGCAGAGAAGTCTTTGGGCCCAGCTCATGTGGATCAGATTGGTGAACTCTATCCCAAGCCCTTATGAATCTGCGACGCTGCTCGTCACTATCCCCTTGAAAATTAAAGATGATATTAGGCATTAGCAGCTCGTGAGGTCCTTCTCTTCTGGCTCTTCCAAACTGACGGAGAGCTAAGCATGGGTTGTAAGAAATTCCTCCATGGGTTCCTATCAGTGGGACATTAGGATACTCCCCATAACGATCAATGATAGTCACCTCGTCCAAACCCTTGAGAGTCCAAATGATGTCATTATGAGAGAGAGACATCACCCTATAAGCCTAACACCTTCCTTCTTTGTTCTTCAGCATTGACTTAGGGAGGTGCAAAATAAACCACTTCGAAAATAATGGAGCACAACACATTAAGGTTCCCCGCTTTCGGGCATTACGAGCATAAAGCTGATGAAGAATGTCACCCAAGAGAGTGGGTACAGGATTCTGAGAGATAAAGATCTTTATCACATTCACATCAACAAAAGTGTCAGGATTCAGAAACAATACCAAGCCATAAATCAGAAGAGCTAGAATATCCTCAAAGGCCTTGAAGTCTAGACCATCCCAGAAATAGTTAGCCTTACCAACCAAAAACTTAGTCAGAAAGCCCTTTGCTCCACTTCTAGTCTCCCAATTAGCCATTACCTCCTCTTTAGTCAAATAAAGGGATGTAGAAATTTCTTCGGGCCTAAGGGTCTTCTCCCAACCAGTGAATCGGGTTTGCTCCAAAACAGAGATACCGAGCAGCTCAGAGAACTCTTCTAGGGTGGGAACCAGCTGATAGTCTTGAAAAGTAAAACAATGGTACAACGGATCATAGAACTGGACTAGGACACTCATCATCTGCTTGTCCAATTTAGAGGTGACCAAACTGAGAAGAGAACCATGCCTCCTGATGAAGGAAGTAGTGTCAGGAATCTTGGCAACCAACTCTTTAAGAAAGGTAGGGACTTGGACAAAGTTAATCCGGATGGTATTCCTACACATGGGCATCATGATGACCTACAAAACAGAAAAAAGATGAATCCCTACTGTCTTTGAAATAGGTTAGTCCAATGCAAGATATATGCAATGTTATGATGTCATGATAGTAAGCAAACCACAAGTATCCACAAAAAGCAAACATGGTAAAGGCACGCGAGTCACATAGAGAGCCCTTAAATTTCAGGCAGGCAAGGAGCTTAGGTACTACCCTCTTTCAGTTCAGTTGGTTTAAACCTGTCCTAAAAATAGTAACCGGGTTCTAGAGGATCTCAATATCACTGACTACCCTCAATCGGTTATAATTCCAGTTTAGAAACCTTTTCTTGCAGCCGGAATCATCGCGAGATTTAGTCTCAATGAGTGTAGCATACTGCTACTATTCTATGGCCAAGTTGGTCAATTTAAAGGTTCTAAGGTCAGTTGGTGCTTAATGACCCCTTAGATGACCCATATTCTCCTCGTTCCAACACAAGGGATATCGGTACAATCTAAAGTGCCACACCAACGTAGCTACTGCTTCAATCGTATCGGTCTACGTTGTACAGTTCCCTCACAGTTTATTGCTACTTACCTAAAGGGTATCCCCAGATCCGGGTTAGGATCTATAGAACTCCGATACAAACCCACAAATGTAAATCATACAAAGCATACAATTGAAAACACAATGATCTAATCCTAAGGTACACCTCACTTATAATATCCCCAGCAGAGTCGCCAGTTCTGTGATCGGTGAGAGAGAACTGACTGTTTTTGGAATGTTGGTTCACGTTTTGCGTTTGTTTTTGCAAAATGTCGCGGTAAGCAAGAGTCGCCACCGTCTTTTATTTTATCCAACTAGGAAAGGGAAAAAGCACAGAAAAATTCCTTTTTCGAGATGTTTCTCGGGCTCGGGAGGTAGATTATAGAAAGGGAAGGTGTTAGCACCCTTTCTATCCGTGGTTATCCACGGGCTCTTAGGTACTTGCTCAAAGTGTTTTCAAAAAATTTCTTTTCTTTGTGTTTGTGGGTTTGAAAAAAGTTTTTGTTTTGAAACTTCGATTTAACTCTGGTTTCTGCCCTCAAGAGTGTATGAAGTGTTTTTGAAAACTTTATCCGAAAAGTGTAAGTGTGAAAAAGATATGGTTTTTTGAAAGAGCAAGTATTTAAGAACCATCTACCTACTCGAAAAAGGAATTGTTCTATGCTAATGTCCTTTAGACAATGCTATCCCACTATTAATGAGTAGGTAGCACCGTCGTTGGAGTTTAAGGGTCAATTCGATTAAGGGACGTGTGGTCACTAGAGCAATGTTAGGATGCCTTAGCGGTAACCCTAATGTCTTAGATCATTTTATTCGAGGAAATCGTTTCGAGGCAACTATGATCTTTGGATAAGAGGGCAACCTCTAAAACTTCCTATACTCAATGACCACGTTCGAAGGCAACCAAGTGAGGTGTACCCTAAGAGTGCGCATGTGCGAGTGTATTGTTTTTCAGTTATTTATCTTTGTACATGTCATGGGTTATCTACGTTGATTTTAAGTTCATACATTGGATCTTGTCATGCATTCCCTATTATCAAACATCTAACAATGTATAGTTGCGGAATTTAAATTTGCGGAAATTAAATCTAAACTATTACAAGGCGTCGGGTATTTACATCGCCAAAAACAAACCCTTTAATTTAAATTGCGGAAAGTAAAATAAAGCGATAAATAATTAAAGTCCTAATTAGAAGCTATTACATACCGGAAGCAATTACAATATTGGAAATATGGATCTCGCGCGAAAAATTAAATCGAATGCATTTTTTAGGGTTTTGACCCCTTTTTTGAAAGAAAGCCTTTTTTTTGTTTATTTTTGAATTAAATGGAAATTAAATTAGGTCAAAATTAATTAATTAATTAATTAAAATATTTTTGGGTTTTTGAATATTTAAGGAAATAAAATAAAATGGATTAATGTTAATAAAACCTAATATTCTAAATTGATTTTAATTATTGCAAAAGATGTTAAAAGTTAAACCTAATTATCACTAAATTAATTAAATTAGTATTTATTTACAAAAATAAAATAATGAAATTAATAAAAATAATATTTGTGTTTTCTGATTTTATGAGGAAAAAATTAATTGGTTAGTTTAATAAAAATAATTAATTAAAGCAATAAAGCAAATAAATAAATATAATAAAAAGAAAATAAACCAAGGGGGTGTTGGGCCCAAGAGGAGGTGAAATCTGCAATTCTGAGGCCCATTTGTGAGCAAGCCTTGTTGACTTTTCTAATTTAGTGTTGACATGTTGACCTTGGCGTATGGAGGGTGCTCAAACAAGACCATCAGATTTGGCCTAAAGGCCATCTGGCGCTTGGGATTTGGAGGCACATGGTGGACCACACTTTGGGAAATCACATAGAATCACCTGAAGAAAAATTAAACAAATGTATTGGGGGACCTGGGATTCGAACCCAGGTCCCATTGCTCATTGGCCAACGCATCAACCACTCCACCAACGCTTGATAGTTGTTAGAATAATAAACAAACAATACTGTGATCGGTGGGAATGAGAACTGACTGTTTTGGAATGCTGGTTCGCGTTTTGTGTTTGTTTTCGCAAAATGTCGCGGTAAGCAAGAGTCGCCACCGTCTTTTATTTTATCCAACAAGGAAAGGAAAAAAGCACAGAAAAATTCCTTTTTGATATATTTCTCAGGTTCGGGAGGTAGATTATAGAAAGGGAAGGTATTAGTATCCTTTCTATCCGTGGTTATCCACGGGCTCTTAGGTACTTGCTCATTGTGTTTTCAAAAGTTTGCTTTTCTTTGTGTTTGTGGGTTTAAAAGAGTTTTTGTTTTAAAGAGAGTGTAAGTGCGAAAAGTTTTGTTTTAAAAGGAGCAAGTACTTAAGAACCATCTACCTACTCGAAAAGGAATTAGTCTGTGCAAATGTCCTTTAGACAATGCTATCCCACTATTAAGGAGTAGGTAGCACCGTCGTTTGGAGTTTTCAGGTCAATTCGATTAAGGGACGTATGGTCACTAAAGCAATGTTAGGACGCCTTAGCGGTAACCCTAATGTCTTAGATCATTTTTCCGAGGCGACCGTTTCGAGGCAACTTATGATCTTTGGACAAGAGGGCGACCTCTAAAACTTCCTATACTCAATGACCACGTTCGAAGGCAACCAAGTGAGATGTACCCTAAGAGTGGCATGTGCAAGTGTGTTATTTCGGTTAATTTTATATGTACATGTCAATGGTGAGCTATGTTGATTTTAGGTTAAAGATTGATCTTGTCATGCATTTCCTATTATCAAACATCTAACAGTTAATATTGTGCGGAAATTAAATTGCGGGAAATTAAATCTAAGCTATTACAAGGCGTCGGGTATTTACATCGCCAAAAACAAACCCTTTAATTTAAATTGCGGAAAGTAAAATAAAGCGATAAATAAATAAAGTCCTAATTTAAAAAAACTATTACATACTGGAAGCAATTACAATATTGGAAATATAGATCGCGTGCGAGAAAATTAAATCGGAATATTTATTAGGGTTTTGACCCTTTTTGAAAGAAAGCATGTTTTTTTTTGTTTTTTTTTTTTTGAATTAAATGAAAATTAAACCTAAGCTAATTAATTAATTAAATAAAAAAAATACATTTTTGGGTTTTTTAATATTTAAGGAAATAAAATAAAAATGATTAAAAGTTAATTAAAAACCTAATTCTACATTAATTTTAATTTATTGCAAAAATGTTAAGATTATACCTAATTAAAAACTAAGTCAATTAATTAATATTTATTTAATAAAATAATGAAATTAATACTAAAAATAATATTTGTTTGTTTTCTGATTTTATGAAGAAAATTATTTGGCTGGTAATAATAATAATAATTAATAAAACAATTAACTAAAAAGAAATATAAAAGAGAAAAAGAAATAAACCCAGGGGGGTGTTAAGCCCAAATTGGTGGTGAAAAGAGCAATCTCCAGGCCCAATTACGCCAGCCTTGTTTGACTTTTTGGATCACCAATGCGCTTGTTGACTTGGACACATGATAGTCCCTCAATCTTATCCACCAGATCTGGCCTAGAGGCCATCTGGCAGGTTGATCTTGTAGGCGTATGGTGGACTGCATCTTGAGTGTTGCATGAGAGTACCTGATTAAAAATTGCACAAAGGTATTGGGGGACCTGGGATTCGAACCCAGGTCCCAATGGTTTTTCCACTCACGCTTCCACCAACTGAGCTGTGTTGCTTTCTTGTTAATAAAATAAACGCTAATCATTATATGAGAAAAGTAAGCAATATACTGGAAAATAAAAAAGCGCGCTAAACATATTTGAACTGGCCAATGAAGACAAGCCACGTTGTTATCTTCTCCAAATGGTCCTGGTTTGTTTCCCGCGGATTTTGTTCTGTATCAAAATTTGTGGCATCATCCTATAATGCATTCTAGGTCACAAAAATGCAAACCAAACCCATCATCATGTTCGTCTCATTCTCCTAAATCCATCCATGGCCATGGCTTGTCTTGATTTCACCTATAATTAAAACGCCTAAAAATGAAACAAGAAAACCCTAGGTTCGGGCATTACAATACAGGCTATGAAAACAAAATCGAATATTGCAAAAAGCTTAGAAATCATACAAGGGACAAGAATATGCTAATGCTTTGTCAAAAAGACGCAAGAATGAGGAGTTATGTTTTCGTGTACAGAGGCATATTCGTGAGTACTTACAGTGCGTTGCAGGGAAGAAGAAGGCCTGGTTTTGATTCCAATCGCTTCAGGGGATGGCAGTCAAGAACACCACGTTGAGTTTTGGTCTTGAAAACCTCCCTAATGTGGATTTCGATCTTCACTATTTCAAGCTTTTTCTCAAAGTTTGTTTGGCTGTTTTTGCAGTCCTTAGCCCGTGTCCTTGTTATGCCTGGCTTGTGTATGTATATTGGAAGCAATTAGGTTAAAAACTTAGGCTTGAATCCATGGGAATTAAAGAATTGAGATATTGTTTGATCTTCCATTATCAAGTTTCAAAAAATGCCTCAAATAAAATATTTTGTTCACAACAATGCTTGATACGAATTTCATTATGTGAATCATGATATTTGCAAGCTGTAATGATCAAAAAATCTCATTCCATTAATTTTTGGATTTTATTTGAATTAATATTGATTTAAAATGAATTAAATCAATAAAAATTAAATAAAATAGAAAAATAAATGATTGGTCATGAAATTGAAGATGGGACACGTGTGTGGTGTGATAAGACCAAATCAAGTGGAAAAAAGTGGGCCCTTTTGTCAAAAATTGGAGTTTAGAGGATAGTTGACTTTTGACAATTTTAGAAAATACCCAACTTCAACAATGCATAACTTCTTCAGTTTTGAACTTTTGGAACTGTTATTGGACTTTTCAGAAACCTTGAGATGTCCTCTAATCAACCCTTTTGGTCTCATAGCATTTTGATATTCCATGCTCAAGTTATAAGCTTTGGAAAAAAAGGTGTTTTTGTTGACTTTCACAAATGACCTATAATGTCCAAATTTGTAACTTTTTGTGAGTGCATCTATTGATCTTGGGGTGTGAAGATGAATTGTAGGAAATTGCATCCTCTTCAAAATGAGCTTTGGATGGGTCATTTCTCATAAAGTATGAGAAAGTTATGCTTGGTCAAAGTTGAGTTGACTTTTCCTACAAAACCCTAATTTAGCAACTTTTGAATCTTGATGAATCTTGAGCAATCCTTGATGAATCATGATAAACCCTTGATCAAATGATGAATTATACTTCAAAATGATAATGTTGACAAAAATCTTGAGGTTTGACTGTATTTGGATCACAGTTGACTTTTGCCCCAGCACAATCGGTTTTTGGACCTCTTGAACAATTGACTGACCAAACTTCCTCTACAAGGCTTGAAATTTGACATGGATGAACTTAAGAACATATTAGGACATTGTGAAGCACTTGAGGTCATTTGGATGTGAGGACCTTGATGCAACACAAAACCCTAATTTTGAATTGTCTGCCTTAAGAGGTGATTTGATTGTCCAAATCTTGAGCAATCTTGAGCCATTTGAAGATTATTCTTGACATGTCTTGAGAAATATGGGAGGGAAAATTTTGGGGTACAACAATTTCCCCTGTTCAATCTTCTTAAACCTGAGGATATAGATTGGCGTTCGGGCGTTTCGTGATCCGAAGGTGGAAGGTGATTGAACACTAGAGTGCCCAGAAATTTGCACTCGCATGAAGTAGCATCAGCATTATGATGTCGGGAATGGGCTTACAGATGCCATTTGGAAATTGTTGGTAGGTGGCTTTGTCTTTGCTGACATGTTGTCTCTTTTGACAGGGTGTCTCCTTTGACGGGTCGTCTCCATTGACAGGTTCTCTCTATTGACGGGTTGTCTCCATTGACGGGTTGTCTCCATTGACGAGTTGTCTCCATTAACAGGTTGTCTCCATTGACAGGTTGTCTCTATTGACGAGTTGTCTCCATTGACGGGTTGTCTCCATTGACAGGTTGTCTCTATTGACGAGTTGTCTCCATTTTCGGGTTGTCTCCATTGACAGGTTGTCTCTATTGACGAGTTGTCTCCATTGACGGGTTGTCTCCATTGACGGGTTGTCTCCATTGACGAGTTGTCTCCATTGACGGGTTTCGCCTCAGAAAAATCTTCAAGAATTGATTTAACTGATTTTGTCTCCATTGACTGGCTTCGCCTCAGAAAAATCTTTAGGAATCAATTTAAATGATTTTGTCTCCATTGACTGGCTTTGCCTCAGAAAAATCTTTAGGAATCGATTTAACTGATTTTTTCTCCATTGACTTGGTTAAGAGTTTATCTACATCCTTCCTGAAAGGTAAAGGTCAGTCATATGCAATGCATGATATGGATCAAGCAATGATGTTCTCAACATAAATGAGATTGTATGGTATGATGCGTATATGCATGTGTCATGATGCATGGACATGTAATGTTTTAGCTGGGGAAAATAAATCCCGGAGCTGCTGGAGAATAGAGTTGAGTTCTTCGTTTCTGCTGGGGATGATGAACGAAGTTGATTGTGAGAATAAACCTTCAGGAGGAGATGACTCCATTGGGGAATAAACCGATGAAGAGATTACTCTGTGGGGAAGAGATGCTCTGCTGAGGATTTTAACTGATAAACTCCGCTGGGGATTCCGCTGATACACTCTGTTGGGGATTTCAATGATGAACTCCGCTGGAGATGGATTACCGTTGATGGTGATATTGAATCTTTTGAGGATTGAAGTCCTACTGGGGGGAAAGAAAGAAGTTTGCTAGGGGATGATCTTTCAATTACAACTTGTTAGGGATAACCCTGTTAAACTTTCGTGGGGATAATCCTCTGAATTTGGCTGGGATGATTGATTTTGTACTCCGTTGGGGGCAAGCTTCCAAAGTCTACCGGGGGATGATGCCTCAACCCCGTTGGGGAAGCTTTTTTAGACTGCGTTGGGGAAATGGCTCCACTGGGGTATCTTGTATTCTGCCGGGGGACATTCTCATATTCCGTTGAGAAATACTAAGACTACCGGGGATACTCTTATGCTTGCTGGGGAATATCTTTATACTCCGCTAGGGAAGATTAAGACCTTCTGGGGATACCCAACCTTTCTAGGGCTGATGGTAGGTTAACTCTGCTTGGGGAGAGTATTGTTGATTTGTACCTAGCTGCAAATCTCAGCTGGGGGAGCTACCATTAATATATCGCTCTGCGGGGAGTGAAGGTATCGTAGCCATATTCTTTAGCTGAAGGTACCTTGGTACCTGGTGGACAAAGAAACTACACAGCTTGGACATTTCTTATGCCCCTGTTTCTGATATTACCAGTAATTCATCCTTCATTTCGCATGTAAATATTTATGATCAGCAATTAATATCAAATGCATATATCAAAAAATGAACATTGGACGTTCTTTGCAAGACAAAACAGATAAAGAGAAAAACAATTTGAAATTTGTCTGAAAATGAATTTGTATTGATTCTGAAGTTTGGCCTGTAAATAGGCGTTTTTGTACAGGAGGCTGACGTCCTAATAAGAGAACGCCGCCGAACAAATAGACTTTACAATTTGTGAAAAGAAAACAAAACATCTATGTGAATGATCCCACTGGGTTCCAACTCTGCTATTGCCTTTATGTTCTCGAGTATCTCATCACTTTGCTGCTTGGTTGAAGATGAATCAGATTGATCAGTGCCTTCCGAGTTTGATAGGTGATACCGAAGTCTGGGTGTAGGGTGATCCAATGAGACATAGTATTACGCTTTAATCCCTAATTTTTGCCTAGACCGCCCTTTCGGGTTTTCAGTCCACCGGGATACCCTTTTTTGCCCAAGCCACCTTTTCAGGTTTTCGACTTGCCAGGTGTACAGATTTTTTTCATTTTCATCCCTTATTTTTGCCCGAACCCTTTTGGTTCGCCGGGAAGCCCTTATTTTTTCCTAGGCCAGTCAACCTAGCGGGTCTTTGATTATGTGTAGTATCTTTTCACTATGTCTGCATTGACGGGGTGAGGAAGGTCGTCACGATCCATGGTGGTTAGAATCATAGCTCCGCCTGAGAAAATGTTCTTAACCACAAATTGCCCTTCGTAAGTGGGGATCCATTTGCCCCTAGGATCACCTTGAGGTAGAATAATGCGCTTAATTACCAGATCCCCAACTTGATACTCTTGTCGTCTGACTTTCTTGTTAAATGCCTTGATCATCCGTTTTTGGTACGTCTGACCATGACAAATAGCAGTAAGTCTCTTTTCATCGATTAGGTTTAACTGATAAAGCCAAGTCTGAATCCAGTCGTCTTCGCTTAAACCTGCATCCTTCATGATCCGAAGAGAGGGTATCTGAACTTCAATAGGCAAGACTGCTTCCATGCCATAAACCAAGGAATATGGTGTTGCCCCCGTTGACGTCCGTGCTGAGGTACGGTACCCATGAAGAGTAAATGGTAACATCTCGTGCCAGTCTTTGTATGTCACTGTCATCTTCTGCACAATCTTCTTAATGTTCTTATTTGCTGCTTCGACATCCCCATTCATCTTTGGCCAGTAGGGAGAAGAGTTATGATGTTGTACCTTGAATTGCTCACAGAGCTCCGTGATCATCTTGTTGTTGAGATTAGTACCATTGTCCGTAATGATCCTCTCTGGTACACCATATCGACATATCAGATTATGTCGAATGAACCGTGCCACGACGTTCTTGGTTATAGTAGCAAAGGAAGCTGCTTCAACCCACTTCGTAAAGTAATCAATCGCTACCAGGATGAAACAATGCCCGTTAGATGCCGTAGGTCTGATCTCGCCGATCATATCAATGCCCCACATTGAAAAAGGCCAAGGTGCTGTCAAAACATTCAGAGGAACTGGAGGTATATGCACTTTATCAGCATAGACTTGGCACTTGTGACATGTCCGAGAATGCTGGTAACAGTCGGCTTCCATTGTGGACCAATAATATCCCGCCCGAAGGATTTTCTTTGCCATGGTATGTCCACTGGAATGAGTTCCGAAGGTACCTTCATGTAACTCTGCCATGATCCTTTCTGCTTCAATCTTATCCACATAACACAATAAGGTTGAATCATGGTTACGCTTGTAAAGAATGCCATTGCTGATGAAGAACTTCGCTGCAAACCTCCTCAGAAACTTCTTGTCATTAACAGATGCACCCTCAGGGTATTTTTGAGCTTCAAGATACCTTTTCACCTCATGATACCAGGGCTTTTCTGTTATTTCTTCAGTCTCAAGATCGCAGTAATGTGCAGGTTCGTCCAATCTTTCAATGATGATTCGGGGAGCTTCGTTGTCCCAATTGACTTTGAACATAGAAGACATCGTAGCCAGCGCGTCCGCCAACTGATTCTCCTCTCTAGGGAAGTGTTCAAAGGTTATCTCCTCAAAATGGGGACGCAATGTCAACACATACTCCTTGTAAGGGATATGATTTAGGTGTTTCTTATCCCACTCGCCTTTGATCTGACTGATCACGAGAGCGGAATCTCCGAAGACACTCAAGAACTTAATCCTTAGGTCAATTGCTGCTTGAAGACCCATAATGCACGCTTCATACTCCGCCATATTGTTGGTACAGTTGAAACATAGTCGGGCGGTAAACGGAGTATGAGAGCCTTTAGGAGATATGATCACAGCGCCAATGCCATTACCCAAAGTGTTCAAAGCTCCATCAAAGTACATAGACCATCGGGATCCTTCCTCAGGTCCTTCATCCGGTCCAGGTGTCTCACAATCAGTAACCAACATGATATTCTCGTCAGAAAATTCAAAGTTCATAGACTGGTAATCATCCACTGCCTGATGTGCCAAATGGTCTGCCAACACACTTCCCTTAATTTCCTTTTGGGTCGTATACTGTATGTCATACTCAGTCAAGATCATCTGCCATCTCGCTATTCTTCCGGACAAGGCAGGCTTCACGAAGATACACTTGATTAGATCCATCTTTGATATCAACAGAGTAGTGTGAGTCAACATATACTGTCTTAGCCGACGAGCAGCCCATGCCAAAGCGCAACAAGTTTTCTCGAGGAGTGAGTATCGGGTCTCACAGTCGGTAAAATTTTTGCTAAGGTAGTAAATAGCATGCTCTTTTCGGCCAGACTCGTCATGCTGCCCCATCACACATCCCATTGAGTTGTCAAGTATAAGATCAGAGGTCTCCCTTCAACTGGTGGCATCAAAATGGGTGGCTCTTGGAGATACTCTTTGATCCTTTCGAAAGAGGCATGGCATTCATCGTTCCAACGTAATACTTGATCTTTCTTCAGTAGCTTGAAGATTGGCTCACAAGTAGCAGTCAAGTGCGAGATGAATCAGACAATGTAATTCAGTCGTCCCAGGAAGCCTCTGAATTCTTTCTCTATTTTGGGAGCTGGCATCTCCTGTATAGCTTTCACTTTTGCCGGATCCACTTGAATACCTTTGTCGCTTATGACGAAACCCAATAGCTTACCAGATCTCACCCTGAAGGTGCACTTGTTCGGGTTCAACCTCAGCTTGTACAACTTCAGCCTGTCAAACAACTGCAGCAGATGGTCAATATGTTCTTCTTCAGTCTGGGACCTTGCAATCATATCATCGACGTATACTTCAATCTCATGATGGATCATGTCATGAAATATAGCAACCATGGCACGCTGATATGTTACCCCAGCATTCTTCAGTCCAAAAGGTATGACCTTCTAGCAAAAGGTACCCCACTGAGTAACAAAGGTCGTCTTCTCCATGTCCTCGGGAGCCATTTTTATCTGATTATAACCGGAGAAGCCATCCATGAAGGAGAAGACCTTGTGCTGAGCGGTGTTGTCAACCAGAACATCGATGTGAGGTAGAGGGAAATCATCCTTGGGGCTTGCCCTGTTCAGATCCCTGTAGTCAACACACATTCAGACCTTACCATCTTTCTTCGGCACTGGAACCACATTGGCAACCCACTGAAGTCACTGCTAGAAAACCGGCGTCATACTGTTTCATAACTTCAGCCTTGATTTTCTCAGACATCTCTGGGCGCATACGGCGAACCTTCTGTTTCACTGGAGGACAGTCTTCCTTGGTAGGCAGGCGATGAACCACAATATCAGTATCCAACCCCGACATATCTTTGTAAGACCAGGCAAAGATCTCAACATAGTCACGCAACATCTGAATCAACCATTGTTTCACACTAAGCTCCAGATTTGCACCGATCTTGACTTCCTTCTTGTCTGTCTCAGTACCCAGATTCACTGATTCCACTGGCTCTTCATGTGGCTGAATAACCCTCTCTTCTTGGAGTAGCAGTCTTGCAAGTTCACCAGGCACTTCACAATCATCTTCACCTTCGTCTTCGGCTAAGTTGATCGGATTTTCGAAGTCATAACTGGCAGTAGCAGAGTCGTTACCAGTGAGATCCAGAGTGGATGTAGACCTGTATACGTGAGTGTGTGTAAAATAGTTGTTTTACAATATATAATAAAGAAAGACAAGGATCGCAAAATTTGAAATGCAAGAAACGTCCAATGCTTTTATTAATGATATATGAAAATGACACACAAAAGCCCTCACAAATGAAGCCACAGTGTCCTGGGTAAGACACCGGGCCATAAAGTTTCAAACGTTGTCTATTACAAATTCTAAACAAAAGTTTCATTACTGGTTAACAAAAGTAATAGGGATGAAGTCCTTTGCTATCCAGTTGCTTGGTCCACCGTCGGTCGTAGGATAGATCCAGCTGTCGAATTCAGATTCTTCCACATCATCTTCAATGGCATTCACTCCCGCGTTGCTGATGAACACGGGAGGTCTTCCAATTCGTGCATTTAGAACATCCCTTTGAGCTTCTGCAGTGAAACCCAAACCAAATTTGTTAGTCTTCTGTGTGAAATCAGGAAGTCGGCCCCAATTTGCACACTCAGCCTTCTCAATAACAGCCCAGGCATCTTTTAAGGAAGCCATTTTCATAGGAGAATCTTCAACCACAGTCTCAGTTGATGCCAGTGTCTGGGGAACCTCTTCAAAGTGCTGAAATAGGGTCTCAATGAACTCCCTATCCATCTCTACGTATCGGAATGAGTTGAGGTGGCTGACCATATACTCCTCCTCTCCCTGTACTGTCACAATCTTCCCTTTGATCGGGTACTTCAGCTTCTGGTGGAGCGTTGAAGTTACGACTCCGGCTTTGTGGATCCATGGACGACCCAACAAACAAGAATAAGATGGCCGAATGTCCATCACATAGAATGTAGAATTGAAGACCTGAGAACCAACTTTGATCGAGATATCAACCTCTCCATGCACCATCCTCTTAGACCTATCAAAGGCCCTGACAATAATGTTACTAGGTTTCAGCTCCAACCCTTTGCAATCCAACCGGTCTAGAGCTTTTTTAGGCAAGACGTTCAACGAAGAACCAATATCCACCAACACATGTGCAAGAGTAGTGCCCCTGCATTCAATGTAGACATGCAGGGCATCTTTGTGGCTCTTCCCTTTAGCAGTCAAGTCGGTGTCAGAGAAACCCAACCCATTATCAGCGGTCAAATTGGCCATGCAATCTGTAAACTGATCAGTTGATGTCTCTTGCGGCACGTGGGCAGTCTTCAGGAAGGTAATCAGAGCCTTGGCATGGGCCTCTGAACACAACAACAGTGACAACATAGAAATCTTGGACGAGGTTTGCCCCAGCTGCTCAACTACATTATAATCACTCTTCTTAATAATCTTCAGAATCTCTTCCATCTCCTATTTGGAAGCTTCAACAGTAATTGTCTTCGGTGCCTCCGTCTGGGCAGGCACATCAGTGGTGATCCCTTTTCTCCGAGCGTCAGATGACTCGGCGACAGGGGTAAGAGTAGGAACTTGATCAGGAATGACGGTAGGTACACTTGCAGGTGTAATAACAACAGGTCTTCGGGCTGTTGGTGGAGCAATATCAGGTGAGAAAAGTCTTTCGCTGCGGGTGACTTTAGCAGGTCCAGTAATGTTGCTGATGTCAGTACCAGCATCCAACTCTTACTTAACTCCATGAAAATAAACATCAGCCCCATAGTGCCATGGGACAACTTTATCAGAGGTATATGGGATGGGCCCCAGAACAGTGATGATCACAGGTGCGATTTTCGGAACAGATGTAATTCTAACAGGCTTCCTCGAGGGAGCCTTGGAAGAATTGTCAAAAATGGTAATGATGGCAACTTCTTCAAAATGAACTACGGGAACAACAGTCTTCTCAAACAGAATCTCTCTACTATCCATCAGGCGTTGGATACCTGATTTCAGAAGCGGACAACCGGTAGGCAGAACAGAACATGTATGGCAACCTTCGTCATAGCCCGGAAATAAACCGGCTGACAAAAGGTTATTCTTTACAGTTAACAGAGGGGTAACAATATCATCCACAGAAACTACAAACCAGTCTTCCTCTATAACATTCACTCCATGTTTGGGCATGGGAGCAGTCACAACATTAGGCCTCTCGGGCGCCTCAAACTCAATCTCCTTTGCATCAATTAAGTCTTGTATCTTATTTTTCAGACTCCAACAATCATCTGTATTATGCCCCGGGCTATCGGAGTGATAAGCACAGCGGGCGTTAGGGTTATACCTTGGCAACGTTGTATTTGAATTCTTTGGGGCTTCCCTTAGAGTCACCAGATTAGTCTTTAGCAACTGTGGAAGAATCTGAGATAAGGTCATGCTGAGACGAGTGAATTGCCTCTTAGGTCTTTCATCCTTCTGTTGATTATTGTGTTGAGGAGCACCAACAGGTTTTGAAATAACAACCGCATTGACAGCTTAGAGGTGTTCAGATCTATCCTGTCTTCTTGCACTGTAGAAAACACTAGACTCTTTCTTAAACGGCTTCTTTTCGGTGCTTGTGGAGGCACCTTTCTGTATCTTCCCAGCCTTAATACCAACCTCAATCCTTTCACCAGTCAAAATAAGATCTGTAAACCCAGATGAAGAGCTTCCAATCAAGTGGTTGAAAAATGGACCAGACAGGGTCCCCAAAAACATGTCAACAAGTTCTCAATCAGCTAAGGGTGGTTGTACTCTTCCGGCGAGGTCTCTCCACTTTTGAGCATAATATTTGAATCCTTCACCCGTTCCCATTGACATACCCTGGAGTTGGGTACGCGTAGGAGCGAGGTCGGAGTTGTACTGATACTGCCTGTAGAATGCAGTAGCCAAATCTTCCCAACTGCGGATACTGGCTCCGTCCAACTGATAGAACCACTCAAGCTGAGTCCCTGAGAGACTGTCTTGAAAGAAATGGATCCATAAGTTCTTATCAGCAGTGTAAGGCTGGATCTTCCTCACATATAACCGGAGGTGCAGCTTTGGACAGGAAACTCCGTCATACTTGGCAAAGGCTGGTGCCTTGAATTTATGGGGAATCACCACCCTAGATGATAGACCTAGATCTCCGAAGTCCAAACCGGGCACCTCCTGAATTTCCATAGCGCTCAAACAGTCTTCCAGTTGTTTGTACTTATCCTCAGTAGGAGGATACTATTCTTCATCGTAGTCCGTCTCGTTGTCGGAGACCACATGGCTAGGAGCCCTCCTTTCTTGTGGACTATCTTTCCCTCCAGATGAGGTGGTCAGATCAACTTCATTATGTAGCCTGTTCCCAAACCGAGGACCAGTGTTGAACAAGACTGTCCTCTTCTTCTTCTTCTCCATCAGAATCAAGGTCTTCAGGTCCTGCTGACCCTTAGCTAGGCTCATGAACAACTCTTGAAATTGGGCATTTTGGCCCTGGAGGGCCTTGATGGCTTGCTCAGTTGAAGGTTTAGTAGACATGATGATCACTGAAATAAACAGCGAAGATGATAAGAGACCTGTAAAGGGTACCTGTTTATGAAGTGCATGGGATGAAATGCGTATGATTATGATTTCAAAGACAATTGAGAGATTCAAATTTGTAAACAAGAAAGGAAACACACTTTATTAGATTTATACTTCAAAATTTAAATTGTTCAACAAATTTCCCTTAAGGCGTTACAAGAATGGAAATACTGAAAAGTAAACAAAAACTGGAAAGGAAATCATCAAAGGTCCATCAATGCTCCCATGGTCTCTTCTTCTCAGTGCGGACATAGTCGTTGAGAATCCGCTCGTTCTCTAACTGCCTAGTCAACTTCTGGATCTTTTGTTCTTGCTCATTGAACTTCTCTCAGTAAGAATCCCGTTCATCCCTCAACTGCATCCAAGACCTCTTTATTGCCCCAATGTCAGTGGGCATATAAGGATGGAGAATGGTTGGAAGAACCCCTTCTTCATTAGCAACTTCAAGGATGACAGGCTGAACAGCTTCATATGGCATACCTAGCTTCTGGGCATGGATGTGGACCCATCTGAGATATGGCTCCATTGGTAGAGAAGTCTTTGGGCCCAGCTCATGTGGATTAGATTGGTGAACTCTATCCCAAGCCCTTATGAATCTACGACGTTGCTCGTCGCTATCCCCCTGAAAATCAAAGATGATATGAGGCATCAGCATCTCATGAGGTCCTTCACTTCTGGCTCTTCCAAATTGACAGAGAGCTAAGCATGGGTTGTAAGAAATTCCTCCATGGGTTCCTATCAATGGAACATTAGGATACTCTCCACAGCGATCAATGATAGTCACCTCATCCATACCTTTAAGAGTCCAAATGATGTCATTATGAGAGAGAGACATCACCCTATAAGCCCAACCCATTCCTTCTTTGTTCTTCAATACTGACTTAGGGAGGTGCGAAACAAACCACCTCGACAATAAAGGAGCACATCACATCAAGGTTCCCCGCTTTCGGGCAGTACGAGCATAGAGCTGATGAAGAATGTTACCCAAGAGAGTGGGTACCGGGTTCTGAGAAATGAAGATCTTTATAGCATTCACATCAACAAAAGTGTCAGGATTCAGAAACAATACCAGACCATAAATCAGAAGATCCAGAATATCCTCGAACGCCTTAAAGTCTTGGCTATCCCAGAAGTAGTTAGCCTTGCCAACCAAGAACTTAGTCAGAAAGCCCTTAGCTCCGCTCCTAGTCTCCCAATTAGCCATCACTTCCTCTTTAGTCAAATGAAGGGCTGCAGCAATTTCTTCGGGCCTAAGGGTCTTCTCCCAACCAGTAAACGGATTTTGCTCCAAAACAGAGATACCGAGCAGCTCAGAGAACTCTTCTAGGGTAGGAACCAGCTGTAAGTATTGAAAAGTAAAACAGTGGTACATCGGATCATAGAAATGGACCAGGACACTCATCATTTGCTCGTCCAATTTGGAGGTGACCAAACTGAGAAGAGAACCATGCCTCCTGATGAAGGAAGTAGTGTCAGGAATCTTGGCAACCAACTCTTTAAGCAAGGTAGGTACTTGGACAAAGTTGATCTGGATGGTATTCTTACGCATGGGAATCATGATGACCTACAAAATAGAGCAAAGATGAAACCCTCTTGTCTTTGAAATAGGTTAGTCCTTATGAAAGATGTATGCAATGTTATGATGTCATAATGTCGTGATAAAGGCACACCACAAGTATCCACAAAAAGCAAACATGGTAAAGGCACACAAGTCACACTGAGAGCCCTTAGATTTTAGATTGGCATGAGCTTAGGCACTACCCTCTTTCAGTTCAGTTGGTTTAAACTTGTCCTAAAGATAGTAATCGGGTTCTAGAGGATCTCAATATCACTGACTACCCTTAATCAGTCATAATTCCAGTTTAGCAACCTTTTCTTGCGGCCAGAATCATCGCGAGAGTTTAGTCACAATGATTGTAGCATACTGCTACTGTTCTATGGCCAAGTTGGTCAATTTAAGGTTCTAAGGTCAGTTGGTGCTTAGTGACCCCTTAGAAGACCCACATTCTCCTCTTTCCAACACAAGGGATATCAGTACAAACTAAAGTGCCACACCAATGTACTGCTTCAACCGTGTTGGTCTACGCCAGACAGTTCCCTCACAGTTTATTGCTACTTACCTAAAGGGTATCCCCAGATCCGGGTTAGGATCTATAGTAACTCCGATATAAGCCCACAAAATTAAAGCATACAAATCATACAATTGAAAACACAATGATCTAATCCTAAGGTACACCTCACTTTATAATAAATCCCCAGCAGAGTCGCCAGTTCTGTGATCGGTGGGAATGAGAACTGACTGTTTTGGAATGATGGTTCGCGTTTTGCGTTTGTTTTTGCAAAATGTCGCGGTAAGCAAGAGTCACCACCATCTTTTATTTTATCCAACAAGGAAAGGAAAAAAGCACAGAAAAATTCCTTTTTGAGATATTTCTCGGGTTCGGGAGGTAGATTATAGAAAGGGAAGGTATTAGCACCCTTTCTATCTATGGTTATCCACGGGCTCTTAGGTACTTGCTCATTGTGTTTTCAAAAGTTTGCTTTTCTTTGTGTTTGTGGGTTTGAAAAGAGTTTTTGTTTTGAAGAGAGTGTAAGTGCGAAAAGTTTTGTTTTGTTTTAAAAGGAGAAAGTACTTAAGAACCATCTACCTACTCGAAAAGGAATTAGTTTGTGCAAATGTCCTTTAGACAATGCTATCCCACTATTGAGGAGTAGGTAGCACCGTCGTTTGGAGTTTTCAGGTCAATTCGATTAAGGGACGTATGGTCACTAAAGCAATGTTAGGACGCCTTAGCGGTAACCCTAATGTCTTAGATCATTTTTCCGAGGCGACCATTTCGAGGCAACTTATGATCTTTGGACAAGAGGGAGACCTCTAAAACTTTCTATACTCAATGACCACGTTCGAAGGCAACCAAGTGAGGTGTACCCTAAGAGTTGCATGTGCAAGTGTGTTATTTCGGTTAATTTTATCTGTACATGTCAATGGTGAGCTATGTTAATTTTAGGTTAAAGGTTGATCTTGTCATGCATTTCCTATTATCAAACATCTAACAGTTAATATTGTGCAGAAATTAAATTGAGGGAAATTAAATCTAAGCTATTACAAGGCGTCGGGTATTTACATCGCCAAAAACAAACCCTTTAATTTAAATTGCGGAAAGTAAAATAAAGCGATAAATAAATAAAGTCCTAATTAAAAAAAACTATTACATACTGGAAGCAATTACAATATTGGAAATATAGATCGCGTGCGAGAAAATTAAATCGGAATATTTATTAGGGTTTTGACCCTTTTTGAAAGAAAGCATGTTTTTTTTGTTATTTTTGAATTAAATGAAAATTAAACCTAAGCTAATTAATTAATTAAATAAAAAATATATTTTTGGGTTTTTTAATATTTAAGGAAATAAAATAAAAATGATTAAAAGTTAATTAAAAACCTAATTCTACATTAATTTAAATTTATTGCAAAAATGTTAAGATTATACCTAATTAAAAACTAAGTCAATTAATTAATATTTATTTAATAAAATAATGAAATTAATACTAAAAATAATATTTTTTTCTTTTATGATTTTATGAAGAAAATTATTTGGCAGGTAATAATAATAATAATTAATAAAACAATTAACTAAAAAGAAATATAAAAGAGAAAAAGAAATAAACCTAGGGTGGTGTTAAGCCCAAATTGGTGGTGAAAAGAGCAATCTCCAGGCCCAATTACGCCAGCCTTGTTTGACTTTTTGGATCACCCATGCACTTGTTGACTTGGACACATGATAGTCCCTCAATCTTATCCACCAGATCTGGCCTAGAGGCCATCTGTCAGGTTGATCTTGTAGGCGTATGGTGGACTGCATCTTGAGCGTTGCATGAGAGTACTTGATTAAAAATTGCACAAAGGTATTGGGGGACCTGGGATTCGAACCCAGGTCCCAATGGTTTTTCCACTCACGCTTCCACCAACTGAGCTGTGTTGCTTTCTTGTTAATAAAATAAACGCTAATCATTATATGAGAAAAGTAAGCAATATACTGGAAAATAAAAAAAAACGTGTTAAACATATTTGAACTGGCCAATGAAGACAAGCCACGTTGTCATCTTCTCCAAATGGTCCTGGTTTGTTTCCTGTGAATTTGGTTCCATATCAAAATTCGTGGCATCATCCTATAATGCATTCTAGGTCACAAAAATGCAAACCAAACCCATCATCATGTTCGTCTCATTCTCCTAAATCCATCAATGGCCATGGCTTGTCTTGATTTCACCTATAATTAAAACGCCTAAAAACAAAACAAGAAAACCCTAGGTTCGGGCATTACAATACAGGCTATGAAAACAAAATCGAATATTGCAAAAAGCTTAGAAATCATACAAGGGACAAGAATATGCTAATGCTTTGTCAAAAAGATGCAAGAATGAGGAGTTATGTTTTCGTGTACAGAGGCATATTCGTGAGTACTTACAGTGCGTTGCAGGGAAGAAGAAGGCCTGGTTTTGATTCCAATCGCTTCAGGGGATGGCAGTCAAGAACACCACTGTGATCGGTGGAAATAGAACTGACTGTTTTTAGCTGGTTTCGTGAAATGTCGCGGTAAGCAAGAGTCGCCACCGTCTTTTATGTTCTCCAACATGGAAATGACAAAAGCACAGCAAAATTCCTTATTCGAGATGTTTCTTGGTTCGGGAGGTAGATTTATAGAAAGGGAAGGTGTTAGCACCCTTTCTATTCGTGGTTATCCACGGGATCTTAGGTACTTGCTCTTATGTTTTCAAAATTTGTTTGCTTTTCAAGTGTGTGTGGGTTTTGAAAAAGTTTCGTTTGAAATATTTCTAAGTAACTCTTGTATCTGTCCTCAAGAGTGTATGAAAAATTTGTTTGAAAACCTTTTGAAAGTGTAGGTGCGAAAAGTTGTTTTATTTGTTTGAAAGAGCAAGTACTTAAGAGAAGTCTACCTACCCTAAGGAATTAGGTTGTGTAAGAGTCCCTTAGGTAGTGATATCCCACCATTGAGAGGTAGGTAGCACCATCGTTGGAGTTGTTCGGGTCAATTCGATTAAGGGACGTGTGTGGTCACCGAAGCAATAGTAAGACACCTTAGAAGTAACCCTAATGTCCTAGATCCTTTTATCCGAGGCAACCGTTTCGAGGCAACTGGATCTTTAGATAAAAGGGCGACCTCTAAGACACCATATACTTGATGACCACGTTCGAGGAAACCAATGAGGCGTACCCTAGGAGTGACATGTGCATGTGTGTTGTTTTTCAGTTAGGTTGTCTTTGCATGTTATTTGTGAGCTACAGATTGGTTTTATTTTTCATACAAGTCTTTCATGCATTTTTTAACAGTTAGGAGTGCGGAAAATAAATTGCGGAAAAGGTAAATCTAACTATTACAAGGCGCATGTATATACATCGCCAAAAAAACAAACCCGTTTGGAAAAATAAACTGCGAGAAAAGTAAATAAAGCAATAAAGGAGGTCCTAATTAACTATTACACTTCCGGAAGCAGTTACATAATAATGAATTAAAAAATAAATGCGCGCGCGAAAGATTGAAACGGGACGTCCTAAGGGTTTTGACCCTTTTTTGAGAAAGAAAGAGATTTGTCCTTTTTACAATTAATGAAATTAAGCCTAATTACTAATTAATTAATTATTTACAAGAAAAGTATTTTTGTGGTTTTATGTTTTTAATGAAATAAAATAAAAAGGAATTAAAAGTTGAAAATTAGTAAAAACCCTAATTTCTATATTAATTTTATTTATTATGAAAAAGATTAAAATTGTCCTAATTAAACAACTAAATTAATTAATGTTAGAATTTATTTACAAAAATAATTAGTAGTGAAATTAATAAATAATAATAATAAAAATATTAGTTTTTTTTATTTTTGTTTATGAAAATAATTATCTATGAATTAAATAATAATAATAATAATAGTTATTAAAGAAAATAAAAGGAAAAAGAAAATGAAAAAAGAATAATAAACCAGGGGTGCTGGACCCAAAATGGAGGTGGATCTGGAATTTCCGAGGCCCAATAGCACTCCAAGCCCTGTTGACTTTGGGAATATCCTGCACGTGCTTTGACTTGGAGCATGGTGTCCAGCATCTCATAGCCATCAGATCTATGCTTCAGGACACATGGCACCTAGGATTGGAACGTGCATGGTGGACGTCACTAGAAAGTGCTGCATTAGAACATGTTATGAAAAAATAGAACAAGCGTTTGGGGGACCTGGGAATCGAACCCAGGTCCCAATGGTTATTGGACAGATCATCTTCCACTAGGCCATTGCATTGCATCTGTTAGTATAGTTGGCAATAAAAGTAATATGTGAAAACAAACGCTTATGCTGGAAAACAACCAAAACTCGCGTGTTATATTTGAATGGACCAACCACACATGACCACGTCACTGTCTTCTTCCCTGAAACTGCAAGAAACAAAGTTAAATAGCGGGGGTTTTTAACCCCCACAACCTGCAAATGTCAAAAATAGTGAATAGCTCCATGATTAATATAAATTGTTCGCGAGGGTAGTTTTAGTTTCGTCTCATCCTGACGAATCCAACCATGGATTTTTCAAAGCCTGGTTTTTCCTGTATTACAAACCCCTAATTTGAAAGCTTCGAAACCCTAAAACTTATACATGGTGGTTTCAGTTTCAGGGTGTTTCAAGACAATTGAACCACACCATTAGCTTCGTATGGGTCATGTGAACACAAAACACTCAACAAAACATATCAAATGTGCATGAATAATGAGATGCGATTCTGAAAAATATGTACAAAGTGTTAAACTGTTTTTGATGATTCTTGTGGATTTAGTGCTTGATTTTGATTGCAATGTGTTCCTGGGGACTTATGCAAGGTATTAGAATCCTCAAATTGGTTTGACAGGGCCTGGAATGTGAAGAACTGTTTTCAAATTTTCTTGAGTTTTTTTGGAATTGGTTTATGGCTCTGTAGCAGCTTTTGCACGTGAATTAGGTCTGGCCTCTTTGCATATGTATATGTGAATGAAATTAGGTCAGCAGGTAGGCTTGGGATACATTGTATTGATGTCTTGAGATTTTTGTTGATCACCATTAAAGAACATTCCAAATTTGAAGCAAATCCAAGATTTTGTGCACCAAAAGGCTTGGCACGAAATTGTGAGCTGGCACATGACAAATAAAAGTCATTCAAGTCACCAAGATGCCATTCCATTAATTTTCTGATTTTATTTGAATTATTATGGATTTAAAATGAATTAAATCAATAAAAATTAAATAAAATAGAAAAATAAATGTTTGATCTTGAAATTAATCATGGGACACGTGGGTGGTATGACAAGGCTGAATCAAGTGGAAGAAAGTGGGCCCTTTTGTCAAAAATTGAAGTTTCAAGGATAGTTGACTTTTGCCATTTCACAAAAATTTCCCAACTTCTCCAATGCATATCTTGCTCAATTTTGATCATATGAACATGTTCTTGGACATTTTGGAAAGGTCTTGAAGTCCTCTAACCAATGCCTTTGGTCCCATGTCATTTGGATTTACCAATCTCAAGTTATGGTCTTTGACTTAAAATGCCTTTTTGTTGACTTTTGAAAATGACCTATAATGTAGAAATTGATAACTTTTTGTGAGAGCATTTCTTGGACTTGGAATATGAAGATGAGTTGTAGGAAATGTCATCCCCTTCAAAATGAGCATTGGATGGGATTTTTCTGATGAACCATGAAAAAGTTATGCCTTGGTCAATTTACAGTTGACTTTTCAACTGTCCAAAAATGGAAACTTTTGCATCTTGATGATTTTTGAGCCATTCTTATGGAATCATGATCAAGACTTGATCAAATGATGATTGTGTGCTCAAAATAAAATGTTGACCAAAAATTTTGACTTTTGACTGCCAAATGACCATTTTGCCCCTATAGTTGATTGTGAAGCAATTAGGGTTTTTGACTGTGCAACTTGATGCTGTGAGTCTTGAAACTTAACATGTAGATGCTTGACAATGTATATAGGCATATATGACTTGATTGAGCCCTTGAAAACCTCAAATTCACTGAAGGAACCAAAACCCTAATTTGACTAGCTTAGGAGGATGTTTAGACTGGGCAACCCCTTGATCCATTTGAAGATTGATCTTGACAAATCTTGAAGAATATGGGAGGGAAAATTTTGGGGTACAACAACCACGTTGAGTTTTGGTCTTGAAAACGCCCTAATGTGGATTTCGATCTTCACTTTTTAAAGCTTTTTCTCAAAGTTTGTTTGGCCGTTTTTGCAGTCCTTAGCCCGTGTCCTTGTTATGCCTGGCTAGTGTATGTATATTGGAAGAAATTAGGTTTAAAACTTAGGCTTGTGAATCATGATATTTGCAAGCTGTAATGATAAAAAAATCTCATTCCATTAATTTTTGGATTTTATTTGAATTAATATTGATTTAAAATGAATTAAATCAATAAAAATTAAATAAAATAGAAAAATAAATGAATAGTCATGAAATTGAAGATGGAACACGCGTGTGGTGTGATAAGACCAAATCAAGTGGAAAAAAGTGGGCCCTTTTGTCAAAAATTGGAGTTTAGAGGATAGTTGACTTTTAGCAATTTTGGAAAAATGCCCAACTTCAACAATGCATAACTTCTTCAATTTTTAACTTTTGGAAGTGTTCTTTGACTTTTTAGAAACCTTGAGATGTCCTCTAATCAACCCTTTTTGTCTCATCTAATTTTGATATTCCATGCTCAAGTTATAAGCTTTGGAAAAAAGGTGTTTTTGTTGACTTTCACAAATGACCTATAATGTCCAAATTTGTAACGTTTTGTGAGTGCATTTCTAAATCTTGGGGTGTGAATATGGATTGTAGGAAATTGCATCCTCTTAAAAATGAGCTTTGGATGGGTCTTTTCTCATAAAGTATGAGAAAGTTATGCTTGGTCAAAGTTGAGTTGACTTTTCCTGCAAAACCCTAATTTAGCAACTTTTGAATCTTGATGAATCTTAAGCAATCCTTGATGAATAATGATAAACCCTTGATCAAATTATTAATTATCCTTCAAAATGAGAATGTTGACAAAAATCTTGAGGTTTGACTGTATTTGGATCACAGTTGACTTTTGCCCTAGCATAGTCGATTTTTGGACCTCTTGAGCAATTGACTGACCAAACTTCCTCTGCAAGGCTTGAAATTTGACATGGATGAACTTAAGAACATATTAGGACACTGGGAAGAACTTGAGGTCATTTGGATGTGAGGACCTTGATGCAACACAAAACCCTAATTTTGAATTGACTGCCTTAGGAGGTGATTTGACTGTCCAACTCTTGAGCAATCTTGAGCCATTTGAAGATTATTCTTGACATGTCTTGAGAAATATGGGAGGGCAAATTTTGGGGTAGAAAAAATACTATATGTGAAAACAGCTACTATGCCTGAAAAATAAAAAAAATATGGCGCGAGATTCGAATCAGCCAATAGGGAGAAGACACCTAGTCGTCTTCTTCGTTGAAAAGCCTGGATATTTACCTGCGGATTTTATCCACAGCTAAATTCCTAGGTTCATCCTAAAATTAATTCTAGACTGTAGATATGCAATCCAAAGCCATGGTTCGCTTCGTCTCTCCTTCCTGAGCATCTCTATATCCATTATTGGTCCTAATTTTACCTGCAAAGCAAACGCCTAAAAATAAGAAACGGAAACCCTAGGTTCGGGCATTACATTACAGACCATAAAAATGAAATCAAATATTGCAGATAGCTTGGAAATTATACAAGGATCAAGAATATTTCCATGATTTATCAAAAAGATGCAAGAATCCAAGGTTACAATTTCATGTACAGGGCGGCGTTTCAAGAAACTTACAGTGCGTTTGATGAGGTTTCAGAGCTCGTGAATGGTTGCTTTAGCTTCAGTGGATGTCAAGCAAGGTGATAGCGTGAAGTTTTTGCCTTGGAAACGCCTCTAGGATCGATTTCAGATTCAAGCTTTTCAAGCTTTTTTCAAGTTTTGGTTTTGTCAATTCTGCAGCTTTCAGGTCGTGTTCTTGTATGCCTTGTGTTATATATGTAACAAGGAATGTATTAGGTTAAAAATTTGGGTTTGAATCCATGTGAATTGATGAATTAAGATTTGATATGATCTTCCATTAACAAAGCTTCCAAAAATGTCCAAACCCAATATTTTGTGCATGATATGCCTTGGTACGAATTGGATTGTGTGCATCATGATAATTAAGACCTGTAATGATCAAAAAGATTCCAATTGATTGAGATTTGGATTTTATTTGGATTTAAATTGATTAAAAATGAATTAAATCGATAAAAATAAAATAAAATAGAAAAATTAATAAATTGGCACAAGACTGAAGGTATGACACGTGTGTGGTGTGACAAGATCAAATCAAGTGGAAAAAAGTGGGCCCATTTGACAAAATTTGACGTTTTGGGGATAATTGACTTTTGGCAATTTTGGAAAAATTCCCAACTTCAACAAGGCATAGCTTCTTCAATTTTGAACTTTTGGAAGTGTTCTTGGACTTTTTAGAAACATTGAGATGTCCTATAACTAACCCTTTTTGTCTAATCTCATTTTTATATTCCATGCTCAAGTTATAAGCTTTGGAAAAAAAGGTGTTTTTGTTGACTTTCAAAAATGACCTATAATGTCCAAATTTGTAACTTCTTGTGAGTGCATTTCTTGATCTTGGGGTGTGAAGATGAATTGTAGGAAATTGAATCCTCTTAAAAATGAGCTTTGGATGGGTCATTTCTAATAAATTATGAGAAAGTTATACTTGGTCAAAGTTGAGTTGACTTTTCCTACAAAACCCTAATTTAGCAACTTTTGAATCTTGATGAATTTTGAGAAATCCTTGATGAATCATGATCAACCCTTGATAAAATGATGAATTATCCTTCAAAATGAGAATGTTAACAAAAAATCTTGAGGTTTGACTATTTGTAGGCCACAATTGACTTTTGCCCTAAAATAGTCGATTTTTGGGCCTCTTGAGCAATTGACTGACCCAACTTTCTCTGCAAGGCTTGAAACTTGACATGGATGGTCTTATTAACATTTTAGGACATTGGGGAGAACTTGAGGTCATTTGGATGCAAGGACCTTGATGCAACACAAAACCCTAATTTGAGATTGACTGCCTTAGGAGATGATTTGAATGTCCAACTCTTGAGCAATTTGAGCCGCTTGGAGATTATTCTTGACATGTATTGAGAAATATGGGAGGGAAAATTTTGGGGTACAACAAATACCAACATTCACTGAAGGTAGAAAGAGATAATATCATACCATCGTCGTTCACTGATGATGAACTATCAACGTTCACTGAAGATAGCAAAAAGATAACAAACACCAACATTCACTGCCGATGTACTACCAACATTAACTGAAGGTAGAAAGAGAAAATATCAAGTTTTCCCAGAATTATGGTGTTTTGCCAAGAAAGGGTCTCAACTTCTTCTTTAACCAAGGAGATCTGCCTGGAAAGGGTAATATGTAACCTGTCTCAAATAAAGAGACTTCCACTTATTGTCAAGGGGAATTGCAAAGAGAAATGACTTTCTAGGGATAGAAATATGACTTCCCGGGGAAATTCCATGATATTCCTGCTGAGGAGATAAAGTCTTCTTGTGAAAAATAAATGCAAAAACCAAAACTCAAAGTTTTCAGAAATCCATAATAAATGATATCGTCATGCAACCACAAATCCAATTCAGAAATATACTGGAGCAAGACGACCAATGCAGATTCATCCTTTGAGAAATAAACTCAAGAGGGAAAACCAAATTCAACTAAGCAAAGGGCGCTACAGGAAAGGTCATAACACAATGTCAATGAACAATGATTGTTAGCAATGCATGATGTATGTATGACTGTATGAGTGCTATTGTGCATATGCTGATAAAAAGGATACATAATCAGCGCAGACAAACGAAACCGTCTCAGGTACTAAAAACATTGGGCTACGCTTCAACCAGAAAGATCAACCCAAGAAAGTTAAAAGCAACTGCAGAAACCAAACCTATTGCTTTAACTTCACTGAGGATAAACATGATCCGGATGTAGCTAAATCAAACAGATACCAGGATAGAACATCCTTCTTCCGGCTTCATCGGAGAAACAGTTTTCCAAAAGCAACATGCCTATTGGATATTGCATGATCAACCTCAAATAAAACAGACTAACGCCGAAACAACCAAGCCTCACTGGGGAATTCAAGCCTACCTCCCATGAGAAAAAACTGCGGATTGAAAATTTTCATCACGAACCCTCGTTCCAACAAGAGATGCCCTGGGATAACCTTCTCGGGAAATCAAGAAATCAACACTAGTGCCGATACAGTAAAAAGAGCGACATCTCAGCACACTAAGGGAATAAAACCTTTCATCATATGAGGGAAGACTTTGCTGGGGAATCTGGGACGGAGGCTTCTGACCATGCAAACCCAAAATCAAAAGCGAACCAAGACTTGACTGGGGATAATGGGATCACAAACCCAATATTGTACCTTGCCCTCACTGATATCGTCTTTAACTATCTGGGAAATACACAAAGATTGCGCACATACCAGCAAAATGACCTGAGAAAGCCTTCACGAAGGAAGTAAATCTTCTTAAAACAACCAGAGTTTGTTCATTCTTGGGATCACCATTTTTGTTGTCATTGTTTCATCACAAATCCCAAAGTAAATTGAACTGTAAAGATCTCTTTTTTTTTGAAAATTCAATTTTTCTTTTTAATCTCTTTGCTTTAAAAGTTATTACCAGTAATAAATGAAGTCTTTGCAAGCTAAATAAAAATAAGAACACAAAGAATCAGGCAAAATCTCGAATTTCATAAATAGAACGGTAGTCTGCGAATGGCGAGACTCCATGGATGATTACAAAGTTTGGGAAATGGTAATACATAATGGAAAAGATACATTGAGATACAATAACCACTATCCCCCTTAGCAACTTTTGAAATCATGAGCAGCAGCTTTCGTTGAAGTATGGTGAGGATCTGAGAAGATTGTTGCTTCGTCGATCAAGTCTCTTCTGACGTAGTTACTTGCCAAGAAAATCCCTAAATTTTTCCTAAGCTGCCCTTGCGGGTTTTCAACTTAGCGGGAAATTTATTCTGTTTATGTCTCTAATTTTTGCCTAGACCGCCCTTTCGGGTTTTCGGCCTACCGAGATGCTCCTTTTTGCCTAAGCCTCCCTTTCGGGTTTTCAACTTAGCGAGCTGTTCTTTTATTTCTTTAGGTGAAGTATTTCTTGACTGTGTCAGCATTCATGGGACGTGGGAACTCCTCGCCATCCATAGTTTCAAGAATTAATGCACCACCAGAGAAGGATTTCTTGACAACATACAGGCCTTCAAAGTTAGGAGTCCACTTGCCCCTAGAATCAGTGTTGAAAGACATGATCTTCCTGAGCACGAGGTCGCCTTCTCTAAATTCACGAGGTTTGACCTTTTTATCAAATGCTTTATTCATTCTTTTCTGATATAAATGCCCATGACACAAAGCTGTCATTCTCTTCTCTTCAATCAAATTCAATTGGTCAAACCTTCTCTGGACCCATTCAACCTCTGTCAATTTGGCTTCTATTATCACACGCAACGAGGGAATCTCTACCTCGACAGAGAGTAAAACTTCCATTCCATACACTAGGTAAAATGGGGTTTCTCCTGTTGAAGTGCGAACAGATGTTCGATATCCATGCAAAGCAAAAGGGAGCATTTCATGCCAATCCTTATAAGTGACAACCATTTTCTGGATAATTCTCTTGATATTCTTATTAGCAGCTTCAACAACCCTATTCATCTTTGGCCTGTATGGAGATGAATTATGATGGATAATCTTGAATTCTTCGCACAGTTCAGTCATCATCTTATTATTCAAATTCGAGCCATTGTCAGTGATGATTCTGCCCGGCACACCATACCGGCATATAAGATTGTTTTTGATGAAACGCACAACCACCTATTTGGTAACATTGGCATAAGAAGCAACCTCTACCCATTTGGTAAAGTAGTCAATTGCTACCAAGATGAAACGGTGTCCATTTGAAGCTTTGGGTTCTATCATCCCGATCATGTCAATACCCCACATAGAGAAAGGCCATGGGGAGGAAATCACATTGAGAAGTGTCGGAGGCACATGGATCTTATCTGCATAAATCTGGAATTTATGGCACCTCTTTGCAAATTTTTAAGAATCAGATTCCATTTTCAACCAATAATAACCTGCCCTTATCATATTTTTAGCCATTGAATATCCATTAGCATGAGTGCCAAATGAACCTTCATGGATCTCATGCATCAACATGTCTGCTTCGTGTCTATCCATGTATCTGAGCAAGACCATGTCAAAATTTCTCTTGTATAACACATTTTCACTGAGGAAGAAACTGCCTTCCAGTCTTCTCAGTGTCTTTCTATCTTTCTTTGACGCACCAAACGGGTATTCTTGAGTCTGAAGAAAATGTTTGATATCATAATACCAACGTTTTTCATCTGCTACTTCCTCTGTCGCAAACACATGAGCGGGTCTATCCAGCCATCGAACTGTAATTCGGGGTATATCATTCCAAACATTTACTTGATACATGGAAGCCAGAGTTTCTAGAGCATCTGCCATTTGATTTTCATCTCTAGGAATGTGATGGAATTCAACTTTATTAAAGAAGGGTAGTAATCTTCTAGCATAATCTTTGTAAGGGATTAAGCCAGGGTGACGAGTGTCCCATTCTCCTTTAATCTGATTTATTACCAAAGCTGAATCGCCAAACACATCTAGAATTTTGATTCTGAGATTAATAGCTTCTTCAAGACCCATGATGCAAGCCTCATATTCCGCCATATTATTAATGCAATCAAATGTTAACCTCGCGGTAAAAGGAATATGTGATCCATGAGGAGTAACAATCACAACACCAATTCCTTTACCATAAGCATTCACAGCTCCATCAAATACCATACTCCAACAAGATTTAGGGTCGAGGCCCTCCTCAGGCGATGGTTCATCACAATCTTTCACTTTCAAGAACATCACCTCTTCATCGGGGAATTCATATTCTGCAGACTGATGATCTTCCACCGGTTGGTGAGCAAGATAGTATGCCAACACACTACTTTTAATAGCCTTTTGAGTGCGGTACTCGATATCATAATCAGATAACAACATCTGCCAACGGGCAATTCTCCCGGTAAGAGCAGACTTTTCAAAAATATACTTGATTGGATCCATTTTGGAGATCAACCAAGTAGTATGATTCAACATATACTCCTGCAAACGATTTTCCGCCCAGGCTAAAGCACAACATGTTTTTTCTAGCATAGAATACCGCGACTCACAATCGGTGAACTTTTTGTTGAGATAATAAATGGCGAACTCGTTCTTTACTGTTTCATCTTGTTGTCCCAAAATACAACCCATGGATTTATCTAACACTGTCAGATACATAATCAACGGTCTTCCTTCTACAGGAGGGAGCAAGATAGGAGGTTCAAGCAGATATTCTTTAATACTTTCAAATGCCCTTTGGCATTCATCTGTCCACACACAACCTTGATATTTCTTTAACAACTTAAAGATCGGTTCACACATTGCAGTCATGTGGGAAGTAAATCTGGAGATATAATTCAAACGCCCGAGGAAACCCCTGACTTGCTTTTCAGTTCTTGGTGCTGGCATTTCTTGAATAGCTTTGACTTTGTCAGGGTCAACTTCAATTCCTTTATGGCTAATAATAAAACCCAACAATTTCCCCGATCTAACTCTGAAGGTGCATTTATTTGGATTCAAGCGGAGACGATATTTCCTCAAACGCTGAAATAACTTCAACAAATCTTCTATATGCCCTTCTTCAGTTTGGGATTTGGAAATCATATCATAAACATATACTTCGATTTTTTCGTGCATCAGATCATGGAATAGGGTCGTCATAGCCCTCTGGTACGTTTCACCAGCGTTCTTTAACCCGAAGGGCATCACTCTGTAACAGAATGTTCCCCAGGGTGTGATAAACGTTGTTTTTTCCATGTCCTCTGGAGCCATTATTATTTGATTATACCCGGAAAATCCGTCCATGAACGAGAATACCTTGAATTTTGCTGTGCTATCCACTAACATGTCAATTTGAGGCATTGGAAAATCATCTTTTGGACTAGCTTTATTTAGATCTCTGTAATCTACGCACATGCGGACTTTTCCGTATTTTTTGGTACTGGGACAATGTTGGCGATCCATTGAGGATACACTGATGTCACAAGAAAACCAGCATTAATCTATTTTAGGACCTCCTCTTTGATCTTTACTGCCATATCCGGGTGGGTTCTTCTCAACTTTTATTTAACTGGCGGACACTCTGGCTTCAACGGCAAACGATGCTCGACAGTATCTGTATCTAGACCAGGAATATCTTGATAAGACCAAGCAAAAATATCCACATACTCTTTCAACAGCTCAATCAACCCGCTCTTTACATCAGGATGCAACGATGCTCCAATTTTGACTTCCTTCGGATCTTCTTCTAAACCCAAATTAACCACTTCCAAAGGCTCCTTATATGGCTGAATGGTATTCTCCTCGTGCTAAAGCAACTGTGAGACCTCTTCTGGAATCTCATCATAATCTTCTTCTACAGCCCCAAACACAGGACATTCAAAGTTGGGAGAGGGTGCAGGGTCATTGTATTCAACGGGTTTTTTAATTAATCTGCACATGTGATTTATGATTGCTTTTAGAAACTAACACATATAATAAGTGATCATGCAGATTCATTTTCAGTTACTATTTATTTTGAAAGATTTTTTTTATTATTACCATTTCCCAAGAAAAAGGAAGAAAATAAAAGACATAATTTTGGAAGCAAAGACAACTTTTATTAATGATCTTATCAATTATAGCAAACTGATAAGCCCTACAACATTAATACTTCCACCTTGGGCAGAGTGAAAGCTTTTCAAAATAAAGAAACATATTAACAAAACAAATTACTTTGAAATATGTATGCAAGAAGGAACATCAATGGTGACCCAGTTCTGAACTCGGACTCCATGCGTCACATAATTCGATACTTCCTGCTCTGCTTCATCCTCTTCAATATCATTAATTCCAGAACCAATTGGATGGAGGTAGCCTCCGCTGCGGAAAATATCATGATAACTGTTCACAGAAGACTTGAACTTAAAATTTTCGCTTTTGCCATTCCTCAAAGAGAAACCTAAACCAGCTCTGTTTTTGTTCACGGATGGATCCACAAGTCGTCCCCAAACTGCATTATGACCATTGCGCACAACCTGCTACGCATCCTTCAGAGAAACCACAGAATTCCCATTCTTCCTTATGTTGTCAATGGATAGGGCTTGGAAATGGGTTCCAACAGCAACCTCACCCGCTTCTACAATACTGAAAGAGGATAAATGGGATATCAACAATGCCTGCTCCCCATTTACGATCACTACCTTCCCTTCACGCACAAACTTTAGCTTCTGATGTAGAGTTGAAGTGACAGCCCCTACTTCGTGTATCCATGGCCGTCCTAGCAAACAACTATACGCGGGAATAATGTCCATTACCTGGAAAGTTATCAATAACAAATGTGGTCCTATATGGATGGGTAAGTCCACCTCACCGATGACAGATTTCCTCGACCCATCAAAAGCCTTCACAATGATGCCACTCGGGCGCATAGGAGTTCCCTGATACTTTAACTTCATGAGGGTACTTATTGGTATAACATTTAACACAGATCCGTTTTCAATTAGCACATTAGATAGCGAGTCATTTTTGCAGTTCATGGATATGTGGAGGGCCAGGTTGTGATTCCGCCCTTCATTTGGTAACTCATCATCGTAGAAACTCAAGTTGTTACATGACGTAATGTTTCCAATTACGCTGCTGAATTGATCTAATGACATGTATTTCTCTACAAAAGCTTGGTCTAGTACTCTCATCAGTGATTCTCTATGAGCGGAGGAATTCATCAATAATGCCAGGATGGATATCTTTGAAGGAGTCTGCAATAGCTGATCTACAATTTTGTAGTCGCTCATCTTAATTATCTTCAAGATATCATCCACCTCTTTCTCTAATGTAGCTCCACTAGTCTCTCCTGCAGTTTTCTTAGGCTCATCGTTCTCAGCAATTTTCTTTCCAGCAACAACGTCTCTTCGAATAACCGGCGCAAACACACGACCACTAAGGGTCACCCTGCTATTATCAGCTATATTCCCGGCATCTGGAATTGCCTGGATGGGAACTTCCACCCCATCCTCCAAGATTGTAGCGTTGTATTTGTAAGGAACAACCTTATCTGATTTATAAGGAACAGGTCCCGGTAGGCTAATTACCAATGGGGTAACAACTGGTTTGCTATGGTACTCCACCTCAAGATGCGAGGGTGCACCAAAACAAGGTACAATGACGTTTACACCTTCCTCAACACAATCAGCCCTCAAAAGGTCACTTCCAGCAATAAAATCTTCGTCTGAAGAGAAATACTCATCCGCGGAGGCATACTCTTCCTCTGACTCTTCTCCCATTAAACAAACTTCAACCATATTGATCTCGTGATAATCATCTCTTTGACCTGTGATCTTAATAGTCCCATTGTCTAACATCATTTGAACACCCTCTCTCACAATAGAACATCCTCGGAGGTCTTGACAACAAACTAAGCAAGACCCATATTGGTGTTCCACCTGTCCAGTAGTACGGCAGAAAGTAGCATGCAACTGTACGAGATTTTCATTCAAATGTTCTACTTCAAAAATTATGAATTCACCCAGACATCCAGAAACCATATTCACTTCCTCCTCATATTCTGCCCTAGGCCTGATTATATGGATTAAACCTTCATCCATCATCTCCTGTAAGTTAGCCTTTATCTTCTTGCAACCCTGTATGTTTGTACTGCAAACAGCATAACCGGCATGATCATGCATATAATAACTGAATTCACAGAGGTCTACATGCATCTTTACCAAATCCCCTCTAACCAGATTAATGTCAAATATCCGGAAGTCACCGGGACAACCGGCCACCATATTCACAACACGCACTCCCCTGTGCTTAGGTAGAGGATTATCTTTCACATTAGGTCCCATGTCTTTGAAAGGTAAAATTCCATACTTCACCAACCTTTTCACTTCAGTCCTCAAAGGATAACAATTTTCAACACTATGCCCTGGTGCTCCCTGATGAAAGGCGCACGTATGGTCTGCTTTATAATACCAAGGCAATGGTGATGGTACTTCTGGAGGTGGTCGTGTTTGGACCAACTTCTTCTGAATCAATGCTGGTAGTAGCTTTGCATAACTCATGGGAATAGGGTCATAGTTATCCCTTCTCTGACCATTCCCTTGGTCCCCCTGCTGGGATTGTCTTTGATAAGCAACGGTAGTTGGAGCGACATTCATAACAGGAGTCACTGAAGCAACTTGCTGGTGACGCTGATAATTCCTTCTAGGAGCATTCACTCTCATTCTTGTATGACATCATTGGTATCCCCCTCTTTCTTCTTTGTAAACCCATAAGCTGACTTCTTTACACCTCCGGATCCTTCACTCTTTTTCAAACGGCCTTCTCTTACTGCCTCTTCTAGGCGGACACCTATTCCTACCATCTCTGATAAATCACTTGGGGCACTTGCTACCATTCTTTCGTAGTAGAAAGCGCCTAGCGTCTTCAGGAAAATTTTAGTCATTTCTTTCTCCTCCATGGGAGGAATCACTTGTGTAGCCACTTCGTGCCATCTCTGCGCATACTCTTTGAACGATTCTCTGTCTTTCTGAACCATGGCCCTAAGCTGGTCATGATCGGGCGCCATGTCCATATTGTACTTGTATTGTTTTATGAATGCTTCTCCCAAATCATTAAAGGTATGGATGTTGGCGCTGTCTAAACTCATGTACCATTTCAACGCTGCACCGGTTAGACTATCCTGGAAAAAGTAAATCAGCAGACGCTGATCAATGGTGTGGGTTGACATTCTCCTTACATACATGACCAAGTGAGCACGAGGGAAAGTGTTTCCCTTGTACTTTTCAAACTCCGGAACCTTGAACTTAGCAGGAACTTTGACATTCGGGACCAAACACAACTCATTCACGTTCTGCCCAAATAACTATTTTCCCCTAAGAGCCTTCATCTCTCTTTGCATTCTATCAAAGTGCTCTTGGAAATCATCCATTCTGTCAAAAAGACCCAAATCTTCACTCGATGGAAGGAAAGGATGACATACATCTTCATTAACAAATGGAACCAAATTCACCGAAGGAGGTGTAGCACGAACAACATGCAACACAGGAGGTGCTGGAGTAACAACATTTGGAACCACTGGAGCATCTTGGGGGCCTAAATTGAAACTTTCAGGTGCAAAATTCTCCGGCATTCCCCACGGATAACCCTGAGGCATACGGTTCTGAACAACAGTTAGAGCAGCGGATGCAGGAACAACAGGAACTTCAGCATTTTCCCTTGTTGGTTGAGGTTGAACACTCGGTGGCTGATTCTGAGCAACCAGCAGAGCTTCCATCAGAGTAGTCAAATTGGCCAAGCCAGTCTTCAAAGCAGAAACTTCTTCGCGTAGCTCGCGATTCTCCTGTTCCAAGTTGTCCATCTTCTTTTTGAAGTTAGCCCGAGTGTTGTAGTGATGAGTCAGCTTGCTGAACAAAGCGAAAAGCTGGGTAAGACACCTGGATATGCATAATAAATGTAAGAAATATGTGCAATATGATGCATGATGTGCAATGCATATGATTATTTTTACTTTATCATTTAATATTTCAAGGGATTTAACGTTTATAGACATATTGCAAATATCAGAATAATAACACATTTGAAATACTGAAAAACTTTTATTATAATAAGTTCAAAAAATGGATTACAAATTTCAATGATCCCAAGTACAAGATGAAAATACAATCTAAAAATCCTGAGAGAAAGAAACTGATAGAGATCAATATGTACGTTGGCGCTTCCCTGTGAGCATGGCAATATAAGCCCTCAACCTCTGGTTTTCTTCCACCTGTCTGATGGAAACCTCCTTCCAATCATCTGAATCAAGAAATGAGGAATCAACACCTGTTTGAGGCTTAGGAGAAAATAAATCCCCTTGCCTCTCCATAGACTCTACCACTCGACTCTCAAGGATCTCGATCAAATCATCTTTCTCCTTTAAGTCTGCCTTGTACGAACTCTCTAAAGTCTGGAACTTGTTCTTCCAAGCATCCCTTTCTTGTTGCATCCTAACCAAAGCGAGTTGCAGCTCTTCTAGATCATCTAATAAAGGAGGAGTGGTCTTCACAAACAGATCAGGCATGGGTGTCTCCCGAGCATACGACATCTTTAACTGAATGGCTCTCCATCGGATCCACTGAAGATATGGCTCCAGAGAAACAGCACCCCTAGGTCCCAAATCTTTTCTACTCTTCTTATGAATGTGGCGCCAGGCCTTCGCAATCTGCTCCCTAGCTTCCCTGTGGTCTTCCCCTTCCTTCATAAAGAAACTACTCAAATGAATATTGTTCGGTTTATCCCTCATCGGATAACCAAGCTGTTGCCGTGCAAGAACAGGGTTATAGTTAATTCCTCCCTTTGTACCAAGAAGAGGTACATCGGGGAAACTACCACAACTGTCAATAATCTCCACATCTTGATAAGCTCGATGATACCAATCAATATCCGAGTGAGTAAGTTCCATGATCTTAAGAGCCCACCAGGGTTCCTTCTTGACATCCCAAAAAGCATCAGACTGAGGCATATGAGAGATGAACCATCGGTACAACAAAGGCGTGCAACAGATAATCATTCCCCCATGATAATAACTCCGTAGATGAATAGAGTAATAAGCCTCACCCAACAGTGTTGGAACCGGGTTTCCAATCATGAAAATCATGATAGTGTTAATGTCGACAAACTTGTCCACATTAGGAAATAAGAACAATCCATAAGCGAGCAAAGCAAAGATGGCCTTAAAAGCAACCGTACTCTGAGCTGGTAATCCTCTAATCCCTCCTATTCTAGTCATATGGGCTTCCACCTCATACTTCCCCAGATAAATCAAAGCAGCAATCTCATGTGGTTTTGGCTCACCCTCTAAACCAGTAAAAGGAACATGATCGGTAACAGGTAAATCCAATAGATGAAAATACTCATCCAGTGTAGGAATCAACTGATAATCGGGAAAAGTAAAGCAGTGATACACTGGATTATAGAACTAAATCAAGTTCGAGAGAATATCCTCCTTCATCTTCAGCTTCATGAGAGGAATAATGGATCCACACTTCTTCCGAAAGTCTGCAGAACACTCGATCTCTGGAATTAGACTGATCAGCTCATCTATCTTGGGATCCTTGAAACTGTATTTCCCAGTCTTTCTCTTTCCGGAATCCATGGTTAAAATTACCTGAGATATTCATAAGTAGTCAACCTTTAAATCCCTTGAAATATTGTTTTCTTCAAAAGATGCCTTTGAGTGCATGGATGCATGATGCAACAATCACACACAAGATCACACATATAGGGTTCATAGGTTCAACGTCACGAGCATGAGGTCGAAGGTACTACCCATAAGGTGTTGGCCTAAAAAGTTATCACCTACCGAACAAGGTTCTAAAGGTTCCCAGAGTCTACATCCTTCCTTCGGATATTACCAACTTCTCGATTAACTCGGTAATTAGTAATATTCTCAAGAAAGACTCGTCTGAGCGTAGTATCATGTGACAACTATTTCCAGATTACTCCGTCATAGTTTCCGCAGTACACCTAAAATGCCAAGATGGGTTTGGTATTCTAAGGTCCTCAGTTTCAGCAGGCTCCCAGGTCGAAAGCATTACGTCTTCCCGATTACTCGGTAAACGACACTACAGTCAAAGGGGCCTCCACTGAGTGGGGGATCACATGCCTCCTTTTTTAGGATTACTCCCTCAAAGTTAACATGACTATACCGCCCGTCCTATCTTAAAGTTTGCCCAAGTCCGGGTATAGGACTTATGAGTAATCACCAAGCACCCTGAAAACTAGGAAAATCCAGACAAACATATATACAAAATATAACACATAAACAACAATAACACATATACAGATATAAACAAAGATAGGCTTAACCCACTTAGGGATGAACCAGCAAGAGGTCAATCTTTCCCCAGTGAAGTCGCCATTTTTCTGTAGCGGTAGAAATGTTCAAGACTAAGCCATTGGATTGACTAGACTTTATACAAATCAAAATAAAAATAGCCACCGCGCTTTATTGTTTCCAAAGGAATGGGAAAAGAGCGAATAAACCAAAAAAGGGGGAAAGATTCAAGGTAATGGGGTTGGTTATGCAAAGGGAAGGTATTAGCACCCTAAACATCTACGGTACTCCACAAGAACCTCTTTGTGAAATCTGTATATTTTGGCTATAAAAAATGTGTTGTATATAAGATGGATGGTGGAGGTGAGAAGAGAAATATTTTTTATGATTTTTGCACCCGTCGCGGTTGCGAACCTTTAGTGCCTACGTACCACCTTTCGTGCAATAGGGGATCAGGGTACACGTAGTTACTCTTTTAAAAATTTGAAACACAAATGTGTTGGTTAATTTTATGAGATAAGACATCATCGTCATTGTCCGTGTGGAAAACATACTAACTACCCACAATCACGAGAAAGGAGAATTTGCATCATCTCAAAGTGGAGGATATGGCTTGGATTTTAAAATCAACAATGCCTCACTCAACACCCAAGTGGAATGCATCATCACTACAAGGATTGACAAGAGTCTAATCTCTTTTTTTTTAAAAAAAGTTTAAAGATAAAAACCAAAGTGGCAAAATGGTTTGAAATGAGATTGATTGACTTTTAGTCTTCTCACAAAAATCTCAAGGTATTATTAAGTTGATTGAAGTTTATTTATGAAAATATTTTGAAAATGCATGGTCCTAAGTCCAAGTTTATTATGAAAGTGTTTAAGTTTCAAAACAAGAAGGGTTTTCAAAAAGGAGGGAGAAGATTTTTGAAATTAAAGAAGATGGGAGGAGTAGAAGAGGCTATCCTAAAGCATAAGGTAAAAGCTAAGAATAAGAACCATATAACCAAACAAGAAGCCAAAAATTGACATTATGAGTCAAGATAGAATTCCCATTCTTTGGGTTGAAACCAAGCAAGCAAAGATACTAGACCTCTTCAAATGTATTAAGTCTTCACAAAAATTGGGCAGAGTAACGGTTGTATACGGGTGAATTCCAGATTACAAACAAAGAATGCAATCACAAAAAACTGCACACAAAAACAAACAAGCAACCCAATGTCTTGAGGTAAACCTCAAGAGCTCCAGACAAAATAATCAGATAGGATCACAAGGTCTCCAAGATAGGCTAAGGTTTCTAATCCTAAGTCCAAAAAAGTCCACTGCTCCAGAATGCCAAGGATAGTAACCAAATAGTCCAAGTACCATTAAGAGTTTTTTAGGGTTTAAGTTGATTATTAAGTATCTTAGGAAAAGAAAAATAAAAGCTCAAGTGAGAAAAGTAAAAATGACAAGAATATAAATGCTCAAATGAGCAAAGATGAAAATGGCATGAAATGAAAAAAATTCCAAAAAATGAATAGTGCATAAAGCATAAAAGAATAAAAGCATAAATAAAACAAGTCAATAATTAGTGGTTAGTTGGATGACCATCTTGAAACTTGCATTTGGAACTCATTAGAGGATTGGTAGAACCAAAGCCTCCACACAACAAGTTGCATTTGCTTTTTGTCAAGTATATCATCCATTTGAAATTCTCACAAGTACCATTTAATGATCAACGATGTTTAAGTGATCCGCGTTGACCAAAGGTGTTGTAGATCTATTAGAGGATTGGTAGAACCAAAGCCTCCACACAATGAATCTCAAGGTTATTGGATCAAAGAGATCAAATCAACATACTTAGGCTTGCAATAATAAGTTTGGGCCACGAATGATCATTTATTTGAATCGAGACAAAATTTAGTGCTATGTTAAGCAATCATAAATGGACCTATATAGAAGTCGCACCTATTTTGAGGCCGGTCAATAGCAATCTATGCACCATTTGTTTTGAGACATGATATAGATATCATGCTCTAACAACATTTAGTGCAATGAGAAGGGGATGAGATGAAGAGGAATTAGGGTAAAAAGAAAGAAAAAAACCATATTTGAATTAATATTTAATCAAACTATTATTAAAATCATTCATCCATCTTTTCTGGAGTTAAACTCAACACCATGAATCCAATGATGTTAATAAAGCCATGATAAAAAAATCAACCCAAGACAGCCATAAAATATTCACAAAATAATAATATAATTAATATATACATTAAAGGGTTTTAAAAAGGTTCAAAAATGGTAAAATAATAAGGAAAATGCCAATTATATTCAAATTAATCAAGAAATAAAAGATAAGACCATAGAAAAATCAGAAAATAGGTCAAGTAATTATACAAAATTTTTGGGAATTTTTAAAAGTCAGAAACTTTTTTTAAAAATTAAAATAAATGGGTAAAATAAACAAAAATAGTAAAGTCAGAAACAAAAATAAAACAAGGTCACCAATATTTGTCACAATATCGTTGGATCATTCCATAATTTTTTCAGAACTTAAAAATGTGTAAAAGTATTTTAAACATTTTAAATAAATCAAATAAGTGTGAAATTCATAAAAAATACCAAAACACAAAATTAAATTGTGAAAAAATAAAAATCAGAAAGAGAATAATCAAAAATATTTTTCATAATATTTTTGGATTTTTTGGACAAAAAATGAATTTTCTATGATTTTTTGAAATTTAAAACAATTAAAATATAAAAATCAGAAAAAGAAAAAAAAGAAAAAGATGCGGACCATTCGATGAGAGTCAAAAGGCGTTAGTAATCAAATCCAAAGGATTCAGCGCGTTGTGCATATCATGGTCTTTAGTGAATAATGTACATAATCATTAATAAATCAGATTTTTGAAAAAAACAAATGGCATGCTTTCATTGGTAAGAAGATGACACGTTGGTCATCTTCAACCTCCAGCCGTCACGAATTGCAGGTCTCTCAAACTGTAAAATCAGAAGCTCAGATCTATGCCATTCGCTTCGTCTCTTCAAGATGAAGACAACCACACTCTCGCGCCAAATTTATATAAACTGTAACTCAAGCAATTTGGAAAGAAAGTTTTGAAAAGGGATTTGAAAATTCATGGTCAAAACGTGCTTCCAGATAAAAGTAAGTGTTGCGACTAGAACCAGGACAATGAGAGTAACACAATGATACCAAAGTTTTGAAGAATTGATGAAGGAATCTACCTATTGAAGTTGAGTTGCAGAGCTCTGAAACTGGACTTCCATGGAGCAATATAGGGCACGATTCTTGAATGTGATTATATGGTTAGCTTCAGGGAAGATCAAGGAAGGTGAATTGATGAAGAAAATGGATTGAAAAAGGCTTGAGAATAGGATTCGAAGTAGCTGAATTCTGAGTTGTGAAGCAAGTTTGGCAGGGTGATTCTGGCTATCTAAGCTTGGGAAATTGAATGGGGGATGACCCTCTATTTATAGGGAATCAAATGGGATGCTCAATCGTGTGGAATGATGCAAATTGGAGGGAAATCGTGTGAACCTGATGCACGATCAAAGTGTGATCTGATTTGCATCAAAACTCATCTAATCCTTGTGTTTCAAGGCTCTAATCCACTTTGGCAACTTGGTTAAACATATTTAGATCACAAACGCGTGCTAATTTAATGTTTAAAGGCCAAAACATGGATTTCAAATCCTGACTTATGGAGAAACTTCAGTTCCAAGTTACCAAATTCAATCCAATGGCATTTCCACTCCAGGGGGTCTTAGGGCAAAATTATTGATGTTTTGGAAAGATGAGATAACAAGCTTTGTAATGGAAAAAGAATGGAATCAAATGGAGGCTTGAGATGAAAATTACATGGAGTCAAAGTTGAAGAAAAAGAGTTGACTTTCCATACTTAGAAATATTTCAAATTCTTATTTAAAATGACCTATAATCTCTTGCATCCAAACATGGCCTTCCACTTAGAATTTTCTCTTGACCAAAAAATATGGAATGAAGTAGATATCTTGAATGACATTTTTCAATTTGAACCACTCAAAATCTCCAAAAATTGAGCAAGTTATGACTTGTTGAAGTTGGCTAAAAATCATGAAATGACCTATAATCTTTTGCATTCTTAAGGCAACTTCCATCCATTTTCTTACTTTGCACATAAAAGAAGGCATGAAGTACACATCCTTAGGATCATCATGAAAAACGAATGGGCTCAAGGTGATAAAAAATTGTCCAAGTTATGACCATTTGAAGTCACATATGGAAGATTGGGGATTCATCTGGATGACTTGTAATCTCCCCTCTTCACCAAGTTCCTTCCACATGAAAACACCTTGGAACTTTTAAAGTGATTGTTGGTGACTTTTTGAAGAGAAGAATGTTTTTGAAATCACTCAAAAATACCAAAAGATGAGCAAGATATTCCCCTTTGAAGTCCAAAACCCTAGCCTCTAGATCAAGAGAATGCTTAGTGGAACTTTGCCAAGTTTGATCAAACTTTTTGTTGCCAATATTCTTCCTTTGTGAATAAAAATTGTTGAGGATGATGATGAGTACCCATGGCCACCAAAACCACTTCCATACCAACTTCAAAACAACTTCAATGGTGAGGTTTGAATTTCTCAAGCTTTTGACTAGGGCATGGAAATAAACTCATGAACCCATGAAGCAATTTGCTGAACCTCATTGCCTTTACCTACATTATTAACAAGTAAGATAAACCAATATTGCATTTTCTTAATTAGAGAGAAAAATCAAAGCAGAATATCTATGGTCACAAAAGAAAACAAGTCAAGGTGCTTGGTAACTCCTCAAAGAGCAAAGCTAAAGATAGGGAGAAGAACCAAAAGCCCTATTGTGATTTTGTGGTGATTGAAATAATATAGTATGATGAAGGGATCTTAGGGGGAAAAATTGGGGTACAACAGTGAACCAGGTCACATTATAACCCTTAAAAGTCCTAGCTGAGGCGTGGGTTAGTTTGAAAGCATACTATTACAAAAGGTATCCTGACTCCTGTAGGGTTCGCTATAAATCCTGAGCTGACATCACACTTTTACAAATTTTTTTTTTTACTAAAAAATGAATTTTCAAACTTCAAGACAAACATAAGCTCTACATTCTTAAAATGCCATTGTTTGCATATGACTATGTGTTCAACAGCAGAGAAATTCGCATGACGAATATCTAGTGAACAAAAACCTTCTCAATAAAAAGGATCACCTCAAGTGGAAAAACACTTCCAACCAAGGGGCACGACATGATCATTGTCCATGATATGGGGAATTCAACTCAAGGTTCAAAGAATCTCTCAAAAATACCAAATAGCCAGCGGCAGATCTCCATCTGAATCACTTGGGGCATTGGACATGAATTCCAGCAACGAATCTTGTATGATCAAACAAACATCTTCTAGCAGTGTGGCAACACTTACTACTATGGAAAATGACAATTCTCCGTAATCGGTGAACATGGACATAGTTGGAAAACACTACGCATGAAAAAAGACTCGCTAGGTTGACAGGCCTAGGAAAAATTAAGGGCATCCCGACGAACAAAAAGAGTTCGGGCAAAAATTAGGGATATATACAAAAAAATTGTACACCCGACAAGTCGAAAACATGAAAAGGCGGCTTGAGCAAAAAAGGGTATCCTGGTGGACTGAAAACTTGAAAGGGCGGTCCAGGCAAAAGTTAGGGATAAAAAATGTACGACTATGTCCCATCATCTTGTCATTTGTTTATCAATAGAAGACTTATCATCCTGATCAGCATTTACCAAGAACCCCTGGAGTTGGGATGGCACTCAAACCATCCACAAGTCTCCGCAGATACTTTCTCCAGCAGGTACAGAGGCAGGGGCATCTTACCAAAAAGTCGCCACCATATCCTCAGCTTACAACCTAGTGATGTCAGGTGTTCTTGTATCCCAGGCAGAACATGAATTTCCAACTACTGCTCTGACATCAGGTTTTCCCCAGTAAAGTCGTCAAACTTCTCAGGGTTCCCCAATAGGATTTCATAAAATCCCCAGGCAGTGCATAAAGCTTTCCTTCCCCAACAAATTTTATTTCTATAACAACGAAAGATCATCTCCCAACAGCTCAGCTTCAACAAAATCTAAAGACATACATTCTTCATCGCCAGTTGCGATCAGGGATTTATTTTCCCTAATTCAATAGTGCTGCAATAGAACAACTGATACATTTACATATTGCATTCATACACCATTTTACAAACGTCATAGCATCTGCAGTACAAATGCATACATCCCAATCTCATTTATTTTGAGAACACCATTACACAATGCATTTCATACATCATGATATTGCATACAGCTAACACTTTACATTTTCAGGAAAGATCCATCAACAAATATTTATCATCAACAATTTTCAATAGGTCCAGGATTAGCTCTTGAAACAAAATAAAGTAATTATCTATGCGACCAAATATAACTTCACACGAGCTAATCATGAAGCAATCTTACACGGGTTTCTTCTGACTTCCAAATACAGCTTTATACGGGCTCTTCATGAAGCAATCTTACACGGGTTTCTTCTAACTTCCAAATACAGTTTTATATGGGCTCTTCATGAAGCAATCTTACATGGGTTCCTTCTCCATCCTTCTGAAGTTTTACACAGACTTATCCTGAAGCATCCCTATTGTTGTACCTCAAAATTTTCCCTCTCATTTCTCAAAGGATCACCCTGGACCCTCATGTTTGTTACCATCCAATTTCAAGCCTTGAATTACAAATTTTCCAAGAAAGTCATTCACAAGAGAAAAATGTTCATTTGCATACCGAAAAGTCAAACTTTGACTTTTGGATCAAAATCAAGTTTCAAGAGTCATATTTCATCGAGACATGTTGAAATATGAAGTTTGTTTCATTAAGAAATTCAAAAGTTAAAATTACTTTGGAAAAGTCAAAATTCTAAATACTTAGAATTTTTCTAAGTGTTAAAGAAATATGACAAGCTCAAAACTTCTGATCAGATTATCACCATGATGCAAGATGATTCTGGAATAACTTCTAACACAAGAGTTATGGATCTCAATGAGATCTCAAACATTGCAGAACAAAACTTCTCCTAGAAATGTTGGAATTTCAAGCTACAAATCCTTGAAGACACGTCCATGAAACTGAAGCTTCCAGCAAAATTCTGGACCTTTCCAAAATAGGATTTGGTTAGAACTTCTGGGCCAGTTTTCACATAGGTTCAGGCAAAAGTTGCAAGAGCAATTCAAAGAGGATTTACAAAGTGTGTTACAAGCTTTTGGGAAAGTCTGAGAACTAGCTCAGAACATGATGGAGCGAATATATTAAAGGATCATAAGTTCGATGTTTTGTTCTAAGTTGCGTTGATGCTGAACTTTTGGCCCAGCTCTAATATATGATGCACAATCTCATAGCGCATGACTTCTAGTTTAATAAATCTCATCATAATTTAATGCTCACAACCACTTTTGAGTTTTCATCCAAAGGATTTCCCCACGTGTGAGATAGAAGTACCATTGTTGTCCTTGAAAAGCAAACTTTTGTACAAGTTTATGTTGGGCCCATGCTTTGCTTTTGCCTCTGAGAGTACTTTTCCTTCATCCATGCTTACAAATCCAGCTTAGGAACAACTAAAAGCTGCTAACCACCATACTTTCTTCAAGAACAAGGCATCACCCTAGCATATGAAGGCTATGTTCAACGCTTTGGTCAAAACATCACTCTTCGAGTCTCATTCTGGTCTTCTGCGATCAGAACATCACCAAATCCCAAAAACCTCATTTAAACAACCTGCTACACTGCTACAACACAGTCCTATAACCAACGGCTAATCCATTCCACACTTGCATTTTCCCAAATCCCATATTTGCACCAAACTAGCCTACAAAAAATGTGTTTAAAAAGAAATGGAACAGTATGCCTAAAGGTTTTTTTATTCCATTTGTCCCCCCCCCCCCCAAAACCACAACAAACCAGTCTATAAATAAGTTGCTTCATCACACTTTCAAGGGGATGGCTTTTGGAGAGAGAGAATTGTCAAAAGAGAGAAAAGAAAACTGTGAAACCTTTGTAAAAATCCAGAATTCCCAAACAGAAAACCAAACCTTTATTCTTCCCTTTGAATCAAAGAACTTAGCATTTTACCTTCTGTTGTTCCTACCGACTCCAGAACATCTGAAGGCAGCAGTTCAAGTTCCTATCACACGCTCCAGATTCAAGGTAAGTCTTTCTGACTTTTCTCTTTTCATTCAGAACATCATTAAATATGTAAATATCATAGTATTGATGTTGTCTATATCCTTGCATAAGTACAAAAAATTGTGGATCAGAACTTCTTGATTAAGGCTAGGCTCAAAATTAGGATTAAAACTTCTATAAACTGTTGTGCTTTTATCCTTCTGATTTACTGTTTGTTAAGAACTGAATAAATAGTTGATGTGCTGATTAATGTGAGGAAAGAGTTGAAATGTAGCACAAAATTTCTGATTTTCACTCACGGTTTTAGCATAACACAGAACTTCTGAGTTCTCCTCACTGTTTTAACACATAGAACTTTGATGATTTTCTCACTATTTAAACACACTGAACTTCTGATGTTCATTCGCTGTTAACACACATTGAACTTCTGATGTTCACTCACTGTCTTAGCACATACTGAACTTCTGAGTTCTCTTCATTATTTTAATACACAAAACTTCTAAGACTTTCTCACTGTTCTAACACTCATAAGTTCAGCACATAGCAACCCAAAACTTATGTGTTTTCCCTCTAACGTTTCTTGCAGGACCTCAGAGTGTATCAATCTAAAACTTCTGACGCTTCTTTCTGAACCACAGCGCGCTCGGCATCAGAACTTCTGATGCCCTTTGTTTTTCTTTCAGCAGCATGCTAATTCTATCTCTCATTATTCGCCTTTTTTTATCATTTTAAATATCAATACCCTTTTTATTAATATAAAAAAGACATAAATTTTTTTTTTAAAACTAATTTATTTCTTTTTCTTAATTCATTAAGACAAAGAACCATTTTCTAAACAAATCCTTTTTCTTTCTTGTATTGTACATTTCAATATGACTGTAATAGTTAAATAGGATTTAAATTCTTGCAACCCCCTATTTGTAAATTTGTACCCCCTATCCCTAAATTATGTAATAACATAGGACTTTACATTTCTGCAATTTATCGCTTTCAAATGTAAATGCTAGTAATTAGGGTGTGAATGGAAAGATATGAAATCAACAAATAGATAACCCTAATCAAGACTAAATGCATATAAATAAAACACCGTTGGACACTAGCACCCTTAGGGAAATCCCACTTTGTTGCCTTTCGGAAAATAGTCATGACCCTCGAATATGGGCGTTTTAGCAAAAACCCTCGATAAAAGATCGTAGTCCCTCAATGTCCCTCGATGTTGCCTTCGGTAAACGATCTAGTCCCTAAAAAATGTTGCTAAAATGTCCCATAGATTGCCTTCTATGACTATACAAACGTCCAACGCCCGTCCCTTCACATCCAATGATAGAGCTTCTTACCAAATCAATGGTAAGATCGCAACATATAAAGGAGGAGGAAAAGAACACTTAAGACCTTTTGAGTAGGTAGATTCACTCCTAGTTTCTCGCTTTCTCACAATAAAAAACATTTTATACACCCACACTTTCATTGAAACATTTTTCAAAAGTTAAAACTCTTTGTACGCGTTCTTATAGAAACGAGAGCCATTACAAAGAAGACACTTTTAAAAATCTCTTTCAAAAACACATTTCACAAACACCTCTTTGAGCTATTTTCGAAACAACACTTTGTACACGTTCTTATAGAAACGAGAAACATTACAAATACATTTTCAAAATTCTTTCAAAACCCACACCACAAGCACGCATTCAAATAAAAGCAAGTGATCTAGCAAGCAACTAGGAGCCCATGGAAAACCATGGATGAAAAGGGTGCTAATACCTTCCCTTTTCATAATCTACCCCTCGAACTCAAGAAAACATCTCTAAATGTCTTTCCTGTTCTTTTCAGCCTTTCCTTATTGGATAAAAGAAAAGTCGGTGGCGACTCTTACTAACCGCAACACTTGCGATCAAACGCAAAACGACCAAGTCAGTTCTCCCACCGCATTAAAGAACTGGCGACTCTGTTGGGGAATTACCTTAAAGTGGGGTTACCTTAGGGCTAGATCACATTTACTTGCTTTCATTGTTTGAATTGTTTGCTTTAAATTATTGGTTCCTTGTTTGGGTTTGTTTTGATCCCTACCCGAATCTGGGGCACCTTTTAGGTAAGTAGCAATAGATTGTGGAAACTGTGTGGGGTATACCGACATGGTCTAAGAAATAGCTATGTTCGTGTGACACATTTGTTGGTACCGGTATCCCTTGTGTTGAAACAAGGAGAATACAGGGCCGCTGAGCAGCATCATGAAGCACTAACTGACCTTAGAACCTTACTTGACCAACTTGGCCATTAGGACGTAGTGATATGAACGACTTTGGTGAAGTCCGAAGTTGGTTGATACTCGATGCTACACTCATTGAGACCATACTTTTGGGATATCTTAGCCGCAAGAAAAGATTGATTGAGCTGAGATAATGCCTAAAAGAAAGGTCAATGATATTGAGATCCCTTAGAACCCGATCACTATTAACTAGGACAGGTTGAGCCAACTAAACTTCAAGAGGGTACTTACCTACAAACTCCATGAAAGCCTAAAACCTAAGGACTTGTATGCTTTGTGTGTATATGATTATTTGCTTACTTTGCATACTTGTACATAACATCATACCATAGCATTTTCAATATGTTTCGAGGATCTCAAGGGCCTATGATACAGGGTCACATTGAACCATACGTCTATCAAGGGGAAAGAGGATTTATTTTCCTCTAACAACGTCAAAGATCAAGTACAACAACTTGAGTCAAGGGCTACAACCCACTTGGCATGGTAAGCTTAATTCTCATGGAAGGACATCCACTGATACAAAGTTCTCCAATCAAAACTGTAAGTGACTACTAACCCCGCGAGATCCTTGAAAACATGTATCCACATATCATGCATCATATCATGAAAGGTTTCTCCTATACATGCCTCCTTATCTTCCTACTGTTTATTTCAGCAAGATGGATATGGAACAAACGGTGAAAGATCTCCAAGCTCAAAATGATCAGTTCCAACAAATGTTCCTGGCTTTGGCTAAGGGGCAAGAGGACCTGAAGACTCTTATTCTCAAAGATAAAAAGAAAAAGTCCAAGAAGTCAGTAGGCATCCTGAACTCGGGAAGGAGACTTAAAGGACCACTCAAGGGGGCTCTAGATCTTCCAACTCCATCCGACATGGGGGATAGTCATGAAAAAGACAACAGTCTAGAGATTGATGAAGTCGAAGTTGACTACTCTGAGGAACAATACCCTCCCGCTGATGACAAGTACAAATAGTTGGAGGATTGCCTAATTTCTATAGAAATTCAACAAATACCTAGCTTGGATTTAGGAGACATGGGTTTAGTTTCTGGAGTGGTCATCCCGCCAAAGTTCAAAATCCCAACCTCCGCAAGATTCAACCATACACAACTGATCAGAAGATTTGGATCCATTTCTTCCAAGAGAGCCTAGTAGGGACTTAACTTGAATGGTTCTATCAATTGGAGGGTTCTCGCATCCACACCTGGGAGGATCTAGTTCCTACTTTCTACAAGAAGTACCAGTACAACGCTGATCTTGCACCAACTCGTGTGCAATTTCAGAACATGACCATGGGTTCCAACGAGAGCTTCAAAGGATACACCCAAAAGTGGAGAGATATGGCTGGTAGGGTGCAGCTCCCTTTAACTGACAAGGAGCTGATTGACATCTTTATGGAAACCTTGACGGGACCTTTCTTCAAGCACCTAATCGGAAGCTCCTCGGTCAGGTTCACTGAGCTAATATTGATCGGCGAAAGGGTTGAAGATGGCATCAAAAGTGGAAAGATCCAAGGAGCTACACCTTATGATGCTCAGAAAAATCCATACAGTGGGAAGAAAGAGTCCAATGTTGTGTATGGTCAAAAGAGTCGTCATGATCAACATGTAGCGGAAATCCTAATCTCTAATCCTACACCTGTTTAACAAAGACATGGAAATAGGCGTATGGTAAGATATCAAGAGAGGCGGTACACTAAAATCAACATGCCTTTGTCTCAAGCTTTACAACATTTGCTGAAGTTGAAGCTGATCACGTCAAAGGATCCTCCTCAAAATCCTGATACCTCCTCTTCTAAGTACAATCCAAGCGTAAGATGTGCCTACCATTATGAGAGTCCCGGACATGACACTGACAGTTGTTGGACTTTGAAGAACAAGATTCAAGATTTGATTGACACCAAGGAGATTGAGTTTGACCCTCTGGAGACTCCAAACGTGATCACTACTCCTATGCCAAATCATTGAGAGCGTCTTGTTCATTTCGAATTTTCAATTGTAATTTTCCTTTTGTTATTCAAAAAATTATCTATTAATGTCAAACTTTGTTTCATTAATGCATTTCATATGTTTGTCTTGAATTCATCCATTCGTTTTCAATATATTTAAAATATGCTTTCTACTTTCTTTATGACATTTAACTCTTGCTAAAAGTTACAAGCCTTTAGAGGGAGGATGACGAAAACAATGCCATAATCTCATACAGTATGCTTTTGGACAGACCATGCTAACGATGTACAAGCGTTCTTTCAAATCCTAAACACCGGAGTTATAAGGAAGATAATCCCTAGTTAACCCCTTTGAGCCGAAGAAGTAGAAGTTTTCTTTTTTGCATAATTTAAAACCTTTAATCAAAACCTGGGGCAGGGTAGTCTCTCAATTGATTCAAACGCACGTTCATGTCACAAACTTTCACTTCGTAATATAACGAATGGCATCAAAACATTCCTCTGGAATCAAAAGACGGTGATGGTTCCTTATCAAATAGGTTGTCATTATATCTCAAAAGAAAAGCCCACTAAGTCAAAACCTACAAAGGAGACTTAAGAAAATTGGGGCATCCCGCTGACTGTAATCTCAAAACAAGAATAGTCAGACAAACACCAGGGATAATAAATCAAAATAAAGAGGTCACTACAAATCCTTAACAACATGAAAAATGTTGCAAAAATGAATGCCTTCCAACAAACTTAACTTATATGAACCATCACCAAAGCGTCATTCCAGACTCAATCAGAGTTCAAACACACAATTAGTTGAGTTTAGGACCGAAGAACATCACAAAGAACGGGTGGGTACAAACACACTTTGAGCCTTATCCTTTGTTTATTAAACCGTGAACCAAGCCACACTACAACCCTTCAAAATTCCTAATTGAAGCATGGGTTAGTTCGAAGGCATACTATTACAAAAGGTATCCTGACTCCTGTAAGGCTGTACTCTAAATCCCGAGTTTGAATTTTCTTACAAAACTTCTTTACTTGCTAAAACGCATTTTCAAAATTTCAAGACAAGCATAAACTTTGCATTATTTGAATATTGTTGTTTGCATATGGCTTTTTGTTTGACAGCTGAGAAATTTACACAACGAATATCCAGTGAACGAAAGCTCTCTCAGTGAACAAAATCACTTCAATTGGTATGACATTTCCAAATGACAAATCTCCTATCAACAAGGGGCATGACATGTCACTATCCAGAACACCTGGGGCAGCCCAGTCAGGATTCCAAGAAATCTATCAAGAAATGATGAATAACCAGGGGCAGATCTCCATCACTTGGGACATTAAACGTAAATCCTGACAAAGGGTTACGTACAGTTCATTATTTCCTGGCAGTGTCACAATCACCTGCTACTAGGGGAAGTGACAAATCTCTCCAGAATCCTTCTCATAGGATGATTCCCCAGCCAGATTTTCAATCTCTAAAAACCTCTTCCCAACTAAGTCAACCTCAAGAATCCTCGAGGATTTCTGCCAGTGAAGTCGCCGCCTCTCCAATAGACTAAGAAACATGGTTTATTTCCCCCAACAAACTACAGATTCCCCAGTTTGATTTTGCCTATCCGAATACTACAAATCAAAGGACCACAACCCCTTTTCCCCAATAGACTACTCTACAATCCCCAGCAAAAACACTGTGAAGCCTGGATTTCGACCAGATAACCGTATAAGGTGCTGTGAAGCCAGGAATTCAACCAGATAGTAGTTCACTTCTTCAAAAACAATGTGAAGCCTGGATTTTGACCAGATAATAGTATAAGTTGCTGCGACGCCTGGAATTCGACCAAATAGTAGTTCACTTCTTCAAAAACACTATGAAGCCTGAATTTTGACCATATAACAGTATAAGGTGCTGCGAAGCCTGGAATTAAACCAGATAGTAGTTCACTTCTTCAAAAACACTGTGAAGCCTGGATTTTGACCATATAACAGTATAAGGTGTTGCGAAGCCTGGAATTAAACCAGATAGTAGTTCACTTCTTCAAAAACATTGTGAAGCCTGGATTTCAACCAGATAACAGTATAAGGTGCTGCGAAGCCTGGAAGTTAACCAGATAGTAGTTCACTTTTTCAAAAACATCGTGAAGCCTGAATTTCAACCAGATAACAGTATAAGGTGCTGTGAAGCCTGGAATTTGACCAGATAATAGTTCACTTCTTCAAAAACACTATGAAGCCTGGATTTTGACCAGATAACAGTATAAGGTGCTGCGAAGCCTGGAATTCGACCAAATAGTAGTTCACTTCTTCAACAATAAAACAGGAATCCTTGTTAGAAATATTCCAATCAAAGTTTGAAGATTCACCTACTCTTCAACATCAGTTCGGGATTTATTGACTCCCCCAACATTTGTCAAGGATTTATTTTCTCAGACAAAAATACATTCATTAACATTTCACACATGATAAGTGCATTCGACACAATCTCATTTATTTTTGAGAACATCACGACACCATGCATTTCCTACATCATGACATCGCATACAGCTAACGTTTTACCTTTTTCAAGAAAAGGCCAATCAACAGATGGCTATCATCAACAATTTTCAACAGGTCCAAAATTAGTTTCCGAAGCAAGACAGAGTAACCACCTACATGACTAGATGCAGCTTTACACGGGCTCATCATGAAGCAATCTTACATGGATTCCTTATCATCATGAAGTAACCCTATACAGGTTCCTCCTATTTTACAAGGTGAAGATTTACATGGACTCGTCATGAAGCAACCCTACACAGGTTCCTCCTATTTCTAAGATGAAATTTTACACGGACTCATCACGAAGCAGCCATACACAGGCCCATCATAAATTAAAGAATATCCAAAACCTCTACTGGTTCAGTGTAAATCTCTCAATGGTTTATCTTGATTATCTACAGTAGACTTTTGTCTGGTTCAGTTAAATCGATCCTAAGATTTTTCTGATTCTTATCCAGTCAAAGTTAATTTAAGACCTTCTCTAGTTCATTCACATCGACACTAAGATCTCTCTGATTCTTATTCCAGTTAAAGATATTCCAAGACTTTTGTCTGGTTCAGTTAAAATAGATCCTAAGATTTTTATAATTCTTATCCAATCAAAGTTAATTCAAGACCTTCTCTGGTAGAGTCAGATCAACACTAAGATCTCTCTAATTCTTATTTTAGTAGAAGATGTTCCAAGACTTTTATTTGGTTCAGTTAAATCGATCCTAAGACTTTTCTGATTCTTATCTAGTCAAAGTTAATTCAAGACCTCCTCTGGTTCAATCAGATCGACACTAAGATCTCTCTGATTCTTATTCTAGTTGAAGATGTTCCAAGACTTTTGTCTGGTTCAGTTTAATTGATCCTAAGATTTTTCTGATTCTCTCCAGTTAAAGAAAATTCAAAGACGTCTACCGGCTCAGTTTAAATCTCTCGATGGTTTATCCTGATTCTTTCTGATAGAAATTTCTCCTGGTTCAATTTAAATCTCTCAATGGTTTATCCTGATTCTTTCTGGTAGACATTTATCCTGGTTCAAATAAATCACTCCAAGATTTATTCTGATTCTTTTCCAGTTGAAATCAAGTTCAGACTTAGTCCATTTTCTGTCAACAGTCACCTTTGGATGGCATCTACAAGCCCATCTCCGGCAAATCTCCCCCATTCCTCCAAATTGCGTCTATAACCCATTCATAATTCATCTTCGAGTGTAAATTTCTGGGCACTCTAGTGTTTAAACATCTTCCACCTTCAAGTCACGAATGGCAGATTTGTCAATCTAACTCTTCAAGCATAAGAAGATTGAATAGGGGCAGTTGTTGTACCCCAAAATTTTCCCTCTCATTTCTCATAGGATCACCCTGGACCCTCAGTTTTATTCCCATCCAATTTCAATCCTTGAATTACAAATTTTCCAAGAAAGTCATTCACAAGGGCAAAATGGCCATTTGCATACTGAAAAGTCAAACTTTGACTTTTGGATCAAAATCAAGTTTCAAGAGTCATATTTCATCGAGACATGTTGAAATATGAAGTTTGTTTCATCAAGAAATTCAAAAGTCAAAATTACATTGGAAAAGTCAAAACTCTAAATACTTAGAATTTTTCTAAGTGTTTAAGAAATTTGACAAGCTCAGAACTTCTGATCAGATTATCACCATGATGCAAGCTGATTCTGGAATAACTTCTAACACAAGAGTTGTGAATCTAAATGAGATCTCAAACATTTCAGAACAAAACTTCTCCTAGAAATGCTGGGATTTCAAGCTATAAATCCTTGAAGACACGTCCATGAAATTGAAGCTTCCAGCAAAATTTTGGACCTTTCCAAAATAGGATTTGATTAGAACTTTTGGGCCATTTTTCATATAGGTTCAGTCAAAAGTTGCAAAAGAAATTCAAAGAGGATTTACAAAGAGTTTTACAAGATTTTGGGAAAGTATGAGAGCTCACTCAGAACATGCTGGAGCAAAAAGATTAAAGGATCAGAAGTTAGATGTTTTGTTCTAAGTTACGCTGATGTTGAACTTCTGGCCTAAATCTAAGCTATGATGCACAATCTCATAGCACGGGATTTCTAGTTTGATAAATCTCATCATCATTTAATGCTCACAACCACTTTTGAGTTTTTATCCAAAGGATTTCCCCACGTGTGAGATAGAATTACCATTGATGTCCTTGAAAAGCAAACTTTTGTACAAGTTTATGCTAGGCCCATGCTTGGCTTTGTCCTCTGAGAGTACTTTTCCTTAATTCATGCTTACAAATCCAGCTTAGGCACGACTAAAAGCTGCTAACCACCATACTTGCTTTAAGAACAAGGCAGCACCCTAGCATATGAAGGCTATGTTCAACGCTTCGGTCAGAACATCACTCTTCGAGTCTCATTCTGGTCTTCTATGATCAGAACATCACCAAATCCCAAAAACCTCGTTTAAACAACCTACTGCACTGCTACAACACAGTCCTATAACCAATAGCTAATCCAGTACACGCATGTATTTTCCCAAATCCCATATTTGCACCAAACTAGCATACGAAAATCATGTTTAAAAAGAAATGGAACAGTATGCCAAAAGGGTTTTTTTATCCCATTTGTTTCCCCCCCCCCCCCCCCAAAACCACAACAAACTCGTCTATAAATAAGTTTCTCCATCACACTGGCTTTTGGAGAGAGAGAATTGTCAAAAGAGAGAAAAGAAAACTGTGAAACCTTCGTAAAAATCCAGAATTCCCAAACAGAAAACTAAACCTTTGTTCTTCCCTTTAAATCAAAGAACTTAGCATTTTCTCTTCCGTTGTTCCTACCGAATCCAGAACATATGAAGGCAGCAATTCAAGTTCCTAGCGCACGCTCCAAATTCAAGGTAAGTCTTTCTGACTTTGCTCTTTTCATTCAGAACATCATTAAATATGTAAATATCATAGTATTGATGTTGTCCATATCTGTGATCTTTTTGCGTTTGTGTTTACAAATGTTGCGGTTAGCAAGAGTCTCCACCGACTTTTCTTTTATCCAATAAGGAAAGGCTGAAAAGAACAAGAAAGACCTTTAGAGATGTTTTCTTGAGTTCGGGGGGTAGATTATGAAAAGGGAAGGTGTTAGCACCCTTTTCATCCATGGTTTTCCATGGGCTCTTAGTTACTTGCTAGATCACTTGCTTTGTTTGAGAATATGCTTTGTGTTATGGTTTTGAAAGTATTTTGAAAATGTCTTTGTAATGGTTCTCGTTTCTATAAGAACGCGTACAAAGTGTTGTTTCAAAAATAGTTCAAATAGGTGTTTGTGGAATGTGTTTTTTGAAAGTGTTCTTGAAAAGATATTTTTGTAAAGTTTCTCATCTCTATAACAATGTATACAAAAAGCTTTTTTCTTTTGAGGAAAAGGTTTTAATGTGAAAGTGTTGGTGTAAAATGTTTGATTATGAGCAAGTGAGCATCTAGGAGCGAATCTACCTACTCAAAAGGTCTTAAATGTTCTTTTCCTCCTTGTTTAGATGTTGCTATCTTGCCATTTATTTGGTAAGAAGCCCCGTCGTTGGATGTGAAGGGACGGGTGTGGGACATTTGTGTATAGTCATAGAAGGCAACTTATGAGACGCTTTAACAATTTTACGTAAGGGACTAGATCATTTTATCAAAGGCAACATCGAGTGTCATCGAGGGACTACGATCTTTTATCGAAGGGTCTTTGCTAAAGCGTCCCATATTCGAGGGACATGACGGTTTTTCGAAATGCAAACAAAGTGAGATTACCCTAGATGTGCTAGTGTGCATGTGTGTTTGTTTGCATGCATTTTGTCTTGTATTTAAGAGTTATCTATTTGTTGATTTTATCTTTCCATACATCCTAATTACTAGCAATATATGTAAGCAAAAATAAAATGCGGAAAATAAAATCCTAAGCTATTACATCTTGAGGGGAATGGGGGTACAATTTGCAAATAAGGATGAAATAAATGTCTAATTATTACAACCACATCGAACTAATGGCCAGTAATGAAAAATATATGCATAAATAATATAGAAAATGGGAGAAACTGCTTTTTGAACCATTATGTGTCGACACATACTGTTATGCATCGACACATAACTTTTCGTTGCTCTTGTAAAGAGAAACCAGCTCAGTATGAGTCGACACATAATGGGATGTGTCGACTCATACACCTTCTTTGTGTCGACGCATACGCATTTTGTGTCGATTCATGGACTTTTCAACCTTCTATTTTGGGACTTGGAATCAGTATGAGTCGACGCATGGGGTTTATGTGTCGATTCATATCCTGTTTTTTACTAGGATGAGTCGACACATGTGTGTATGTGTCGATACATACTGCGCTTTTCTGCCTTGAAACTACACTTGGTGTTTGAAATCTGAATACTTTTCAAGATGTTGTGAGGGCTCTAATGAATCTCCAGGAAGCTTATTCCAAACCGCTGAAACCCAGTCAAGGCTTGTTCCAAACTATTGAAACCCAATCAAGTTGTACAATATTGTTTTTATGTTTGGATGGTGAGGATAATGGCACTAACATAACTGTTTTAGTGTTTTTTACCCTCTCTATGTGCTAAGGTGTTTAGTTTATGGGAGAGTTTGTAAGATGGAATAATAGATTTAAGTACTATGTTGAATGAGATTAGAGCTGGTTTCTTTTTGAATGAGCCAAAGTTACAAAGAACACTATTTTTCTGTTCAAAAACTCTCTCTTCTCTCCAAAAATTCCAACCTGTATGTCTTATGAAACAATTCCTTTTGTAGACCCTTGACTGAGGTTTATGGGGGAAACAAAATAAGTCAATTTGAATTGTTTTTGCCTACTATGTTGATACATTATTCACACAATTTTTCTTTTGCCATTTTGGTGCAATTTTGGGGCTGTTGTGATGTAGGCTGGTGCAGGCTGCATATAGCAGTTTTGGACTGTATAGGACAACATATGCAAATTTGTGGTGCAGCATAGCACAAGGTTTTTTGCAGGACATCAATGGAGCCGGCTTTTGGGGTGTTGGGGCAATGCAACATATCATGCTTTGTTCAACTTAGACAGCAAAATTTGTAGCGTGAAACAAATTTGGTCTTGTGGAGTATTTTATGCATATTGTATCAAGGACAAAACATTGTGGCAAGTTTTTTTTTGAATTAAATAGAAAAATCCAACAAGACATAGTTTTAGAATTTGTAAATTTGCAAAAAATGTCACTTGGTAACAACTTGAATTATTTGCCTCATTTTAAAATATTTGGAATTGAAGTAAAAATGTCATAAAACAAGTTGATTTGAAAATGCAATTTGCTATGAACATGCCTTGGCCATGAACAAAAGTGAGTTTTTGCCAACTTTGTGAATTTGATTCTCTCTAACCACAAGGGTGTTTGAGGAGTTATTGGACAATTTGGAAAGCTTAGAACATGTACTACAATCCATCTTTGTAATGAAAATTGAAACTCCAAGTGGAACCATGTGAAAAATGGCCAAGAAGATGGGTCAAAATCCTGTTTAGATTAGGGCAAATTTCTTCTAAGTTAAAAGTTTTTGGTACCCTTGTTCCAAAAATCATAACTTGAGATGCAAGCTTCCTTTGAGAAAACTTTGTGAATAAAAGTTGTGGACTTTGTGATAGACTACAACTTTCATGTTTCAAGTTTTGTTTGAATCCATTTGCATCTTGGTGAAAAAATGGGACAAAGTTAGGAAAAAATAAGAAAATTTCATAAGTTAGAAAATTTCTAAGTTATGAAAATTTTTCATTTTAAACCCTAATTTGCATTTTTGGGTTTCTTGATGAACAAATTTCATAATTTGACATGTTTTGATGAAAAATAACTCTTGGCCCTTGATTTTGACCAAAAAGTCAAAGTTTGACTTTTCAGTATACAGTCAAATTTTGATCAGTTGACTGAAAAATTCATCTGTCAATCCTATGCATTTGAGACCTTTTGAATTTCTTGAATGGGTAAAGACAAAGTCATTGGGCCCTTGAGTCCATATGTGTGCTTGGTTTGCCATTGGTCAGGTCAAACAGTCAAAAATTGCCTTTGTGCAGTCAAAACCCTAAAAATGACCATTTTGCCCTTTTGGTGATCTGATCAAATTTCTTGTGGAATTATGATCCAAACTTGATCAAATGGTTCATATGAGTTCATAATGTGGATGTGGGTAAAATTTCATGAGGTTTGACTGTCAATTGGCTACATTTGACTTTTCCCCCAATACAGCTGATTTCTAGGTCAACTGTCCAATTGACTGGGCAAAACCTTGAATCAAAGCCTGAAGCTGGGTAAGGACAAACTTGTGAGTCCAACATGAAGTATGAAAGTAACTTTGGGAATTGTAGGTCAAAACATCCCTGTGCAAACTCAAACCCTAATTTAGGTCAACAGTGCAAGGATGGGTCTTGAACAGAACAAACCCTAGCTTGATCTTGAATTCCAAGAGTCTTGTGATGAGAAAGTGGTGGTGAAATGAGAGGGAAAATTTTGGGGTACAACAGTTGCCCCTGTTCAATCTTCTTGAACCTGAAGAGTTAGATTGGCAAGTTTGCCTTTCGCGACTCGAAGGTAAAAGGGGATTGGACACTAGACTGCCCATAAATTTGCACTCGTCAAGACATAGATGCGGGAATGGGCTTAAAGATGCCATTTGGAGATGGTCTTAAAGATTCCATCCGAGAATCTTTGTTGAATTGCAATGTGGTAGGTCAGAAGAATGAGGATCAAAATGGTATTCGTGTCTGGAATGCATTTGAACTGTATCTGGAGACTGAGTTTGTATGAGCAAAAGAATGGCCTCTGCGTCTGGGGCGTATCTGAGCTGCGACTGTGTTTGAATGTATAATGAATATCAGAATGACTGCCGTGTCTGGAGTGTATTTGTATTGTATCCGGATAATAGTGGAATATCTGTGTATGAAGCAACTGCGTGCTGGGGATAAACTCTGAATGAGTGACAGAATGGCAACCGTGTCTGGAGCGTATCTGGACTGTATCTGAAGTTGAGATCTGTATGAGTAGCAGAATGACTTCCGTGTCTGGAGTATACCTGAAACTGTAACTTGGATCTAAGCAAGTGACAAAGTGATATCCATGTATGGAGTGCATCTGGACTTGAAATTGATAGCTGAATATGAATGAGGAATAAAATGGCTTATGTGTCTGGAGCGTATCTAATCTGTATCGGATTGCTGAAGTCTGAATGGGTAGTAGAATGACCTCCGTATCTAGGGTGTATCCGTACTGTATCTGACCTGAAATTCTGAATGAGTAATAGAATGACCGCCGTGTCTGGGGTATATCTGTACTGTATCTGAAAGTTGAATCTGAATGAGTAACAGAATGGCTTCCGTGCCTGGAGCGTATCTGAAACTGTAACTGGATAATCGTTAATGATAGCCTTTTAATCTTATCCTGAAAAGGGTAAAAATGTTAGCTGAACACAAGGTTATGTTGTATGATATGCATGATGCAATGAACTGTATTTCATCAATGTTTATGATATATGAATGTCATGGTTATGCATGCAAGCTAAGTAGCCGTCTTGTTGAGGAAGATGAAATCCGGATAGCTGGAGATAATGGATTCTTTGACTGCTGCCGAGGAAAGTGAATCCTTGACTGCCGCAGGGGATTGCAAGAATTTTTGATTACTGAAGATGAGAAATCCTTGTTGACTGTTGACTGCTTGGGGAACAAGGAAAGCTTTGAAAATCTCTACTGGGAAGTTTAAAACCTAGGAGACTTATGCTGGAGAAATGGGATTGAGAATCTTCAATCTGTTGGGAAGTATCTCTGTGGGGAGAATGTTCACTATTCTAGTTTCGTTGGGGATAGGATTTTCAGGGTTTTTGGGCTCCACTGGGGATCTTGAAACTTGACTCTGAGGGGAATTAAGCTCTGGAATGCACTTTAACTAGGGAATCCAGCTTTTAGAAAGCTTTTGCTCTACTGAGGATCCTGAAGTTTAACTCTGTTGGGGAAATATATTCTGAATTTTAACTATGTTGAGGACCTTGAATTTTAATTCCGCTGGGGATTTCTTCTGAAAGAGCATCAAGATATCTACCTATACCTTCAACCTATCAGCAATCATCTTTTCTTAATTTTTTTTATTTGTAAGCAATGATTATGTTCAAATGCATATGCCTATTTAACAAAACATTGGACGTTTTTTCAAATAAAAACATAAGTGTAAAAAGAAAAGGAAGACAAAGCAAATTTCTGCACTTGGAAGGGTATTTGTATTAACTTTTTATGAGTATCTTTGTACAAAGGAGACAGACATCCTAGTAAGAGAATGTTGTCGTAAACATTGAAAAATTTTATACAAAAGAAAGATGGCTATGTGTAACAATTCCATTGGATTCCCATTCTGCTATAGCCTTCACAACTCTGAATATCTCGTCCATTCACTGCTTCGTCCGCCAGTGATTGAATTGATCAGAAGCTCGTAACTTGTTGATGAAGAGTTTGTTCTTTAAAGTGATCCGACGAGACACAATCATACGCTTTAATTCCCTAACTTTTTCCTGAATCGCCCTTTTGGGTTTTCGATCCACCGGGAAACCCTTTTTTGCCCAAGTCGCCCTTTCGGGTTTTCAACTTGCCGGGTGTACAGATTTTTTTTGTTTTATCCCTAATTTTTGCCTGAACCGCCCTTTCGGGTTTTCGGTTCACCGGGATGCCCATTTTTGCCCAAGTCGCCCTTTCGGGTTTTCGACTTGTCGGGTTATTTCATGCGTAGTATCTTTTGACTATGTCTGCATTCGCAGGGTGTGGCAAATCGTTACCGTCCATGGTGGTCAAAATCATTGCCCCATCAGAAAAGATGCTCTTGATCACAAATGGTCCTTCGTAAGTAGGAGTCCACTTGCCCCTGGGATCACTTTGCAGTAAGATGATCTGCTTGATTACAAGATCTCCGACTTGATATATCTGACGCCTTACTTTCTTGTTGAAAGCCTTGATCATGCATTTTTGATACGTCTGACCATGGCATAAGGCAGTAAGTCGTTTCTCGTCGATCAAATTAAGTTGATCAAGTCGGGTCTGAATCCAATTGTCTTCACTCAAACCAGCGTCTTTCATAATTCTTAAGGAAGGAATCTGAACCTCCATGCGTAGAACAGCTTTCATGCCATACACCAAAGAAAATGGGGTTGCCCCTGTTGAAGTACGTGCCATGGTACGATATCCATGTAGAGCAAACAGTAACATCTCATGCCAGTCCTTGTAGGTGACAGTCATCTTTTGAATGATTTTCTTGATGTTTTTGTTTGCGGCTTCAACAACACCTTTCATCTTCGCCCGATAGGGAGATGAATTATGATGATAAATCTTGAACTGTTCGCATAGAGCGGTGATCATAGTATTGTTCAGATTTGTGCCGTTGTCTGTGATGATCCTGTCAGGGACACCATACCGGCATCTGAGGTTCTGCTTGATGAAACGGGCAACCACATTCTTTGTAACAGAGGCAAAGGAAGCTGCTTCGACCCATTTGGTGAAGTAATCAATAGCGACCAAGATGAAGCGATGTCCATTGGATGCCGTGGGCTTGATTTCCCCAATCATGTCAATGCCCCACATTGCGAACGGCCAAGGAGCTGCCAGAATGTTGAGAGGAACATGAGGAATATGTACTTTGTCGGTATAGACTTGGCATTTGTGGCAAGTACGGGAATGTTGATGACAATCAGCTTCCATGGTAGACCAGTAGTAGCCTGCTCTTAGAATCTTCTTAGCCATCATATGTCCGCTCAAGTGGGTGCCAAATGTGCCACTGTATCTCAGTCATGATCAACTCTGCTTCAGCCTTGTCTACACATCGAAGTAAAACACAATCATGGCTGTGTTTATAAAGGATGCCATTGCTTAGGAAGAAATTGGCAGCAAATCTCCTTAAAAACTTTTTGTCATTGACTGAAGCTCCTTCAGGATATTCTCTAGTCTGGAGATACCTTTTGATTTCATGAAACCAGGGTTGTTCCACTACTTCTTCGGTATTAATCTCATGACAATGCGCAGGTTCATCCATTCGCTCGATGGCGATTTTGGGAGCCTCGTTATCCCAATTGAGTTTAAACATGGAAGACATTGTAGCCAGAGCATCTGCTAGCTGATTTTCTTCTCGCGGGAAATACTTGAAAGTAACCCGCTCGAAATGAGGCAACAATGTCAGGACATGTTCTTTGTTTGGGATGAGATTAGGATGTTTGGTGTCCCACTCTCCTTTGACTTGGCTGATAACCAAAGCTGAGTCCCCAAATACGACCAAAGATTTGATCCCCAGTGTTGTACCCCAAAATTTGCCCTCTCATTTCCTCAACATTTCCTCATCACTAGACCCTTTGGAGCTCAAGATCAAGTTAGGGTTTACTCTGCTCAAGGCCCCTCCTTGCACTGTTGACCCAAATTAGGGTTTGAGTTTGCACAAAGATGTTTTGACCTAAAATTCCCAAAATGACTTTCATGCTTCATGTTGGACTCACAAGTTTATCCATACCAAGTTTCAAGCCTTGATTCCAATCTTTGCCCAGTCAATTGGGCAGTTGACCTAGAAATCAGCTGTATTGGGGAAAAAGTCAATTGTGGTCAATTGACAGTCAAACCTAATGATTTTTGACCCACATCAACATTATGAACTCATATGGGCCATTTGATCAAGTTTGGATCACAATTCCACAAGAAATTTGATCAGATCACCAAAAGGACAAAATGGTCATTTTTAGGGTTTTGACTGCACAAAGGCAATTTTTGACTTTTTGACCTAGCCAATGGCAAACCAAGATCACATATGGACTCAAGGTTTCAATGACATGGCCTTGACACATTCAACAAGTCCAAAAGATCCCAAATGCACAAGATTGACAGATGAATTTTCCAGTCAACTGATCAAAATTTGACTGTATACTGAAAAGTCAAACTTTGACTTTTTGGTCAAAATCAAGTGCCAAGATTAATTTTTCATCAAGACATGTCAAATTATGAAACTTGTTCATCAAGAAATCAAAAATTACAAATTAGGGTTTGAAATGAAGAAATTTCATAACTTAGAAATTTTTCTAAGTTATGAAATTTCCTAATTTTTTCCTAATTTTGTCCCATTTTTTCATCAAGATGTATTTGGATTCAAACAAAACTCAAAACATGAAAGTTGTGGTCCATTGAAAAATCTACAACTTTGATTCACAAAGTTTCCTCAAAAGAAGCTTGTAGCTCAAGTTATGATTTTTGGAACAAGGGTGCAAAACATTCTTAACTTAGAAATTTTTTGACCTATTTTAGGCAGGATTTTTGCCTAACTTCATGGCCACTTTTCACATGCTTCGACTTGGAATTTCAATTTTATTACAAAGATGGATTGTAGTACACATTCCAAGCTTTCCAAATTATCCAAGAACTACTCAAACACCCTTGTGGTTAGGGAGAATCGAATTTGTAAAGATAGGCAAAAGTCACTTTGTTCATGGCCAAATTCATGTACATAACATTGGCATTTTTGAACTCAGCTTGCACAAACTAGATTACAGGCCTTTTATCTCATCCACACTCAATAATTTAATGCATATCCTTTGTGTTCATTTCTTGTTTTGTGTATTTAACCATTACATACAAGATTAAGCCATATTTGGAAAAAGCATTTTAGCCATTCTTGTAAAGAAGCACTTTATGTCAAGTTTACAATCTAAGAAGTACAAAGCAGATCTTTTGGGCACAAGATTATGGACTAATCCCACTGATCAAGGAGAGAAAAGGCAGCATGCTTTAGGGGCCTGTAGTAGCCTATAATCAAGTTTGACAAACTTTGCTTAGATAAGAAGAAACTTGGCAAAACTGATCCAACATCCACTTCCTGCAAGCAAGAGCCTAAACAAACTTTGTCCACACACTTCATACTCCCTAACTAACCTGAAACACGACCAAACCATCCCCAAAACTCCCTCATCCATCAAAGCCCATTTTTTCTACAAAATAGAGTCCCTGTTGCAGATTGACTTGGCCAATTCATTTCCCTCGTGCGTTTTCATCCAAACCAGTTCAAACACATCCTACATCATTCATACAAACTATCCCAAGCCTTGGAAATAGACTGTAACACCCCTAACCAAGTTTGCCATTTTCATTTTTTCATTTGTGCAGGTTGAGTTACATAGCTTGATTCAGTTAGTTTCAAAGCAAGCTAGAGGTTGGAAAAGCATCCCTGGACCTCAAGCAAGTTGTACAAGTCCTCAAAATTCATTGAAAGTGCCTTCACTGTTGTACACGATTCAAGCTGAACAGGTAAAAGTTTGAACTTCTATCTCTCTATCCAAGCATATCTAGGCTTAGGTTTGTGAACAAAGTATGTCCTATTCATGGCCCTGAAGCTACCCATATCATTACTTTTCATTTATGTTGTGTATGCTGAGAGAATTTTGAAGCTGAACATTTGAAAAAAGCTAGGTCAGGAATTGGGGGAGGAGAAATTCTCTCTCATTTCTGAGAGTTAGAACAACTTCTTTATATGTCTAGAATCGTGACATGATGCTCTACACTTTTGATGTTGTAAGTTTTTGTTAAAAATCAAGGAATCAGAAGTTAGCAGGTTGAGCAAGGAACGCGCGTTTTGTGTTTCAAACAATGGCTGGAGCTTGAAGAAGCCTCTTTGGGCTGGGCCTATTTTGTTTTTCTGTTTACACCATATTTTTCCACATACACCCCCCTGACCCATTACGTGATATATTTGCCATTTTTGATTTTTTCTTTTTGATTCTGATTTTATATTTTTGCTCAAACATGAAAAAACACTAAAAATATTTTTTCACATTTTTTTAATATTTATTTGGCATTTATTTGTTTTGTTAGGCATATGTATGTAAATAAATATATATACTTTTTATTTAAACCCTAGAAAATAATACAAATACATTTTATTTTCTGATTTTATTTTATTTTTACCTTTTGAAAATATTTTCTAAAAAAATATACCTTTTTGTAAATAATAAATATTTTTATTTTTGTGTATATTTAATATATTTAATATATAATATAAATACTTATATAATTATTAGAATATTTAGGATAAAAACATAAAAATAATACATTTTTTCTTTTATTAATATTTAACCTCAAAAATCACTTTTTTACAATATACTTCTTTTTTATTTATTTTTTGTATATAATTAATAAATATTGTATATAGTAAATAATAAATACTTTTTTATTTACAAAATTAGGGTTTTGCCCTAAACCATGGAAAATACCCAAAAATTAAACCTTTTTTTATTTTTGTTTATATGTCACATGAAAAATACTTTTACATACATATAAAAATCATTTTTTGCATCTTGCATATTTATTATATTTTACTTAATTATTGTACAATTAAATAACTTGTATATTCAATTTGGATTGTAATAGCTTAGATTTAAATTTCTTGCTAAATATCCCCATCTGAACATTTGTACCCCCCATCCCATAATTATGTTGTAATAATTTAGGACTTTAAATACGCATTTTAAAGCTTTCTAATTATACCATGATAGACTTAGGGTTTTGTATGCAAAAATCAAACAACAAATAGCTTGACTAAACAAAAGACAAAAAGCATGAAAATGGATAACACCAATCACACTTGCACCCCTAGGGTTACTCCACTTGTTGCCTTCAATAATGGGCCATGTTGCATGTTTAGTTTCTTTGGCAAAACAAAACAAATCAAATGATCATAGTCCCTCGATGACGCTTTCGAAAGTTGCCTAAAAATGATCAAGTCCCTTAAAGAAAAAATTGCCAAAGATACTTGGCACTATTGCAATCATGGTCTAAACGATGACCCGCGCCCGTCCCGTTAACATCCTAACACAAGATTGTCCACCAAATACAATGGTGGAACAATACTGTTAAAAGGGTTAAAACATAGGAAAGATCTTTGAGAAATTTAGGGTAGATAGCTCTTGGTTACTTGATCCAACTTGCAAACACACACTTGCCTACTTTTCAAAATCCACTCCACAAACACACTTTCAAAACAACTTTCAAAAACATTGAAAACTTTTCAAAAGATAAATACACCTTTGTATACATTCAAACATGGATCATTACAAAGGTTGCCACGACAATGGCTTTCTTTTCAAAAACATTTTCAAACCCACACACAAAGCACCATTTCAAACAATTGAAAATGCAAGGCTAGTGATCTAAGCAAGTAACTAAGAGCCCATGGATAACCATGGATAGAAAGGATGCTAATACCTTCCCTTTCTATAATCTAGCCCCCGAACCCAAGAAAACATCTCAAAGGTTTTTGCTATGCTTTTTAACCTTTCCTTAGGATAAAATAAAAAGTTGGTGGAGACTCTTGCTCAACCGAAACATTTGCGAAAACAAATGAAAAACCTCAAGTCAGTTCTCCCACCGTATCACACAACTGGCGACTCTGCTGGGGAAACTTTTAAAAGTGGAGTAACCTTAGGGCTTAGATCACCCTTTTGCATGACTAATTGTTTGCTTTGATTGCTTTACCTTTTGGTTCTCTTGTTTGGGCTTGAAATCCTACACCCGGATTTGGGGAAACATTCATAGATAGCAATACGTTATGGAAACTGTGTGGGGTATACCGACACGGTTGAAGCAATAGCTATATTAGTGCGACATATTTGTGAGTACCGGTAACCCTTGAGTTCAATCAAGGAGAGTACGGGGCCGCTGAGTGATGTCACTAAGCACTAATGACCTAGAACCTTACTTGACCATCTTGGCATTTTATTAGGGGTAGTGAGATGACCGGCTTTGGTGCAGTCCGAAGTTGGTAGATACTCGATACTACACTCATTGAGGGTTGTTTTCTTGGAATATTTTGTTCGCTAGTTAAGTGGCTAAACCAAAACAATGAACATGGAAAACAATCCAGTGATATTGAGCTCCTTAGAACCCGGTTACTATTTATAGGACAGGTTTTTAAGCCAACTTCACTCAAGAGGGTACTTACCTATGAAACCTCATGCAAGCCTGAAACTAGGGTTTTGTGTGAATTGCTTGTACATATGTTTGTGCATACATCATGAACATCATAAAGCATCATATGCATACACTAACCATTTCAAGGGTTTGGATCTTCATCTTTGTTCTTGTTTTGTAGGTCATGGAAATTCTTCGCAGGAAAACTATCCAAGTCAACCTTGTGAGAATCCCTCCTCAACTTAAAAAGCTCACATCCAGAATTCCGGAAAGCTCTCCCTTCAGTGAAAGACATGGTGGACTGCTCAACCTAGTCAACACCAGCATTGAAGAGGACATGGTAAAAGTGTTGTTCCAGTTCTTTGACCCCCTTCACCACTGTTTCACATTCCCCGACTACCAATTGGTGCCCACTTTGGAGGAATTATCTCAACTCTTGAGAATTCCTATTCTTAATCAACTACCCTACAACGGTACGGAAAAAGAACCAAAGCCTGAAGATGTTGCTCAAGCACTACACTTGCAACCATCTGACGTCAAGGGGCATTGGGAAACTAAAAGTGGTGTCAAAGGCTTCTTGGCAAAATTCTTGTTTGAGAAAGCACAAGAGTGTTGGAATTCATTGGATCTACAAGCCTTTGAAGAAATTGTGGCACTCCTCATTTATGGGTTGGTCCTGTTCCCAAATCCTGACCAACTTGTAGATGTCAACGCCGTCAAGATCTTCTTATCCCGGAATCCAATACCAACATTGCTTGGGGACATTCTTCACTCATTTTACACACGAACAATGAGAAAGAGGGGTGTTCTCATGTGTTGTACTCCTCACCTTGCAAGGTGGTTTATTTCGCACCTTCCACAATCTGTCTTGAAGAATGACCAAGGCTTAAGGTGGTCACAACGGTTGATGACCCTCACTCACTCTGATGTACATTGGTGTTCTCGGTCCAGAGAAAATGTCATCATCGTCGATCATTGTGGAGAGTTCCCTAATGTCCCATTGCTTGACATTAGAGGAGGCATTACCTACAACCCTTGTCTAGTTTTGAGACAATTTGGATATGCACGGAGGGATGGCCCTCATGACATGCTGATTCCTGACCTAGTTTTTGACTTCGACAACGATGCGCAAGGACTTCGCCAAAGATTCATCAGAGCTTGGAGGATGCCTAACAAGGTAGACAGCAAGACACTGGGGCAAAAGAACTCCATCCCCCTTGAGCCTTATCTCAAGTGGGTACGAACCCGAGCCCAGAGTCTAATGATGCCTTACCCTCATGTTCTCCCTGCGATTAAAGAGCCCGTTAAGGAGGGAGAGTTTCCCTACACCATCCTATATCCTGACATGCCAACATCATGGGAGGAGATGCAGAAGAGTTGGATCCAACTCAAGGAGGAACGAAACACTTTTGAAGCCAGCTTCTACGTCAGTGAGAAGAAGGTTTTGGAGCTTACCCACCGACTCCATGAGGAAGAGACCCTCAACACCTACATCGCACCAAAGAGGATGCGCAACGTCTTTTTACCTTGAGAATTTTTTTGTAATATTTGGCCCCTGGGGCATTTATGTACTGACAAAATTTCTTCTTATTTAATATGACGTGTGTTCTTTTTGTCTGCAACAATTTTGAATTTTCTAAATCCTTGAATGCATTGCATAAATAAGCATATCATTCATCATGTGCATAAGCAGGTCTCCACACCAGGTTTCCTTATCTTTCTGCTGTTTATTACAGTAAGATGGATCTCGAACAGACGGTCAAGGACTTACAGTCTCAAAACTCACAGTTTCAACATCTCCTGATAACCTTGGCAAAGGGTTAGGAGGACCTAAAAGCCTTGCTTGGGAATAAAGAGCAAGTGAAAAAGAAGAAGAAAAGAGTCGGGGTGGCCACCTTGGGAAGAAGGTTTGAGGGTGAAGCCAGAAGAGTTCTTGAATTTCCCCCTACTTATGAAGAGGGAACCAGTAAAGGAAAAGGGGCTGCGGTACCTTCTGAATCTGAAGCTGAAGAGGAAGAGGATGAAGAAGACGAAGACTACTCAGAGCAACAATACCCGCCCGCCGACGATAAGTACAAAAACTTGGAAGAAAGGTTGGCAGCTATGGAGCTGTAGAGAGTTCCCGGCTTAGATTTCAAAGATTTGGGATTAATTGCTGGAATTGTGATCCCCCCGAAGTTTAAAGTGCCAATTTTTGCAAGATATGACAGGTTGTCCTGCCCGAAGATGCATCTCAGATCATATGTAAGGAAGATCCAACCTTACACTGCAGACAAGAACCTATGGATCCATTTCTTCCAGGATAGCCTTTCAGGGGCTCAACTCGAATGGTTCTATCAGCTGGATGGAGCCAGTAATCGAAACTGGGAGGACTTGGCTACTGCATTTTATAAGCAGTATCAGTACAATTCCGACCTCGCTCCCACGCGTACCCAACTCCAGGGTATGTCACTGGGGACGGGCGAAGGATTCAAGGAGTATGCGCAAAAGTGGAGAGACCTGGCTGGCAGGGTGCAGCCACCGCTGACTGACCGTGAGCTTGTAGACATGTTCTTAGGGACCCTGTCTGGTCCATTCTTCAACCACCTGATTGGTAATTCTTCTGCTGGGTTCACAGACCTGATCTTAACCGGTGAGAGGATAGAAGCTGGTATCAAGTCGGGGAAGATACAGAAAGGTGCCTCCTCGAGTACTGAAAAGAAGCCCTTCAAGAAGGAAGCCAGTGTTGTTTATGGTCCCAGAAGACAAATTAAATCGGAACGCCGCCAAGTTGTCAACGCATTGGTAATTTCAAAGCCTACTGCTGCTCCTCAGCAGTATAACCAACCAAGGGGTGAGAGACCCAAAAGGCAGTACACTCGACTCAGCATGACCCTGTCTCAGATTTTGCCGCAACTACTGTTAACCAATCTGGTAACTGCCAAAGAAGCTCCGAAGGTAGTGAACACAACCTCTCCAAAGTACAACCCCAACGCCCATTGCGCTTATCACTCTGACAGCCCGGGGCATACTACGGACGATTGCTGGGCTCTGAGGAATAAGGTTCAGGACCTTATTGATGCTAAAGAAATACAGTTCGAGGCGCCCAAAAGGCCCAATGTTGTGACTGCTCCCATGCCCCAGCATGGAGTAAATGCTGCTGAAGAAGACCTGTATGTGGCCTCCGTGAATGATATTGTTACTCCGTTGTTGACTGTCAAAAGGAACTTGTTGCTAGCCGGTTTATTTTCGGGATGTAGTAAAGGTTGCCTTCTATGTTCTGTTTCACCTGCTGGTTGTCCTTTGCTGAAGTCAGGCATCCAAAACCTGATGGATAGCAAAGAGATCTTGTTCGAAAAGGTTGTTGTTCCTGCTATTCCTGCTGAAGAAATTTCCATCGTCACTATTTTCAACAAACCTCCTGAGGTTCTCTCAAAGAAGCCTGTCAAAATCATGTCTACTCAGAAGATTGCTCCTATCATCATCACTGTTCCAGGGCCTCTCCCTTATACATCTGACAAAGCTGTCCCTTGGCACTATGGGGCCGACGTTTATGTGCTTGGAATTAAACAAGAGTTTGATACTAGTACCGGCGTCAGCAACATCACCGGGCCTGCCAAAGTTACTCGCAGTGGTAGGCTGTTCTCATCAGATATTGCACCACCAGCTATTCAGAGACCTCTTATCATCACACCTGCAAGTGTGTCTGCTCCCCTTCCTGATCAAGTTCCTGTTTCTACCCCTGCCGCCGAGTCATCTGATGCTCGGGGCAAAGGGATTGCTACTGATTTGCCTGCCCTGACGGAGGCACCAAAGACAAGCAATGTTGAAGCTTCCCAGCAAGAGATGGAAGAGATTCTCAAGATCATTAAGAAGAGTGATTTCAATGTAGTTGAGCAGCTGGGGCACACCCCATCAAAGATTTCTATGTTATCACTGTTGTTGTGTTCAGAGGCCCATGCCAAGGCCCTGATTTTCTTCCTGAAGACGGCCCACGTGCCACAAGAAACGTCTGCTGATCAATTTACCGATTGTGTGGCCAACTTGACTACTGATAATGGGTTGGGTTTCTCTGACGCTGATCTGACTGCCAAGGGAAAGAACCATAATGATGCCCTGCATGTCTCCATTGAATGCAGGGGCCCTACTCTTGCCCATGTGCTGGTAGACACCGGTTCTTCATTGAATGTATTACCCAAGAAGGCCCTAGACAGGCTAGATTGTGAGGGTTTAGAGCTCAAGCCTAGTAACATTGTTGTCCGAGCCTTTGACGGGTCGAAGAGGATGGTACATGGCGAAGTTGACATTCCAATCAGAGTTGGTTCTCAAGTTTTTGATTCTACTTTCTATGTGATAGACATCCGACCATCCTATTCTTGTTTGCTGGGTCGTCCATGGATCCACAAAGCTGGAGCTGTGACCTCCACACTACATTAGAAGCTTAAGTACCCGGTCAGAGGGAAGATTATTACAGTTCAGGGGGAGGAAGAGTATATGGTCAGCCACCTCAACTCATTCCGGTACATAGAGATGGATGGGGAGTTCATTGAAACCCCCTTTCAACACTTTGAAGAGGTGCCTCAGACACTGGCGTCAGAAGAGACTGTGACTGTAGAAGATTCTCCGTTGAAGATGGCTTCCTTGAAGGATGCTCGGGTTGTGGTTGAGAAGGGTGAGTGCGCAAACTGGGGCCGACTTCCTGATTTCACTCCAAAGACTGACAAATTTGGTTTGGGTTTCACTGTAGAAGCTCAGAGGGCTGTTCGTAAAGCAAGGATTGGAAGACCTCCTGTGTTAATCACCAACCCGGGAGTAAATTCTATTGAAGACGACGTGGAGGAATATGAATTCGACAGCTGGATCTACCCAACAACCAACGGTGGACCAAGCAACTGGACTGCGAAAGACTTCACACCTATTACTTTTGTCACTCAGTAATGAACTCTTTTGTTTTGAATTTGTAACAGACAATATTTTGAAACTTTTATGGCTCGGTGTCTTACCCGGGGCACCGTGGCTTCATTTGTGAGGGCTTTTGTGTGTCATTTTCATATATCATTAATAAAAACATTGGACGTTTGTTGCATTTCAAAATCTTGTGCTCCTTTTCTTTCTTTATTGCAAAACAACTATATTTACACACACTCACTTATACAGGTTCCAATCCACTCTGGATCCCACTGGTAACGACTCTGCTACTGCAATTTATGACTTCGAAAATCCGATCAACTTAGCCGAAGACGAAGGTGAAGATGATTGCGAAGTGCCTGGTGAGCTCACAAGACTGTTACTCCAGAAAGAGAGGGCTATTCAGCCACATGAAGAGCCAGTGGAAACGGTAAATCTGGGTACTGAGATAGACAGAAAGGAAGTCAAAATTGGTGCCAATCTAGAGCTCAGTGTGAAACAACGGTTAATTCAGATGCTGCATGACTATGTGGAAATCTTTGCCTGGTCTTACGAAGACATGCCTGGTGTGATCGGTGGAAATAGAACTGAATGTTTAACGCTGGTTCGCGAAATGTCGCGGAAGCAAGAGTCGCCACCATCTTTTATTTTCTCCAACATGGACAGGACAAAAGCACAGCAAAATTCCTTATGAGATTGTTTCTCGGTTCGAGAGGTAGATTTATAGAAAGGGAAGGTGTTAGCACCCTTTCTATCCATGGTTATCCATGGGATCTTAGATACTTGCTCTTATGTTTTCAAAATGATGTTTGCTTTTCAAATGTGAGTGGGTTTTGAAAAAAAAAAGTTTCTTTGAAATATTTCTGAATGACTCTTGTATCAGTCCTCAAGAGTGTTTGAAAAATTTGTTTTGAAAGCTTTTTTGAAAGTGTAAGTGTGAAAAGTATTTTGATTTGTTTTTGAAGAGAGCAAGTATCCATGAGTCATCTACCTACCCTAAGGAATTAGGCTGTGTAAAAGTCCTTAAGGCAGTGCCATCCCACCATTGAGAGGTAGGTAGCACCACCGTTGGAGGTGTTCGGGTCAATTCGTTTGTAGGGACAGTATGGTCACCGAAGCAACAATAAGACACCTTAGAAGCTACCCTTATGTCCTAGATCCTTTTTTAATCCGAGGAAATCGTTTCGAGGCGACTGGATCTTAGACATAAGAGCGACCGCTAAAATGTCCTATACTTGACGACCACGTTTCGAAGGCAACGGGTGAGGCGTACCCTAGAAGTGGTGTGTGTAATTGTGTGTTGTTTTCATGTTATGTTTTATCTTTGATCATGGCATTGTGAGCTACGCGTTGTTTTTAATTGACATACATTCTTTCATGCAATTTAGTAGTTAGGAGTGTGGAAAATTAAAAGACGGAAAGATAAAAGCTACGCTATTACAAGGCGCGGGTCTATACATCGCCAAATTACAAAGACCCGTTTTTGATAAAAATGCGGAAAGTAAAAAATACCTAATTACTATTACATCTGGAAAGTAGTTACATAATAATCCATAAGAGTATAAAGCGCGAAAGAATTAAACTGAACGTCCGAGGGTGTTGGGCCCTTTTGAGAAATTAAATTAAATTAAAGCCTAATTAATTATTTAATTGGAAAGAAAATGTTTTTTATGTTTTTTGGTATTTATTATGGAAATAAAGAAAAGAATTTAAAAGGAAACCCTAATTCTAAGCTATTTTTAGTTATTAAAGAAAATATTAAAGTTAACCTAATTTACTAGTTAATTAATTTACATGTTATTCACAAAAATAATAGTAATTAATAATAATAGATAATGATGAAAATAATTAATTAATTAAGAAAAAGATAAAAATGTCAAAACCTAATTCTATGTATTTTTTATTTATTAAGAAAAGTATTAGAATTAAAACCTAATTTAAACTAGATTAGTTATTAGAGTTTATTTACAAAAATAAATTAATGCTAAATTAATAAATAATTAAAAATAAAACATTTTTTTAGTTTCTGATTTTTTTATGGAAAATTAATTTTAATGAATTAATAATAATTATAAAAAAAACAATGGAAAGAAATTAAAAGAAAGAAAAGAAAATTAAATTGCAAACCAAGGGGGGTGTCAAGCCCAAATGGAGGTTAATTGTGAGGAATTTTGGCCCATCAGACACAAGGCCTTGTTGACTTTTCAGATTGTGTGCACGTTGGTTGACCCAGGCATAACGTGTTCGTCACCTCCTGGCCTTCAGATTATGGATCAAGGCCACTTGGCAAGCATAGGCATGGGTACGTATGGTGGAGCGTTGAATGAGTGCTGCACTAGAATACATTAAAACAAAAATTATGAATTATATGGGGGGACCTGGGAATCGAACCCAGGTCCCAATGCTTGCAAGACACGTCCTCCACCATCTGGCCATTTGCGTTTGTTTGTATACATAACAACAATGAAATATAATATATGAATAATATTAATTATACTGAAGCATTAAAAAAACGCGCTAAGATTTGAATAACCCAGTAGCATAATGCCACGCGTGCTTCGTCTTTGTTTGTACCTGTAACATGAATAAGATAGCGGGGGTTTTAAACCCCCACTAAGTGCAATAGTGAAAAATAGCGAACAACCCTGTGAGTCACATAAATTGAGCGCGAGGTTGTCATTCAAACCGTATTGAGCTCCTGAATTCAACTGTATAGGTCTCAGGGCCGGATTTTTCCTCTACAAGAAAGCCCTATTTTGAAAACTCGAAAACCCTAAATGTCGTTCATGGTGGATTTTGATACAAGCAGTTTTAGCACAATTAAACTATATCAAAAGTTTCAGGAAGATGTCAGTAGTGTAAATCAATGAGCAAAACATATGAATGATGCATAGAAATCAGGTTTCAATTATGAAAATATTCGTTCCAACCATGACTATGTTTTACCGTTTCTTTGAGTATGAGGGCTTGTTTTTGATAGCACTAGCTTCCTGGAGACTTAGGCAACGTATTGGAAACAATTTTTGGCCTTGAATTGTCCTGCAAGTAGGAAATCAGTTTCACAATTTTTCTCTATTTTTTGCAAATTGGTTCTATGGCTTCATCAGCTTTTTTTGTGTCCCTTTATGAGTAGGGTTTCACTCAGCATATGTATGTGATCAGAATTAGGTCAAAAATAAGCCCATGAATCCATGAATTTATGACTTGAATATTTGATTTTCAATTATGTGTTTTTCAATCTTTTTTTCCATGAAAACCTTGCCAAATATGGATGATCTTGTCCCCTTGAGTGATGCACGAAATCTTTAGCATGTGTGGAGTATATTTGCTGCATAAAAAGATTTGACAACCATGCTTTCGTATTTTTCTACAATTAAAACCAATTAAATGAATTAATAATAATAAAAATTCAATTAATTAATTAAAAATAAGAAAATAAATCATTTTAAGCTCAATGGGTCGTGCATAGGCTTTGGGCAATGATTCAAGAAAGAATTTGAGGCCCATTAGCAAATTTGAAGCTTTTTAGGCAAAGTTGACTTTTGAAAGTTCCCAAAAATTTCCCAACTTCTCCATTGCATATCTTGCTCAATTTTGAAGCTATGAACATGTTCTTGGACATTTTGGAAAGGTCTTGAAGTCCTCTAACCAATGTATTTGGTCCCATGTCATTTTGATTTACCAATCTCAAGTTATGGTCTTTGACTTAAAGTGCCTTTTTGTTGACTTTTGAAAATGACCTATAATGTTGAAATTGATAACTTTTTGTGAGAGCATTTCTTGGACTTGGAGTGTGAAGATGAATTGTAAGAAATATCATCCCCTTCGAAATGAGCTTTGGATGGGATTTTTCTGATAAACCATGAAAAAGTTATGCCTTGGTCAATTTGCAGTTGACTTTTCAACTGTCTAAAAATAGAAACTTTTGCATCTTGAGACTTTTTGAGCCATGCTTGTGGAATCATGATCAAGAATTGATCAAATGATGTTTGTGGCTTCAAAATAAGATGTTGACCAAAAATTTTGACTTTTGACTGTCAAATGACCATTTTGCCCCTGCAGTTGACTGTGAAGCAATTAGGGTTTTTGACTGTGCAATTTGATGCTGTGAGTCTTGAAACTTGGCATATGGATGCTTGACAATGTATATAGGCATATGGGACTTGATTGGACCCTTGAAAACCTCATTTCCTTTGCCAGACCCAAAACCCTAATTTTGACTGTGCTAGGAGGCAATTGGACTGTGCAACCCTTGAGAGATTTTGAAGCTTGATCTTGCCAAATCTTGAAGAATATGGGAGGGAAAATTTTGGGGTACAACACCTGGGTTGGATACCGACATTGTGGTTCATCACCTGCCTACCAAGGAAGAATGCCCTCCGGTAAAACAGAAGGTCCGCCGTATGCGTCCAGAAATGTCCGAGAAAATCAAAGCTGAGGTTATGAAACAATTTGATGCCGGGTTTCTAGCAGTGACTTCTTACCCTCAGTGGATTGCCAACGTGGTTCCAGTGTCGAAGAAGGATGGTAAGGTCCGAATGTGTGTTGATTACATGGATTTGAACAGGGCGAGCCCTAAGGATGATTTCCCTCTGCCTCATATCGACGTTCTGGTTGACAACACTGCTCAGCATAAAGTATTCTCCTTCATGGACGGCTTCTCCGGTTATAATCAGATCAAGATGGCTCCTGAAGACATGGAGAAGACCACTTTTGTTACTCAGTGGGGCACCTTTTGCTACAAGGTCATGCCTTTTGGGTTGAAAAATGTTGGGGCAACCTACCAACGTGCCATGGTTGCGTTGTTTCATGACATGATCCATCACGAGATAGAAGTATACGTCGACGATATGATTGCCAGGTCCCAAACTGAGGAGGAACACCTTGACCATCTACATAAGCTGTTTGACAGTCTGAAGTTGTACAAGCTGAGGTTGAACCCAAACAAGTGCACCTTTGGGGTGAGATCTGGAAAATTGCTAGGCTTCGTCGTAAGCGACAAAGGCATTCAAGTGGACCCTGCCAAAGTGAAAGCCATACAAGAGATGCCAACTCCCAAGACAGAGAAAGAAGTCAGAGGCTTTCTAGGACGGTTGAACTACATTGCCCGATTCATCTCGCATCTAACTGCTACCTGTGAACCAATCTTCAAGTTGTTGAAGAAAGATCAAGTAGTACGTTGGAATGATGAATTTCAGGCCACTTTCGAAAGAATCAAAGAGTATCTCCAAGAACCACCCATTCTTATGCCGCCGGTTGAAGGGAGACCTCTAATCTTATACTTGACAGTACTGGACAACTCAATGGGGTGTGTGCTGGGGCAGCATGACGAGTCTGCCCGAAAAGAACACGCCATTTATTACCTTAGCAAAAAGTTTACCGACTGTGAGACCCGATACTCACTGCTCGAGAAAACTTGCTGCGCTTTGGTTTGGGCTGCTCGCCGGCTGAGATAGTATATGTTGACTCCCACTACTCTGTTGATTTCAAAAATGGATCCAATAAAGTACATCTTCGAAAAGCCTGCCTTGTCCGGAAGAATAGCAATATGGCAGATGATCTTGACAGAATACGACATCCAGTACACGACCCAGAAAGCAATCAAGGTAAGTGTATTGGTAGACCATTTGGCACACCAGGCAGTGGATGATTACCAGTCGATGAACTTTGAATTCCCAGACGAGGATATCATGGTAGTGACTGATTGTGAAGTATCTGGACCGGATGAAGGACCCGAGGAAGGATCCCGATGGTCTATGCACTTTGACGGGGCCTCGAACGCTTTGGGTAATGGTATTGGCGCTGTGATCATATCCCCTAAAGGCACTCATACTCCACTCACCGCCCGGCTATGTTTCAACTGCACCAACAACATGGCGGAGTATGAAGCATGTATCATGGGTCTTCAAGCTACAATTGACTTAAGGATCAAGTTTCTGAGTGTCTTCGGAGATTCCGCTCTCGTGATCAATCAGATCAAAGGCGAGTGGGATACGAAACACCCAAATCTTATTCCTTATAAAGAGTATGTGTTGACGTTGATCCCCCATTTCGAAGAGATAACCTTTGAACACTTCCCGAGAGAGGAGAATCAGTTAGCGGACGCGTTGGCTACGATGTCTTCTATGTTCAAAGTCAAATGGGACAACGAGGCGCCCCAGATCATTATTTGGAAGTTGGATGAACCTGCACATTGCTGCGATCTCGAGACTGAAGAGGTAACTGAAAAACCTTGGTATCAAGAAGTGAAGAGGTACCTTGAAGCTCAAGAATACCCCGAGGGTGCATCTGTTAACAACAAGAAGTTTCTGAGAAGGTTTGCGGAAAAGTTCTTCCTCAACAATGGCATTCTCTACAAGCGAAACCATGATTCCACCTTACTGCGTTGTGTGGATAAGACTGAAGCAGAAAGGATCATGGCATAACTACATGAAGGTACCTTCGGAACACATTCCAGTGGACATACCATGGCAAAGAAAATCCTTCAGGCAGGATATTTCTGGTCCACAATGGAAGCCGACTGTTATCAGCATTCTCGAACTTGTCATAAATGCAAGATCTATGCTGATAAGGTGCACATTCCTCCGGTTCCTCTGAACGTCTTGACAGCACCTTGGCCTTTTGCAATGTGGGGCATTAATATGATCGGTGAGATCAGACCTACGACATCCAACGGGCATCGCTTCATCCTAGTAGCGATTGATTACTTCATAAAATGGGTTGAAGCAACTTCCTATGCTACGGTAACCAAGAATGTCGTGGCGCGGTTCATTCGGCATAACCTGATCTGCCGCTACGGTGTACCTGAGAGGATCATTACGGATAATGGTACCAATCTTAATAACAAGATGATCACTGAGCTCTGCGAGAAATTCAAGATACAACACCACAATTATTCTCCCTATCGACCGAAGATGAATGGGGCTATAGAAGCGGCGAATAAGAACATCAAGAAGATTGTGCAGAAGATGACAGTGACCTACAAAGATTGGCACGAAATGTTACCGTTTGCTCTTCATGGGTACCGTACCTCAGCACGGACGTCAACAGGGGCAACTCCCTTTTCCTTGGTCTATGGCATGGAGGTAGTCTTGCCTATTGAAGTCCAGATACCCTCTCTCCGGATAATGAAGGATGCAGGTTTGAGCGAAGATGACTGGATCCAGACTCGGCTTGATCAATTAAACCTAATTGACGAAAAGAGACTCACTACTATTTGTCATGGTCAGACGTACCAAAAACGGATGATCAGGGCATTTAACAAGAAGGTCAGACGACAAGAGTATTAAGTCAAAGACCTGGTAATCAAACGCATCATTCTTCCTCAAAGTGATCCCAGAGGCAAATGGACCCCTATGTACGAAGGGCCATTTGTGGTTAAACATATCTTCTCAGGAGGAGCTATGATTCTAACCACCATGGATGGTGACGACCTTCCTCACCCCGCCAATGCAGACATAGTAAAAAGATACTACGCATGAATTAAAGACCCGCTAGGTTGACACACCTAGGCAAAAATAAGGGCTTCCCGGCGAACCAAAAGGGTTCGGGCAAAAATAAGGGACGAAATGAAAAAAAATCTGTACACCCGACAAGTTGAAAACCTGAAAAGGCGGCTTGGGCAAAAATGGGTATCCCGGTGGACTGAAAACCCAAAAGGGCGGTCCAGGCAAAAGTTAGGGATAAAGCTTAATACTATGTCTCATTGGATCACCTTGCATCCAGAATTCGGCATCAACTATCGGGCTCAGACGGCGCCAATCAATCAGCTCCATCTTCAACTAAGCAGCAAAGTGATGAGACGCTTGAGGACATAAAGGCGATAGCAGAGTTGGAACCCAGTGGATTTATTTTTCACATAGCTGTTTTGTTTCTTTTTCACAAAATTGTATAAACTCTATTTTGCTCGGCGGCGTTCTCTTACTAGGACGTCAGCCTCCTATACATAAAACGCCTATTTACAGGAAAATTTCAAAATCAATACAAGTTCAATTTTTCAGACAAATTACCCATCGTTTTTCCTTTATCTGTTTTGTTTTGCAAAGAACGTCCAATGTTTATTCTTGATATATGCATTTGACACTAATTACTAATCATAAATATTTGCATGCGAAACAAAGGACTAATTACAGATGACATCAGAAACAGGGGCAATAATGAGTTGTCTAAGCGATCTAGTTGCTCTGTCCACTGAGGTACCAAGGTAGGTTCGGCTGAAGAACGTAACCATGATACCTTCACTCCCCGTTGAGTAAGACAAGATTCAGCAATACTCTCCCCAGGCAGAGTTGGTCTCCCATCATCCCTAAAAAGGCACAGTATCTCCAGCAAGTCAGCGATACTCTCCCCAAGCAGAGTTAGTCTACTATCAGCCTTAAAGAAGTTGGGTATCCCCAGAAGATCTCAACATTCCCCAGCGGAGTATAGACTTTCCTCAGCAAGCATCCCCGGCAGTCTTAATATAAGATTGTTCCCCGGAGAAATACAGACACCCCAGTGGAACCATTCCTCAGTACAGTCTGAAAAGTTTCCCCAGGAGAGTGGAATCCATATCCCCAGTAGATTTTGGAAGCTTATCCCCAGCAGATTCTGGAAGCTTATCACCTGCAGAGTACATACGTCTCTCCCTGACTTTATTCAAAGGTTATTTCCCCACCAGGGTATAACTGGGTTATCCTCAGCTAATTACCACAGAAAGTTCGTCCTCGGCGAAGTTCTTCCTATCCCCAACGGAGTTCATCAAATTCCCCAGCATAACATATCAACGATATCCCCAGCGGAGCTCTCATCAAAACCTCAGCAAAGTATCTCTTCCCACAGAGTAATTCCCCGCAGAGTAATCTCTTCACCAAGTTTATTCCCCAACGGAGTCGTCTTCTTCTACCGGTTTATTCTTGCAACCATCATCCCCAGCGGAAGCGAAGAACTCCACTCTTCAACATCAGCCCAGGATTCCACAAACTCCCGGCAGTCGTCAAGGATTTATTTTCCTAGACAAAAATACATTCATCACATTATCATACACCATGACGCATGCATATACGCATTATATCACACAATCTCATTTATTCTTGAAAACATCACGACATCATGCATTTCATACATCATGACATTGCATACAACTGATGTCTTACCTTTTCAGGAAAAAGGACAATCCAAAGATGATTACTATCAACTATCACAATTCCAGATTCGATTCTTGTATCCAGCCAGGGCATATCTGTGAGTATTTGATTGTAGATTCGATACCTGTATCCAGCCAGGGCATATCTGCATGAAGAGTTTAGAGATTTGATTCCTGTATCCAGCCAGGGCATATCTGTGAGTATTTGATTGTAGATTCGATACCTGTACCCAACCAGGGCATGTTTACATGAAGAGTTTAGAGATTCGATTCCTGTATCCAGCCAGGGCATATCTGTAGACGACCAATTCCAGATTCGATACCTGTATCCAGCCAGGGCATATATGTGGACGACCAATTCTAGATTCGATACCTGTATCCAGCCAGAGCATATCTGTAGACGACCAATTCCAGATTCGATTCCTGTATCTAGCCAGGGCATATCTGTGAGTATTTGATTGTAGATTCGATACCTGTACCCAGCCAGGGCATGTTTACATGAAGAGTTTAGAGATTCGATTCTTGTATCCAGCCAGGGCATATCTGTAGACGACCAATTCCAGATTCGATTCCTGTATCCAGCCAGGGCACGTCTGTAAGCAACCTTTTGAAGTTCCGAATTCGATTCCTGTATCTAGCCAGGGCTTATCTGTGAGCGTTTGATTGTAGATTCGATACCTGTATCTAGCCAGGGCATATCTGCATGAAGAGACTGAAGATCAACACCTGTAGCAAGCCAGGAAACCATCTTTCTTTCTCAGGTACACAAGTTCTCGCTAAGGAATCTCTTACGCGATCGACACCTTCAAATGGCATCTATAAGCCCATTCCCGACAAGGTTCTGTCACACCTCCAGATGGCATCTATAAGCCCATCCTCCTATCCATCCTATCTCCAAATGGCATCTATAAGCCCATTCCCGACATCACATTGCTGATACTCCAGTATGCGAGTGCAAATTTCTGGGCACACTAGTGTTCAATCATCTTCCACCTTCGGATCACGAAAGGCACGCAAGCCAATCTACATCCTCAGGTCTAAGAAGATTGAACAGGGGCAACTGTTGTACTCCAAAATTTTCCCTCTCATTTCCTCAACATTTCCTCATCACTAGACCCTTTGGAGCTCAAGATCAAGTTAGGGTTTACTCTGCTCAAGGCCCCTCCTTGCACTGTTGACCCAAATTAGGGTTTGAGTTTGCACAAAGATGTTTTGACCTAAAATGCCCAAAATGACTTTCATGCTTCATGTTGGACTCACAAGTTTATCCATACCAAGTTTCAAGCCTTGATTCCAATCTTTGCCCAGTCAATTGGGCAGTTGCCCTAGAAATCAGCTGTATTGGGGAAAAAGTCAACTGTGGTCAATTGACAGTCAAACCTCATGATTTTTTACCCACATCAACATTATGAACTCATATGGGCCATTTGATCAAGTTTGGATCACAATTCCACAAGCAATTTGATCAGATCACCAAAAGGGCAAAATGGTCATTTTTAGGGTTTTGACTGCACAAAGGCAATTTTTGACTGTTTGACCTAGCCAATGGCGAACCAAGCTCACATATGCACTCAAGGTTTCAATCACATGGCCTTGACACATTCAACAAGTCCAAAAGATCCCAAATGCACAAGATTGACAGATGAATTTTCCAGTCAACTGATCAAAATTTGACTGTATACTGAAAAGTCAAACTTTGACTTTTTGGTCAAAATCAAGTGCCAAGATTCATTTTTCATCAAGACATGTCAAATTATGAAACTTGTTCATCAAGAAATCAAAAATTACAAATTAGGGTTTGAAATGAAGAAATTTCATAACTTAGAAATTTTTCTAAGTTATGAAATTTCCTAATTTTTTCCTAACTTTGTCCCATTTTTTCATCAAGATGTATTTGGATTCAAACAAAACTCAAAACATGAAAGTTGTGGTCCATTGAAAAATCTACAACTTTGATTCACAAAGTTTCCTAAAAAGAAGCTTGTAGCTCAAGTTATGATTTTTGGAACAAGGGTGCAAAACATTCTTAACTTAGAAATTTTTTGACCTATTTTAGGCAGGATTTTTGCCTAACTTCATGGCCACTTTTCACATGCTTCCACTTGGAATTTCATTTTGCATTACAAAGATGGATTATAGTACATATTCTAAGCTTTCCAAATTGTCCAAGAACTCCTCAAACACCCTTGTGGTTAGGGAGAATCGAATTTGTAAAGATAGGCAAAAGTCACTTTGTTCATGGCCAAATTCATGTACATAACATTGGCATTTTTGAACTCAGCTTGCACAAACTAGATTACAGGCCTTTTATCTCATCCACACTCAATGATTTAATGCATATCTTTGTGTTCATGTCTTGTTTTGTGTATTTAACCATTACATACAAGATTAAGCCATATTTGGAAAAAGCATTTTAGCCATTCTTGTAAAGAAGCACTTTATGTCAAGTTTACAATCTAAGAAGTACAAAGCAGATCTTTTGGGCAAAAGATTATGGACTAATCCCACTGATCAAGGAGAGAAAAGGAAGCATGCTTGAGGGGCCTGTAGTAGCCTATAATCAAGTTTGACAAACTTTGCTTAGATAAGAAGAAACTTGGCAAAACTGATCCAACATCCACTTCCTGCAAGCCGGAGCCTAAACAAACTTTGTTCACACACTTCATACTCCCTAACTAACCTGAAACACGACCAAACCATCCCCAAAACTCCCTCATCCATCAAAGCCCATTTTTTCTGCAAAACAGAGTCCCTGTTGCAGATTGACTTGGCCAGTTCATTTCCCTCGTGCGTTTTCATCCAAACCAGTTCAAACACATCCTACATCATTCATACAAACTATCCCAAGCCTTGGAAATAGACTGTAACACCCCTAACCAAGTTTGCCATTTTCATTTTTTCATCTGTGCAGGTTGAGTTACATAGCTTGATTCAGTTAGTTTCAAAGCAAGCTAGAGGTTGGAAAAGCATCCCTGGACCTCAAGCAAGTTGTACAAGTCCTCAAAATTCATTGAAAGTGCCTCCATTGTTGTACACGATTCAAGCTGAACAGGTAAAAGTTTGAACTTCTATCTCTCTATCCAAGCATATCTAGGCTTAGGTTTGTGAACAAAGTATGTCCTATTCATGGCCCTGAAGCTATCCATATCATTACTTTTCATTTATGTTGTGTATGCTGAGAGAATTTTGAAGCTGAACATTTGAAAAAAGCTAGGTCAGGAATTGGGGGAGGAGAAATTCTCTCTCATTTCTGAGAGTTAGAACAACTTCTTTATATGTCTAGGATCGTGACATGATGCTCTACACTTTTGATGTTGTAAGTTTTTGTTAAAAATCAAGGAATCAGAAGTTAGCAGGTTGAGCAAGGAACGCGCGTTTTGTGTTTCAAACAATGGCTGGAGCTTGAAGAAGCCTCTTTGGGTTGGGCCTGTTTTGTTTTTCTGTTTACACCACATTTTTCCACATACACCCCCCTGGCCCATTATGTGATATATTTGTCATTTTTGATTTTTTTTCTTTTTGATTCTGATTTTATATTTTTGCTCAAACATGAAAAAACACTAAAAATATTTTTTCACATTTTTTTTATATTTATTTGGCATTTATTTGTTTTGTTAGGCATATGTATGTAAATAAATATATATATACTTTTTATTTAAACCCTAGAAAATAATACAAATACATTTTATTTTCTGATTTTATTTTATTTTTACCTTTTGAAAATATTTTCTAAAAAAATATACCTTTTTGTAAATAATAACTATTTTTATTTTTGTGTATATTTAATATATTTAATATATAATATAAATACTTATATAATTATTAGAATATTTAGGATAAAAACATAAAAATAATACATTTTTTTCTTTTATTAATATTTAACCTCAAAAATCACTTTTTTACAATATACTTCCTTTTTATTTATTTTTTGTATATAATTAATAAATATTGTATATAGTAAATAATAAATACTTTTTTATTTACAAAATTAGGGTTTTGCCCTAAACCATGGAAAATACCCAAAAATTAAACCTTTTTTTTATTTTTGTTTATATGTCACATGAAAAATACTTTTACATACATATAAAAATCATTTTTTGCATCTTGCATATTTATTATATTTTATTTAATTATTGTACAATTAAATAACTTGTATATTCAATTTGGATTGTAATAGCTTAGATTTAAATTTCTTTCTAAATATCCCCATCTGAACATTTGTACCCCCCATCCCATAATTATGTTGTAATAATTTAGGACTTTAAATTCCGCATTTTAAAGCTTTCTAATTATACCATGATAGACTTAGGGTTTTGTATGCAAAAATCAAACAACAAATAGCTTGACTAAACAAAAGACAAAAAGCATGAAAATGGATAACACCAATCACACTTGCACCCCTAGGGTTACTCCACTTGTTGCCTTCAATAATGGGCCATGTTGCATGTTGAGTTTCTTTGGCAAAACAAAACAAATCAAATGATCATAGTCCCTCGATGACGCTTTCGAAAGTTGCCTAAAAATGATCAAGTCCCTTAAAGAAAAAATTGCCAAAGATACTTGGCACTATTGCAATCATGGTCCAAACAATGACCCGCGCCCGTCCCGTTAACATCCTAACACAAGATTGTCCACCAAATACAATGGTGGAACAATACTGTTAAAAGGGTTAAAACATAGGAAAGATCTTTGAGAAATTTAGGGTAGATAGCTCTTGGTTACTTGATCCAACTTGCAAACACACACTTGCCTACTTTTCAAAATCCACTCCACAAACACACTTTCAAAACAACTTTCAAAAACATTGAAAACTTTTCAAAAGATAAATACACCTTTGTATACATTCAAACATGGATCATTACAAAGGTTGCCACGACAATGGCTTTCTTTTCAAAAACATTTTCAAACCCACACACAAAGCACCATTTCAAACAATTGAAAATGCAAGGCAAGTGATCTAAGCAAGTAACTAAGAGCCCATGGATAACCATGGATATAAAGGATGCTAATACCTTCCCTTTCTATAATCTACCCCTCGAACCCAAGAAAACATCTCAAAGGTTTTTGCTGTGCTTTTTAACCTTTCCTTAAGATAAAATAAAAAGTCGGTTGAGACTCTTGCTCAACCGAAACATTTGCGAAAACAAACGCAAAACCTCAAGTCAGTTTTCCCACCGTATCACACCCAGGTCTATAGCAGCCTTGAGACCAAAGATGCAAGCTTCATACTCGGCCATGTTGTTGGTACAGCTGAAACAAAGTCAGGCAGTGAAGGGTGTATGGCAACCTTCCGGAGAGATGAGTACTGCACCGATACCGTTGCCCAGTGAATTCGAAGCTACATGAAAGTACAGGGTCCATCGGGATCCTTGTTCAGGTCCGTCATACGGTCCGTTACCTTCGACGTTGTCTAATGTCATGATGTCCTCGTCTGGGAAGTCGAATCTCATAGACTGATAATCTTCAACGGCTTGATGAGCTAGATGGTCAACTAGTACACTCCCTTTTATAGCTTTTTGGGTAGTATACTGGATGTCATACTCAGTCAGGATCATCTGCCATCTAGTGATTCTTCCAGATAAAGCAGGCTTCTCGAAGATATACTTGATTGGATCCATTTTGGAAATCATCAAAGTGGTATGAGTCAACATATACTGCCTTAGCCGGCGAGCAACCCATACCAAAGTGCAGCAAGTTTTCTCGAGCAGTGAGTAGCGAGTCTCACAGTTGGTAAAGTTTTTGCTAAGGTAATAAATGGCATGCTCTTTTCGACCAAACTCGTCATGTTGGCGCAGTACGCACCCCATTGAGTTATCCAAAACAGTCAGATACATGATTAACGGCCTTCCTTCAACGGGTGGCATCAGAATAGGAGGTTCCAGAAAATACTCCTTGATTTTATCAAAAGCAACTTGACAATCGTCGTTCCATTCAACTACCTGATCTTTCTTTAACAGTTTGAAAATTGGCTCACAGGTAGACATCAAGTGAGAGATGAACCTTGCAATATAGTTCAATCGTCCCAAGAATCCTCTAACCTCCTTTTCAGTACGGGGGGCAGGCATTTCTTATATAGCCTTCACTTTAGCAGGATCAACCTCAATACCCTTGTTGCTGACAATAAATCCCAGAAGTTTACCAGACCTAACTCCAAAAGTGCACTTGCTTGGATTCAGTCTGAGTTTGTATTCCTTCAACCTGGCAAACAACTTTTGCAAATGTTCAAGGTGTTCTTCTTTTGTTTGTGATCGAGCTATCATGTCGTCTACGTAAACTTCAATCTCGTGATGTATCATATCATGAAACAAAGCTACCATGGCGCGTTGATAGGTTGTTCCTGCGTTCTTCAGTCTGAACGACATCACTTTGTAGCAGAAGGAACCCCATTGTGTAACAAAGGTAGTTTTCTCCATGTCCTCGGGGGCCATTTTGATTTGGTTATATCCCGAGAATCCATCCATGAAGGAAAATACCTTGTGCTGAGTTGTGTTGTCAACCAAGATGTCGATATGTAGCAGCGGAAAATCATCTTTAGGGCTAGCCCTGTTCAAATCCCGATAGTCTACACACATTCTGACCTTGCCGTATTTTTTGGGTACGGGCACAATGTTAGAAACCCATTGTGGATAGGATGTAACAGCCAGAAAGCCAGCGTTGAATTGCTTCATTACTTCAGCCTTAATTTTCTCAGACATGTCAGGCCTCATTCGACGAACCTTTTGCTTGATTGGTGGACAATCTTCTCTTGTGGGGAGACGGTGAACCACGATATCTGTGTCTAACCCTGGCATGTCTTCATAAGACCAGGCGAAGATTTCAACGTTTTCATTCAATAATTGTACTAAGCGCTCCTTGACACTTGGTTCCAGATTGGCACCTACTTTTAATTCCTTCCTCTCTTCCTCTGTCCCTAAGTTGATGGTTTCTAACAACTCTTCATGAGGCAAGATGGCCTTCTCTTCTTGTTGTAGAAGTCTGGCTAACTCTCTCGGTACTTCACAATCTTCGTCAACTTCGTACTCGGCTTGATTGACCAAATCTTCATAGTTATTGAAGGATAAAGCAGAATAGTCACACATGGGATCCGGAGTGGATGGGTACCTGCATTTGTGAGTGTGGGTGTGTGTAAGGGATAGCCATCTTTAAACAAACAAAAATGCGAAAGGAAGGAAAATGAACACAGCAGTTTATAAATGAAAAACGTCCAATGATTCATTAAAACATGGCATATGATTATGAAGAGAATCAAGCCCTTACAAATGGACCTACATGCCCCGGGCAAGGCATGAGGTGAAAAATAGTGTGCGAATTGTTTTAGTTATTACAGACCATAAAAATGGGAAATTGTTCAAAGATAAAAATTATTGGTTGATAAAGGTGATAGGGACAAAATCCTTTGCTTCCCAATTGCTCAAACCCCCTTCGACCGTCGGAAAGATCCAATCTTAAAAGTGGCTCTCCTTATCTTCGTCTTCAACAACATTGATTCCATGATGAGAAATCTTGACGGGTGTTTTTTCAATTTTAGAGCGACGCATAGCATTTTGTCCCGCAGCAGTAAACCCCAACCCAAACTTGTCTGTCTTATAGGGAAAGTCGGGCAACTGTCCTCATACTGCGCTCTTTCCCTCCTTAATCGCAGCCTTTGCGTCTTTGAGAGATGCCATCCTAGCCACCTGCTTGGGAATGATAGGTACCTCAGCCACTGCCTTCGCTACTGCTACCTCGGGAGAAACTTCCTCGAAATGTTGAAAAGGTGTTTCGATGAACTCGCCATCCACTTCCACATACCGAAAGGAATTGAGATGACTGATCATGTACTCCTCCTCACTGTGTACAATTATGATTTTACCCTTAACAGGGTATTTCAGCATCTGATGTAAAGAGGAGGTGACTTCCCCAGCGTAATGGATCCACGGTCTTCCTAGTAAGAAAGAGTATGATGGGCGGATGTCCATTACGTAGAAAGTGGAGTTGAACACTTCGGTGCCTACCTTGATGGGAATATCGACCTCCCCATGCACCATCCTTTTAGACCCGTTAAAGGCCCTGACAATAATATTACTTGGTTTCAGCTCCAAGCCTTCACAATCCAACCGGTCCAGAGCTTTCTTAGGCAGCACATTTAGGGAAGAACTAGTATCGATCAAGACATGGGCGAGAGTGGTTCCTCGGCATTCAACCGAAACATGTAATGCATCATTGTGCTTCCTTCCCTTAGGAGTTAGGTCAGCATCGGAAAAACCCATGCCGTTGTCAGCAGTAAGACTGGCTACACAATCCTGAAATTGGTCAGCTGAGGTCTCTTGGGGCACATGTGCCGTCTTCAAGAACTTAATCAGGGCCTTAGCATGGGCCTCTGAATAGAGCAGGAGGGCCAACATTGAAATTTTAGAGGGGGTCTGCCCCAGTTGTTCTACAACATCATAGTCACTTTTTAGGATTATCTTTAGGATCTCATCCATCTCCTTCTGAGTGGTTTCGGGTATAGCTACAACATGAGCCTTCGTCCTGACAGGCATTTCCAGCATCCCTTTACCCTTCTTGGTAATGTCAGCAGATGGTCTTCCTTCGGGAGTGACCTCTTCTTCAATCACTAGACCTTGCACAGAGGGTCCAACAGGTGTAGAAGCTTTTAAGGGTCCGAAAACTACTCGAGGGGGAGTAATCTCCGGAGAAAAGATCCGGCCACTGCGGGTTATCTTGCTCGTACCCGCGATGTTCCCTACATCAAGGTCTTCTTCAGAAATTTCTTGGACTGTTTCGATTTGTTTGATGCCGTGGTAGAAGATTTCTCCCCCATAGTTCCACGATATCATCTTGCTTGATTGGTAAGGGACAGGTCCCGGCATGGTGATCTTGAGAGGTACACATTCGGAGCTGGGTGTAATCCTGACAGGCCTTTTGCAAGCCTTGGGAGGATTGTCGGAAATGGTTATGATAGCAATATCGTTGGTTGAAATATCACAAGTATCAGGAGTAATTGGATTGAAAGTGTTAACAGGGGTTTTCTGGAATAGAATCTCTTGAGTATCTATCAGGCGCTGGACACTCGACTTCAACATTGGACAATCATCTTGAACATTCAAACAAAAATAACAGTCTTTATCACAACCAGGAAAGATCCCGACTCTCAACAGATTTTCTTTAATCACAAGCAAAGGAGTTAACAGATTGGCAACATCAGTAACATGGAGGTCTTCCAAAATAGCATGCACATTGTGACCGTGCTTAGGCATCGGGGCGGATATAACATTGGGCTTCTCAGGAGCGTCAAATTCAACCTCTTTGGCATCAATTAAGTCCTGAATTTTGTTCTTGAGCGCCCAGCAATTGTTGGTGTCGTGCCCGGCGCTGTCGGAATGGTAAGCACACTTAGCGTTGGAGTGATAGTATGGAGATGTGATGTTAGGGTTTTTTGGTGCCTCTTTTAAACTAGTCAGATTTAGCTTCAACAAATGGGGAAAAACTTGTGCGGGCGTCATGTTGATGCAGGTGAACTGCCGTTGTGGCCGTTCTACCCGTTGTTGATTAGGTCTCGACTGATTGTTACGAGGCTGATCATTTGACGAATTTTGAATCATCACGGCCCCTACAGTCGGCCGGCGCTCAGTTCTTCCCAATCCCTTCTGAGAGTATATAACAGATGCTTCTTTCTTGGCTGGGAAAGGTTTTTTAACAGCTGTGGATGCAGAGGCATCCTTTTGAATCTTTCCACTCTTAATACCGGCTTCCACCCTTTCACCAGTCAGAATCAGTTCAGTAAATCCCGCAGAAGAGCTCCCGATTAGATGGTTGAAGAAAGGGCCAAATAGGGTCCCCAAGAACATGCCAACTAGTTCCCTATCTGATAGTGGTGGCTGCACCCTTCCAGCCAGGTCGCGCCACTTCTGGGCGTACTCCTTAAACCCCTCATTTGAGGCCATCCCCATACTTTGTAGCTGAGTACGAGTAGGCGCCAAGTCAGCATTGTATTGATACTGACGATAGAAAGCAGCTGCCAAGTCTTCCCAATTATGAACTTCTGATCTCTCGAGCTGATAAAACCAATCTAACTGAGTACCAGACAAACTGTCTTGGAAAAAGTGTACCCAGAGATTTCTATCGGAGGAATGAGGTTGAATTTTTCTGACATACGACCTCAGGTGCATCTTAGGGCAAGACAGACCGTCGTATTTGGCGAAAGTCGGCACCTTGAACTTGGGGGGGATAACAATCCCAGCAATCAATCCCAACTCTTCAAAGTCTAGCCCGGGAATCCTTTGCAACTCCATAGCTTCCAATCTGTCTTCCAGGTTCTTATATTTGTCGTCCGCTGGTGGGTATTGTTATTCTGAATAGTCTTCATCTTCTTCAACCTCTTCCTCTTCAGCCTCAGATTCAGAGGGTACTGCAGCTCCTTTTCCCTTGCCGGTCCCTTCGTCAGACGTTGAGGGGAATTCCAGAACTCTCCTAGCTTCATTCTCAAATCTTCTTCCCAGTGTAGCTACCCCAATTATCTTCTTTTTCTTTTTTCCTTTTTCCTGCTCTTTCTTCTTTAACAGTGCTTTAAGATCCTCCTGACCCTTTGCCAAGGTCATGAGGAGTTGCTGAAATTGCGAATTTTGTGCTTGCAGATCTTTGATCGTCTGCTCAATATCCATCTTGCTGAAATAAACAGCAGAAAGATAAGGAAACCTGGTGTGAAGACCTGTTTATGCATATGATGAATGATATGTTTATTCATGTAATGCATTCAAGGATTTAGAAATTCAAAGTTGTTGCAGACAAAAGAACACACGTCATATTAATAAGAAGAAATTTTGTCAGTACATAAATGCCCCATGGGCCAAATATTACAAAGCTTCTTAAGGTAAAAAGACGTTGCGCATCCTCTTTGGTGCGATGTAAGTGTTGAGGGTCTCCTCCTCGTGAAGTTGGCGGGTAAGCTCCAAAACCTTCTTCTCACTGGCATAGAAGCTGGCTTCAAAAGTATTCCGTTCTTCTTTGAGTTGGATCCAACTCTTCTGCATTTCCTCCCATGATGTTGGCATGTCAGGATGTAGGATGGTGTATGGAACCTCTCCTTCCTTAACAGGCTCTTTGATCAAGGGGAGAATGTGAGGGTATGGCATCATAAGATTCTGGGAGTGGGTTCGCAACCACTTGAGGTAAGGCTCAAGAGGGATGGAGTTCTTGTGCCCCAGTGTCTTACTATCCACCTTTTTAGGCATCCTCCAAGCTCTGATGAATCTTTGTCGAAGTCCTTGCGCATCATTGTCGAAGTCAAAAACTAGGTCAGGAATCAGCATGTCATGAGGCCCATCCCTCCGAGCATATCCAAATTGTCTTAAGGCTAGGCAGGGGTTGTAGGTAATGCCTCTTCTAATGCAAAGTAATGGGACATTAGGGAACTCACCACAATGATCAATGATGATGACATTTTCTCTGGACCAAGAACACCAATGTACATCAGAATGTGTGAGGGTCATCAATTGTTGTGACCACCTTGAACCCTGCTCATTCTTCAAAACTGATTGTGGAAGGTGAGAAATAAACCACCTTGCTAGGAGAGGAGTACAGCACATGAGAAGACCTCTTTTCCTCATTGTTCGTGTGTAAAATGAGTGGAGGATGTCCCCAAGCAATGTAGGTATGGGATTCTTGGATATGAAAATCTTGACAGCATTCACATCTATAAGTTGATCAGGATTTGGGAACAAGACCAACCCATAGATGAGGAGTGCCACAATCTCTTCAAAGGCTTGTAGATCAAGAGAATTCCAGCATTCTTGTGCCTTCTCGAACGAAAACTTTGCCAAGAATCCTTTGACACCACTTCTGGTTTCCCAATTCCCCTTGATGTCAGATGTTTGCAAGTGTAATGCTTGAGCAACATCTTCAGGTTTTGGTTCTTTTTCCGTACCGTTGTAGGGTAGTTGATTAAGAATAGGAATTCTCAGGAGTTGAGAAAATTTCTCCAAAGTAGGCACTAATTGGTAGTCGGGGAATGTGAAACAGTGGTGAAGGAGGTCAAAGAATTGGAACAGCACTTTCACCATGTCTTCTTCAATGCTGGTGTTGACTAGGTTGAGAAGTCTACCATGTCTTTCATTGAAGAGAGAATTTTCTGGAATTCTGGATGTAAGCTCCTTGAGTTAAGGAGGGATTCTCACAAGGTTGACTTGAATTGTTTTCCTGCGAAGAGATTCCATGACCTACAAAACAAGAACAAAGATGAAGATCCAAACCCTTGAAATGGTTAGTGGATGCATATGATGCTTTATGATGTTCATGATGTATGCATAAACACATGTAGAAGCAAGTCACACAAAACCCTAGTTTAAGGCTTGCATGAGGTTTCATAGGTAAGTACCCTCTTGAGTTTAGTTGGCTCAAAACCTGTCCTATAAATAGTAATCGGGTTCTAAGGAGCTCAATATCATTAGATTGTTTTCTATGTTCACTGTTTTGGTTTAGCCACTTAACTAGCAACCAAAATATTCCAAGAAAACAACCCTCAATGAGTGTAGTATCGAGTATCTACCAACTTCGGACTGCACCAAAGCCGGTCATCTCACTACCCCTAATAAAAGGCCAAGATGGCCAAGTAAGGTTCTAGGTCATTAGTGCTTAGTGACATCACTCAGCGGCCCCATATTCTCTTTGATTGACTCAAAGGCTACCGGTACTCACAAATATGTCGCACTAATATAGCTATTGCTTCAACCGTGTCGGTATACCCTACACAGTTTCCACAACGTATTGCTATCTATGAATGTTTCCCAAATCTGGGTGGAGGATTTCAAGCCCAAGCAAGAGAACCAAAATGTAAAGCAATCAAAGAAAACAATTAATCATGCAAAAGGTGATCTAAGCCCTAAGGTAACTTCACTTTTAAAGTATTCCCCAGCAGAGTCGCCAGTTCTGTGATACGGTGGGAGAACTGACTTGGGTTTTGCGTTTGTGTTCGCAAATGTTTGGTTTAGCAAGAGTCGCCACCGACTTTTTATTTTATCCTAAGGAAGGGTCAAAAAGCACAGGAAAGACCTTTGAGATGTTTTCGTGGGTTCAGGGAGTAGATTATAGAAAGAGAAGGTGTTAGCACCCTTTCTATCCATGGTTATCCATGGGCTCTTAGTTACTTGCTTAGATCACTTGCTTTGCATTTTCAATTGTTTGAAATGGTGCTTTGTGTGTGGTTTTGAAAGATGTTTTGAAAAGAGGCCATTGTTGTGGCAATCTTTGTAATGATTCTTGTTTGAATGTATACAAAGGTGTTTTTGTCTTTTGAAAAGGTTTTCAATGTTTTGAAAGTTGGATTTTGAAATTGTGTTGTGAAGTGTTTTTTTGAAAAGTAGCAAGGATGTTTTTGCAAGTTTGATCAAGTAACTAAGAGTTGTATACCCTATTTTAATCAAAGGATCTTTCTTTATGTTTTTAACCCTTTTAACAGTGTTGTTTCACCATTGCATTTGGTGAACAACCTTGTGTTAGGATGTAAACGGGACAAGCACGGGTCATCGTATAGACTATGATAACAATAGTGTCAAGTGTCTTTGGCAATTTTAAGGGACTTGATCATTTTGTTTAGGAAACTCCGATAGCGTCATCGAGGGACTATGATCATTTTGTTTGTTTTTGTTTTGCCAAAGTACTCAACATGCAACCATGGCCCATTTTTGAAGGCAACAAGTGGATGAAACCCTAGGGGTGCAAGTGTGCATTGTGTTTGTTTTTCATGCATGTTTATCTTGGATTAGGTCAAGCTAATTTTTGATTGATTTTGCATACAAACCCTAGGTCTAGGCATGACATAATTGAAAGCTTTTAAATGTACGAGAATTTAAAGTTCTAGGCTATTACAACATGATTATGAGGAGGGGGTACAAGTTTGAATTGGGGATATTTGACAAGAAATAAATTCTAAGTTATTACAACCATATCGAATGTACAAGTTAATATTTATCATTCAAATAAATACAATTAAGTAAATATCAAAATGAAATGTATTATGCAAAAAAAAGATTGTTTATGTATGTGAAAAGGATATTTTTAATGTGAAATATAAATAAAATAAAAAAAGTCAAATTGTAATTATTTTGGTCATTTAGGGCAAAACCCTAATTTTTTAAATAAATAGTAATATTTATTAATTATATACTACAATATATATTAATTTATACAAAAATAAAAAAGTATATTGTAAAAAAAAGTATTTTGGTGTCAAATATTAATAAACATAAAAAATGTATTATTTTGTATTATTTTGTCCTAATTATTTAATAATATATATATATATATATATATATATATATATATATATATATATATATATATATATATATATATATATATATATATATATATATATATATATATATATATATATATATATATATATATATATATATATATATATATATATATATATATATATATATATATATATATATATATATATTAAATATGCTAAGCGGGTATAAAAATAAAATAAATTATTTGCAAAAAAAATGTATATTCAAGAAAATGTTTTCAAAATGTAAATAAAAATAATAACTGAAAGTAAATATATTTTTTATATTATTTTTTAAAGTTTTAATAAAAAGGATTCATATTATTTACATACATATGTTTAATAAAATGAAATAAATATCAAATAAATATGAAAAATTATGGAAAATTATTTTTGGTATTTTTTATGTTTGAACAAAAAATATAAAGTCAGAATTAAAAGGAAAAACATAAAAATGACAAATATTTAATCAAATGGGCCAGGAGGGTGCAAACTGAAAAAAATGGTGCTAAAAGCAAGAATGACTCAGGCCCAGCCCAAGCCATCACCTTCTTCAACCTCCAGCATTTGTTTGAAGATGCACGCGCCTCTTGTACAACATGCCAACTCCTGATTCTTTGATCTTTTGACAAAACTTAAAACATGAAACTTGTAGAGAATTTAAACACGAATCCAACCATATAAAGCATTAAATCTAACTCTCAAAGACCAGAGAGAATTTCTCTGGCCCTAAAATCTGACCTAACTTTTTTCACATGTTCATGGCTGAAATTCTCCTAACACACTTAATATAAATGAAAGCTGAGCATATGTATGGCTTCAGGGCTATGAGTACAACATATTTCATTCACAAACCTAAGCCTAACCATTCCTAAATAGAGAGATATAAGTCCATGAAATACTTGTTTCAGCTTGAATCGAGTAGAGCAATGCAGCAACCTTCAATGGTGTTTGAGCTTCTGTTGAGCTTGCCTGGAGTCCAAGGAAGCTTCTCCAATACTTGGCTTGCTTTGAAACACCTTGTATCGTGCTGTAGAAGTCCACCTGCAAAGCTTGGAAATGAAAATGGCAAAACGTATTAGAGGTGTTACAACTGGTGTTTAAGGTTTGAAATAGTTTGGATGGATGAAATGGAAGGTGTTTGCACTAATTTGGGCCAAAACGCACGAGTAAATTGTTCTATAGAAGTCAAGTTGCAGAACTTGCCCTGTTTTGCAGCAAAACAGGGATTCTGAGTATTGGGAGGTATGAGGGATGAATGAATCGTGTCTTAGGTCTGTTTTGATGTATGGAACTTGTGTATAAAGTTTGCTTAAGCTTGTGTTAACAGGAATGAGAGTTGGTATGTGTTTTGCAATGTTTCTTCTACTTGAAGCAAGAAAGTGTAAGTTGTGAATACAAGCCCGTACAAGCCCTCAAGTATGCTGCACACAATCCTTTTGGTTTCTGGAATTTGTGGATTTGATTTGCCTCAAAGATCTGGCCCCATGTCTCAAAGATCTAGCTTTTGACATAAAGTGACATTAGGCAAAAAATGGAAACTTTGCTTTTTCTAATTAGGGATTAGTTTAGCATGTAATGCCCAAATGGCCAAGATAACATCTTAATTCACTGGTCAAGCATTAAATTATGAAGTGTAAGTTGGTTTTGAGGCCTGCAAGCTAGCATAAAACAAGCTGATTTGAAAATGCAATTTGCTATGAACATGCCTTGGCCATGAACAAAACTGAGTTGTTTCCAACTTTGTGAATTTGATTCTCTCTAACCACAAGGATGTTTGAGGAGTTCTTGGACAATTTGGAAAGCTTGGAACATGTACTACAATCCATATTTGTAATGCAAATTGAAACTCCAAGTGGAACCATATGAGAAATGGCCAAGAAGATGGGTCAAAATCCTGTTTAGATTAGGGCAAATTTCTTCTAAGTTAAAAGTTTTTGGTACCCTTGTTCCAAAATTCATAACTTGAGATGAAAGCTTCCTTTGAGAAAACTTTGTGAATAAAAGTTATGGAATTTGTGATGGACTACAACTTTCATGTTTCAAGTTTTGTTTGAATCCATTTGCATCTTGGTGAAAAAATGGGACAAAGTTAGGAAAAAATAAGAAAATTTCATAACTTAGAAAATTTCTAAGTTATGAAATTTTTTCATTTTAAACCCTAATTTGCATTTTTGGGTTTCTTGATGAACAAATTTCATAATTTGACATGTTTTGATGAAAAATAACTCTTGGCCCTTGATTTTGACCAAAAAGTCAAAGTTTGACTTTTCAGTATACAATCAAATTTTGGTCAGTTGACTGAAAAATTCATCTGTCAATCCTATGCATTTGAGACCTTTTGAATTTCTTGAATGGGTAAAAACAAAGTCATTGGGTCCTTGAGTCCATATGTGTGCTTGGTTTGCAATTGGTTAGGTTAAACAATCAAAAATTGCCTTTGTGCAGTCAAAACCCTAAAAATGACCATTTTGCCCTTTTGGTGATCTGATCAAATTTCTTGTGGAATTGTGATCCAAACTTGATCAAATGGTTCATATGAGTTCATAATGTGGATGTGGGTCAAATTTCATGAGGTTTGACTATCAATTGGCTACAGTTGACTTTTTCCCCAATATAGTTGATTTCTAGGTCAACTGTCCAATTGACTGGGCAAAACCTTGAATCAAAGCCTGAAGCTTGGTAAGGACAAACTTGTGAGTCCAACATGAAGTATGAAAGTAACTTTGGGCATTGTAGGTCAAAACATCCATGTGCAAACTCAAACCCTAATTTAGGTCAACAGTGCAAGGAGGGGTCTTGAACAGAACAAACCCTAGCTTGATCTAGAATTCCAAGAGTCTTGTGATGAGAAAGTGTTGGTGAAATGAGAGGGAAAATTTTTGGGTACAACATCCTCCCTTGTTTCTCTCTCTTGATTTCCCCTTCTTTGGACAAGGAGGTCAGATTGATTGGTTGCCTTAGCGGCCCCCTAAATCTTCTGCCCATATTGAGGGCACCGATGAGCTTCTTCTTCTTCTTATTCTCTTTCAGGATGAGGGCCTTCAGATACTCCTGCCCTTTTGCCAGAGTTATGAACATCTGTTGAAATTTGGCATTTTGTGCCTGAAGATCTTTGATGCTTTGTTCAGAAGACATTTTTGTTGAAATAAACAGCGAAGAAGATGTGAAACCTGTAATGTTACCTGCTTATGTGATGTTATGGATGATACGTATATGCAATGATTTCAAGGAAATTAAAGATTCAAAAAATTTGCTTTAGACAAAAAGGGAACGCACGTTATATTAATAAATCAAAGATTGAGTACATCATGCCTCTTTGGGCTTACAAAGAAATACAAAAACTATAAGATAAAAAGGTTGCACATATCCTCTTTGGTGCGATGTAGGCGTTTAGAGTCCACTCCTCATGAAGTTGCTTAGTGAGTTCCATAACCTTCTTCTCGCTGGCGTAGAATTGGGCCTCGAAAGTGTCTCGCCCCCCCTTAAGCTGTATTTAATCCCTTTGTAAATCTTTAAGAGAGGTGGGTAGTTCAGGATGTAAGATAGTGTATGGAACATCTCCTTTCACTACAAGCTCTATGATTACCAGGATAATTGAGGGGTAAAGCATCATAAGACTTTGAGCACGAGCTCGTACCCATTTGAGGTAAGGCTCAAGAGGGATAGAATTATTGTACCTCAATGTCTTGCTATCTACCTTGTTCAACATCCTTCAGGCTCGGATAAACCTCTGGCGATGACCTTGATTGTCACTCTCGTAGTCAAATACTAACCCTCGAATCAGTATCTCATGTGGACCATCTCTTCGGGCATAACCAAACTGTCTTAAGGCTAAGCAGGGGTTATAGGTGATACCTCCCCTAATGCCAAGTAAGGGGACGTTAAGGAATTCTCCATAACGGTCGATGATAATAACATTCTCTATAGATCGGGAACACCAATGGATGTCTAAATGGTTGAGCATCATCAACCTATGTGACCACCTTGAACCTTGCTCGTCCCTCAATACAGATTGGGGAAAATGCGAAATAAGCCATCTTACCAAGAGAGGAGTACAACACATAAGGACACCTCTTTTCCTCATAGTTCGAGTGTGAAAGGAATGTGGGATGTCTCCAAGCAGAGTGGGCACCGGGTTACGAGACATGAAGATTTTGACGATGTTCACATCTATGAGTTGGTCGAGATTCGGAAACAAAACCATCCCATAGATGAGGAGAGCCACGATTTCCTCAAAAGCTTGCAAATCCAAAAAGTTCTAAAAGTTTTGGGCTTTCTCAAACAAGAACTTTTCTAGGAAACCCTTGGCACCACTCCTTGTCTCCCAATTAGTTGTGATATCAGATTGGTTGCAAGTGTGGAGCTTGAGCAATCTCTTCGGGCTTTGGATCTCTTTCCATACTGTTGAAAGGTAGTTGATTGAGAATGGGAATCCTCAAGATTTGGGAGAATTCTTCCAAAGTTGGCACAAGTTGATAATCGGGAAATGTGAAGCAATGGTGTAGAGGATCAAAGAATTGGAAGAGCACATTCATCATATCTTCATCAGTGTTGGAGGTGACCAAGTTTAGGAGGAGACCATGTCTTTTGATAAATGGAGAATTCTCAGGAATCCTTGATGCTAACTCTTTAAGTTAATGAGGGATCCTTAAAAGATTGATTTGAATGGTTTTTCTGCGAATAGAATCCATGTCCTACAAAACAGAAGCGAAGATAAATCCCAAAAATCCTTGAAATAGTTAGTGAGTATGAGTATGATGTTATGATGTTCATGATGTTATGTACAGGTTTATATACACAAACAAAGCAAACAAGTCCTTAAATTTAGGCTTGCATGGAGTCTCATAGGTAAGTACCCTCTTGAAGTTTAGTTGGCTCAAACATGTCCTAGTAATAGTAACCGGGTTCTAGGGAGCTCAGTATCACTGATTTGTTTCCTTGGGCATGGTTTCAGCGCAAGCCTCTTTAATGGCGAACGAAATATCCCAAAAAACTAAACCTCAATGAGTGTAGTATTGAGTATCTACTAACTTCCGACTGCACTAAAGTCGTTCATCTCACTACGTCCTAATGGCCAAGTTGGTCAAGTAAAGGTTCTAAAAGTTCATTAGTGCTTCATGACATCACTCAGCGGCCCCGTATTCTCCTTGACTACTCAAGGGCTACCGGTACCCACAAATATGTCACGCTAATGTAGCTATTGCTTAGACCATGTCGGTATACCCCGTACAGTTTCCACAATGTATTGCTACTTTCCTATAAGGCATCCCAAATTCGGGTGGAAGATTCAAACCCAAATAAAGAACCATAATGTAAAGCATACAAGTCAAACAATGAAAGCAAGTAAATGTGTTTTATCCCTAAGGTAACCCCACTTTTAAATTATATCTCCAGCAGAGTCGCCAGTTCTGTGATACGGTGGGAGAATTGACTTGGTCCTTTTGTGTTTGTGTTTGAAAATGTTGCGGTTAGCAAGAGTCGCCACCGACTTTTATTTTATCCAATAAGGAAAGGCTGAAAAGAACAGGAAAGACCTTTAGAGATGTTTTCTTGAGTTCGGGGGGTAGATTATGAAAAGGGAAGGTGTTAGCACCCTTTTTGTAACGCCCCGGTATTTAATTAATTATTTAATTATATATTTTTGAATATTTTTTTATTAATTCGAATATTTATCGTCGAAGTCAGAATTATTTTTATTAAGTTGGAATAATAACTAATCAGATTTAATTTGGTGGAATTAAGTTAAAGTTTTATTTTATTATTAACCTTAAATATAATATTGGGCTTAATTGGTGGTGTTGTGTAGTAATAGAGGGGTTTGTCATTTAGGCCCATTTGAGTTTTTAAGATTAAATAAAAAATTACTATTATATTGGAAATAGAATTAGAAGATTAGGAGAGGGTTTTGTTATCAGGAAGAGAAAGAAAAAAAAGAAAATAGGGTTTGTGAGAGGAGAAGAAGAAAAAGAGGAAAATTGCTTCTAGTGCCAAATTCCCCGAAAATTTGGTTGAAGTCTCTTAAAGCTGCTCTTAATCTAAGGTAATGGTGGGGTTATGACTCTATAATAGGGTGTATAATTAATAGTATGTGAATTTGGGTTATGAAAATTATTCCTAGTTGTGTTTGAAATTGGTATATTGATGAAATTGAGAGATGATTTAGGACCCAATATAACTAGATATACACATAAATAAGTGCCTTAGTATTTTTCTTTGCAAAAATTCCAATTTTCTGTATACTGTAGCGCTGCATGAAATGGTACTAAGAAGTGATGGCTTGCTACTATAGTGATGAAATATATTAATATTTAATGGCACATGTTTTGCTTGCTGTAATAGTACAAGATAGAAGTGGCAATTAGATAGCGCATAAATTGAAGAAGCATTATTTAATAGGCATTTGGCCTGCGTACTGTAGCACATTAGAAAGTGTTGTAGCACTTGGAGTATTAACCGCATACTGTAGCATTGAAAAGAATTAGTACTTGGAGGTATATTAACTTGCTTGCTGTAGCATAGAAATGAAGTAGTATGTAGGGGCACTTGCCTTGGATACTATAGCGCAAATATTGAAGTATGTATGGAGTCGCACTTGTCTTGCAACACAGTAGCGTATGAATGGAATTATTATTTAATGGAATTTGGAGACAAGTGATTGCATACTGTAGCGATGGAATATATTAATATTTATTGGCACATGTTTTGTTTGTTGTAACGACATGGTGAAATAGTATTTAGGAGGAATTGTTTTGCAACACATTAGCATAAGGTAAAGTAGCATTTGGAAGTGGTTAGTTGCATTACTGTAGCGATAAATTTAAGAAGTAGCACTTAAAGGCTTTTGCCTTGCTTGGTGCAGTGAATTCATTAAGTAGTGTTTAAAGGATAAATTCTTGTTACTGTAGCGAGAATAATAATGAAGCAGTATGTTGGTAACACTTGCTTTGGCTTACAGTGTCGCAAATAAGGGAGTAGTATTGGTAACACTTGTCTTGTTCCTGTAGCGCTAGATAATTTGAAGTAGTAATTAGAGGTAATTATTTTGCAATACTGTAGCTACTACGTTCCGGTTTACAAATACAGAATATTTATTAATAATGATTTAATATCTTTAATAAATAATTTTGTAGGATTTATAAAGTTGAAGTAGTAGAATTTTTGGCTGATAATTAATTAACCGATTTTAGCCAAAATAGTCTGAATAATTATGCAGTTTATTGTAGTAATTTTGGTTGATCTGTTGGGTGGCATTTTTGTTGAAAATGTGAATTAGCAGGTGATTTCATTGCCTCTATTTATGGGAAAACTATTAAGTTGCAGGCTTATGGCTAATGTTGAATTAAGTTGAATTATTGTTGTTGTTATTGTTGTTATTACACTCATGTCGTTAATGGATACATAGCATATCATGTTGGAGCTGATGCTCGTCAAGTTGGCCTGGATTGGCAAATATAAAGTTGAAGGCTTATGCCTTGTTGATGCCTCTATTTTGGCAGATTTCTAAGTTGGGAGTTCTGCTCCATTAGTACCACATGCATGTGCATAAAGACGAGTCGCATTTCATGTTGCATTCTGAGTTGTCGTGTGGATGAATTAATTATGTTGAATGTTGATAAAAAGCTGTGAAGTGGTGAATTGCATGATATAATACTAATATATTATTTATTTTATATCCGATTATATGGTTCGATATCTCACCCTTTCTGTTTGAATGTTGCCCTCTGTTGGTAACGTGCAGGTAATCAAGAAGGTTAGTTGTTACCCTCGTTAGTTCGAGTCGGTGTTGTCGTTCTGATACGTAGCACTCGGGGGGATGAACGCATGTTTTCTTTATTGTTGATTTTCATTATGTTACTGAATTTTTAAGTTGTTTTCATTAAATACTTGTTGTCTTAAAGTTGTTTTGAGTTGGATAATTTGTTATGGTGTTTTCAGTTGAATTTTGTGAATCCGCTGCGTAGTAGTGAAAGTTGTTTTTATTTTTAAAGACTAAGCTGGTTGTTATCGGTTTCATCCGAAGCCCATGTGTTATGTATCTGAAATATAGATGATTGAATGTCGTAGTTTCAAGTTGAAAGTGTAGCATTCCATTTGTTTGTTGGAAATTTTTATAACTCTGATTTCATTTAACTCGTTGGGCAGAAATGGGGTGTTACATTAGTGGTATCAGAGCAGGTTGGTCCGTCTGTTCAAGTCGCCGAGTTATAGTTTTGTCTAACAATTGAGTACTGTTAATCTGAATTCTAATTGTTGTTTATGTTGTAGAGATAAGTTGAGATGGCTAGAAGGAATGATGTTGCACTTGATGCTGCTCTGCAAGCGATGGCTCAGGCAATGCAGAACCAACCGAATGCTGACGAGAATGTTGGATCTCGCAGTTTGGCGAATTTCCAAAGGGAGAATCTGCCTACCTTTAAGGGTAAGTATGATCCTGACGGAGCGTTGGATTGGCTGAAAGAGATTGAGAGAATCTTCAGTGTGATGGACTGCACTCCAGCACAAAAGGTTCGTTATGGTACTCATATGCTAGCGGACGAGGTTGATGACTGGTGGTTAGATACTTGTCAAAGATTGGAAGCTGCAGGTGAGAATGTCACTTGGGCTGTGTTCCGTAGGGAATTTCTGAGAAAGTATTTTCCTGAAGACGTTCGTGGTAAGAAGGAAATTGAGTTTCTTGAGCTGAAGCAAGGGAGTATGTCGACTGTTGAGTATGCTGCAAAGTTTTCTGAGTTGGCTAAGTTTTATCCACACTATAGTGAGGCAGATGCTGAGTTTTCGAAGTCCATCAAGTTTGAGAACGAGTTGCATCCAGAGATCAAGAAGGCAATTGGATACCAGAAGATTCGTGTCTTTGTTGATTTGATTTGTAGTTGCAGGATTTATGAAGAGGGTAATAATGCTCACTATAAGATTATCAATGAGAAGAGGGGTAAGCACCAACAGAACCGTGGTAAGCCTTATGATGCCCCAGCTGGTAAAGGTAAACAGAAAGTTGCTCAGAGTCAAAGGACTATTTGGGAGATTCTCCTGCTAGTGTGGTGTGCTTCAAATGTGGAAAACCTGGGAATAAGAGTAATGTGTGTGTTGCTGAGGTGAAGAGGTGTTTCTGTTGTGGTAAGACTGGACATGTTGTATCTGAATGCAAGCATAAAGAGATGATTTGTTTCAACTATGGTGAAGAAGGACACATTGGTAGTCAGTGTAGGAAACCAAAGAAGGCGCAAACCAGTGGAAAGGTGTTTGCTTTGGCTGGGACTCCGTCAGCTAGTGAGGACAAACTCATCAGAGGTACATGTTTCATTAATAGTGCGCCTTTAATTACTATTATTGATACCGGTGCTACTCATTATTTTATTGCCGCTGATTGTGTTGAAAGATTGGGTCTTATGTTGTCTTCCATGAATGGAGAAATGGTCGTTGAGATTCCGGCTAAGGGATCGGTGACTACTTCTCGTGTGTGTTTGAATTTCCCTTTGTCGATCTTCGGCAAAGACTTTGTTGTTGACTTGATTTGTTTGCCATTAAGAGGATTGGATGTGATCTTGGGTATTAACTGGTTAGAGTATAACTATGTTCATATCAATTGCCATGACAAGTCTGTAAGGTTTTCTACTTCTGAAGAGGAAGGAGTCGGTTTGTTGATTGGTAAACAATTGCGGCAATTGATGCAAGACGAAGCGCAGATGTTCTCGTTGATGGAGTCGTTATCAAAGGAGAACCAAGTTAGAATTGATGAGTTGCAGGTGGTGCGCGGATTTCCTGAAGTTTTTCCGGATGAAATTCCTGGTGTACCGCCAGAAAGAGAAGTTGAACTTGCGGTCGATCTTGTACCTGGTACCATACCTGTTTCTATGGCACCGTACAAGATGTCTGCATCTGAATTATCTGAATTGAAGAAGCAGTTAAAAGAGTTGCTTGAGAAAAAGTTTGTAAGACCAAGTGTGTCGCCGTGGGGAGCACCTGTGTTGTTAGTAAAGAAGAAAGATGGAAGTATGAGACTTTGTGTTGATTATAAACAGTTGAATAAAGTGACGATTAAGAACAAGTACCCGCTTCCGAGAATTGATGACTTGATGGATCAATTGGTGAGTGCAAGTGTGTTTTCTAAGATTGATTTGAGGTCAGGATATCACCAGATTAGAGTGAAATAAGATGATATTCAGAAGACCGCGTTTAGAACTCGGTATGGACACTACGAGTATTTGGTGATGCCTTTCAGTGTGACCAATGCGCCAGGAGTATTCATGGAGTACATGAATCGTATCTTTCATACTTATTTGGATCGGTTTGTGGTGGTATTCATTAATGACATTCTGATTTACTCTAAATCGGAAGAAGAACATGAAGAGCACCTAAGAGTTGTATTGCAAGTTTTGAAAGAGAAGAAGTTGTATGCGAAGTTGTCCAAGTGTGAATTCTGGTTACAAGAGGTTAGTTTCCTTGGTCATGTCATTTCTGGTGGTGGCATTACCGTGGATCCTTCTAAAGTCGAAGTTGTGTTACAATGGGAAGCTCCAAAGTCGGTTACTGAGATTAGAAGATTCTTGGGATTAGCCGGTTACTATAGACGGTTTATTGAAGGTTTTTCTAAGTTGGGACTTCCATTGACTAAGTTGACTTGTAAGGGTAAATCTTTTGTGTTGGATAGTCGATGTGAAGAAAGTTTTACTGAGTTGAAGTAGAGATTGACGTCGGCTCCAGTTTTGACTTTGCCTAATCCAGGAGAGCCTTTTGTTGTGTATTGTGATGCTTGTCTGATGGGGTTAGGTGGTGTGCTCATGCAGAATAGTAAGGTGGTTGCTTATGCGTCGAGACAATTGAGGACTCATGAAAATAATTATCCTACATGTGATTTAGAATTAGCTGCAGTTGTCTTTGTGTTGAAAATCTGGAGGCATTATCTTCATGGTTCTAGATTTGAAGTGTTTAGTGACCATAAGAGTTTGAAGTATATTTTTGATCAGAAAGAGTTGAATATGAGGCAACGAAGGTGGTTAGAATTGTTGAAGGATTATGATTTCAGTTTGAATTATCATCCAGGAAAAGCTAATGTTATAGCCGATGCTTTAAGTCAAAAGACTTTGCACGTGTCGGCAATGATGGTTAAGGAGTTGGAGTTGATTGAGCAATTCTGAGATTTGAGTTTGGTTTGTGAAGTGACACCGCGAAGTGTTATGTTGGGAATGCTAAAGATTAATAATGAATTTCTGGATAGTATCAGAGAAGCTCAGAAGTTAGATGTGAAGTTGGTAGATTCGATGGTTGGGATCAATCAGTCTGAGAATAGTGATTTTATGTTGGATGCGCAAGGTACATTGAGATTTCGTAGTCGGATTTGTATTCCTGATGATGTGGAGATGAAGCAAGTGATTCTTGAAGAGAGTCATAGAAGCAAGTTGAGTATTCATCCAGGAGCTACAAATATGTATAAGGATTTGAAGGATTTGTTTTAGTGTCCTGGAATGAAGAGTGACGTGGCTCGGTTTGTGTATGCATGTTTGACTTGTCAGAAGTCGAAAGTTGAACATCAGAAGCCTGCAGGGTTGATGCAACCGTTAGAGATTCCAGAATGGAAATGGGATAGCATTTCAATGGATTTTGTAACGGGATTACCTAGTACCTTGAGAGGACATGATTCGATTTGGGTGATTGTTGATAGGCTTACAAATTTGGCACACTTTATACCTATTAACATCACATATCCGATTTTGAAGTTGGCAGAGATTTACACCAGTGTAATTATGAAGTTTCATGGTGTTCCTTTGTGTATTGTGTCGGACAGGGATCTGAGGTTTACTTCTGATTTCTGGAAGAGTTTGCAAGAGGCGTTGGGATCTAAGTTGAGGTTGAGTTCGGCGTATCATCCTCAGACGAATGGTCAGACCGAGAGGACTATTCAGTCATTGGAGGATCTGTTGATAGCATGTGTTCTTGAGCAGGGAGGTTCGTGGGATAGTTATCTTCCGTTGATTAAGTTCACTTACAACAACAGTTACCATTCTAGTATTGGGATGACACCTTTCAAGGCGTTGTATGGTTGGAGGTGTAGGACTCCTTTGTGTTGGCATGAATCTGGTGAGAGTGTAGTACTTGGACCCGAACTTGTTCGTGAGACTACTGAGAAGGTGAAGTTGATTCGAGAAAAGATGAAAGCTTCACAAAGTAGACAGAAGAGTTATCATGATAAGAGAAGGAAAGATTTGGAATTCCAAGCTGGTGATCATGTGTTTTTAAGAGTCACACCTGTGACTGGTGTTGGGCGAGCTCTAAAGTCTAAGAAGCTCACTCTTTGTTTTATTGGTCAGTATCATATTTCAGAAAGAGTGGGGAATGTTGCTTATAAAGTGGCTTTATCACCTAATCTTTCGAATTTGCATGATGTGTTTCATGTGTCATAACTCCGGAAGTATATTCCTGATCTGTCTCATATGATTCAGATGGACGATGTGCAAGTACGGGATAATCTCACGATGGAGACGATGCCTGTGAGAATCGCAGATCGCGAGATGAAGATTCTAAGAGGAAAAGAGATTGCATTGGTGAAGGTTGTCTAGTTAGGTGTTGCTGGTGAGAGCATGACCTGGGAGTTGGAGAGCAAGATGCGAGACTCCTATCCCGAGTTATTTGAACCAGGTAAACTTTTATTTTCGAGGACGAAAATATTCTAAGTGGGGGAGAGTTGTAACGCCCCGGTATTTAATTATTTATTTAATTAAATATTTTTGAATATTTCTTTATTAATTCGAATTTTTATCGTCGAAGTCGGAATTATTTTATTAAGTTGGAATAATAATTAATCAGATTTAATTTGGTGGAATTAAGTTAAAGTTTTATTTTAATATTAAGCTTAAATATGATATTGGGCTTAATTGGTCGTGTTGTGTAGTAATAGAGTGGTTTGTCATTTAGGCCCATTTGAGTTTTTAAGATTAAATAAAAAATGACTATTATATTGGAAATAGAATTAGAATATTAGGAGAGGGTTTTGTTATCAGGAAGAGAAGAAAAAAAAGGAAAATAGGGTTTGTGAGAGGAGAAGAAGAAAAAGAGGAAAATTGCTTCTAGTGTCAAATTCCCCAAAAATTCGATTGAAGTCTCTTAAAGCTGCTCTTAATCCAAGGTAAGGGTGGGGTTCTGACTCTATAATAGGGTGTATAATTAATAGTATGTGAATTTGGGTTATGAAAATTATTCCTAGTTGTGTTTGAAATTGGTATATTGATGAAATTGAGAGATGATTTAGGACCCAATATAACTAGATATCCACATAAATAAGTGCCTTAGTATTTTTCTTTGCAAAAATTCCAATTTTATGTATACTGTAGCACTGCATGAAATGGTACTGAGAAGTGATGGCTTGCTACAGTAGCGATGAAATATATTAATATTTAATGGCACATGTTTTGCTTGCTGTAACAGTACAAGAAAGAAGTGGCAATTAGCTTACTTATTCCTGTAGCACATAAATTGAAGAAGCATTATTTAATAGGCATTTGCCCTGCATACTGTAGCGCATTAGAAAGTGTTGTAGCACTTGGAGTATTAACTGCATACTGTAGCATTGAAAAGAATTAGTACTTGGAGGTATATTAACTTACTTGCTGTAGTATAGAAATGAAGTAGTATGTAGGGGCACTTGCCTTGGATACTGTAGTGCAAATATTGAAGTATGTATGGAGTGGCACTTGGCTTGCAACACAGTAGCGTATGAATGGAATTATTATTTAATGGAATTTGGAGACAAGTGATTGCATACTGTAGCGATGGAATATATTAATATTTATTGGCACATGTTTTGTTTGCTGTAACGACATGGTGAAATAGTATTTAGGAGGAATTGTTTTGAAACACATTAGCATAAGGTAAAGTAGCATTTGGAAGTGGTTAGTTGCATTACTGTAGCGATGTATTTAAGAAGTAGCACTTAAAGGCTTTTGCCTTGCTTGCTGCAGCGAATTCATTAAGTAGTGTTTAAAGGATAAATTCTTGTTACTGTAGCGAGAATAATAATGAAGCAGTATGTTGGTAACACTTGCTTTGGCTTACAGTAGCGCAAATAAGGGAGTAGTATTGGTAACACTTGTCTTGTTCCTGTAGCGCTAGATAATTTGAAGTAGTAATTAGAGGTAATTATTTTGCAATATTGTACAATCCGGTTTACAAATACAGAATATTTATTAATAATGATTTAATCTCTTTAATAAATAATTTTGTAGGATTTATAAAGTAGAAATAGTAGAATTTTTGGCCGATAATTAATTAACCGATTTTAGCCAAAATAGTCCAAAAAATTATGCAGTTTATTGTAGTAATTTTGGTTGATCTGTTGGGTGGCATTTTTGTTGAAAAATGTGAATTTGTAGGTGATTTCACTGCCTCTATTTATGGGAAAAATATTAAGTTGCAGGCTTATGGCCAATGTTGAATTAAGTTGAATTATTGTTGTTGTTGTTATTACGTTCATGTCGTTAATGCATACATAGCATATCATGTTGGAGCTGATGCTCTTCAAGTTGGCCTGGATTGGAAAATATAAAGTTGAAGGCTTATGCCTTATTGATGCTTCTATTTATTGGAAGATTTCTAAGTTGGGAGTTCTGCTCCATTGGTACCACATGCATGTGCATAGAGACGAGTCACATTTTATGTTGCATTCTGAGTTGTCGTGTGGATGAATTAATTATGTTGAATATTGATAAAAAGCTGTGAAGTAGTGAATTGCATGATCTAATACTAATATATTATTTATTGTATATTCGATTATATGGTTCGATATCTCACCCCTTCTGTTTGAATGTTGTCCTATGTTGGTAACGTGCAGGTAATCAAGAAGGTTAATTGTTACTCTTGTTAGTTCGAGTCGGTGTTGTCGCTCTGATACGTAGCACTCGGGGGATGAACGCATCTTTTCTTTATTGTTGATTTTCATTATGTTACTTAATTTTTAAGTTGTTTTCATTAAAGACTTGTTGTCTTAAAGTTGTTTTGAGTTGGATAAGATGTTATGGTGTTTTCAGTTGAATTTTGTGAATCCGCTGCGTAGTAATGAAAGTTGTTTTTATTTTTAAAGACTAAGTTGGTTGTTATCGGTTCATCCGAATCCCATGTGTTATTTATTTGAAATATAGATGATTAAATGTCGTAGTTTCAAGTTGAAAGTGTAGCATTCCATTTGTTTGTTGGAAATTTTTATAACTCTGATTTCATTTAACTCGTTGGGTAGAAATGGGGTGTTACACTTTTCATCCATGGTTTTCCATGGGCTCTTAGTTACTTGCTAGATCACTTGCTTTGTTTGAGAATATGCTTTGTGTTGTGGTTTTGAAAGTATTTTGAAAATTTCTTTGTAATGGTTCTCGTTTCTATAAGAACGCGTACAAAGTATTGTTTCATAAATAGTTTAAAGAGGTGTTTGTGGAATGTGTTTTTTGAAAGTGTTCTTGAAAAGATGTTTTTGTAAAGGTTCTCATCTCTATAAGAACGTATACAAAAAGCTTTTGTCTTTTGAGGAAAAAGTTTTAATGTGAAAGTGTTGGTGTAAAATGTTTGGTTATGAGCAAGCGAGCAACTAGGAGCGAATCTACCTACTCAAAAGGTCTTAAATGTTCTTTTCCTCCTCGTTTAGATGTTGCTATCTTACCATTTATTTGGTAAGAAGCCCCGTCGTTGGATGTGAAGGGACGGGTGTGGGACATTTGTGTATAGTCATAGAAGGCAACTTATGAGACGCTTTAAAAGTTTACGTAAGGGACTAGATCGTTTTATCGAATGCAACATCGAGGGTCATCGAGGGACTACGATCTTTTATCGAAGGGTCTTTGCTAAAGCGTCCCATATTCGAGGGACGTGATGGTTTTCCGAAATGTAAACAAAGTGAGATTGCCCTAGATGTGCTAGTGTGCAAGTGTGTTTGTTTGCATGCATTTTGTCTTGTATTTAAAAGTTATCTATTTGTTGATTTTATCTTTCCATACATCCTAATTACTAGCAATATATGAAAGCAAAAGTAAAATGCGGAAAATAAAATCCTAAGCTATTACATCTTTAGGGGGATGGGGGTACAATTTGCAAATAGGGATGAAATAAATGTCTAATTATTACAACCACATCGAACTAATGGGCAGTAATGAAAAATATATGCATAAACATTATAGAAAATGGGAGAAACTGCTTTTTGAACCATTATGTGTGGACACATGCTGTTATGCATCGACACATAACTTTTCCTTGCTCTTGTAAAGAAATATCAGCTCAGTATGAGTCGATACATAATGGGATGTGTTGACTCATACACCTTCTTTGTATTGACGCATACGCATTTTGTGTCGATTCATGGACTTTTCAACCTTCTGTTTTGGGACCTGGGATCAGTATGAGTCGATGCATGGGGTTTATGTGTTGATTCATATCCTGTTTTTTACTAGGATGAGTCGACACATGTGTGTATGTGTCGATACATACTGCATTTTTCTACCTTGAAACTACACTTGGTGTTTGAAATCTGAATACTTTTCAAGATGTTGTGAGTGCTCTAATGAATCTCCAGGCAGCTTGTTCCAAACTGCTGAAACCCAGTCAAGGCTTGTTCCAAACTATTGAAACCCATTCAAGTTGTACAGTATTGCTTTTATGTTTGGATGGTGAGGATAATGGCACTAACATAATTGTTTTAGTGTTTTTTACCCTCTCTATGTGCTAAGGTGTTTGGTTTATGGGAGAGTTTGTAAGATGGAATAATGGATTGATGTACTGTGTTGAATGAGATTAGAGCTGGTTTCTTTTTGGATGAGCCAAAGTTACAAAGAACACTATTTTTCTGTTCAAAAACTCTCTCTTCTCTCCAAAAATTCCAACATGTATGTCTTATGAAACAGTCCCTTTTGTAGACCCTTGACTGGGGTTTAGGGGGGAAAAAAAATAAGTCATTTTGAATTTTTTTCTATTGTTTTGATAATTTATTCACACAATTTTTCTTTTGCCATTTTGGTGCAATTTTAGGGCTATTGTGATGAAGGTTGGTGCAGGCTGTATAGAGCAGTTTTGGACTGTATAGGACAACATATGCAAATTTGTGGTGCAGCATAGCACTAGGTTTTTTGTAGGACAGCAATGGAGCAGGCTTTTGGGGTGTTGGGGGCAATGCAACATATCATGCTTTGTTTAACTTAGACAGTAAAATTTGTAGCATGAAACAAATTTGGTCTTGTGGAGTATTTTATGCACATTATATCAAGGACAAAACATTGTGCCAAAGTTTTTTTTTAATTAAATAGAAAAATCCAACAAGACATAGTTTTAGAATTTGTAAATTTGCAAAAAATGTCACTTGGTAACAACTTGAATTATTTGCCTCATTTTAAAATATTTGGAATTGTAGTAAAAATGTCATGAAGCAAATGAAATTAACAAGTACAGAAAATACTTAGAAAAATTTCAAAGTCTTGCAAAAGTTGGATTTTTGACTCTCTTGATTTTTTTGATGATCAAATTTCACATTTTGGACGTTTTGACGCAATATGATTTTTGAGACTCAAATTTGATCAAAAAGTCAAAGTTTGAATTTTTAGTGTGCTTTTGACCATTTTGCCCTTGTGAATGATTTTCTTGAAAAGTTGTAATTCCAGACTTGAAACTAGATAGAAGCAAACCTGAAGGTCCAGGATGATCTCTTGAGAAATGAGAGGGTAAATTTTGGGGTACAACAATATCCTTGCATAAGTAGAAAAAACTGTGGATCAAAACTTCTTGATTAAGGCTAGGCTCAGAATTAGGATTAGAACCTCTATAAACTGTTGTGCTTTTATCCTTCTGATTTACTGTTTGTTAAGAACTGAATAAATAGTTGATGTGTTGATTAATATGAGGAAAGAGTTGGAATGTAGCACAGAATTTCTGATTTTCACTCACAGTTTTAGCATAACACAGAACTTCTGAGTTCTCCTCACTATTTTAACACACAAAACTTATATGATTTTCTCACTATTTAAACACACTGAACTTATAATGTTCACTCGCTATTAACACACACTGAACTTCTGATGTTCACTCACTGTCTTAGCACATACTGAACTTCTGAGTTCTCTTCAATGTTTTAATACACAACTTCTAAGACTTTCTCACTGTTCTAACACTCAGAAGTTCAGCCTATAGCAACCCAGAACTTCAGTGTTTTTTCTCTAACTTTTCTTTTAGGACCTCAAAGTGTATCAATCCATAACTTCTGACGCTTCTTTCTGAACCACAGCGTGCCCGACATCAGAACTTCTGATCCCCTTTGTTTTGCTTTCAGTAGCATGCTAATTCTATCTCTCATTATTCCCCTTTTTTTTATCATTTTCAATATTAATACCCTTTTTATTAATATAAAAAATACATAAAAATGTTTTTTTTTAAACTAATTTATTTCTTTTTCTTAATTCATTAAGACAAAGAACCATTTTCTAAACAAATCCTTTTTCTTTCTTGCATTGTACATTTCAATATGGTTGTAATAGTTAAATAGGATTTAAATTCTTGCAACCCCCCATTTGTAAATTTGTACCCCATATCCCTAAATGATGTAATAACATAGGACTTTACATTTCCGCAATTTATCGCTTTCAAATGTAAATGCTAGTAATTAGGGTATGAATGGCAAGATATGAAATCAACAAATAGATAACCCTAATCAAGACTAAATGCATGTAAATAAAACACCCTTACACACTAGCACCCTTAGGGTAATCCCACTTTGTTGCCTTTTGGAAAATAGTCATGTCCATTGAATATGGGCGTTTTAGCAAAAACCCTCGATAAAAGATCGTAGTCCCTCGATATCCCTCGATGTTGCCTTTGGTAAACGATCTAGTCCCTAAACAATGTTGCTAAAACATCCCATAGGTTTCCTTCTATGACTATACAAACGTCTCACGCCCGTCCATTCACATCCAACGATGGAGCTTCTTACCAAATTAATGGTAAGATCTCAACATCTAAAGGAGGAGGAAAAGAACACTTAAGACCTTTTGAGTAGGTAGATTCGCTCCTAGTTGCTCACTTTCTCACAACAAAAAACATTTTATACACCCACACTTTCATTTTGAAACATTTTTCAAAAGTTAAAACACTTTGTATGTGTTCTTATAGAAATGATAGCCATTACAAAGAAGACACTTTTTCAAAATCTTTTTCAAAAACACATTTCACAAACACCTCTTTGAGCTATTTTCGAAACAACACTTTGTACGTGTTCTTATAGAAATGAGAACCATTACAAAGACATTTTCAAAATACTTTCATAACCCACACCACAAGCACACATTCAAACAAAAGCAAGTGATCTAGCAAGCAACTAAGAGCCCATGGAAAACCATGGATGAAAAGGGTGCTAATACCTTCCCTTTTCATAATCTACCCCCCGAACTCAAGAAAACATCTCTAAAGGTCTTTCTTGTTCTTTTCAGCCTTTCCTTATTTGATAAAAGAAAAGTTGGTGGCGACTCTTGCTAACCGCAACATTTGCGATCAAACGCAAAACGACCAAGTCAGTTCTCCCACCGTGTTACACCTACCCAGGCTCCTTCTGAAGTTTTACATGGACTTATCCAGAAGCAGCCCTACCCAGGCTCCTTTTGAAGTTTTACACGGACTTATCCTGAAGCAGCCCTACCTAGGCTCCTTCTGAAGTTTTACACGGACTTATCCCGAAGCAGCCCTACCCAGGCTCCTTCTGAAGTTTTACACAGACTTATCCCAAAGCAGCCCTACCCATGCTCCTTCTGAAGTTTTTACATGGACTTATCCCGAAGCAGCCATACCCAGGGTCCTTCTGAAGTTTTACACGGACTTATCCCAAAGCAGCCCTACCCAGGCTCCTTCTGAAGTTTTTACACGGACTTATCTCGAAGCAGCCCTACCCAGGCTCCTTCTGAAGTTTTACACAGACTTATCCCAAAGCAGCCCTACCCAGGCTCCTTCTGAAGTTTTACACAGACTTATCCTAAAGCAGCCCTACCCAGGCTCCTTCTGAAGTTTTACACAGACTTATCCCAAAGCAGCCCTACCCAAGCTCCTTCTGAAGTTTTACACGGACTTATCCCGAAGAAGCCCTACCCATGATCCTTATGAAGTTTTACATGGACTTATTCCAAAGTAGCCCTACCCAGGCTCCTTCTGAAATTTTACACAGACTTATCCCGAAGCAGCCCTACCCAGGCTCCTTTTGAAGTTTTACACGGGCTCATCCTGAAGCAACCCTACCCAGGTTCCTTCTCACAATCTCCAGATGCAGTTTTACCAGGACTCATCCTAAAGCAACCCTACCCAGGTTCCTTCTCACAATATCTAGATGCAGTTTTACACGGACTCATCCTGAGGCAGCCCTACCCAGGTTCCTTCTCTTGAATTTCCAGATGCAGTTTTACACTGACTCATCCTAAGGCAACCCTACCCAGGTTCCTTCTCTTGAATTTCCAGATGCAGTTTTACACGGACTCATCCTGAAGCTTCCCTACCCAGGCTCCCTCTCATATATCTTCTAAAACAGCGCTACCCAGGTTCCTTCTCATACACTTCCAGATGAAGTCTTACCCGGACTCATCCTGAAACAGCTCTACACAGGTTTCTTCTTATACATTTCCAAATAGCATTTAATTTCATTCTCCCTAGAAAATTACTGTGAAGCCTGGATTTCAACAAGAAAACAACAATCTTTCATCCCTCTAATCCAGAGATAACCCCTCAGTAGAGCCATGGACAACTAAAGTTCCTAGACTCTATTCCCCACAAAGTTTTCCTCAAACAGGAAAACAAAAGAAATCAACATCCCCCAATGGACTCCTCCTCAGACAACAGGAACAGGAATCCCCACAAAGAGACTTCTTATGAAGTTGGCATCTACTTTGGATGGCATCTTTAAGCCCGTCTTCGACGACTCTCCGTCATATTCCTTAGATGGCATCTTTAATCCCATCTTCAATGACTCTCTGTCATCTTCTCCAAATGGCATCTGTAAGCCCATTCCCAACATCGTCAACCAACAATGTTACTTCATGCGAGTGCAAATTTATGGGCACTCTAGTATTCAATCCTCTTCCACCTTCAGATCATGAAAGGCAGACAAGCCAATCTACATCTTCAGGTTTAAGAAGATTGAACAGGGGCAGCTGTTGTACCCTAAATTTTCCCTCTCATGTTTTCCAAGGTCTTCCCCCTACATGGTTGACCATAAACCCTTGCCTAAGGAAAAAGAAAATTTTTTAGTGGTGTTTTAAGTACCTTTCGATTGGAATTCTAAAAGACCCTTCAATTATCATGGATACAAGGCCTTTCGATTGGCCTCGTGACAAGCCTTTCGATTAGCATTGTGTCAGGGCCTTCGATTGGCAGTCTAAAAGACCTTTCGTTTGGTACCCTGGGCCAATCCTTTCGATTGGCATGGAAAGGGATTCTTCGATTTAGTATCTCAAACCCGGGCAGCTTCGATATGCATGTTAATTGTGTCCTTCGATTGGCATCTGAAAAGGATGTCTTTCGATTGACATTTGGACAAGGAGATTCGATTGGGCATCTAAATACCTTCGATCAGGCATTGGACTACCTTTGACCAAGCTTGGTTCACAAGGCTTCGACTATGCATTAACTACTCCAGGCTTGCCTTCGATTCACGAGGCAAGAATCTCCTACAAGTTTGTTTTTATTCACACAGGCAAAGGCCCCTCAACTTGCCAGCACACCAGGCAAGAGGCCCATTCGAAGAACATGTAAATGAATCATTCGAAGAACATGTAAAGGTCCATTCGAAGAAGCATTCAAAGGGTCGATTATAAGAACATGTAAAGGTCCATTCGAAGAATCATTCAAGAGTTCCATTTAAAGAAGCATTCAGAAGTCCCATTCGAAGGATACATAAGAAGTCCATTCGAAGGAGGCAAATCAAGGCCAATCTAAGAGCATGGCCTGAAGGCATTCGAAAATCAAAGGTGTCCAGGTTCATTCGAGATTCCAAAGATACATGAATATTTCAAAAAGGAAATATTTTAATATGTCTGATTCTTGTTTCATGGCTTTAAAGGCCTGGTAAAATGGATGTCTCTTGCCGTTACTATGCACCATCACACTCCTATAAATACAAGGCCAAGGACACAGTTCCAGGGGAGACGAAAAAGATTAGAGATACGCTGCCCACAAACCCACCAAAGGTTGTCAAAATTCTCATAAGCAATTCAAGCCAAGGCAACCCCTCAACAAAAGTATCCACGCCCAGAAGTCCCAGATCGAAGGTACCCACATCCAGAAAGTGCTAAATCGAAGGTTCCAACTACTGGTAAGAGAGGGTAAAATGTCAAACTTTGTATTTACATAACACATCCATATTTGTTTTTTCATTCAATTTGACATTTTAGACAGAATCAAAGGGCTTGGGTTTGGCACCCAGGTCATGTTTTTCATTTGCTAACACTTACTGCGGATATAGCCTGAAAAGACCCAGCGCGCGCAGGATCGAAGGACCTGGGTTTCGATACCCAGGTCCTGCGTCTTATTTCGCTAACATATTTTTGCTGATGCAATGCCTCCACGGGTGATCCTTCAGGCCTTTCTAGCAACACCCTTCATAGAATTGAAAGGCAACATTCTTCCTCTGAATCAAAGCCCCCCCTTTCTCCCTGCGATCAAAGTGTACCCATATCCTTCTCAAACCCAATCTAAGAAGGCGGGAAAGGGTGCAAATCAAAGCTTGCCCCATCAATTCTCAAGCCCAATCGAAGGCTATTCATTCCCACTCCATAGCTCAATCGAAGGAGGCAGAAAGGGTGCAAATTGAAGCTTGCCCACGTCAATTCTCAAGCCCAATCAAAAGAAGGACAAAAAAAGGGTGAATCGACAGAGTCCATGGCATGGATCGAAGAAGTCTTTTCTCTTCTTTTTTTTTATACTTTTTACTTGTCTTTCGATTTGGTTGTAATAGCGTAGGACCTCTATTTTCTGCATTTTTACTGCTTTTCATATTAACTAATAGTAACTAGGCGTGCATGAAAAGACTAATAATCAAACGTTAGCAAACTTAACAAAAAGACAAAAAATAATTGAACATAACACACTTGCACATATACACCTCTAAGGTACGTCCACTTTGGTTGCCTTTAATAAAACAGTCATGATGCAGGAACACTTTAGAAAAGACCCGTAAAATCAAAAGATCATAGTCCCTCGATGACCCAACAGTTGCCTTCTCGGTAAATGATCTAGTCCCTAAACAAAATTGCTTAAGCGTCTCCACAAGTTGCCTTCGTGACTGTAACGTCCCTTTCGAATGTCCCTAACACATCCAACGATAGGGATACCTACTCACTAATAGTAGGATAGCACTGTCTAAAGGATAGGAGGAAAAGAACGACCCTTTTTGAGTATAAAAGCAGATAGCTGTTAGAAGTTTGCTCAAAAAATTTTGCACTTACACAAATACTACTTTTCAAAAACAAGTTTCAAAAACATTTGCTTTGTTAACACTCTTGAGGACTGATACAAGAGTTAAACGCAAAGCAAATCTCCGCACCAAGGCATTTTCAAAACATTTTCAAACACAAAGCACAAAGGTATTTTAAAAATGAGCAAACCTCTAAGAGCCCGTAGATAACTACGGATGGAAAGGATGCTAACACCTTCCCTTTCCATAATCTACCCCTCTTACTCAGAAAACTCTTGAAAAGGTGTTTTTTTGTTCTTTTCACCCTTTCCTTAATTTAGATAAAAGAAAAGTCGGTGGCGACTCTTGCTTACCGCGACATTTGTGAACACAATCGCAAAACCAGTATAAACAGTCGGTTCTGCCACCATATCACAGAACTATGCCATGGACTCCTTCGATTCACCCTTCTTTAGCCTTCTTTTGATTGAGCTAGGGAATGGGTGTGAGTAGCCTTCGATCGGGCTTGAGAATTAATGGGGAAAGCTTCGAGTGGCACCCTTTCCTGCCTCCTTCGGTTGGCTTTGGGAAGGATATGGGTAAACTTTGATTGTAGGGAGAAAGGGGGGCTTCGATTCAGAGGAAGAAGGCTGCCTTTCGATTCTATGAAGGGTGTTGCTGGAAAGGCCTGAAGGATCACCTCTGGAGGCACTGCATCTGCAAAAATATGTTAGCGAAATAAAACGCAGGACCTGGGCTGCGCGCGCTGGGTCTTTTCAGGCTATATCTGCAACAAGTGTTAGCAACAAAACAAATGTAGACCTGGGTGTCGAACCCAGGTCCTTAGATTCCCTGTCTAATTCGGATCTGGAGTTATTTCGTTCTGCAATACCAAGAATCCTGAGATTCGAAGGAACCAAATTCACGTTCCCTAATAATGGAAGGTCAGTGAGGACTATAATCTATCTAACGCTTCATTACAAACATGCACAAACACATCAGAAGGAATAAATGCACTTAGATTAAGAAAATGAATTTCAGAATTATACTTATGGCCAGTATGCTTCGATCTGCAGCTTTGGGTGTGGAGATGTTGAAAATTTTGACAACCTTTGGTGGGTTTGTGGGAAGCGTATCTCTAATCTCCCCCTTTTTGGCTTGCAAGCATGCTACTTATATAGAGTAGGAGGGAGGGGACAAGAGAAGTAATGTTTGTAACATCCATTTGAATGCCATGAATACCAATATGTAACCTTGGCCAAAGTTAAGGGATTTTGTCCATTTTTTAATTTGGCATAAATGTGGACATACTGGCCTTCGAATGCTCTCTTTCGAATGGGCTGATGGCCTCCTTTGAATGGACCTGATTCAGCTCCTTCAAATTGTTTTGGTTCCGATTCGAAGTATTCAGAACTTCCCTCTGCCTTAGTATGCCAATTGAAGGACATTTTGCTCTGATGTTCCAATCGAAGGAAGCTCTGATGCTCCAAATTGAAAGAAGCTCGGATGCTCCAAATCTAAGGAAGCTCTGATGCTCCAATCAAAAGAACCTCGGATGCTCCAATCGAAGGAACCTCTGATGCTCCAAATCGAAGGAAACTCTGATGCTCCAATCGAAGCAACCTCCGATGCTCCAAATTGAAAGAAGCTCTTATGCTCCAAATTGAAGGAAGCTCTGATACTCCAATCGAAAGAAACTCTGATGCTCCAATCGAAGGAACCTGTTGCAAGGCCACTCGAAAGGCTTTGCTGAAATGCCAATCGAAGGGCGTTTTGGAGATGCCAATCGAAGGGAACTTGAAAACACTACTCACAAATTTCCTTTTTCTTAGGCAAGGGTCCGTGACCAACCATGTAGGGGAAGACCTTTGAAAACATGAGAGAGCAAATTTTAGGATACAACATTGACCTACCAAGTTTCACTGAAGGTAGAGAGAAAATATATCATAGCACCGCCGTTCACTGATGATGAACTACCAACGTTCACTAAGGGTAGCAAAAAGATAATAATCACCAACTTTCACTGATGGTGACCTAACAACTTTCACTGAAGGTATAGAGAAAATATATCATAGCACTGCCGTTCACTTATGATGAACTACCAACGTTCACTGAGGGTAGCAAAAAGATAACAATCACCAACTTTCATGATGGTGATCTACCAACTTTCACTGAAGGTAGAGAGAGGAAATATATCATAGCACCGCCATTCACTGACGATGAACTACCAACGTTCATTGAAGGTAGAAAAAATATAACAAGTTTTTTCCCAAAATTCTGGAGTTTCACCTAGAACGGGTCTCAACTTCTTCTTTAACCAAGGCATTCTGCCTGGAAAGGGTAATAAGCTGTCTCAAATAAAGAGACTATCACTTCTAAAGATCTCACAATAAACTATTTATGTGATATTGAAAGACTTTCCATCCACGGGAGTAATTTGACAACGAACTGCAAACTATCCACTCATAGAGAAGATAGCAAAAAAGGTAACATCGACTTTTACAGGGAAGTATAAGTTGCTCAAATAAAGAGACCTGCTACTTTCCGTTATAAGATGGATTGTAAAAATGACTTTCTGGGGAAAGCAAAATGACCTCTTGGGGAAGGAACCATGACTTCCTGGGGAAATGCCAATATACTCCTGCTGAGGAGATAAGGTCTTCTCGTGCAAAATAAATGCATGTTCTCAAACCAAAACTCAAAGCTTGCAGAAATCCAAAGTAATAATATTGCTGAGGATCAAGGATTCAAACCAAAAATAAACTGGAATAAAACGGTCCTCCAAAATACATTCTTTGAGAAATAAACTCAAGAGGGAAACCCAAATCATTCAAACAAAGAGCTATATAAGAAGGCTAAAGAAAAAATCTTCCACGAGGGATAACTCAATGGGGAAATTGAAAGAATATACACTTTCTGCTTATGGATGACACTCTATTGGGGGAGGATAACACAACTCTGCAAAACAGGGTAATATGTCAACAAAATATTAATGGGTATGAATGAGAAATGACTTGCTAAGTTTAGTTATGCATGATGTATGTATGAATGTATGAGTGTTATCGTGTATATGTTGACAAAACATACATATAATACTGGGGATAAACAAAAAAAACCAACTCGGGCACACACAACACTCGGATATATCACATCCAAGGCGATCATTCCAAAAGAAAATAAGCACCAATTGAGGAAACAAAGTCCTACCGTATGGCTTAACTTTAATGGGGAGAAACATAACATAGCGACAAAGAGATACAGATACAGGGATATAACATCCTTCTCCAGGCTTCACCAGGGAATAGCACGCAGACTTCAATGGGGAAATAAATGTTTTCAAGTGTAGCACTTCTACTGGGGATTTCAAATCTGGTTTGAAATAAGGCAGATGGAAACCAAATTGTCAAAACATCCACTGGAGAATTCAGGCCAACTTTAAAGCAGAAAAAACATACAGACTTCACTACGGGAGATAATGTTTCATCATCGAGACATCAACTGGGGACTTCGTGCTGACTTCATTGGGGAGATCAACACCACATCACCGAGGGGAAACCAAGATACGTTCTTATCTAGGGAAACTGGAGATACGTTCTTCTTTGAGAGGAAATATTTCACCAACTTCTCTGGGGAGAAAGAACTTCTATCAAATAAGTGAGGCCTTCACTGGAGAATCTTGGATTGAGTCTTCATATCATGCAAACTTAAAATGAAAAAACGAACCAAATCTTGACTGGGGATACTGGGATCACAAACCCAATACTGCACCTTACGCCAATTGGTATCGCATTCAATATACAATAAACACGCGCATACCAGTGAAATCAACCTAAGAAAACCTTCCTGGGGAAAACAAAACTTCTCAAAACTATTGGAGTTCATCCATTCCTGGGATCACCACTTTTGTTTTCCTCTTGAATCACAAAATCTTAAAGTAAAAGTAAGTTGTAGATTCTTTTTGAAAAAACAATTGTGTTATTTAATCCTTTTTTCTTTGAAACTTATTATCAATAATAAATGAAGTTTTTGTAAGCTGAGTAGAATAAGAAATACAAAGAATTGGGTAAAAGCTCAAATTTTATTGAAAGAATGGTAGTCTGCGAATGGCGAGACTCCACAGATGATTACAATGTTCAGAAAATGGTAATATGTAATGGAAAAGATACATTGAGATACAATGACCACTATTCCCTCTATCAACTTTGAAATTCTGAGCAGCAGCTTCTGTTGAAGTATGATGAGGATCCAAGAAGATTGTTGCTTCCATGATCATGTCTTGTCTGATCTTGTTACTTGCCAAGAAAGTCCCTAACTTTTTCCTAAGCTGCCCTTGCGGGTTTTCAACTTACCGGGAAATTTATTTTGTTTATGTCTCTAATTTTTGCCTAGACCGCCCTTTCGGGTTTTCGGCCTACCGAAATGCTCTTTTTTTCTAAGCCGCCCTTTAAGGTTTTCAACTTAGCAAACTGTTCTTTTTATTTATTTAGGCGGAGTATTTCTTGACTGCATCAGCATTCATTGGATGTGGGAACTCCTCGCCATCCATAGTTTCAAGAATTAATGCACTGCCAGAGAAGGCTTTCTTGACAACATATGGGCCTTCAAAATTGGGAGTCCACTTGCCCCTAGAATCAGCATTAAAAGACATGATCTTCCTGAGCACGAGGTCGCCTTCTCTGAATTCACGAGGTTTGACCTTCTTATCAAAAGCTTTCTTCATTCTCTTCGATTAAATTCAATTGGTCAAATATGTTTTGGACCCATTCAACCTCTGACAACTTAGTCTCCACTATCATACGCAAAGAGGGAATCTCAACCTCAATTGGGAGTACCACTTCCATTCCATACACAAGGGAGAACAAGGTTGCTCCTGTTGACGTGCGGACATATGTCTGATATCCATGCAAAGCAAAAGGGAGCATTTCATACCAATCTTTATAAGTAACAACCATCTTCTGGATGATCTTCTTGATATTCTTATTAGCAGCTTCAATAGCCCCATTCATCTTTGTCTTGTACGAAGATAAGTTGTGATGTACGATCTTGAATTCTTCACAAGGTTCTTTCATCATCTTGTTGTTTAGATTCGAGCCATTGTCGGTGATAATTTTGCTCGGCACACCATACCGACATATAAGATTATTCTTAATGAAGCGCACAACCACCTGCTTGATAATGTTAGCATATGAAGCAGCTTCCACCCATTTGGTGAAGTAATCAGTTGCTACCAAGATAAAATGGTGTCCATTTGAAGCTTTAGGTTCTATCATCCCAATCATGTCAATACCCCCACATAAAGAAAGGCCACGGTGAATAAATAACATTAAGAAGTGTCGGAGGCACATGAATCTTGTCCATATAAATCTGGCATTTATGGCACTTCTTTGCAAATTTGTAATAGTCAGATTCCATTGTCAGCCAATAGTAACCTGCCCTTAGCATCTTTTTAGCCATCAAATGTCCATTGGAATGAGTGCCAAATGAGCCTTCATGAACCTCATGCATCAATATGTTTGCTTCGTGTATATTCATGCATCTAAGCAGGACCATGTCATAATTTCTCTTGTACAACACATTTTCACTGAGGAAGAAACTGCCATCCAATCTTCTCAATGTATTTTTATCTTTATTTGATGCACTAATTGGATATTCTTGAGTCTGAAGAAAATGCTTGATATCAGAATATCAAGGTTTCTCATCTGCTACCTCCTCTGTTGTAAACAAATCAGCGGGCTTATCCAGTCGCCGAACTATAATTCTAGGTATATCATTCCAAGTATTTACTTGATACATAGAAGCCAGAGTTGCCAGAGCATCCGCCATTTGATTTTCATCTCTAGGAATGTGATGGAATTCAACTTTATTAAAGAAGGGTAACAATCTTCTAGCATAATCTTTGTAAGGGATCAAGCCAGGGTGACGAGTATCCCACTCTCCTTTAATCTGATTTATTACCAAGGCTGAATCACCATACACGTATAGAAGTTTAATTCTGAGATCAATAGCTTCCTCGAGACCCATGATGCAAGCCTCGTATTCTGCCATATTATTAGTACAATCAAACGTCAACCTTGCAGTAAAAGGAATGTGTGATCCATGTGGAGTGACAATCACAGCACCAATTCCTTTACCATAAGCATTCACAAATCCATCAAATATCATACTCCAGCGAGATTCAGGACCAGGACCTTCCTCATGCAATGGTTCATCACAATCTTTCACTTTCAGAAACATCACATCCTCATCGGGGAAATCACACTTCACGGAATGATAATCATCAATTGGATGGTGAGCAAGATAATCTACCAACACACTGCTTTTAATAGCTTTTTGAGTGTGGTATTCGATATCATATTCAGATAACAGCATCTTCCAGCAGGAAATTCTCCCAGTAAGAGCAGGCTTTTCAAAAATGTACTTGATTGGATCCATTTTGGAGATCAACCAAGTAGTGTGATTCAACATATATTGCCGCAAAAGTTTTTCCGCCCAAGCCAGAGCACAGCATGTCTTTTCCAGCATGGGATACCGCAATTCACAATCAATAAACTTTTTACTGAGATAATAAATGGCATACTCTTTCTTCCCTGTTTCATCTTGTTGTCCCAGAATACAGCCCATGGAATTATCTAACACTGTCAGATACATAATCAATGGTCTTCCTTTCACAGGAGGGAGAAAGATAGGAGGTTCAAGCAGATATTCTTTAATACTTTCAAATACCCTTTGGCAGTCATCTGTCCACACACAACCTTGATCTTTCTTTAACAACTTAAAGATTGGTTCACATGTTGCAGTCATGTGGGAAATGAATCTGGAAATATAATTCAAACGCTCGAGGAACCCTCTGACTTGCTTTTCAGTTCTCGGTGCTAGCATCTCTTGAATTTCTTTTACTTTATCAGGGTCAACTTCAATCCCTTTCTGGCTAACAATGAAACCCAATAATTTCCCTCATCGAACATCGAAGGTTCATTTATTTGGATTCAAGCGGAGACGATACTTCCTCAAACGCTGAAACAACTTCAATAAATCTTCAACATGCCCTTCTTCAGTCTGGGATTTAGAAATCATATCATCAACATATACCTCAATTTCCTTGTGCATCAGATCATGGAATAGGGTTGTCATAGCCCTCTGGTACGTTGCACCAACGTTCTTTAACCCGAAGGGTATCACTCTATAACAAAATGTTCCCCAGGGTGTGATAAACATTGTTTTTTCCATGTCCTCAGGCGCCATTATTATTTGACTATAACCGGAAAATCCGTCCATGAACGAGAAAACTTTGAATTTTGATGTGCTATCCACTAACATATCAATGTGTGGAAATGGAAAATCATCTTTTGGACTAGTTTTATTTAGATCTCTGTAATCTACGCACATGCGAACTTTTCCGTCTTTCTTCGACACTGGACAATATTGGGAATCCACAGAGGGTACACTGATGTCACAAGAAAACCGCCATTAATTTGCTTTAGAACTTCTTATTTAATCTTCACTGTCATATCTGGGTGAGTTCTTCTCAACTTCTGTTTGATTGGCGGACACTCTGGCTTCAGCGGCAAACGGTGCTCTACAATATATGTATCTAGACCAGGCATATCTTGATAAGACCAAGCAAAAGAATCCACATACTCTTTCAATATCTCAATCAACCTGCTCTTCACATCAGAATGCAACAATGCTCCAATCTTGACTTCCTTCAGATCTTCTTCTGAACTCAAATTGATTGCTTCCAATGGCTCTTTATATGGCTGAATGGCATTCTCCTCCTGCTCAAGAAACCATGAGACCTCTTCTGGAATTTCATCAAAGTCTTCTTCTTTGGCCCCATACACAGGACATTCAAAGTTGGGAGAGGGTGCAGGGTCATTGTATTCAACGGGGTTTTTAATTAATCTGCACATATGATTTATGATTGCTTTTAGAAACTGACACATATAACAAGTGATCATGCAAATTGAATTTCAGTTATTATTTATTTTGAAAGGTTTTTTCTGATTACCATTTTCCAAGAAAAAGCAGAAAATAAAGACACAATTTGGGAAACAAAGACAACTTTTATTATTGATTTTAAAAGTCACAGCAAATAGATAAGCTCGTACAATATTAATACTTTCACCTTGGGCGGAGTGAAAGCTTTTAAAAAAGGTTAACAAAATAAGTTACTTTGAAACATGCATGCAAGAGGGAACATCAATGGTGATCCAGTTCTGAACCCTAACTCCGTGCGTCACATGATTTGGCATTTCTAGCTCTGCTTCATCTTCCACAATGGCATTAATCCCATAAACAACTAGATGAAGATAACCCCCACTACAGAAGATATCTTGATACTCGCCTGCAGCAGAATTCGGCTTCATGCCCTTATCTTTATCATTCTTCACATAGAACCCCAAGCCAGCTCTATTCTTGTTTACAGGTGGATCCGCAATCTGTCCCCAAACTTCACTATGGCCATTATGCACAACCTACTGCGCATCCTTAAGCGAAACCATATAATTCTCATTTCCTCTTATGTTGTTAATGGATAAATCTTGGAACTGAGTTCCAACATTATCTTCATCTGCCTCCACAATGTTGAAAGAGGACAAATGAGATATCAATAATGCATGTTCTCCATTTATAATTACCACTTTTCCTTCACGTACAAACTTTAGCTTCTGGTGTAAATTCTAAGTGACAGCCCCTGCCTCATGTATCCACGGTCGTCCCAGCAAGCAACTATAAGTGGGTACGATATCCATGACCTGGAAAGTAATCTGAAACAAATGCGGGCCTATATGAATAGGCAAGTCCACTTCACCAATAATAGATTTCCTTGATCCATCAAACACTTTTACAATAATGAAACATGGGCGCATGGGCGTTCCTTGATATTTCAACTTCATAAGTGTACTCCTCGGTATAACATTCAATGCGGATCCATTATCAATCAGCATATTGGATAGTGAATCGTTCTTACAATTCTTAGAGATGTGGAGGGCGAGGTTGTGATTCCTTCCTTCTTCGGGTAATTCATCGTCGCAGAAACTCAGGTTATTACATGACGTAATGTTCCCCACTATGCTGCTGAATTAGTCTACATGCATATTACTTTCTACAAAAGCTTGGTCCAATACCCTCATCAAAGATTCTCTGTGAGTAGAGGAGTTCATCAATAAAGCCAAGATAGATATTTTTGAAGGAGCCTGCAATAGCTGATCCATAATTTTGTAGTTTCTCATCTTGATTATCTTCAAAATATCATCCACCTCCTTCTCTAGTGTAGATCCACTAGATTCACCCAATGCCTTCAAAATATCAACAATTTTCTTTCCAATACTAACATCCCCACGAATAACTGGTGCAAATACACAACCACTGCGGGTCACTCTGCTAGTCTCAACAGTATTTCCAACATCAGGCATTGGTTGGATGGGAACTTCCACACCATCCTCTAAGATTGTAGCATTATATTTATAGGGTACAACCTTATCTGACTTGTAGGGGACAGGACACGGCAAACTAATCACCAATGGAGTAATAGCTGGCTTGCTATGATACTCAATTTCAAAATGGGCAGGTGCACCAAAACAAGGCACAATAACGTTTACCCCTTCTTCAACACAATTAGTCATTATGGAGTCATTTCTGGAAAACAAATCCTCATCTGAGGAGAAATACTCATCTGCAGAGGCATACTCATTATCTGACTCTTCTTCAGCCAAACAAACCTCAATCACATCAACTTCATGGTAATCATCCCTTTGACCTGTAACCTTGATGGTTCCATTATCTAACAACAACTGAACACCTTTCCTCACAATTGAACATCCTCGGGAGTCCCAGTGGCAAATTCGGCAAGATCCATACCGATGTTCCACCTAACCAACCATGTGGCAGAAAGTAGCATGAAATTGTACAAGATCCTTATTCATATACTCCACATCAAAAATTCTTAACTCCCCAGGACATCCAGAAACCATGTTTACTTCCTCTATATTCTGCCCTAGGCCTGATTATGTGGATGAGGCCCTCATCCATCATCTCTTGCAAATCAGCCTTTATCGTGTCCCAACCCTGTATGTCTGTACTGCAAATAGCACAACCGGCATGATCATGCGTATATTAGCTAAATTCACAGAGGTCTGCATGCATTTTCACCAAATCTCCTCTAACCAGATTAATATCAAATTAGGGCCCACATCTTTGAAAGATAGAATACCGAACTTCAACAATTTCTGCACCTCAGTCTTCAAAGGATAACAATTCTCAACATTATGCCCTGGTTCTCCCTGATGAAAAGCACATGTTTGGTCTGCTTTGTAGTACCAAGGAAACGGTGATGGTACAGTGGGAGGTGGTCGGGTTTGAACCAACTTCTTCTGAATTAATGTCGGGAGTAACTCTGTATAACTCATAGGGATAGGGTCATAACTCTCCCTCCTATGATTATACCCTTGATTCCCCTACTGGGATGGTCTCTGATAAGCAACGGTGGTTGGTGCTACACAAAAAACTGGAGTAACTGAGGCAACTTGATGATGACGCTGATAACTTCTTCTAGGAGGATTAACTCTCCTCTCTTGTATAACAACATTTGTATCTCCTTACTTCTTTTTGGTAAACCCATAGGATGGCTTCTTCGTATTTCCAAAACCTTCACTCTTTATTAAACGACCCTCTCTTACAGCCTCTTCTAACCGGATACCCATGCCTACCATTTCAGTAAAGTCACTTGGCGCACTCGCTACCATCCTCACATAGTAGAAAGCACTCAGAGTCTTCAAGAAAATCTTAGTCATATCCTTATCTTCCATGGGAGGAATCACTTGGGCGGCTACCTCACACTATCTCTGTTCATATTCTTTTAATGATTCCCAGTCTTTCTGAACCATGGCCCTGAGCTGATCACGGTCAAGTGCCATGTCCACATTGTATTTGTATCGTCTTATAAATGCTTCTCCCAAGTCATTGAAAGTATGGATATTGACGTTGTCCAAACTCATATACCACTTCAGCGCAGAACCAATCAAACTATCCTGAAAAAAGTGAATCAACAGACGCTGATCATCAGTATGGGTAGACATTCTTCTTACATACATCACTATATGAGCACGAGGGAAAGTGTTGCCCTTGTACTTTTCAAATTCTGGGACCTTAAACTTCGCAAGTATCTTAACATTTGGGACCAAGCATAATTCATTCACATTCTGCCCGAATAATTCCTTTCCCCTGAGGGCCTTCATCTCTCTCTACATCTTGTCAAACTACTCTTCAAAATCATCCATTATATCATAAAGACCCAAGTCTTCACTTTGTGAAGGAAAAGGGAGACACATATCATCATTAACAAATGGAACCATATTCACCGAAGGAGGCGCATCAGGAGCAACATGCACCACAGGAGGTGCGGGAGTAATAGTAGTCTAAACAACTGGAGCTTATTGAGGACCAAGATTGAAACTTTCACGCACAAAATTCTTTGGCATTCTCCATGGATAACCTTGAGGCATGCGACTCTGAACAACGGTTGGAGTAGCAGACACGGGAACAGGCGGAGCTTCAGTAGTAGTCCTTGTTGATTGAGGTTGTACACTCGGTGGCTGATTCTGAGCAGCCACCAGAGATTCCATAAGAGCAGTAAGATTGGCCATGCCGGCCTTCAAAGAAGAAACCTCCTCGTGCAGCTCGCGATTCTCTTGTTATAAGTTGTCCATCTTCCTTCTGAAATTAGCTCGAGTGTTGTAGTGGTGAGACAGCTTGCTGAACGAAGTAAAGAAGCTTGGTAAGACACTTGGATATGCATAACAAATGCAAGAAATATGTGTAATATGATGCATGATATGCAATGCACATGATTTATTTTTAATATTTCAAGAGACTTAAAGATTTATAGACACGTTGCAAATATCAAAGTAATAACACGTTTGAAATACTGAAATTTTTTATTATAATAACTTCAAAATGGATTACAAGTTTCAATAATCCCAAGTACAAGATGAAAATAAAGTCTAAAACCCTAAAAAGCAAAGCTGATGGAGATCATTCTATACGCTGGCGCTTCCCTGTAAGCCTGGCAATTTGAGCCTTCAACCTCTGGTTTTCTTCTGCATACTTAGTGGCAACCTCCTTCCAATCTCCTGAATCAGGAAGTGAGCAACTAGCACCTGGCTGAGGCTTAGGAGAAAATAAATCCCCTTTCCTCTTCATGGTCTCTACAACCCGACTCTCAATAATCTCAATCAAGTTATCTTTCTCCTTCAAATCTGCTATATAGGAAATCTCTAAAGTTTGGCACTTATTCTTCCAAGCATCCTTTTTCCTGCTGCGTCCTGACTAAAGCAAGTTGTAGCTCTTCCACATCATCCAATAAGGGAGGAGTGGTCTTCACAAACAAATCAGGCATAGGTGATTCCCGGGAATACGACATCTTCAACTGAATAGCTCTCGTTTGGACCCACTAAAGATAAGGTTCCAAAGAAACAGCCTCTCTCGGTCCCAAATCTTTCCTACTCTTCTTATGAATGTGACGACAGGCATTCGCAATCTGCTCCCTAGCTTCCTTATGGTCTTCTCCCTCCTTCAGAAAGAAACTACTCAAATGAATACTATTTGGTTTATCCCTCATCAGATAACCAAGCTGTCGCCGTGCAAGAACAGGGTTGTAGTTAATTCCTCTCTTTGTACCAAGAAGAGGTACATTGGGGAAACTACCACAACTTTCGACAATCTCTATATCCTGGTAAGCTTGATGATACCAATCAATATCCAAGTGAGTAAGTGCCATGATCTTAGGAGCCCAACGGGATTCCTTACTGACATCCTAAAAAGCATCAGAGGCGTACAATAGAGTCGTACAATAGATAATCATTCCCCCATGATAAGAATTCCGAAGATTAATAGAGTAATAAGCATCTCCCAACAATGTAGGAACTGGGTTTCCAATCATGAAGATCTTGATAGAATTAACACCAACAAACTTGTTCACATTAGGAAATAAGAACAACCCGTAAGCAAGTAGAGCAAAGATGGCCTCAAAAGTAATTGTACTCTTCATCCTGGCAAAGTAACGAGCTTTCTCCAATAAGAACTGAGCTGGTGATCCTCTAATCCCTCCTTTAGTAGTCATATGGGCTTCAACCTCAGACTTTCCCAGATGTATCAAAGCAACAATATCATGTGATTTTGGCTCACCCTTCAAACCGGTGAAAGGAACACGATCAGTAATAGGTAAATCCAACAGATAAGAATACTCCTCCAATGTAGGCATCAACTAATAGTCAGGGAAAGTAAAGCAATGATACATCAGATCATAGAACTGGACCAATGTCGAGAGAATACCCTCTTTCCCAGAGTCTATATCCTTCCTTCAGATATTACAAACTTCCCGATTAACTCGATAATTAGTAATATTCTCAAGAAAAACTCATTCGGGCGTAGTATTGCATGATAGCTATTTCCGGATTACTCCGTCATAGCTTCTGCACTACACCTAAGAGGAAAATATGGGTTAGGTATTCTACGGTTCTTAGCTTCAGCAGGCTCCCAGGTTGAAAGCAGCACGTCTTCCCGATTACTCAGCAAATGACGCTACAGTCAAAGGGGCCTCCACTGAGTGGGGGATCTCATGCCTCTTTTTTTAGGATTACTCCCTCAAAGTTAACATGACTATACCGCCCGTCCTATCTTAAAGTTTTCCCAAGTCCAGGTATAGGACTTATAAGTAATCACCAAGCACCCTAAAAACCAAGAAAATCCAGAAAAATATATAAACAAAGATAGGTTCAATCTACTTAGGGGTGGACCAACAAGAGGTCAATCTGTCCCCAGTGTAGTCACCATTTTTTCTGTAGCAGTAGAAATGTTTAAGACTAAGCCATTGGATTGACTAGACTTATACAGATCAAAAGAAAAATCGTCACCGCACTTTATTGTTTCCAAAGGAATGGGAAAAGAGCGAGTAACCCAAAAGAGGGGGAAAGATTCAAGGTAAGGGGGTTGGTTATGCAAAGGGAAGGTATTAGCACTCTAAACATCCACAGTACTCCGCATGAACCTCTTTGAAAAAATCTATATATTTTGGCTATAAAATGTTGTATGTAAAATAGATGGTGGAGGTGAGAAAAGAAATTTATTTTTTTATGAATTTTGCACCCGCCGTGGTTGTGAACATTTAGTGCCTACGTACCACCTTTCGTGCAATAGGGGATCAGGGTACACGTAGTTCCTCTTTTAAAAATTAAAAAAAAAACACAAGTGTGTTGATTAATTTTATGAGATAAGACATCAGCGTCATTGTCCGTATGGAAAACATGCTTACTTACCACAATCATGAGAAAGGATAATTTGCATCATCTCAAAGTGGAGGGTATGGCTTGGATTTTAAAATCAACAATGCCTCACTCAACACCCAAGTGGAAAATATCTCTCTTCACTACATATTATAGAAGTATAGTTGTTTGCATCACTACAAGGATTGACAAGAGTCCACCCTTTTGAGAAAGGTTTTAAAATAAAAAGCCAAAGTGGCAAAATAGTTTGAAATGAGATTGATTGACTTTTATTCTTCTCACAAAAAATGTCAATGTATTATTAAGTTGATTGAAGTTTATTTATAAAAAAATATTTTGAAAATGCATGGACCTAAGTCCAAGTTTATTATGAAAGTGATTCAAGTTTCAAAACAAGAAGAATTTTTAAAAGTAGGAAGAAGATTTTTGAAATTAAAAAAGATTGAAGGATATGAAGAGACTATCCTAAAGCATAAGGTAAAAGTTAGGGTTAAGAACCATCTAACCATCAAGAAGCCAATACTTGACATTATGAATCAAGATAGAATTCCCATTCTTTGGATTAAAACTAAGCAAGCAAAGATACTAGATCTCTTGAGAGAACCAAACTTCAAGTGTATTAAGTCTTCACAAAAATTGGGCAGAGTAACGGTTGTATACGGGTGAATTCCAGATTACAAACAAACAATATAATCACAATAACCTGCACACAAAATAAATAAACAACCCAATGTCTTGAGGTAAACCTCAAGAGCTCCAGACAAAACATCAATTAAGGTCACAAGGTCTCCAACATAGGCCAAAGTTTATAATCCTAAGTCCAAGAAGTCCAATGCTCCATAATGCCAAGGTTAGTAGCCAAATAGTCCAAGTTTTATTGAAGGGTTTTTTAGGGTTCATGTTGATTATTAGGTGTCTTGAAAAAATAAAAGAAAGGCTAAAGTGAGCAAAATAAAAATAACAAGAATATAAATGCTCAAGTGAGAAAAATACAAATAACATGAAATGAAATGCTTAAAGTAAATGGTACATAAAGCATAAAAAAATTAAAGCATGAAGTGAAATAAATTAATAATCAGTGGTTAGTTGAATGACAATCTTGAAACTTGCATTTGGAACTCATTAAAGGATTGGTAGAACCAAAGCCTCCATACAACAATTTGCATTTTCTTTTTGTCAAGTATATCATCCATTTGGAATCCTCACAAGTACCATTTAATGATCAACAATGTTTAAGTGATCTGCGTTGACCAAAAGTATTATAGATCCATTAGAGGATTGGTAGAACCAAAGCCTCCACACAATGAATCTCAAAGTTATTGGATCAAAAGGATCAAATTAACATACTTGGGCTTGCAAATATAGGTTTAGGCCACGAATGATCATTCATTCGAATCGAGACAAAATTTAGCGCTATGTTAAGCAATCGTAAGTGAACTTATATAGAAATCGCACCTATTTTGAGGTCGGTCAATAGCAATCTATACACCATTTGTTTTGAGATATGATATAGAGATCATGCTCCAACAACACTTAGTGCAATGAGAAAGGGATGAGATGAAGAGGGGTGGGAAAGAATACAAACCACATTTGAATTAAATTTTAATGAAACTATTATTAAAATCATTCATCCATTTTTATGGAGTTAAACTCAACACCATGGATCCAATGATGTTAACAAAGTTCATAATCAAAAATTCAACCGAAGATCAGCCAGAAAATAATCGTAAAATAATATTGCATTTAATATATACATTAAAAAGGTTTTAAAATGTTTTAAAATAGAAATAAAAGAGAAAAATATCAACTATGTCCAAATTAATGAAGAAATAAAAATTAAGACCATAGAAAAATCAGAAAAAGACTCAAATATTTTTACAAAAATTTTGGTAATTTTTTAAGTCAGAAACTATTTTTAAAAATTAAAAGAAATAGGTAAAATAAACAAAAAAATGATAAAAAATAACAAATTCAGAAATAAAAAATAAATGTGGTCACCAATATTTGTCATAGTATCATTGGATCATTCCATGATTTTTTTCAGAATTTAAAAATGCATAAAAGTATTTTTAAACATTTAAAACAATTCAAATAAAGTGAAAATTTATAAAAAATATCAAAACACAAAATAAAATTGTGAAAAAATAAAAATCAGAAAGAGAAAAATCAAAAATATTTTCATAATTTTTTCAGATTTTTTGGACGAACAATGAATTTTCTATGATTTTTGAAGTTTTAAAGCAATTAAATATAAAAATCAGAAAATAAAATAAAAACCAAAAAGATGTGGACCAATGGATGAGAGTCAAAATGCGTTAGTAATCAAATTAAAGGATCTGGTGCGCTGTGCATATCATGGTCATTAGTGAATAAAACACTTGATCACTTATTAAATCAGAAATTAAAAAAAATAAGTGGCGTGCCTTCATTGGTTGGAAGATGACACGTTGGTCATCTTCAACCTCCAGCCAACGTGAATTGTAGGTCTCTCAAACTGTAAAATCAGAAGCTCAGACCTATGTCATTCGCTTCGTCCCTTCAAGACGAAGACAACCACACCTTCACGACAAATTTATATAAACTGTAGCTCAAGCAATTTGGAAGGAAAGTTTTGAAAAGGGATTTGAAATTTCATGGTCAAAACATGTGTCCAGATAAAAGTAAGCCTTGCGACTAGAACCGGGGCAATGAGAGCATCACAATGATATCAAAGTTTTGAAGAATTGATGGAGAAATCTACCTATTGAAGTTGAGTTGCAGAGCTTTGAAACTGGACTTCTATGGAGCAATATAGGGCACGATTATTGAAGGTAATATATGGTTAGCTTCAGGGAAGATCAAGGAAGGTGAATTGATAGAAAAATTGGATTGAAAAAGCCTTGAACACTGATTTCGAAGTTACAGAAATTTAAGTTATGGAGCAAGTTTGGAAGGGTGATTCTGGTTGTTCAAGCTCGAGAAAATGAATGGGGTAGTTCATGTATTTATAGGAGAAGCAAATGGGATCAAAAGGAAGAGTGAATGATTCATTTTGGAGGGAATTCGTGTGAATCTGATGCACGAGTGAAGTGTGATCTTATTTTCACCAAAACTCATCCAATCTTTGCATTTTGAGGTGCTAAACACTTCTGGCAAGTTTGTTAATCAAGTTTAAATCAAAAACGCGCTTAAATCTTGTGATTAGAGGCCACATTATTGATTTCAAAATTCTGACTTGGTGACAAATTCAGTTCCAACTTACCAATTTCAAAATAATGGCATTTTCAACTCAAGGGGTCTTTGGGCTTGATTCTTGATGCTTTAGAAAGATGAGGTTGCAAGCTTTGCAATGGAAAAAGAATGGAATCAAATGGATGCTTGAGCTGAAAGTTGCATTGAGTCAAAGTTGGGAGGAAAAGGTTGACTTTCCATACTTAGAAATATTTCAAATTTTTCTTCAAAAGTGACCTATAATGTCTTGTATCCAAACATGGCCTTCCACTTGGAATTTTCTCTTGACCAAAAAAAATATGGCATGAAATAGACCTCTTGAATGACATTTTGAAACTTGAACCATTCAAAATCTCCAAAATTTGAAAGAGTCGTGAATTGTTGAAGTTGGCAAAAAATCATGAAATGACCTATAATCTTTTGCATCCTTAGGGCATCTTCTATCCATTTTCTCACTTTTCACATAAAAGAAGGAATAAATATAACATCCTCAATATCAATGTGGAAAAATATTGGGCTTAAGGTGATAAAAATTGACCAAGTTATGATCATTTGAAGTCACACTTGAGAAATTGGGGATTCATCTGGAGGACTTGTAATCTTTCTTCATCATCAAGTTTCTTCCACATGAAAACTCCTTGAAACTTTTGAAGTTATTTGTTAATAACCCTTTGAATAGAAGGATTTTTTTTGAATCACTCAAAAATACCAAAAGATGAGCAAGATATACTTCTTTGAAGTTCAAAACCCTAGCTCCTAGATCAAGAAAATGTTTTGAGGGACTTTGACAATTTTGAATAACCTTCTTGTACCAACACTCTTGATTTGTAAATAGAAGTTGCTGAGGATGATAATGAGAACTCATAGCCATAAAAACCACTTCCATATCTTGAGAATTGAGAGAAATATGCACTTGTGATCAATGGGAACAAGACTTTGTCCAACCATGACAACTTCTTCCATCAACCCCTTGTTCTTTTGAATCAATTTGATAACTTTGAAATGTGATGAACCAAAATAAACCTTTCCATGCCATTTCTTACAAAACAACTTCAATGGTGAGGTTTGAAGTTCTCAAGCTTTATTGACTAGGACATGGAAATAAAGTTATGGACCCATGGATCAACTTGCTAAGCCACATTACTTTTACCTACATTATTAACAAGTAAGACAAACCAACATTGCATTTTATCAACTAAAAAGAAAATCAAGACAAAATATTCATGATCGCAAAAGAAAACAAGTCAAGGTGCTTGGTGATTCTTCAAAGAGCAAAGCTAAAGATAGGGAGGAGAACCAAAATCCCTAATGTGATCTTGTTGTGATTGAATCAACATGGTATGATGAAGGGATCTCAGGGGAAAAATAGGGGTACAACAGATGGATTCTCAGGGTATAATTAGATCAAGATGGTGCCTGAAGACATGGGGAAGACTACTTTTGTTACACAATGGGACACTTTTTGCTACAAGGTTATTCTTTTTGGGTTGAAGAATGCTGGCGCAAAATATCAGCATGCCATGGTAGCTCTGTTCCATGACATGATCCATTACGAGATAGAGGTCTACATAGATGACATGATAGCCAGATCCTAGACCAAAGAGGAACATCTTGACCCTCTACACAAGTTGTTTGAGAGGCTGAAAAAGTACAAGTTGAGGTTGAATTCGAACAAGTGCACCTTTGGGGTAAGATTCGTTAAACTCCTAGGTTTCGTAGTCAGTGGAAAAGGTATTGAAGTTGACCCTACCAAGGTCAAAGCTATTCAATAAATACCCGCTTCCCATACAGAGAAGGAATGGAGAGGTTTCTTGGGACAACTAAATTATATTTCCAGGTTTGTTTCCCATCTGACTGCTACTTGTAAGTTATTCTTCAAGTTGCTGAAGAAAGATCAGGTAGTGAAGTGGAATGACGATTGTCAAACAACCTTTAACAAAATCAAGGTGTACCTCTAAGAACCTCTAATTCTGATGCCACAATTTGAAGGAAGACCTTTTGATCATGTACTTAACAGTATTAGAGAACTCAATGGGGTGTGTACTGGGCTTACATGACAAGTTTGGTCAAAAAGAGCAGGCAATATACTACCTTAGCAAAAAATTTACCGACTATGAAATAAGATACTCACTGCTCTAGAAAACTTGATGTGCTTTGGCATGGACTACTCGCCGACTAAGACAGTATATGTTGACCCATACTACTCTATTGATCTCTAAAATGGATCCTATAAAGTATATATTCGAGAAACCCACTCTCTCCGAAAGGATAGCCCGATGGAAAATGGTCTTAACAGAATATGACATCCAGTACACCACTCAAAAGGCAATCAAAGTAAGTGTACTGGAAGACCACTTGGCTCATCAAGCTGTAGATGACTATAAATCTATGAATTTCGAGTTTGCGGATGAGAATATTATGCTGGTTACAGATTGTGAAGAGCCTGGACTGTATGAAGGGCCTGAACCAGGCTCCCGATGGAATATGGTTTTTGATGGAGCTTCCAACGCACTTGGTAATGGAATTGATGTTGTGATTACCTCTCCTAAGGGTTTCCATACGCCCTTCACTGCTAGACTTTGCTTTGACTATACAACAACATGGCAGAATACGAAGCGTGCAGCATGGGTATCAAAGAGGCAATTAACATGAGAATCAAGTTCCTGGATGTATACGGGGACTCAACCCTAGTAATCAGTCATATTAAGGGAGAATAAGATACGAAGCATTCAAATCTCGTTCCTTATCGAGAGCATGTATTGACCTTAATCCCACACTTCGAGGAAATCACTTTTGAGCATATCCCACGAGAATAGAATCAGTTGGAAGATGTATTGGCTACCATGTCATCTATGTTCAAAGTCAGATAAGATAATGAAGCTTCTCGAATTACCATTGAGAGACTGGACGAACTAGCACACTTACAAAGTTGATACTGACTGAGTAGAAGAGAAGCCTTGGTTTCATGAAGTGAAGAGATACCTCGAGGCTCAAGAGTACCCTGAGGGATAATCTATCAATGACAAGAAATTCATATGGAGGTTCTCTGCTAAGTTCTTCTTGAACAATAAAATTTTGTACAAGCGCAACCATGACTCGACTCTGCTTCTTTGTGTGGACAAGAAGGAAGCTGGGAAAATTATGGAAGATATGCATGAGGGAACCTTTAGTACTCATTTCAGCGGACATATTATGAATAAGAAGATTCTGAGAGCGGAATATTGTTGGTTGACCATGGAAACTGATTGCCATTATCACTCAAGAACTTGTCACAAATGCCAAATTTACGCTGACAAGGTACACGTGCCTCCAGTTCCTCTGAACATCTTGACTGCTCGTTGGCCGTTCGCAATGTGGGGTATTGATATGATTGGAGAGATCAAGCCTAATGCATCTAACAAACATTGTTTCATCCTCGTCGCCATTGATTATTTCACCAAGTGGGTTGAAGCAGCCTCGTTTGCCTCCGTTACAAAGAGTGTTGTGGCCCAATTCATTAAGCATAATATAATCAATCATTATGGCATCCCCGAAAGGGTCATCATAGACAATGGTACTAATATTAACAATACTATGATCACGGAACTCTGCACGCAGTTCAGGATCAAGCACCATAATTCTTCTTCGTATCGACCAAAGATGAATGACACAGTGGAAGCCGCTAATAAGAACATTAAGAAGATTATATAGAAGATGAAGGTGACATATAAAGATTAGCATGAGATGTTACATTTTATCTTCATGGCTATCTCACCTCCGTACGAACATCAACTGGGGCAACCCCATTCTCTCTAGTCTACAGTATGGAAGCGGTCCTACCCATCGAAGTCCAGATTCCTTCTCTAAGGATTATGAAAGACGTCGGTTTAGACGAAGATGAGTGGATTCAAACTAGGTTGGACCAGTTGAATTTGATCGACGAGAAAAGGCTTGTGGTTGTTTGTCACGGTCAGATGTATCATAAGCGTATGATCAAAGCCTTCAATAAGAAGATCAAACATCGGGTATATCAGGCTGGTGATTTGGTAATAAAGCGCATCATCCTTCTGCAAGGTGATCCCAGGGGAAAATGGACTCCCACCTATGAAGGGACATTTTTAATCAAGAAGATATTTTCTGGCAGTGTTATGATACTTACCACCATGGACGGTGAAGACTTCCCGCACCCTCTGAACGCGGACATAGTCAAAAAATACTACGCATGAAAATGACTCGCTAGGTTGACTAGCCCAGGAAAAAATAAGGGTATCCCGATGATAACACCGAATCGCACTATGTTTCTGACTCGAATATCACATGTTTTCCTTAGTTTTATTATTGTTTTTCTAGTATTATGCCCTTATTTCCTTTGTTTTCAGGTCACGTGTCCTTTTAGAGCCTTCAGAGAAGAAACGAGCGAAAACGCCAGAAAAATAGGGGTTTTCCAAGAAAATACACACATGGCGTCCAACTCCGCGCCGGCTATAGGGAACGCACTGACATGGCGCACTTTCACCAAGGGGCCAACTGCCACGTTCCCATGATCTCTCCATTTTCAATCACCGCGCCCACAGGGAGGGTGGCCGCGCCCGCGGCCTTCACAAACCATTTCCCGCTCAGAAGGAGTTGAGGGGCATGCTCGTCTTTACAGGGTTTCAGGATCTTCTATAAATAGCAAGTTCATTTCATTTTCGTTTTCATCCAAACTTAGATGCAAACTTAGATCCAGTCAAGTTACTGCTTAGGCATATATTACTACTTTGTAAAGTGATAATCTTCTCACATCGGGAAGTTATCACACTTGAGTGTGCGAGTTTGTATTCAAGTTTGGAGCACTTTGGTTGAAATTTATCATACTATCTTTTACATTTCCACGACTTGTATCAGATTCAAGCCTCCGATTGGAGCAAGGTTCTAATTTAATTGCTTTCATTTATTTTATGCTCTTACCATAGTCTACATGTTTTATAGACCCTAAATTCTCTTACCATAGTCTACACGTTTTATAGACTCTAAATGCTCTTACCATAGTCTACATGTTTTATAGACTCTAAATGCTCTTACCATAGTCTACACGTTTTATAGACTCTAAACGCTCTTGCCACAGTCTACACGTTTTATAGACTCTAAACGCTCTTACCATAGTCTACACGTTTTATAGACTTTAAACGCTCTTATCATAGTCTACATGTTTTATAAACTTTAAATGCTTACCATGTCTAGCTAAATTTATTAGGGTTAGAATGTAAGGATCGAATCATAACTATGTTCTGCATGCCATGCTAATAGAAATACCTTTGGGATGTTTTAGTTTTTAATACTGGTTTAAATGTGTTCAAAAGTTTATGGGTAAGATCGAAAGCCGTCCATACTTGAGATTAAGCCAAATTAGTTCTTGACCAAACGAAAAGAGCGAAAGCAGTTCGTTTGGTTAAGTAGGATTACTTGATATAATTTTAGAAAACGATTTTGAAACTATGCGGACGCATTTGTGGGATTAAAATCTGATTCTTGTTCAAAAGCCAAGGATCTCTTTAAGTTAAGTTTTCCAAATTAAAACACTTTTTCACTAAGTCAAAATAACTTGTTTCTTAAAAATAGGTTTACTTCTTTAACGCGTTAGGCACCCTTTATAAGTGACAATAAAGGAATTTAATTTAAAGAGTAAACTCGGTTCTTAGTATGCGAAAGCTACAAGTTCCTATTAAACAGTTCTTTGCTAAAAATGGAAAATATTGCCCAAAAGTAAATACTATACATGCATGCTAGGACACTGTCCGATCTCGTGATTTACATTCGATCCCGTTTGTTTTATCTCTTTAATTTTATTCACTTTTATTTCCCTGTACTGAACTCAATCCCTTACTGATCTGCCTTAGATAAACACCTTAACAATATAATCGGTAGATTAACAATTGGTCTCTATGGTTCGATAATCTTATATATTACTTCGATAGGTTGTGCACTTGCAGTTATAATTTAGACTATACAGTAAAAGCCCATCAAGTTTTTGGCGCCGTTGTCGGGGACCAACTTTGCCAAATTTCGTACCCTTTTTGTTATCACGTTTAGACTAAGGCTACTTATTTAGCCGGTAGATGCATAGAAATTGTAGCACCGGTAACCTAATAGATCCTTTAGTAGAACCTGAACGTTTCGCTCAAGCCCGTCTCTTTATATGAAAGTTGAAGAAAGTTATGGCTGAGGACCGTAATCAAAGACCGCTTAAGGAATTTGCCCAACCATCTAACGAGGAACCTAGTTCTAGTATAGTAAATCCAGCTATAACAACTAACAACTTCGAACTAAAACCCTCTATTACAATTAGTTCAACAAAACCAATTCGCTGGTCTCGCTACCGAGAACCCAAATCAACACTTGAAGGCAATTATCCAATTAGCTGACACCCTCAAAGCAAATGGTGCCACATCTAAAGAAATACGCCTAAGATTGTTTCCATTCTCTCTAAGAGGGAAAGCTCACGATTGGTTAGATTCCCTCCCTGCCAATTCGATAACAACTTGGGAGAACCTTAGAAGAGTGTTCCTTTCCAGGTATTTTCCCCCTAGCAAAACCGCTATTCTTAGAAACCTGATCACTGGATTCACCCAAAACCAGGGAGAATCTCTATTTGAAGCTTGGGAAAGATATAAAGACCTTTTAAGAGCTTGTCCACACCATGGTCTAGAGCAATGGTTGATCATTCACACCTTCTATAATGGACTCCATTATAATACCAAAATGTTTATCGATGCTGCCGCAGGTGGTGCGCTGATGAACAAACCTTACCCTGAAGCTTGTGCCCAGATCGAAGATATGGCCCAAAACCATTACCAATGGGGGGCAGAACGAGCGACAGTGGAGAAGAAGGAGACCCAAGGAGGGGTGCATGAGATAAGTAGAATGAACATGATGCAAGCTAAAATGGATGCCCTAGCCTTAAGAGTAGATAACATATCCCAAAACCCTGCCATAGTAGCTGCACTCCACTCGGAATGCGAACTCTGTGGAACCCAAGGACATCCAACTTCAGATTGGTACCTATTGAATGAGTCTAGCTCAGAACAAGTAAATTACACCCAAGGAAACCCGTTCTCGAACACCTATAACCCTGGATGGAGGAATCACCCGAATTTTTCCTATAAAAACAACAATCCAATCCAACATCCTGGAACACCCAGACCGCAAGGTTTTAAACCTCAAAAATCAAACCAACCTATGCAAGCTGTGCCACCAAGACCAAATCTTAGGGAAACCCTAGATACTTTTATCGCAACCCAGACTCAGCAAAACAAAGAATTTATGAACCAAAACGCCCATACAAACGAACTAGTAACACAACTAGCAACTAGGTTTGACCAAATGATGACCCATCATAAGATGCTCGAGACTCAGATCTCGCAAGTAGCTCAAACACAAGCCACGCAAACCACACCTGGAGGAAAATTCCCTGGACAAACTCAACCTAATCCTAAAGGACAAGCGAATGCTATCACTCTAAGAAGTGGAACCGCTTACGATGGACCGAAACTTCCAACGATGTGTGTACCCGAAAAACCAAAAAAAGATAGCATACCTGAGGACCAAGTAGAGAAACCAGAGGAACCAAGAACCCAACAGAACCAGGTGGAAGAATCGAAAGATAAAACTTATACACCACCTCCACCCTATAAACCTCCAATACCCTACCCGCAAAGACTTAAACAAAACAAGATATAAAGCCAATACCAAAAATTTATCAAAGTAATAGAGAAACTCCATGTAGAGATTCCCTTTACCGAAGTGATTACCTAAATACCATCATATGCTAAATTCTTAAAAGACATCCTGTGAAACAAATGCAGACTCGACGATCCTAAACCCCTAGAATGTCATTCCATCTCTGAAAATAAACTTGCAAAAAAGGACAAAGATCCTGGAAGTTTTTCTATTCCTTGCATCCTAGGAAATCATATGATCGACAAAGATTTCTTAGACCTAGGAGCAAGCGTAAGCTTAATGCCTTTGGCAGTCTGCAAGAGGTTAAACATAGGATAACTACAACCAACCAAAATGTATTTACAACTAGCTGATAGATCTGTCAAGTATCCCACAAGGATATTAGAGGATATACCAGTTAGAATAGGTCAGTTCTATATCCCAACCGATTTCGTGGTAATGGATATTAAAGAAGATGACAAAATCCCGATTCTCTTAGGAAGACCATTCTTGTCAACCGCTGGAGCTATAATCAATGTTAAGAAAGGAAAACTTACCTTCGAAGTAGGAGATGAAAAGATAGAATTTATCCTCTCTAAATTCCTTATGGCACCTGTGATAGGAGATGCATGTTATGCAATCGACATCATTGATGAATGCGTAAACGAACTTGAGCAAGATGAATCCTTAATTAAACTACCATAAAAACCCATTCTAGAGGATGATGGATATAAAGAACCTTACATTGATGACAACCTCTTTGAGTGTTTAGCTCTTCCACCCGATCCTATGCCGTGTCTTAAAAAGCCATCTCTAGAACTCAAAGAACTACCCAAGAATCTAAGATATGAGTTTTTGGACGAAGAGATGAATCGCCCAGTTATAATTAACGCCACTCTAGGCCAAAACGAAACAAATCAACTCTTAGATACCTTGCGAAGATACCCTTCAGCATTAGGATATAAAATCTCTGACTTGAAAGGGATAAGCCCGTCCGTATGCATGCATCGGATCATGCTAGAAGAAAATTTGAAACCCTCTAGAGAGCATCAGAGAAGAATAAATCCTATTATAAGTGATGTAGTTAAGAAAGAAGTTCTTAAGTTACTGGAAGCTGGTATAATATATCAGATACCGGATAATGAGTGGGTAAGTCCTGTACATGTGGTGCCGAAGAAAGGAGGCATCACGGTTGTTGAAAATGATAAGGGAGACAAAGTAGCAAAACGAACAGAAGGAGGATGGCGTATGTGCATCGATTACAGAAAGCTAAATAAGGCGACTAGGAAAGATAATTTCCCACTTCCATTTATAGATCAGATGCTCGAACGTCTAGCTAGGCATTCATATTTCTGTTATCTAGATAGATATTCCGGATTTTTCCAAATCCCTATTCACCCAGAGGACCAAGAAAAAACTACAATCACCTGTCCTTATGGAACATTTGCCTATAGGCGGATGCCCTTTGGACTCTGTAATGCACCTGCCACCTTCCAACGTTGTATGATGTCCATATTTGCGGACTATCTCGACAGAATTATGGAAGTATTCATGGATGATTTTTCTGTATGTGGATTAGATTTCAAAAATTGTCTCTCGAACCTTGAGAAAATCATAGAAAGACGTATGGAAGTGAACCTTGTGTTGAATTGGGAGAAGTGTCACTTTATGGTCAACGAAGGAATAGTTTTAGGGCATATCATCTCCGAGAGAGGGATAGAAGTTGACAAAGCCAAAATAGAAGTTATAGAGAACCTCAACCCACCTAAAACCGTTAGGGAAGTACGAAGCTTTCTAGGACATGCTGGATTCTACGGATGCTTTATAAAAGACTTCTCTAAAATAACAAAACCATTAACTAACCTTCTTATGAGAAGTGTCTTGAAGCCTTCAACATTCTAAAACAAGCGCTGATTTCAGCTCCTGTCATTCAACCCCCTGACTGGGAGCAACCATTTGAAATCATGTGTAATGCTAGTGACTATGCAGTTGGGGTTGTCTTAGGGCAAAGAAAAGACAAGAAATTACATGTCATTTACTATGCCAGTAGAACCCTAGATACCGCCCAACTTAACTACACAACTACAAAGAGGGAATTGCTAGCTGTAGTATTCGTAATCGATAAGTTCCAATCTTATTTAGTAGGAGCTAAGATTGTAGTTTATACTGATCACGCAGCAATCTGATATCTGTTAAATAAAAAAGACGCTAAGCCGAGATTGCTCAGGTGGATTCTCCTACTCCAAGAATTTGACTTAGACATTAAGGATAAGAGAGGCACTAAGAATTTAGTAGCCGATCATCTATCTAGGCTAGAACATTTGAAACCAGATCTAATACCAATAGATGATCACTTCACTTACGACGGACTGATAGCTAGGATAAACACAATGAGCGAGGATGACTCTGAAACCTTGATAACGCAATTTTATATAGTATATTTGATTTAATTTTCATAGGTAATGTTAGTATTTTTATCTAATTATTTCATTTTATTTCCATATTACGCCGGTATTTCTATTGTTTCAGGTATTTTATTTTAATTAGACAAATTGAGCAAAGTGAAGAAGTTCAAGAGTTATTGGACTAAAGGTGCAAGAAATGAAGAGAAGGGGTGTGCAAAGCAATGATGATGGATCAAAAAGAGTCTATTATCTCCAAACGGGCCCAATAGAATTCAAACCCACGCAGCAAGAAAAACCTAAAAGCGCATGCAAGAGTGAGACACACGTCTCAACTCTCTTCCTACAATTGAGGCGTCCGCCTCGGACTTTCCCCTTAGTGGGAGGCGCCCGTCTCAGCATAGTCAAAGGAAGAAAAAGTCAATTGGGGCGCCCGTCTCAACGTGGGCAAGTAAGAAGAGAAATTCAAGGATACGTGGGACACGAAAATATCTGAAGAGGTGGTTACGTTCAAGGACTATAAGAAGACATTAGAAAGTGAAAATTGGGACCGTTTTTGCTTAGAATTTTTTCCAGTTTTCAGAATTTTACTTTCATTGCAATTTACTAGTTTCCAGTGTAATTCGATTCCTAGTAGTTATATTTCCAGCCAATTTTCTTTTCCTTTTCGAATACTTAGAATTTACTCCCGTTGAAGAACGAAGATTCTGTACGGATTGATTCAAGCTTCAAAGATTGTTTCCAGCATTATTTAATTCAGGTTCTTTATTTATATCAATTAATTAATTATTTGCATGAGAATATTTATTTAGCCATGAATTTATTTATGATTATTAATTCCTTTAATGTATCCATGTCCGTTTTTCTGAGTATGTCTGGCTAAATTATTTAAATATCGGTATGTAACGAGTTAATTCGAATGGATCCAGAATAAACAGGCTTGATTATATTTCATAAAATAAACACTTTTTCTGATTTAGTTATCTAGTTTATTTTGTTAAAAAGGTTTAGAAACCAACAGAGCGACAGTTTGAGGTTAATAAACCGACTAAGATTAGAAACCAACAGAGCGACAGTTTGAGGTTTAGAATCAGATAGTAGATGCTAGGTATTGTTTTTAAAGACTGCGACAGCGTTTTAAAACCAATTAAACTTTATTTATTTTCAAAAAGTAATTTTAAAATCAATGGGATAGCGAAAGCATACATCAGAGTTTAAAATTATAATTTACTTCAATAGAGCGAAAGTTTGAGAATAGATTTTTGAATAAATACTTTTTGCTGAAAAAGATATTATTATCACTTTTAGAAAATGAGCCTGTAGAAAGCCGGATTCTTTAGTGTTAACGACGTACATACCGATATTCGCATTATTATTATTTCAATTAGAATTAAGTTTTATTACCCGAAAATTCCCCAATTTAATTATTCGATAGCTATAGCTTTACACAGTAGTTTAGGTTACGTTAGTTCGATTTATAGTCCCTTAGGTTCAATATCTTTTAAAACTACGCGATAGGGCTGTATACTTGCAGTCTCCCGATTAATTTAGACGATAAAGTCGCGATCAAGTTTTTGGCGCCGTTGTCGGGGACTATTTAAGTCGATATCATAATTTTATTACGAAGTATAGACTATAGCAACTATTTCTTTTCCCTCTGTGTATGCCAAATACTCGCTCTCAAGGCGCGCCTTTGCATATACCTATATACGATATCGAGCGTTACCTTATATTAAGGAGACGAATTCAAGAGTATTTAGAACGCAACAACCTTCCTCCGACCAAACTTCCTGACGTTGAAGAACTCAAGAAGATGGCTGATCCTGATGCTCCTGCTCCTCGTCCTCTTAAGGACTACGTTGTTCCTTCTCAAGCAGAGCCTCACAATAGTATTGCTGCTCCTACTATCGCTCGAAACGATTTCGAGCTAAAACCTTCGCTTCTTTCCGCCGTTCAGCAGAACCAGTTTTCTGGAGCTCCTACTGACGACCCGAATCTTCATCTGTCAGTGTTTGTGCAGTACGCAGACACTGTAAAAGTGAATGGTGTTAACCCCGAGGCGATATGATTGCGCCTATTCCCTTTTTCTCTCAGAGACAGAGCTCGCGCATGGCTCCAATCTCTTCCTTCCAACTCAATCACCACATGGGATGAGTTGAAGAAAGTCTTCTTGGCTAGATATTTTCCTCCAAGCAAAACTGCCATGCTCAGAGCCAATATCAATGGTTTCAGACAAAAAGACAATGAATCACTCTTTGAAGCTTGGGAACGTTATAAGGACATGCTTAGACTCTGTCCTCATCATGGTTTAGAAGAATGGCTGATCATTCACACGTTCTACAATGGTCTCTTGTATAATACGAGATTGACTATAGACGCCGCAGCTGGTGGCGCACTGATGAATAAACCATATACTGAAGCAAGACAACTTATCGAAAGCATGGCTCAAAACCATTACCAATGGGGTACGGAGAGAATTAGCGTAGAGAAATCTCAAACAAAAGGTGCCATGGTTGAAGTGAATAGTCAGGATGAAGTCAACGCTAAAGTGGAAGCTCTCACTCAAAAGCTCGAGAATCTTACCACCACTCCCGCAGCTACTGTTGCTGCAATTGCTCAAACTTGCGACTTATGTGGTATTCAATCACATCTTGCTCCAGAATGCCCACTTTTAACAGGAGTTCCAGTTGAACAAGCGAATTACGTACAGGGTAATCCTTACAGCAACACATATAACCCTGGCTGGAAGAATCATCCTAATTTTTCATACAAGAATAACAACGCGTTATACGCACCTGGACAAGCTCCTGCTACACCACCTGGTTATCCTAAGGCTATCCCAAATCATCCTAATAATGGTCCTAACACGTCTAATGCTCCTAGGAAGTCTAATTTGGAAGTCATGATAGAGCACTACATCGCTACTCAAAACCAAACCAATAATGCTCAATCCCAGACTAATAAGGAGGTTCAAAATCAGAATATACACATTAATGAGCAGATGAAGCAATTATCTAACAAGCTTGACGCTTTAGCTACGCATAATAAAATGTTAGAAACACAAATCTCTCAGGTAGCTCAACAACAAGCGGCTTCTGCTGCTCCTGCTGGCTCATTTCCTGGACAGCCTCAACCTAATCCCAAAGGACATGCAAATGTTGTTATCTTAAGAAGCGGAACAGAGTATGATGGACCTGAAGATCCCAGAAATAATAGCCCAGCTATGCAACAAAACTATGACAAACAATCTGAAACTAAAGATAAAGAAGAAAAAGAAAATCAGAGAGATAATAATGAAGATACCACGCAAAAAGACGAAATTTATGTACCCCCACCACCTTATAAGCCTTGTATCCCATACCCTCAAAGGTTAGCTAAAACTAAGAATGTGGGTCAATTCAAGAAATTCGTGGATCTTCTTAAACAACTTAATGTCACAATTCCTTTTACCGAAGCTATAACTCAAATGCCATCCTACGCTAAATTCCTTAAAGAGATTCTGTCCAATAAGAAAAAGCTAGAATATAATGAAACTGTCATGCTTACTGCTGAATGTAGTGCAATTATTCAAGACACAATGCCTCCTAAACTCAAAGACCCTGGAAGTTTCTCTATTCCATGTGTAATTGGTAAATTTGTCATAGATAAAGCTTTATGTGATCTTGGAGCCAGTATAAGTGTGATGCCGTTATCTATATGCAAGAAACTTGAAATGGGAGAACTCAGACCAACCAAAATGTCCGTTCAATTAGCAGATAGGTCAATTAAATATCCTGTAGGAGTTCTCGAGAATGTTCCTGTACGCATTGGCCAATTCTATATACCAACCGATTTCATTATCATGGACATAAGGGAAGACGAAGTTACCCCAATCATTCTTGGAAGGCCTTTCTTAGCTACAGCCGGTGCAATTATAGATGTAAAAAGAGGAAAACTTACTTTTGAAGTAGGTGAAGAGAAAATTGAATTTATCCTCTCTCAATTCCTGAAAGCACCTGCAATTGAAGATACTTGTTACTTCATGGATATCATCGATGAATGTATAAAAGAAGCTGAGCTTGAAAATGAAGACAATCTCGATGAAAATCTGATTAGTAATCTAAGTGAATGCTTAGTTATAGCACCAGATCCTACACAATGTTTAAGGAAACCATCCCTAGAACTCAAAACACTTCCTAAAAATCTAAGATATGAATTCCTAGATTCCGAGCTTGAACGACTAGTGATAGTCAATGCAGAACTTGGCGAAACCGAAACTGAAAAACTTTTACAAACTCTGAGAAAATATCCAACAGCCTTAGGATATAATATCACTGATCTTAAAGGAATAAGTCCCTCTATCTGTATGCATCGCATTATGCTAGAAGAAGATTGTAAAACTTCAAGAGAACACCAGAGGAGACTAAACCCGATTATGAGCGAGGTTGTGAAAAAGGAAGTTATGAAGTTGTTAGAAGCAGGAATCATATATCCTATATCCGATAGCAAATGGGTTAGTCCTGTGCATGTTGTACCTAAGAAAGGAGGTGTCACAGTAGTCGAAAATGAGAGAGGAGAAATCATAACTAAAAGAGTCGAATCTGGATGGAGGATGTGCATCGATTATCGTAAACTTAACAAAGCCACCAGAAAAGATCATTTCCCTTTACCATTTATTGATCAAATGTTAGAACGTTTAGCTAGACACTCTCATTTTTGTTTCTTGGACGGTTATTCAGGTTTCTTTCAGATACCTATTCATCCTAATGACCAAGAGAAAACAACTTTCACATGCCCTTTTGGAACCTTTGCTTATAGAAGAATGCCATTTGGTTTATGCAATGCTCCTGCAACTTTTCAAAGATGTATGATGGCAATATTTACTGATTTTCTGGACAATATTATGGAAGTCTTCATGGACGATTTTTCCGTCTGTGGACAAAGCTTTGAAGAATGTTTAGAAAATTTAGAAAGGATATTAGAACGTTGTGTGAAGGTTAATCTAGTACTTAATTGGGAGAAATGCCATTTTATGGTACAAGAAGGAATTGTTTTAGGACACATTATATCCAAAAGAGGAATTGAAGTCGATTCTGCTAAAATCGAAGTTATTGAAAACCTTCAACCTCCGAAAACTGTTAGAGAAATCCGAAGCTTTTTAGGACACGCCGGTTTTTATCGACGATTCATTAAAGATTTCTCTAAGATAACTAAACCCCTAACTGAGCTATTAATGAAAGACGCTGAATTTATCTTCGACGAAAAATGTTTAGAAGCATTTCAAACACTTAAGAAAGCATTAATTTCTGCGCCTATAATGCAAACTCCAGATTGGAATGAACCTTTTGAAATAATGTGTGACGCAAGCGACTATGCCGTAGGAGCTGTTTTAGGACAGCGAAAGGATAAAAGACTCCACGTCATATATTATGCAAGCAGAACCATGGACGAAGCGCAGATGAATTATGCTACAACCGAGAAAGAATTCTTAGCAGTGATCTTCGCATTAGACAAGTTTCGTTCCTACTTAGTAGGATCCAAAATAATCATATACACTGATCATGCTGCTATTAGATATCTCCTAACCAAAAAGGACGCTAAACCTAGACTCCTGAGATGGATATTGCTACTGCAAGAGTTCGATTTAGAAATCAAAGATAAGAAAGGAACCGAAAACGTGGTAGCAGATCATCTCTCTAGACTAGAAAATCTTAAACATGAACAAGTGCCGATCGATGATGAATTCCAGTATGATAAACTAATTGCCCACTTGGAAGACACAGAACCAGATAAACTCATGGAGACCACCTTAGCCGTCTCCTCAGTGCCTTGGTATGCCGATTTCGTAAACTACCTCGCTGCAGGCGTTTTACCACCTGAACTTACCTACCAACAGAAGAAGAAATTCTTCCATGATCTTAAACAGTATTATTGGGATGGACCTTTACTTTTCAAGAGAGGTCCCGATGGAATTTTCCGCCGATGTGTGCCAGAAGAAGAGATTGAAAACATTATAAAACACTGTCATTCTGCACCTTACGGCGGACATGCGAGTACATCCAAAACTTGTGCAAAGATTTTACAATCCGGCCTCTATTGGCCTAATTTATGGAAAGACGTACATGCCACCATCTTAAAATGCGACCGGTGCCAACGCACCGGTAATATATCTAGACGTGACGAAATGCCACAAAAAGGCATTTTAGAAGTCGAAATCTTTGATGTGTGGGGGATAGACTTTATGGGACCCTTTCCATCTTCATCTGGCAACAAGTATATACTCGTGGCTGTGGATTATGTCTCAAAATGGATCGAAGCTATAGCTTCTCCAACAAATGACACCTGAGTGGTAATTAAGCTGTTCAAGAACATAATTTTTCCTAGGTTCGGTATACCCAGACTCGTTATAAGTGATGGTGGATCTCATTTCATTTCCAAAATCTTTGAAAAATTATTAGGAAAATATGGAGTTCGACATCGCATAGCTACACCTTACCATCCTCAAACTAGCGGACAAGTTGAAGTTTCAAATCGCGAGATAAAACAAATCCTTGAAAAAACTGTCGCTACGTCCAGAAAGGACTGGTCCTTTAAACTTCACGAAGCTTTATGGGCTTATAGAACTTCCTATAAAACTCCCATCGGTACCACCCCTTTCAAGGTTATTTATGGTAAGTCATGCCATCTCCCAGTTGAGTTAGAACACAAGGCCTATTGGGCCATTAAGAATCTAAACTTAAGTTACACTGCCGCCGGAGAAAAGCGTATCCTAGATATTAATGAATTGGAAGAACTTAGACAGGATGCGTACGAAAATGCTAGGATTTACAAAGAGCGCACAAAGAAATGGCACGATAAGCATATATCTAGGAAGAATTTTAACATCGGTGACTTAGTATTACTATTTAACTCACGATTAAAATTATTTCCTGGAAAATTACGATCTAGATGGTCCGGACCTTTTGAAATAACTCGAGTTTATCCAAATGGTGCGATAGAGATTAAGGGACCTTCGATTGAACCGTTTATCGTAAACGGGCAGCGTTTAAAACATTACCATCTAAATGAACTCGAGGGAACTTCTCAAACAATAAATCTAGACGAGCCACACGCTTGATTAAAAGCCTAGTTTTTAGTCCTATTTGTCGAGCTTACGACATAAAACAAAGCGCTTTGTGGGAGACAACCCACCCTTTTTATTATTTTTTATTTTTTTATTTTCCTTCTTCTTATTTTTCATTTCTTCTTTAGTCTATTTTTAACAAAAACAAAACAAACAAAAAATATCTCTATTTCTTTATCTATTCATTATATTTCTCCTCTTTGTCTTATTTCTTTCTATTCTATGTTTTTTTCTTCTTATCGGCATTTTGGCCAATGCTGATCTTCTTTATTTTTCTTCTCGCCAGGCTATATTCTTGCTTCTTATTTCTCTTCCCTCTATGTCTCGAGTTGACAATATGCCAGTTAGTTTCAGAGGGAGAAATCAACGCACCAAATATGGAGTTTTATCCGAGCGTGAGATGCTACCCACTATCTACCCTCATCACGGTGCTATGACTGCTCTTGGTATTCGTGATAGTGTGCTTTTTCTGCTGAATCAGATTGGGTGGGATAGTTCACGCTTTATGACTTGCTATGCCACTTATCGGAACCTTACTTTGGAGTTCCTCAGCTCTTTGATGTACTTTCCTACTCATGGTTTCGCTTTACGCCGTGGGCTTATTATCTTCAGACTTTTTGGCATCACTTTCAAGTTTAACCATAAAGAATTGGGTGAGCTTCTTGGTCTTCCTAATGGCATAGGAGTTTATCATGAAACTCAGGAGGAGTGCCTTGGATTTAGAGAGCTTGACTATTTTTGGGGATCTATTTATGGAATCCTTAACCCTGAGCCCGAGGACTTTATATCAGAGAATATCCACAACCCGGCCTTCAGGTATTTCCATAAGATTCTGGCCCACACCATTTTTGGAAAACCCCAGAATGTCACTACTGTTTCTAAAGACGAGCTGTTTATCACGTATTGTGCTTCGCAAAACCGTCCGGTTAATGCGATCACTTATCTGATCCGTACCTTTGTGGATCTCATTGATACTGATCATGCACCCATTCAGATGGGAGGTCTCGTCACTATGATTGCAAATGTTGTTGGACCTCGACAATCCTTTAAGCATCTGAATGCTTTTACGGGTATTACTTGCATGACCATCGAGTTCTGTTTCAACACTGGTATAATAGGTGATCTTGGCCCGACTGAGTTTACCTTGTTGATTAATGGTAAAGTTATGCAGCTGTTTACCTTGCCTAACCCTGCTACGAGTGTGCATAACAAAGCCAACTGGCTTTTTGATCTTGATCAGCAGCCTTCTCCGCCCCGCACTCCTGAGACTCCGCAAGATTATGAGGTTTTGGAAGACTCTGAGGAAGATCCCACTGCTCCTTCAGGTTATTATGATCTGGGCCCTCCTCAACATGACTCTACCGCTCACTCTGTTGCTCCTGACACTGTTATGCATGAGGCTCCTACCACTGATTATGCCCCTGTCATCCACGCTCTCCAGGTGGAACATCAGGCTTTGAGGGAAGATTTGACTAGTTTGCGAGCAGACTTCTTTGGTTTTATGGATACTGTTTCTGCGCAATTTCAAGAAGTTTTCTCCTATTTTCATTCTTCCTCCGCTCCTAAGGCAGGACCATGTAGTGGCTAGAGTTTTTAAGTAGTTCGTTATATTTAGCTTAGTTTGATTTTGTTAGGAATTACAATATTTTCGTTATGTCTTTTATGATTTACTTTCCAGACACATGATTCTGAAGATTGTAAGCAATTTTGGGTCATCATTTTAAAAAGCCGTTCACGTTATTTTCCTATAATTATATTGCAGCTTAATATATTGTATGTTATAAATATATTTTGTTATAGGAATATTAGTATTATTACATGCATACTGTCATTCACGCGCCTGTGCCTATTCCCCAAACAAGCTGAGACGCACGCCTCAGCCTAACGCGCTGACAGGAGGCGCACGCCTCCAACTTCCCATGCAGCTTTGAGACGCACGCCTCACGCGTGGTCTCCTATGTCAGGCGGGCGCCTCAGCTTTTGTCTCGTGCAGTAAAAGCTGGTCTCCCTGCATTTACTTGTCTTGTCCGTTTCGTTTTCCCATTCACCCCATTAACACATATTCAACACTCTTTATTCCCATTCAAACTATATTCCTTCCATTTCCCACCATTAATCTCCATTCAAATTTTCCCCTCCTTTTTCCAACACCCACTTATTATAATTTATCACTCTTAAATCTCCCTCCACTATAAATACCATTCATCATTCTTTCTATTTTCACAACATTTCTAACCATCTCCACCATTTCCTCTCCTACACCCATATTTTCTACCTTTTTTCTTCTTCTACCCATATCCATCTATGGCTCCACGAAACAACCAACGACAAGTTAAGCCCGACCGACCACCACCCAACCTATCCAATATCATTTTCCGCGACAACAACGACGGCCAACAACTACAAAAGTATACCAAATTCTATACCCGTTCCGTCGTCCCTACAAAATACATAAGTTTGGAATGTTTGGAAACCTTAGGAATGACCGATAGCATCGTATTAATGCTCAATAACACCGGTTTAACCAGTCTATGCACAAACCCATGTCCAACTTATGAACCACTCGTGCTTGAATTTCTTAGCTCCTTCTCTTACACAACACCTGTCGACGATCCCTACGCAACCGGAACCGCCAACTTCCGCATGTTCAACCAAGAATACTCTCTTGATCAAGAAAGAGTCGCCGAACTCTTATCTTTCACTCGCGGCGAGCATGTTCATTACAAACCTTTCGACGATGACAACGATCTTTCTTGGGATCAAGTCGGCTTCTCCTTATGGAATGATCTAACCGGTCAAACAACGGAAAGTTGGCGCGACCTCTACGCTTCCCAAATACATAACCCGGCATTAAGGTACTTTCACCGCGTTCTTGCTAACACCATCTTTGGTCGGACCAATAATCACAAGGTCAACCAAAATGAGTTGTTCATCATTTTCTGTGCCCTTAATGGTCAGGCTGTCAACGTCGCTCCTTTCATGCTCAGTCACATCCATACATGCGCGAACGCGGCAGGTACTAATCCCTTTGTTTTTGGAGGCATCATCACATCTTTAGCATTTGTTTTGGGCCTTTCCGCCGAGCTACTTTCTTTGTTACCATATATGATGCCAGCCACTCTTCTCGATGTCATCTATTGCCGAGATTCCCACATAATCTCTCCAAGACATGATGGCCGGTTTACATTGGTGATAAATCGTCGTCCAATTCCTGATATTGTGTTACCTTGTCCAAATCGTATCGACGTCCAAGTCCGCGCAAATTGGCGTTATACTCTCGATGCACCTGCCGCCCAACAACCAGATAATCTCGCTGCAAATTTCGCAGCCATGCAGGCTCATATGCTTCGTCAAGATCAGTTGTTCCATGCCATGCAACAGAACCAAGCTGAGACTTTACGTCTCGTACAGGAAGTACAACGTGATCAACAAGAGATGCGACGCGAACAGCAACAATATGCTTTTCGCCATGATCGTAACCTCGAATCCTTACAAGCTCGCATAGCAGACGCACTTCATCTAAATGATTCTAATTCTGACGTCGGACGAAGACCTCGTACTAGAGGACGAAGAACAAGAGCTCATGATTCCAAAAGCCACGAGTGATTGCCTTTCTCTTTTCATCTGCTTCTCTTTTGTTTTTATCGCATTGAGGACATTGCTCCTTTTAAGTATGGGGGAGTCAGATCATTTCCTTGCTCATTTCCATTGCTCTCTTTGTAGTATTTTTCCTTTTATTTCTTTTCTTGTATTGCAAAATTTCAATTCAATAAAATACTTATTTATGCAAATTTTAATCTCTTATACAAAAATTTAAATTTGTGCTTACTCGAATTTCCCCTATTTCTTGAGCCATAACGAATAAAATATAACAATTTTAAACACGCATTTATAAAACATTACTCAATTAGTATTAAGGTTGCCTATTATAAACAAGAATTCGAGCAACTTAGCAAAATTTCTATCGTCTTAACACTTCAAAACCCCCGATGTGTTGGATCGATTTAAGTACTTATTATACCAAAACCTTTAAAACTTAGTTTTAGATTAGCCCCGAGTAGTTTATTAAGCAGTCGGCACCGCCATAAACACAAACTACGTGGAGAGCTGATGAATATAAGTGATTGATCAAATATTCTTAAGGAATTGCTTTTATCTGAAGATGCACTTATTAAGTTAGATGATCCTTACCAGATCATTTAATCCAACAGTTGTAGAAACTATAAATTTAAATGCATAATAATCCATTATAAATTGGTTCAGTGGTCCCTGGTGCTGAGCTTGGTAGGGCGAATCACGGTTCGATCCCCCGCAATTTTTAATTGGAAAAAGGGAGTACCATATGATTAAATTACCAGAACTCCTAGCTGGCTTACTAAGATCAAATTCACTAACCAGTTACTCCACTATGTGCGTGTAAGGTAAAGGGCTTAATGTGATTGCACTAGAATGAAAACGGGTGAAATAAAACATAGTATTAGGTTAAGCTATAATGACATGACTTAAATTGGTCTGCTTAAACGGGGTTATCCAGTGTTCCTACGGTAACTTGGGTGTTTAAGTTCGACTTAAATTCTCTAACAAAAAAAATTTTCAACTAGCAACCTGGTACAAAGTGATGTATGTTCTTATATCTGTGTTTAACTGCGCGTCAGTGATTTTCACCTTTTTACTTTTGCTTGAGGACAAGCAACGGTTTAAGTATAGGGGAGTTTGATAACGCAATTTTAAATAGTATATTTGATTTAATTTTCATAGGTAATGTTAGTATTTTTATCTAATTATTTCATTTTATTTCCATATTACGCCGGTATTTCTATTGTTTCAGGTATTTTATTTTAATTAGACAAATTGAGCAAAGTGAAGAAATTCAAGAGTTATTGGACTAAAGGTGCAAGAAATGAAGAGAAGGGGTGTGCAAAGCAATGATGATGGATCAAAAAGAGTCTATTATCTCCAAACGGGCCCAATAGAATTCAAACCCACGCAGCAAGAAAAACCTAAAAGCGCATGCAAGAGTGAGACGCACGTCTCAACTCTCTTCCTACAATTGAGGCGCCCGCCTAGGACTTTCCCATTAGTGGGAGGCGCCCGTCTCAGCATAGTCAAAGGAAGAAAAAGTCAATTGGGGCGCCCGTCTCAACGTGGGCAAGTAAGAAGAGAAATTCAAGGATACGTGGGACACGAAAATATCTGAAGAGGTGGTTACGTTCAAGGACTATAAGAAGACATTAGAAAGTGAAAATTGGGACCGTTTTTGCTTAGAATTTTTTCCAGTTTTCAGAATTTTACTTTCATTGCAATTTACTAGTTTCCAGTGTAATTTGATTCCTAGTAGTTATATTTCCAGCCAATTTTCTTTTCCTTTTCGAATACTTAGAATTTACTCCCGTTGAAGAACGAAGATTCTGTACGGATTAATTCAAGCTTCAAAGATTGTTTCCAGCATTATTTAATTCAGGTTCTTTATTTATATCAATTAATTAATTATTTGCATGAGAATATTTATTTAGCCATGAATTTATTTATGATTATTAATTCCTTTAATGTATCCATGTCCGTTTTTCTGAGTATGTCTGGCTAAATTATTTAAATATCGGTATGTAACGAGTTAATTCGAATGGATCCGGAATAAACAGGCTTGATTATATTTCATAAAATAAACACTTTTTCTGATTTAGTTATCTAGTTTATTTTGTTAAAAAGGTTTAGAAACCAACAGAGCGACAGTTTGAGGTTAATAAACCGACTAAGATTAGAAACCAACAGAGCAACAGTTTGAGGTTTAGAATCAGATAGTAGATGCTAGGTATTGTTTTTAAAGACTGCGACAGCGTTTTAAAACCAATTAAACTTTATTTATTTTCAAAAAATAATTTTAAAATCAATGGGATAGCGAAAGCATACATCAAAGTTTAAAATTATAATTTACTTCAATAGAGCGAAAGTTTGAGAATAGATTTTTGAATAAATACTTTTTGCTGAAAAAGATATTATTATCACTTTTAGAAAATGAGCCTGTAGAAAGCCGGATTCTTTAGTGTTAACGACGTACATACCGATATTCGCATTATTATTATTTCAATTAGAATTAAGTTTTATTACCCGAAAATTCCCCAATTTAATTATTCGATAGCTATAGCTTTACACAGTAGTTTAGGTTACGTTAGTTCGATTTATAGTCCCTTAGGTTCGATATCTTTTAAAACTACGCGATAGGGCTGTATACTTGCAGTCTCCCGATTAATTTAGACGATAAAGTCGCGATCAAACCTATAAAGAATTTAAACCGGAAAAAGTCTCAATGATAAGAAACGTACCTTGGTACGCAGACATTGTGAACTATCTAGCTGCTGACATCATACCCCCAGACTTAAGTTTTCAACAAAAGAAAAAGTTCTTCAATGACATCAAAAGCTTTTATTGGGATGAACCACTCTTATTCAAAAGAGGAATAGACAACATCTTTAGACGATGTGTTCCATAGGAGGAAGTAGAAAGCGTCATCAGACATTGTCATGCCGCGCCTTATGGTGGACACGCAAGCACATCAAAGACATGTGGCAAAATATTTCAAGCAGGCCTTTACTGGCCAATTTTATGGCGATATGTCCACACTTACATCACCAAGTGTGACCGGTGTCAATGCACTGGGAACATTTCAAGGCGTGACGAAATTCCATTAAGAAATATTCAAGAGGTAGAACTCTTTGACGTATGGGGTATAGATTTCATGGGGCCTTTTCCATCATCAATGGGAAATAAATATATTCTTGTGGCAGTTGACTATGTGTCCAAGTGGATAGAAGCAATTGCGGCCCCCACAAACGACACGAGAGTAATGATCAAATTGTTCAAGAACATCATATTCCCAAGATTTGGAACACCCCGTCTAGTCATAAGTGATGGAGGATCGCACTTTATATCCAAGATATTCAATAAACTTTTAAACAAATACGGAGTCAAACATAGAGTAGCAACACCATATCACCCTCAAACCAGTGGCCAAGTGGAGGTATCTAATAGGGAAATCAAGCAAATCCTAGAAAAAACCGTGTCAATATCCAGAAAGGATTGGTCCGAAAAGCTGAAAGATGCACTTTGGGCCTATAGAACTGCTTACAAAACCCCTATTGGAACTACCCCATATCAATTGGTCTATGGAAAATCCTACCACTTACCTTTCGAGTTAAAACACAGAGCCTATTGGGATATAAAATCCTTGAATTTAGACTACCTAAGAGCTGGAGAGAAACGAATTCTAGACATACATAAGTTGGAAGAACTCCGCCTAAATGCTTATGAGAAAGCCATCATATATAAAGAAAGAACAAAGACATGGCACGACAAGAAAATTACTAAGAAAGAATTCAATGTAGGCGATCCTGTTCTTCTGTTTAATTCCAGATTACGACTTTTTCCTGGCAAGTTACGTTCAAGATGGACAGGTCCATTCAAGGTATCAAAACTGTTAGTATCAGGAGCTGTAGAAATCAAGAATAACTCAAGCGCTCCTTTCGTGGTAAATGGACAATGACTGAAGTTGTATAAAGGAGGTGACCTGCCTATTGACTACTCTAGTCAGACTCTGATAGACCCACCAATCCCAACGTGAAAAGTGAGATCTTATTGTCAAGCTAACGACGTTAAACAAAGCGATGCGTGGGAGGCAACCCACGATCTTTTTTCTTTATTTTAAATTTTTAAATTTTAATTAAATTTGTAATTTTGGACTGACTCATCTATCTTTTTTAGGACCAAGTTCTCTTATATCACCTTTTTCAGATGGATTTCGTTGATGGACTCGATATCATCTTCAGATGCGACGCTCAGAGGGAGCGATTTGCTACATTGTCTGCTCGACCGATGCTTCCGACTAGATACCATGATTCTGCTTGCATGGATGCACTAGGCATTGAGGCCAGTATTCGTTATATGTGCCATCAGGTCAGTTGGGATGCATATGCTAACGAGATCCACATGACCTACAAGAACCTCACCTTGGATTTCCTCAGCTCACTGGAGTATGAGCACTATGTTGGCACCAGAGAGGACCGTGGGCGGATTAGTTTTCGCATGTTCGGTACAGAGTATGCTTTTACTTTGAGACAGTTTGGAGATCTGCTTGGATTCGAGACTGCACTTACTGCCATCCCTGAGCTTCCTCTAGGGTATTTCATGAGCAGTGATATAGACAGATTCTGGAGAGCTATTACTGACGGGGGCAGCCTCGACCCATCTGAGCAACTATCTAAGAGGATTCATAACCCAGCTTTCAGGTACTTTGAGATGATTCTTTGTCATACCTTCTTCGGGAGGAGCTATTGCGATCATTTAGTGACTGCAGAGGAGATACTATTTTTATACTGCGCTAGTCAGTCGCGTCCCATTGTGAGTGGAGCTTTCTTGATAGAAAGTCTAGATATGGCTGCATCATCCTCTGAGGGATACTTGCACGCTGGTGGGAATGTGACGCTGATTGCATCTGCTCTGGGCTTGGATAGCCAGTTACTCCGCCTGACACCATATTGTGATAGTACACGCATCGACATTGACTTCTTCTTAGACCATGGCCTTATGCGCCGAGCTTCTTTTCATCCATATCAGTACAGGCTCCTTATTAACGATCAGACTATCTACTATTTCACCCTGCCTGATCCACAGATGACCTGCATCTCCAATCGGGCAAACTGGAACTACATTTTAGAGGGTTGGGGCGAGACAGTTATAAACATCACTGACCTGCCAGAGCCAGAGTATTCACCAGAGTCAGAGCCAGAGTCATACGACCCGATCACTGAGGATCCGATTATAGAGAATCCTACTCCAGAGTACACGCCTGCACCTGAGGTTGAGCATAACGTTGTTTATACTAATAACTTGACCTTACAGGAGCCTGACATGAGAGCGCAGATGGCAGCCATGAGAGCTGAGATGGCTACACTTCGCCAGGAGGTGGCTGATGTCACCCTACAGGTAGAGCTAGATGGTGCCACATATGCTGGCGAGATCGACGATTTAACACACGAGATTGCTGAGCTCAGACGCCAGGTGGCTGAGCTGCGAGGACGTGACTTTGCTGATATCTGATCATGAGACATCCACCATTGCTATTATTATTATACTATTTTTATTTTATTTCTCAGACTTACTTTTTCTGTTCAGTTGCACTTCGTACTCACTTACATTTACATATATATTGTGTGTTTATTTTATTTTCTCTTAACTTGTCTTATTTTATTTTCAAAAATTAGAAAATAAAATGTATGTGTATGATATACACATATATTTTACAATATATATATATATATATATATATATATATATATATATATATATATATATATATATATATATATTCACCTTAAAACGCTAGGTACACCCCAAGTGACAAGAGCAAGCCACCATTTTTTAAGCCCAATTGCCCAAAGAACAAAATCCGGCCCAGCTAGAAATTCAACAGGCCGCGCCCGCGGAGGGAGGGACCGCGCCCGCGGACCTCCAACGGTAATAAATGGCTACTTTTCGGAAAACTCACCATTTACTCCATTTTTTCCTATTTAAACCCCATTTTCTTCCTTATTTTACCCACATTTTCATACCTTACCTTCCATAATTTCTCCACTTCAACTAATTCTCTATTATATTTCTTTTCCCACTACAAACCTTCCAAATCTATAAAAATCACTATTTTCTTCCTCCGCCATACTATTTTTTTCCCTCCAAATCGTTCAAAACAATCAAAATGGACTTCAATGGGTATGTTCTTCGAAGCGGCAAACCGGGATCCACACAAATAAAGCTGCCCGAAAAGCTACAGTTTACGGCAATTTACTCAACCAGGTATATTGACGAAGACTGTCTCTATACTTTAGGTATTTATCATAGTGTTTTTCATTTATTAGATAAAATAGGCATGCATAATATTTTCTCTGCAAAAGAACCTACCTACCCAAGGTTTACATATGAGTTTTTAAGTTCACTTATTTATAATGTCACACCTAACACTGCTAGTACCGTAGGTGGGGTACAATTTAGAATGTTTAACCGTGAATATAGTTACTCCACCGACGGTTTAGCTGAGTTGTTAGGGATGCCTTTTGGGGAAGGTGCTATTTGTGAAGCACCCTTGGATACGGAATGGATAACCGCTGGCTATGCTTTCTGGAAAAAACTTACAAACCAAGAAGCAAATTCTTTTGATGGCCTGCTAGCCTCGAGTGTCCATAATCCGGCCATCCGTGTCTTCTGATACCTTTTAGCATCCACCGTCTTTGCTCGGGAAAACCCGAACAAGGTGAATGCTAAAGAGTTAATTATTATGCAAGCATTCCTCACCGACACCAAAATTAACCTGGTGCCCTTTATGATTGCTCACATGAGCTATGTCCGAAAAAAGGGGGCACCGATTTCTTTTGGTGGCTTGGTTACTACTATCGCTCGTGCCCTTGGCTTGGCCACCGAGCTTGCTACTTTAGAGCCACTTCCTCCTTGTAATGCAGGCCTGAAATGTTTGAAAGATACGCGCCTCTGCAAAGCAAGAAGGGAAGGTGGCTATTACCTTATGATTGGTAATGCTGTTGTACCAAGTGTTGTCCTCCCCTGTACCCGTCGCACTGACGTTAGATTGGAGCGTAACTGGACCTATGATTTAAGCGCTCCCGCTTTCACTGGTCTGTTACCTCCGAGTGTTCCTTTAGAGGAGGGGAACAACACTGATGACGAGTATGACTTTCAAACAGAGTCACCTCCTCGATTTACACCATCACACACTGCACCATCTTCTTCTAACCCTCCTGCAGGTACCGTCCCGAGCTTCCATGTCACTGAGGACATGTGGAGAGAGCATATGGCTAGAGAGGAGAGGCGTGATGCCCTCCTTTCTACGATCCAGCAATAGGTTGCCGATAACATGGCTTTCATGCAGGCGTCTCAAATTCAAAATGCCCGCTCTCTGACTACCATCATGGAAAGTCAATTGGCTTTCCAGAACCAGCAGCACCGTCAGCAGACTAGCTTTGCTACTCACTTCCAATTAATGGAGGCCACACAAGGCACATTGATTGGTCGGACTAGGGAGTTACAAGCTGCAAATGCTGCTCTCACTGAGCGCATGGCATAGTTTAGCCTCGATATAGATCGCCGCCGCTGTAGTCGTAGCCGCCGTTCCGGACGTTCACCTCAGGATGGCGAGGGTACTAGTGCACCTCACTAGTTTTACCAGGTATCTCCTACTTAGACTTGTTTTGGAACATTGGGGACAATGTCCAATTCAAGTCTGGGAGGAGCATTTTATCGCTTTTATTTCCTTTTCGTTATTTCTTTTTTTGTTATTTCCCTTTTCAGTACTTTATTTTTCAGTATCTTTTAGTTATTTCCCTTTTAGTAGTTTAGCCATTAAATAAAATACATGTGATTGACGAGTCATTTTGCGCAGTGTATCCTTAAGTTCTCCACCACTTCCTAGCCTTGAGAAATTTTTTTGCTAAAAATGAATACAACATGTTTTTAGTTTTTTGAGCCATAAGTAAAGTTTTTAGGTTTAGGATAGAGTGTGATTAGTCTTAGGTACCCTTTTTGAAAAATCAACATCGTCTTTTACACCATAGACCTTGTAAATATTGGAGTTAATTCCGTCTTCTCCCCATGCTATGATTTTTTAAAACGGGTCCTAAGTAGTTTATTCTCGTAGTCGGCTCCGGCCTAAGCATGCGCTACGTGTAGGATCGATGAAAATAAGTGAATGATCTTTTTGCCTTGAAATATATATATATATATATATATATATATATATATATATATATATATATATATATATATATATATATATATATAAGCAAAAATGTATGGTTACGACCATGAATTGGGTGATCCTCACACGATCATTTAATTCCACTGGTCGCGAACATCCACAAAAAATAAAAAGTGAAAAATCATAATAAAAGGCATTACCCATTATGGCTGGTTCATAGGTGTCTGGTGCTGAACTCGGTAGGGAAGATTACAATCTGATCCCCCACAGCTATAATTGGGTAATAACGGGATTACACTAATTCTTGTACCAGAATCCCATTGCAAAGATCAGAATCACTAACCGATCACTACACTATGAGTATGTACGGATAACGAGCTTAATGTGATTACACCTTAATGAAAAGGACCTTACCTAGAAGAGAAGTCTTAGCATAGTGGGAGTAATAGGAGTTAACTTGTGTAGGAATAAGGTTTATGTCCGCATTCTGCGGTAAAGTGTCACTTCGATGTTCTTAGTTCAAATAATTGGTACCTGTCGAACACACTCTCACTTGAACCTTACTGCTTTAGCTCGATAACTAGAAAAAACACTTGTATCCCTTTGACTACTTCTGAGAGTTTTGCTTGAGGACAAGCAAAGGTTTAAGTGTGGGAGAATTTGATAACACCGAATCGCACTATGTTTCTGACTCGAATATCACATGTTTTCCTTAGTTTTATTATTGTTTTTCTAGTATTATGCCCTTGTTTCCTTTGTTTTCAGGTCACATGTCCTTTCAGAGCCTTCAGAGAAGAAACGAGCGAAAACGCCAGAAAAATAGGGGTTTTCCAAGAAAATACACACATGGCGTCCAGCTCCGCACCGACTACAGGGAACACGCTGACATGGCGCACTTTCACCCAGGGGCCAACTGCCACATTCCCACGATCTCTCCATTTTCACTCACCGCGCCCGCGGGGACGGTGGCCGCGCCCGCGGCCTTCACAAACCATTTCCCGCTCAGAAAGAGTTGAGGGGCATGCTCGTCTTTACAAAGTTTCAGGATCTTCTATAAATAGAAAGTTCATTTTATTTTCGTTTTCATCCAAACTTAGATGCAAACTTAGATCCAGTCAAGTTACTGCTTAGGCATATATTACTACTTTGTAAAGTGATAATCTTCTCACATCGGGAAGTTATCACACTTGAGTGTGCGAGTTTGTATTCAAGTTTGGAGCACTTTGGTTGAAGTTTATCATACTATCTTTTACATTTCCACGACTTGTATCATATTCAAGCCTCCGATTGGAGCAAGGTTCTAATTTAATTGCTTTCATTTATTTTATTCTCTTACCATAGTCTACATGTTTTATAGACTCTAAATTCTCTTACCATAGTCTACACGTTTTATAGACTCTAAATGCTCTTACCATAGTCTACATGTTTTATAGACTCTAAATGCTCTTACCATAGTCTATACGTTTTATAGACTTTAAATGCTATTACCATAGTCTACACGTTTTATAGACTCTAAACGCTCTTACCATAGTCTACACGTTTTATAGACTTTAAACGCTCTTATCATAGTCTACATGTTTTATAGACTTTAAATGCTTACCATGTCTAGCTAAATTTATTAGGGTTAGAATGTAAGGATCGAATCATAACTATGTTCTGCATGCCATGCTAATAGAAATACCTTTGGGATGTTTTAGTTTTTAATACTGGTTTAAATGTGTTTAAAAGTTTATGGGTAAGATCTAAAGCCGTCCATACTTGAGATTAAGCCAGATTAGTTCTTGACCAAACGAAAAGAGCGAAAGCAGTTCGTTTGGTTAAGTAGGATTACTTGATATAATTTTAGAAAACGATTTTGAAACTATTTGTGGACGCGTTTGTGGGATTAAAATCTGATTCTTGGTCAAAAGCCAAGGATCTCTTTAAGTTAAGTTTTCCAAATTAAAACACTTTTCACTAAGTCAAAATAACTTGTTTCTTAAAAATAGGTTTACTTCTTTAACGCGTTAGGCACCCTTTATAAGTGACAATAAAGGAATTTAATTTAAAGAGGAAACTCAGCTCTTAGTATGCGAAAGCTACAAGTTTCTGTTAAACAGTTCTTTGCTATAAATAGAAAGTATTGCCCAAAAGTAAATACTATACATGCATGCTAGGACACTGTCAGATCTCGTGATTTACATTCGATCCCGTTTGTTTTATATCTTTAATTTTATTCGCTTTTATTTCCCTGTAATGAACTCAATCCCTTACTGATCTACCTTAGATAAACACCTTAACAATAGAGTTGATAGATTGACAATTGGTCTCTGTGTTTCGATAATCTTATATATTACTTTGATAGGTTGTGCACTTGCAGTTATAATTTAGACTATACAGTAAAAGCCCATCACCCGACGAACCAAAAGGGTTTGGGAAAAATTTAGGGATATATATAAAGATTATACACCCGACAAGTCAAAAACCTGAAAAGGTGGCTTGGGCAAAAAAGGGTATCCCGGTAGACTGAAAACCCGAAAGGGCGGTCCAGGTAAAAGTTAGAGATTAAGGCGTACGACTGTGTCCCATTGGATCACCTACATACAACCAGCTTTCTTACTGATGTCAAGTTCAAATGGTACAGATCAATCCATTAAACTTCTTCCGATAGCAAGGGATGAGATGCTCGAAGACATAGGTGTAGCGGTAGAAATGTTCAAGACTAAGCCATTGGATTGATTAGACTTTATACAAATCAAAAATAAAAATCGCCACCGCGCTTTATTGTTTCCAAAGGAATGGGAAAAGAGTGAATAACCCAAAAAGAGGGGGAAAGATTCAAGGTAAGGGGGTTGGTTATGCAAAGGGAAGGTATTAGCACCCTAAGCATCTACGATACTCCGCAGGAACCTCTTTGAAAAATCTGTATATTTTGGCTATAAAATATGATGTATAGAAATAGATGGTGGAGGTGAGAAGAGAAGTATTTTTTTAATGATTTTTGCACCCTCCGCGGTTGCAAACCTTTAGTGCATACGTACCACCTTTCGTGCAATAGGGGATTAGGGTACACGTAGTTCCTATTTTTAAAATTTGAAACACAAGTGTGTTGGTTGATTTTAAGAGATAAGACATCACTGTTATTGTCCGTGTGGAAAACATACTTACTACCCACAATCATGAGAAAGGAGAATTTTCATCATCTTAAAGTGGAGGATATGGCTTGGATTTTAAAATCAACAATGTCTCACTCAACACCCAAGTGAAAAATATCTCACTTCACTACATATTGTAGAAGTATAGTTGTTGCATCACTACAAGGATTGACAAGAGTCCAATATTTTGAGAAAAAATTTAAAGTAGAAGCCAAAGTGGCAAAATAGTTTGAAATGAGATGGATTGACTTTTAGTCTTCTCACAAAAAATGTCAAGGTATTGTTAAGTTGATTGAAGTTTATTTATGAAAATATTTTGAAAATGCATGGACCTAGGTCCAAGTTTATTATGAAAGTGTTTCAAGTTTAGAAACAAGAAGAGTTTTCAAAAGGGGGGAGAAGATTTTTGAAATTAAAGAAGATGGGAGGAGAAGAAGAGACTATCCTAAAGCATAAGGTAAAAGCTAAGGAGAAGAATCATCTAACCAACAAGAGGCCAATACTTGACATTATGTGTCAAGATAGAATTCCCATTCTTTGGATTGAAACCAAGCAAGAAAAGACACTAGACCTCTTAAGAGAACCAAACTTCAAGTGTATTAAGTCTTCGCAAAAATTGGGCAGAGTAACGGATGTATACGGGTGAATTCCATATTACAAACAGAGAATGTAATCACAAAAACCTGCACACAAAAACAAACAAGCAACCCAATGTCTTGAGGTAAACCTCAAGAACTCCAGACGAAATAATCAGATAAGATCACAAGGTCGCCTAGGTTACTAATCCTAAGTCCAAGAAAAAGTCTCATGCTCCATAATGCCAAGGATAGTAACCAAATAGTCCAAGTGCCATTAAAGGTTTTTTAGGGTTTATGTTGATTATTAAGTATCTTAAGAAAGGAAAAGAAAAGCTCAAGTGAGCAAAGTAAAAATGGCAAGAAAATAAATGCTCAAATGATCAAAGATGAAAATGGCATGAAATGTAAATGCTAAAAGTAAATGGTACATAAAGCATAAAAAAGAATAAAAGCATAAGATAAAACAAGTCAATAATTAGTGGTTAGTTGGAGACCATCTTGAAACTTGGATTTGGAACTCATTAGAGGATTGGTAGAACCAAAGCCTCCACACAACAAGTTGCATTTGCTTTTTGTCAAGTATATCATCCATTTGGAATTCTCACAAGTACCATTTAATGATCAATGGTGTTTAAGTGATCCGCGTTGACCAAAGGTGTTGTAGATCCATTAGAGGATTGGTAGAACCAAAGCCTCCACACAATGAATCTCAAGGTTATTGGATCAAAGAGATCACATTAACATACTTGGGCTTGCAATCATAAGTTTGGGCCACGAATGATCATTTATTCGAATCGGGACAAAATTTAGCGCTATGTTAAGCAATCGTAAGTGGACTTATATAGAAGTCGCACCTATTTTGAGGTCGGTCAATAGCAATCTATGCACCATTTGTTTTTAGACATGATATAGAGATCATGCTCCAACAACGTTTAGTGCAATAAGATAGGGATGAGATGAAGAAGGATAGAAAAAAATGTACAAACCATATTGGAATTAACTTATAATCAAACTATTATTAAAATTATTCATCTATTTTTGTGGAGTTAGACTCAACACCATCGATCCAATGATGTTAATAAGTTTCATGATCCAAAATCTAACCCAAGATCAACCAAAAAATAATCACAAAATAATATCACATTTAATATACACAAAAAAGGTTTTAAAAAATGTTTTAAAAAATAGAAAATAATGAGAAAAATATCAACTATGTTCAAATTAATCAAGAAACGAAAAGTAAGACCATAGAAAAATTAGAAAAGGGGTCAAGTAACTTTACAAATTTTTTGGTAATTTTTTAAAGTCAGAAACTATTTTTAAAATTAAAATAAATGGGTAAAATAAACAAAAAATAGTAAAGTCAAAAACAAAAATAAAATAAGGTCACAAATATTTGTCACAATATCATTGGATTATTCCATAATTTTTCCAGAATTTTTAAAAATGTATAAAAGTATTTTTAAACATTTTAAGCAAATCAAATAAGTGCAAAATTTATAAAAAATACCAAAATATAAAATTAAATTGTGAAAAAATAAAAAATCAGGAAGAGAATAATCAAAAATATTTTTCATAATTTTTTCAGATTTTTTGGACTAAAAATGAATTTTCTATGATTTTTTGAAATTTAAAACAATTAAAATATAAAAATCAGAAAAAGAAAATAAAAGTAAAATATGTGGACCATTGGATGAGAGTCAAAATGTGTTAGTAATCAAATCCAAGGTATCTGGCGCGAAGTGCATATCATGGTCATTAGTGAATAATATACAGAATCAAATATAAATCAGATTTTCAAAAATAACAAGTGGTGTGCCATCATTGGTTGGAAGATAACACGTAGGTCATCTTCAACCTCCAGCCAACATGATTTACAGGTCTTTCAAACTGTAAAATCAGAAGCTCAAACATATGTCAATTGTTTCGTCTCTTCAACACGAAAACAACCACACCCTCGTGCCAAATTTATATAAACTGTAGCTCAAGCAATTTGGAAGGAAAGTTTTGAAAAGGGATTTGAAATTTCATGGTCAAAACGTGCTTCCAGTGAAATGTAAGTGTTGCGACTAGAACCAGGGAAATGAGAGCAACACAATGATATCAGAGTTTTGAAGAATTGATGAAGGAATCTACCTATTGAAGTTGAGTTACAGAGCTCTGAAACTGGACTTCTATGGACCAGTATAAGGCATGATTCTTGAATGTAATTATATGGTTAGCTTTAGGGAAGATCAAGGAAGGTGAATTGAGGGAAAAATTGGATTGCAAAAGGGCCGAGAATGGATTTTGAAGTTGTTGAATTCTATATTGTGAAACAAGTTTGGCAGGGTGATTCTGGCTATCCAAGCTTGGGAAATTGAATGGGATAGTTCATGTATTTATAGGAGAAGTGAATGAGATCAAAAGGAAGGGTGAATGATGAGTTTTGGAGGGAAATCATGCACACCTGATGCACGAGTGAAGTGTGATACAAACTTCATCAAAACTCATCCAATCCTTGCGTTTTGATGTGCTAAACAAATCTGGAACTTCACTAAACATATTTAGAGGCAAAAACGCGTGGAAAACTTGTGATTAGAGGCCACATTATGGATTTCAAAATTCTCACTTGGTGAGAATTTCAATTTCAAAGTGCCAACTTCTGACCAATGGCATTTTAAACTCAAGGGGTCTTAGGGCCTGATTCTTGATGCTTTAGAAATACGAGGCTACAAGCTTTGTAATGGAAAAAGAACGGAATCAAATGGATGCTTGAGCTGAAAGTTGCTTTGAGTCAAAGTTAAAGAAAAAGGGTTGACTTTCCATACTTAGAAATATTTCAAAGTCTTCTTCAAAAATGACCTATAATGTCTTGCATCTAAACATGGCCTTCCACATGGAATTTGCTCTTGACCAAAAAATATGGAATGAATTAGATCTCTTGAATGACATTTAGAAACTTGAACCACTCAAAATATCCAAAAATTGAGCAAGTTATGACTTGTTGAAGTTGGACAAAAATTATGGAATGACCTATAATCTTTTGCATATTTAAGGCAACTTCCATCCATTTTCTCACTTTGCACATAAAAGAAGGCATAACAAACACATCTTCAAGATCATTATAGAAAAATAATGGACTCAAGGTGATAAAAATTGACCAAGTTATGACCATTTGAAGTCACATATGGAAAATTGTGGATTCATCTGGATGACTTATAATCTTTCTTCTTCACCAAGTTCCTTCCACATGAAAACTCCTTGGAACTTTTGAAATGATTTGTTGATAACCCTTTGAAGAGAAAAATGTATTTGGAATCACTCAAAAATACCAAATGGTGAGCACGATATGCTCATTTGAAGTTCAAAACCCTAGCTTCTAGATCAAGAGAATGCTTTGAGGAGCTTTGACAAGTTTGAACAATCTTCTTGTGAAAATATTATTTCTTTGTGAATAGAAGTTGTTGAGAAAGATGATGAGGACTCATAGACACCAAAACCACTTCCATATCTTGAAATTTGAGAGAAATATGCTCTTGTGGCCAATAGGAACAAGGCCTTGTCCAAACATGACAACTTCTCCAATCAACCCGTTTGTACTTTTGAGTCAAATCTAATAACCTTGAAATGTGATGAACCAAAGCAACTTTGCCATGCCAATTCTTCCAAAACCAATCCAATGGTGAGGTTTTAACTTCTCAAGCTATGTTGACTAGGGCATGGAAATAAACTCATGAACCCATGGAGTAACTTGATAAATCTCATTGCCCTTACCTATATGGATAACAAGCAAGACAAGCCAACATTGTATTTCATTAGTTAAGTGAAGAAATCAAAACAAAATTCATGATCACAAAAGGAACATAAGTCAAGGTGCTTGGTAACTCCTCAAAAGGAGCAAAGCTAAATTTAGGGAGGGGAACCAAGAATCCTAGTGTGATCTTGTTGTGAGTGAAACAACATGGTATGATGAAGGGATCTTAGGGGCAAAAATTGGGGTACAACAGTTGCCCTTATTTAAGTTTCTTCTATTAGGAGATACGGAGGTTAAAAATCTTCGTGTCGACGCGATCAAAGATACTTAAATATAAAAACAAACCCTATTTTTGGCCTTAAGATGCCATGCAAATTCTTATGCATATGAATGCATATGAACAGTACCAAAGAGGCGCAAAGTATCACTGGGGATGCAACAAAGATAAAGAAAAAAAGGAGCAACCCCACCAGGAAAATAAATCATTGGTGAACCAAAAGAACTGAATTAGAGAGGATGGTAGGATGGTCAAAGGACACACCAACTTCTAATGAAGGTGAAGCTACCAACATTTATTGAAAGCAGAGAGGAAGATAACAAACATCGACGTTCACTGTCGATGGTCTACCAAATTCCACTGAAGGTAGAAAGAGAATATATCATATCACTGATGTTCACTGACGGTGAACTACCAACATTCACTGAAGGTAGAGAGAAAATATCATAGCACCAACGTTCACTAACGGTGAACTACCAACGTTCACTGAAGGTAGAGAGAAAATATTATAGCACCGACGTTTACTGACGGTGAACTACCAATGTTCACTGAAGGTAGAGAGAAAATATCATAGCACCTATGTTCACTGACGGTGAACTACCAACGTTCACTGAAGGTAGAGAGAAAATATCATAGCATCGATGTTCACTGCCGGTGAACTACCAACATTCACTGAAGGTAGAGAGAAAATATCATAGCACTGACGTTCACTGACGGTGAACTACCAACATTCACTGAAGGTAGCAAACAGATAACAATCACCAACGTTCACTGATGGTGAACTACCAACTTTCACTGAAGGTAGAAGAAAGATAACAAGTTTCCCCAAGATTCTGGTGTTTTGCCTAGAACGGGTCTCAAATTCTTCTTTAACCGAGGCACTTTTCCTGGAAAGGGTAATATGTAAGTTGTCTCAAATAAAGAGACTTCCACTTGCAAAGATTTCACAACGAGCTGTTTCTGCGAATTTGAAAGCCTTGCCATCCACTGGCATAAACTGACCACGGACTACAAACTATCCTTTCATAGAGGATATAGCAAAAGTTACATCGACTTTTACAGGGAAACACAAGTTGCTAAAATAAAGAGACCTGTTACTTGTTGTCATGGAGGATTGCAAAAAGAAATGACTTTCTGGGGATAGAAATATGACTTCCTGGGGAAATGCCACGATATTCCTACTGAGGAGATAAAGTCTTCTCGTGCAAAATAAATGCACAAACTAAAACTCAAAGTTTTCAGAAATCCAAAGTAAATAATATTATTGTGGAACCACAAATTCAAACCAGAAATAAACTGGAACAAGACAGTCAACGAAGATACATCCTTTGAGAAATAAACTCAAGAGGGAAAACCAAATCCATCTAAGCAAGGAGCGTTGCAGGAAGGCTAGAGCAAAAAAAATCTTCCATGAGGGACAACTCAGTGGGGATATTGAAAGAATATACGCTTTCTGCTTAAGGCTAACATTCTATTGAAGAGAGGGCAACATGACTCTATAAAACAGGGTGATAACAAATTTCAATGAACAATGATTTTTCAATTGTAGCCATGCATGATGTATGTATGTATGAATGTATGAGTGCTATCGTGTGTACGCTGGCAAAACAGATACACAATCAGTAGGAACAAACAAACAAAATTGCCTCAGGTACTAACAACACTTGGCTAAACTTCAACCAGAATGATCATTCCAAGAAAGGTAAAGGCCAAATGCGGAAACCAAACCTACTGCCTGCTTTAACTTTACTGAGGAGAAACATAATATGGAGGTAGACAAATCAAACAGATATCGGGATAGAACATCCTTCTTCCGGCTTCATCGGAGAAACTAGTTTTTCTCAAAAGTAACATGCCTACTGGAGATTGCAAGACCAGTCTCAAATAAAGCAGACTAACACCGACACAATTAAACTTCGCTGGGGAATTCAAGCCTACTTCCCTGGAGAAAAGCGCGGATTGAAACATCACATTATGAAAACTTAGAAAAGAGGATAAATGAACCCAAACTTGTTCGAGGATACCGAAACCATAGATGCAATACAGCGAAAACAACCCGAGTAGACCTTACCGAGGGAACAAAACTTCTCAAAACAACCAGGGTTTGTCCATTCCTGGGATCACCATTTTTGTTGTTATTGTTTCATCAAAAATCTCAAAGTAAAAGTAAATTGTAAAAGTCCTTCTTTTTTTTTTTGAAAAATCAATTTTGTTTTTTAATCTCTTTGCTTTGAAAGTTATTATCAGTAATAAATGGAGTCTTTGCAAGCTAAATAAAATAAGAACACAAATAATTGGGTAAAAGCTAGGATTTCATTAATATAACGGTAGTCTGCGAATGGCGAGACTCCATAGATGATTACAAAGTTTGGGAAATGGTAATACATAATGGAAAAGATACATTGAGATACAATGACCACTATCCCCCCTAACAACTTTTGAAATCCTGAGCAGCAGCTTTTGTTGAAGTATGGTGAGGATCCGAGAAGATTGTTTCTTCAACGATTAAGTCTTGTCTGACATAGTTACTTTCCAAGAAAATCCCTAACTTTTTCCTAAGCTGCCCTTGCGGGTTTTCAACTTTGCGAGAAATTTATTCTGTTTATGTCTCTAAATTTTGCCTAGACCTCCCTTTTGGGTTTTCGGCCTACCGAGACGCTCCTTTTTTCCTAAGCCGCCCTTTCCGGTTTTCAACTTAGCGAGCTGTTCTTTTATTTCTTTAGGCGAAGTATTTCTTGACTGCTTCAACACTCATGGGACGTGGGAACTCCTCGCCATCCATAGTTTCAAGAATTAATGCACCGCCTGAGAAGGCTTTCTTGACAACATATGGGCCTTCAAAATTGGGAGTCCACTTGCCCCTAGAATTAGCGCTGAAAGACATGATCTTCCTTAGCACGAGGTCGCCTTCTCTGAAATCACGAGGTTTGACCTTTTATCAAAAGCTTTCTTCATTCTTTTCTGATATAACTGCCCATGACACAAAGTTGTCATTCTCTTTTCCTCAATCAAATTCAATTGGTCAAACCTGTTCTGGACCCATTCAGCCTCTGCCAATTTGGTTTCCATTATCACACGCAACGAGGGAATCTCTACCTCGACAAAGAGTACAACTTCCATTTCATACACCAGAGAGAACGAGGTTTCTCTTGTTGAAGTGCGAACAGATGTTCAATATCCATACAGAGCAAAAGGGAGCATTTCATGCCAATCCTTATAAGTAAAAACTATTTTCTGGATAATTCTCTTGATATTCTTATTAGCAGCTTCAACAGCCCCATTCATCTTTGGCCTGTATGGAGATGAATTGTGATGGACAATCTTGAATTCTTGACACAGTTCTGTTATCATCTTGTTGTTCAAATTCGAGCCATTGTCAGTGTTGATTCTGTTCGACACACCATACCGGCATATAAGATTATTTTTTATGAAACGCACAACCACTTGTTTGATAACATTGGCATATGAAGCAGCCTCCACCCATTTGGTGAAGTAGTCAATTCCTACCAAGATAAAACAGTGCCCATTCGAAGCTTTGGGTTCTATCATCCCAATCATGTTAATACCCCACATAGAGAAAGATCATGGGGAGGAAATCACATTGATAAGTGTCAGAGGCACATGGACCTTTTCTGCATAGATCTGGCATTTATGGCACTTCTTTGCAAATTTGTAACAATCAGACTCCATTGATAGCCAATAATAACCTGCCCTTAGCATATTTTTAGCCATCGAATGTCCATTATCTTGAGTTCCAAATGAACCTTCATGAATATCATGCATCAACATGTCCGCTTCGTGTCTATCCATGCATCTGAGCAAGACCATGACATAATTTCTCTTGTATAACACATTTTCACTGAGGAAGAAACTGCCTGCCAATCTTCTCAGTGTCTTTCTATCTTTCCTCGATGCACCAATTAGGTATTCATGGGTCTGAAGAAAAAGCTTGATATCATAATACCAAGGTTTCTCATCTGTTACCTCCTCTGTCGTAGACACATGAGCGGGCCTATCCAGCCGTCGAACTGTAATTCAGGGTATATCATTCCAAGTATTTACTTGGTACATGGAAGCCAGAGTTTCCAGAGCATCCGCCATTTGATTTTCATCTCTAGGGGTGTGATGGAATTCAACTTTATTGAAGAAGGGTAATAATCTTCTAGCATAATCTTTGTAAGGGATCAAGCCAGGGTGACGAGTGTCCCATTGTCCTTTAATCTGATTTATTACCAAAGCTGAATCACCATACACATCTAGAATTTTGATTCTGAGATCAATAGCTTCCTTAAGACCCATGATGCAAGCCTCATATTCTGCCATATTATTAGTGCAATCAAATGTTAACCTTGCAGTAAAAGGAATGTGCGATCCATGAGGAGTGACAATCACAGCATCAATTCCTTTACCATAAGCATTCACAGCTCCATCAAATATCATACTCCAACGATATTCAGGGTCAGGGCCTTCCTCAGGAAATGGTTCATCACAATCTTCCACTTTCAGGAACATCACATCCTCATCGGGGAATTCATATTTTGCAGAATGATGATCTTCCACCGATTGGTGAGCAATATAATCTGCCAACACACTACTTTTAATAGCCTTTTGAGTGCGGTACTCGATATCATATTCAGATAACAATATCTGTCAGCGGGCAATTCTCCCAGTAAGAGTAGGCTTTTCAAAAATGTACTTGATTGGATCCATTTTAGAGATCAACCAAGTGGTATGATTCAACATATATTGTCGCAAACGCTTTTCCGCCCAGGCCAAAGCACAACATGTATTTTCCAGCATGGAATACTGCGACTCACAATCAGTAAATTTTTTGCTGAGATAATAAATGGCGAACTCCTTCTTCCCTGTTTCACCCTGTTGTCCCAGAATACAACCCATGGATTTATCTAACACTGTTAGATACATAATCAACGGTCTTCCTTCTACGGGAGGGAGCAAGATAGGAGGTTCAAGCAGATATTCTTTAATACTCTCAAATGCCCTTTGGCAGTCATCCATCCACACACAACCTTGGTCTTTCTTTAACAACTTAAAGATCAGTTCACATGTTGCAGTCATGTGGGAAATAAATCTGGAAATATAATTCAAACCCCCGAGGAAACCTCTGACTTTCTTTTCAGTTCTTGGTGCTGGCATTTCTTGAATTGCTTTGACTTTATCAGGGTCAAATTTGATTCCTTTCTGGATAACAATGAAACCCAACAATTTCCCTGATCGAACACTGAAGGTGCATTTATTTGGATTCAAGCGGAGACGATACTTCTTCAAACGCTGAAACAACTTCAACAAATCTTCTATATGCCCTTCTTCAGTCTGGGATTTGGCAATCATATCATCAACATATACTTCGATTTCTTTGTGCATCAGATCGTGGAATAGGGTTGTCATAGCCCTCTGGTACGTTGCACCAGCGTTCTTCAACCCGAAGGGCATCACTCTGTAACATAATGTTCCCTAGGGTGTGATAAACGTTGTTTTTTCCATGTCCTCTGGAGCCATTATTATTTGATTATACCCGGAAAATTTGTCCATGAACGAGAATACTTTGAATTTTGTTGTGCTATCCACTAACATGTCGATGTGAGGCAATGGAAAATCATCTTTTGGACTAGCTTTATTTAGATCTCTGTAACCTACGCACATGCAGACTTTTCCGTCTTTTTTCGGTACTGGGACAATATTGGCAATCCATTGAGGATACACTTACGTCACAAGAATATCAGCATTAATATGCTTTAGGACCTCCTCTTTGATCTTTACTGCCATATCTGGGTGGGTTCTTCTCAACTTTTGTTTAACTGGCAGACACTCTAGCTTCAACGGCAAACGGTGCTCTACAATATCTGTATCTAGACCAGGCATATCTTGGTAAGACCAAGCAAAAATATCCACATACTCTTTCAACAGCTCAATCAACTTGCTCTTCTCATCAGGATGCAACGATGCTCCAATCTTGACTTCCTTCAGATCTTCTTCTGAACCCAAATTGATCACTTCCAAAGGCTCCTTATATGGTTGAATGGTATTTTCCTCGTGCTCAAGCAACCGTGAGACCTCTTCTGGAATCTCATCATAATCTTCTTCTTCAGCCCCAAACACAGGACATTCGAAGTTGGGAGAGGGTGCAGGGTCATTGTATTCAACGGGTTTTTTAATTAATCTGCACATATGATTTATGATTGCTTTTAGAAACTGACACATATAACAAGTGATCATGCAGATTAATTTTCAGTTATTATTTATTTCTAAAGTTTTTTTTATTACCATTTTCTAAGAAAAAGCAGAAAATAAATACATAATTCGGGAAGCAAAGACAACTTTTATTAATGATCTTAAAAGTCACAGCAAACAGATAATCCCTACAACATTAATACTTCCACCTTGGGCAGAGTGAAATCTTTTTCAAGAAAAAAAAGATTAAAAAAACAAATTACTTTGAAACATGTATGCAAGAAGGAACATCAATGGTGACCCAGTTCTGAACCTTGACTCCATGTGTCAGATAATTCGGTACTTCCTGCTCTGCTTCATCCTCTTCAACAACATTAATTCCATAATCAATTGGATGGAGGTAGCCTCCGCTGCAGAAAACATCATGATAATTGTTCATAGTAGACTTTGGCTTCAAACTTTCTCCTTTGCCATTCTTCGAACAGAAACCCAAACCAGCTATGTTCTTGTTCACGGGTGGATCCACAGTTCGTCCCCAAACTGCATTATGACCATTACGCACAACCTGCTGCGCGTCCTTTAGCGAAACCTCAGAATTCTCATTTCTCCTCATGTTGTCAATGGATAGGGCTTGGAACTGGGTTCCAACAGTAGCCTCATCCGCTTCTACGATACTGAAAGAGGACAAATGGGATACCAACAACGCCTGCTCCCCATTTATGATCACCACCTTCCCTTCACGCACAAACTTTAGCTTCTGATGTAGAGTTGAAGTGACAGCCCCTACTTCGTGTATCCATGGCCGTCCTAGCAAAAAACTATATGCCAGAATAATGTCCATGACCTGGAAGGTTATCTGGAACAAATGTGGTTCTATATGGATGGGTAAGTCCACTTCACCGATGACAGATTTCCTCGACCCATCAAATGCTTTCACAATGATGCCACTCGGGCGCATAGGTGCTCCTTGATAATTTAACTTCATGAGATTACTCCTTGGTATAACATTCAACACGGATCCATTATCAATTAGCACATTGGATAGTGAATCATTCTTGCAGTTCATAGATATGTGAAGGGCCAGGTTGTGATTCCTCCCTTCATCTAGGAATTCATCATCGCAGAAACTCAAGTTATTACATGACGTAATGTTTCCAATTACGCTGCTGAATTGATCAATTGGCATGTCACTCTCCACAAAGGCTTGGTCTAGTACCCTCATCAATGATTCTCTATGAGCGAAGGAATTCATTAATCACACACAAGATCACATATATAGGGTTCATAGGTTCAAAGTCATGAGCATGAGGTCGAAGGTACTACCCATAATGTGTTGGTCTAAGAGTTATCACCTGTCGAACAAGGTTCTAGAGGTTCCCAAAGTATACATTCTTCCTTCAGATATTACCAACTTCCCGATTAACTCGGTAGTTAGTAATATTCTCAAGAAAGACTCGTCCGAGCGTAGTATCGCGTGACAACTATTTCCGGATTACTCCGTCATAGCTTCCGCACTACACCTAAAAGGCCAAGATGGGTTTGGTATTCTACGGTCCTCAGTTTCAGTAGGCTCCCAGGTCGAAAGCAGCACGTCTTCCCGATTACTCGGTAAACGACACTACAGTCAAAGGGGCCTCCACTGAGTGGGGGATCTCATGCCTCCTTTTTTGGGATTACTCCCTCAAAGTTAACATGACTATATCGCCCGTCCTATCTTAAATTTTTCCCAAGTCCAGGTATAGGACTTATGAGTAATCACCAAGCACCCTGAAAACCAGGAAAATCCAAACAAACATATATACAAAATATAACACATAAACACAATAGTACATATACAGATATAAACAAAGATAGGCTCAACCCACTTAGGGATGGACCAGCAAGAGGTTAATCTTTCCCCAGCAGAGTCGCCATTTTTATGTAGCGGTAGAAATGTTCAAGACTAAGCCATTGGATTGACTAGACTTTATACAAATCAAAAATAAAAATCGCCACCGCGCTTTATTTTTTCAAAGGAATAGGAAAAGAGCGAATAACCCAAAAAGAGGAGGAAATATTCAAGGTAAGGGAGTTGGTTATGCAAAGGGAAGGTATTAGCACCCTAAACATCTATGGTACTCCGCAGGAACCTCTTTGAAAAATTTGTATATTTTGGCTATAAAATATGTTGTATAGAAATAGATGGTGGAGGTGAGAAGAGAAGTATTTTTTTATGATTTTTGCACCCGCCGCAGTTGTGAACCTTTAGTGCCTACATACCACCTTTCATGCAATAGGGGATCAGGGTACACATAGTTCCTCTTTTAAAAATTTGAAACACAAGTGTGTTTGTTGATTTTAAGAGATAAGACATCATCGTCATTGTCCGTGTGGAAAACATACTTACAACCCACAATCATGAGAAAGGAGAATTTTCATCGTCTCAAAGTGGAGGATATGGCTTGGATTTTAAAATCAACAATGCCTCACTCAACACCCAAGTGGAAAATATCTCACTTCACTACATATTGTAGAAGTATAGTTGTTGCATCACTACAAGGATTGACAAGAGTCCAATATTTTGAGAAAAGTTTTAAAGTAGAAGCCAAAGTGGCAAAATAGTTTGAAATGAGATGGGTTGACTTTTAGTCTTCTCACAAAAAATGTCAAGGTATTGTTAAGTTGATTGAAGTTTATTTGTGAAAAGATTTTGAAAATGCATGGACATAGGTCCAAGTTTATTATGAAAGTGTTTCAAGTTTAGAAACAAGAAGAGTTTTCAAAAGGGGGGAGAAGATTTTTGAAATTAAAGAAGATGGAAGGAGAAGAAGAGACCATCCTAAAGCATAAGGTAAAAGATAAGGAGAAGAATCATCTAACCAACAAGAGGCCAATACTTGACATTATGTGTCAAGATAGAATTCTCATTCTTTGGATTGAAACCAAGCAAGCAAAGACACTAGACCTCTTGAGAGAACCAAACTTCAAGTGTATTAAGTCTTCACAAAAATTGGGCAGAGTAACGGCTGTATACGGGTGAATTCCATATTACAAACAGAGAATGTAATCACAAAATCCTGCACACAAAAACAAACAAGCAACCCAATGTCTTGAGGTAAACCTCAAGAACTCCAGACGAAATAATCAGATAAGATCACAAGGTCTCCTAGGTTACTAATCCTAAGTCCAAGAAAAAGTCTCATGCTCCATAATGCCAAGGATAGTAACCAAATAGTCCAAGTGCCATTAAAGGTTTTTTAGGGTTTATGTTGATTATTAAGTATCTTAATAAAGGAAAAGAAAAGCTCAAGTGAGCAAAGTAAAAATGGCAAGAAAATAAATGCTCAAATGAGTAAAGATGGAAATGGCATGAAATGTAAATGCTAAAAGTAAATGGTACATAAAGCATAAAAAATAATAAAAGCATAAGATAAAACAAGTCAATAATTAGTGGTTAGTTGGATGACCATCTTGAAACTTGCATTTTGAACTCATTAGAGGATTGGTAGAACCAAAGCCTCCACACAACAAGTTACATTTGTTTTTTGTCAAGTATATCATCCATTTGGAATTCTCACAAGTACCATTTAATGATCAATGATGTTTAAATGATCCGCGTTGGCCAAAGGTGTTATAGATCCATTAGAGGATTGGTAGAACCAAAGCCTCCATACAATGAATCTCAAGTTTATTGGATCAAAGAGATCAAATTAACATACTTGGGCTTGCAATCATAAGTTTGGGCCACGAATGATCATTTATTCTAATCGGGACAAAATATAGCGTTATGTTAAGCAATCATAAGTGGACTTATATAGAAGTCACACCACCTATTTTGAGGTCGGTCAATAGCAATCTATGCACCATTTGTTTTGAGACATGATATAGAGATCATGCTCCAACAACATTTAGTGCAATAAGAAAGGGATGAGATGAAGAAGGATGGAAAAAATGTACAAACCACATTTGAATTAAATTTTAATCAAACTATTATTAAAATCATTAATCCATTTTTGTGGAGTTAGACTCAACTCCGTGGATCAAATGATGTTAATAAGGTTCATGATCCAAAATCTAACCCAAGATCAGCCAGAAAATAATCACAAAATAATATCACATTTAATATACACAAAAAGGGTTTTAAAAAATGTTTTAAAAATAGAAAATAATGAGAAAAATATCAACTATGTTCAAATTAATCAAGAAATGAAAAGTAAGACCATAGAAAAATCAGAAAAGGGGCCAAGTAATTTTACAAATTTTTTAGTGATTTTTTAAAGTCAGAAACTATTTTTAAAATTAAAATAAATGGGTAAAATAAACAAAAAATAGTAAAGTCAGAAACAAAAATAAAATAAGGTCACCAATATTTGTCACAATATCATTGGATCATTCCAGAATTTTTCCAGAATTTAAAAATGTATAAAAGTATTTTTAAACATTTTAAACAAATCAAATAAGTGTAAAATTTATAAAAAATTAAATTGTGAAAAAATAAAAATCAGAAAGAGAATAATCAAAAATATTTTTCACAATTTTTTCAGATTTTCTGGACTAAAAATGAATTTTCTATGATTTTTTGAAATTTAAAACAATTAAAATATAAAAATCAGAAAAAGAAAATAAAAGTAAAATATGTGGACCATTGAATGAGAGTCAAAACGCGTTAGTAATCAAATCCAAGGGATCTGGCGCGTTGTACATATCATGGTCATTAGTGAATAATGTACAGAATCAAATATAAATCAGATTTTCAAAAATAACAAGTGGTGTGCCATCATTGGTTGGAAGATGACACGTAGGTCATCTTCAACCTCCAGCCAACGTAATTTGTAGGTCTCTCAAACTGTAAAATCAGAAGCTCAGACCTATGTCAATCGCTTCGTCTCTTCAAGACGAAAACAAGCACACCCTCGCGCCAAATTTATATAAATTGTAGCTCAAGCAATTTGGAAGGAAAGTTTTAAAAAGGGATTTGAAATTTCATGGTCAAAATGTGCTACCAGTGAAATGTAAGTGTTGCAACTAGAACCAGGGCAATGAGAGCAACACAATGATATCAGAGTTTTGAAGAATTGATGAAGGAATCTACCTATTGAAGTTGAGTTGTAGAGCTCTAAAACTGGACTTCTATGGAACAGTATAGGGCACGATTCTTGAATATAATTATATGGTTAGCTTCAGGGAAGATCAAGGAAGGTGAATTGAGCGAAAAATTGGATTGTAAAAGGGTCGAGAATGGATTTTGAAGTTGCTGAATTCTAAGTTGTGAAACAAGCTTGGCAGGGTGATTCTGGCTATCCAAGATTGGGAAATTGAATGGGATCGTTCATGTATTTATAGGACAAGCGAATGAGATCAAAAGGAAGGGTGAATGATGTGTTTTGGAGGGAAATCGTGCACACCTGATGCACGAGTGAAGTGTGATACAAACTTCATCAAAACTCATCCAATCCTTGCGTTTTGATGTGCTAAATAAATCTGGAACTTCACTAAACATGTTTAGAGGCAAAAACGTGTGGAAAACTTGTGATTAGAAGCCACATTATGGATTTCAAAATTCTGACTTGGTGAGAATTTCAATTTCAAAGTGCCAACTTCTGACCAATGGCATTTTCAACTCAAGGGGTCTTAGGGTCTGATTCTTGATGCTTTAGAAAGATGAGGTTACAAGCTTTGTAATGGAAAAAGAAGGAATTAAATGGATGCTTGAGCTGAAAGTTGCATTGAGTCAAAGTTGAAGAAAAAGGGTTGACTTTCCATATTTAGAAATATTTCAAATTCTTCTTCAAAAATGACCTATAATGTCTTGCATATAAACATGGCCTTCCACATGGAATTTGCTCTTGACCAAAAAATATGGAATGAAGTAGATCTCTTGTATGACATTTTGAAACTTGAACCACTCAAAATATCCAAAAATTGAGAAAGTTATGACTTGTTGAAGTTGGCCAAAAATCATGAAATGACCTATAATCTTTTGCATATTTAAGGAAACTTCCATCCATTTTCTCACTTTGCACATAAAATAAGTCATAAATTACACATCTTCAAGATAATTATGGAAAAATAATGGACTCAAGGTGATAAAAATTGACCAAGTTATGACCATTTGAAGTCACATATGGAAAATTGTGGATTCATCTGGATGACTTATAATCTTTCTTCTTCACCAAGTTCCTTCCACATGAAAACTCCTTGGAACTTTTGAAATTATTTGTCGATAACCCTTTGAAGAGAAAGATGTCTTTGGAATCACTCAAAAATATAAAAAGGTGAGCACGATATGCTCCTTTGAATTTCAAAACCCTAGCTTCTAGATCAAGAGAATGCTTTGAGGAACTTTCACAAGTTTGAACAATATTATTTCTTTGTGAATAGAAGTTGTTGAGGATGATGATGAGGACTCATATACACCAAAACCACTTCTATATCTTGAAATTTGAGATAAATATGCTCTTGTGGCCAATAGGAACAAGGCCTTGTCCAAACATGACAACTTCTCCAATCAACCCCTTTGTACTTTTGAGTCAAATCTAATAACCTTGAAATGTGATGAACCAAAGCAACTTTTCCATGCCAATTCTTCCAAAACCCATACAATGGTGAGGTTTGAACTTCTCAAGCTATGTTGACTAGGGCATGGAAATAAACTCATGAACCCGTAGAGTAACTTGATAAATCTCATTGCCCTTACCTATATGGATAACAAGCAAGACAAGCCAACATTGTATTTCATTAGTTAAGTGAAGAAATCAAAACAATATTCATGATCACAAAAGGAACATAAGTCAAGGTGCTTGGTAACTCCTCAAAAGGAGCAAAGCTAAATGTAGGGAGGGGAACCAAGAATCCTAGTGTGATCTTGTTGTGAGTGAAACAACATGGTATGATGAAGGGATCTTAGGGGGGGAAATTGGGGTACAACAATAGGGGCAATAGCAAAGTTGAAACTCGATGGGGTCGTTTCCACATAGCTATATTTTTGGTTTTACTTTGTACTCTTTTCATTTCACGACGACTTTCTCTTACTAGGATTTCCGTCTCTTTGTACAAAATCGCCTGTTTAATGGCAAACTATCAATACAAATACCACTTCAAAAATTTGTTTTACTTTTTCTTTTTTGTTTACAAAAACATCCAATGACTAAATTGAATGAACGTATGCATATGAATATGATTACTTTTAACAAATATATGCTTAAAAACATGAATAAGCATTTACTAGAGATTCTAGGAGTTAGGCTAACATTCAAGTCGTCTACGAATCCCCACAGAAAAAATCCCCATAAAGCTACCTTCATAAGCTCATCCCCAACAGAGATATATTCCCCAGCAAGTCTAATATGCCTTCAGACAGGAATTGGGGCATCTTCCAGCTATTAATATAACCATACTCCCCAACAGATCCCCCTAGTGGATAAAGGAGTTTGATCATATCCCCAGTATACAATGGAAATTTCCTCAACACAATCCACATAAATTAATTCTCCAACTGAGTTATTTCTCCAACATTGCAAAATCTCCTACAGATTTCTCTTCTCCGGCAGGGATTATTTCCTCAATAGGGTTTATTTCCCCAACAAGGTTTATTTCCCCAACGAAATTTAATTTCCCAAGCAGAATTCATTTCCCCGATTATTGCAAATCCCCGATAGATTCCTCTTCTCTAGCAAATTGTAGTCCAGGTTTCTATCCATAGAGAGTTGCTATGGAACCTGAGACTGGGCAAAATATCATTTAACCTTGGCCTCCCCAGAAGAGTTAACATCCATATCAGAAACACAGTCATACAACACCTCTAAAGATTATCCATTTCTTTCATCCCCAGTCAGGGTATATAAGAACTAAATTCCCCAGTGGAGCGATGAACGACCAATGTTCCTGAATGCTTTTATCCCCAAGAAGAAGTCAAACATTCCCAGCGGAGTGTCCTCAAACAGAAAATAGGAATCCCCAGCGAAGACATCCTAAACAAGATTGAATATTCATATTCTTCATTCCCAGCAACATTCAGAGATTTATTTTTCCCAATCAAAGGGATTACAAGGAGCTACTGATACGCTTCAACTACATCTTACATACATACATCATTTACAAGTATCATAGCATATGCACAAAACGCATATAGAAACTCTTATTTACTTTGAGAACATCATTGTGCAATGCATTACATGCATCACGATATTACATAGAAATTGACTTTGTCTTTTCAGGTAAAACTCATAAACAGAAGAATATCATCAACAGTTCTCAAACTAGGTCACGGATTAATTCCCAAAACAAGATGGGGCCACTATCTAGATGAACAAGCAAAGATTAATTCCCGAAACGGGACAGGAGAACTATCTGTATGACTAGGCTGTATGAAATTCCGAAACAGAACGGTTTCGCCAACAGAAACAGGTCAAAGGTTAACTCCCAGAACATGACGGGGAAACTATCTACACGACCAGGAAAAGATTAATTCTCGAAACAGGACGGGGAAACTATCTATATAACTAGGCAAAGATTAACTCCCAAAACAGGATGGGGAAACTGTCGATATGACCAGGTGGTATGAATTCCCGAAACATGGCGAGTTTACCAACAAAAACAAACTATAGATCAATTCCCGGAATAGGACGGGGCAACTATCTACATGACCAAAACACATCCTTTAGAGACTGAATTTTGACAAGCATTTCCCTCAGAGATTAAATCTGACAAGCAGTTCCCTAGGAGACTAAATCTCACAAGAATTTCCCTCAGAGATTAAATCTGACAATCAGCTACCTAAGCACTTTCCCCAGAGATTCATTCTAGAAAGCATTCTTCAGATACAGTCAAGTGTAGACTCATTCTGATACTCTTATCAATAATTACTTTGGATGGCATCTATAATCCCATCTCCAACATTCTGTCACCTCTTAGAATGGTATCTTTAAGCCCACTCAAGCAATATTATCAACCAACAGCGTTACCTCCTGCACATGCGAGTGCAAATTTCTGGGCACTTAAGTGTTCAATCCTCTTCTACCATCAGATCACGAATGGAGGACATGCCAATCTAACTCCTCAGGTTTAAGAAGATTGAACATGGGGAGGTGTTGTATCCCAAAATTTTCCCTCCCATTTTATTAAAGACATTCTCATAGGTTTCTCAAATGCTAAAGGTTGCTCAAGATTTGATCAGACAAATTCTCCTCCTAAGCAATGGAGTTACAACTAGGGTTTCATTTTCTCAAGGAAATTTGCGTTTCCAAGGCCTCAAGTGGTTTCCATGGTTCCTTATATGTCTCTAAGAATGTTCATACTAAGTTGCATGCCTTGCATCACAAGTTTGCTCAGTCAGTTGCTCAGATGACTAAAAATCAACTATATTGGACAAAAAGTCAATTGTGGTCAACATACAGTCAAACTTTAAGATTTTTGGTCTACATCAAGGTTTTGGACTGACATTCATCATTTGATCAAGGGTTGATCATGATTCATCAAGAAAAACTCTCAAATTATCAAAAGTCAAAAGTTGCCAAATTAGGGTATTCTTAAGGAGAAGTCAACTGAACTTTGACCAAGCATAACTTTCACATGCTTCATCAGATTTTTCTCAACCAAATGCTCATTTTGAAGGAAATTCAATTCTCTACAACTTTGTCTCTCTAAGATCAAGTCTAAAAAATGCTTCATTTGAGAGATATGAGCCAATATATTATAGGTCATTTCAAAAGTCAACAAAAAGACACTTTTTGTCAAGGCAACTTACATCTATATATAGTCACCTGACACGGGCCGTGTCAAGAAGAAAACAGGACAAAATAGTAAGGCAGGGTTCTGACACGGTTCCATGTGTCACATGACACGGCCCATGTCCATCTTACTAGGAGAAAACTTGACAAAATGACAGGACAGGGTCATGACACGGTTGCCCGTGTCACAGGACACGCCCTGTGTCCCTCTTACTGGGATTAAAAACTTGGCAAAGTGGCAGGACAGAGTTCTGACACGGGTTCCCGTGTCACAGGATACGGCCCATGTCAGCTCAGCTGGGACAAAAAAATGACGTGCATGGATTATTACAGGGTCTTGACACGGGTGCCCGTGTCACAGGACATGGCTTGTGTCAGCCTCAACACCAAAAATATTGATTTTGAGACCTTTTTTGTATTCAACTTGGTTGTAATAGTAATTAGGTTTTTAATTTCTTTCATCCCCATTTATAATTTGTATCCCCATCCCCTAAACGATGTAATAGTGTAGGACTTTAAATTTTTGCAATTTATCGCTTTTGAATAAAATGCTAGTAATTAGGGTTTGTATGGAAATATAAAATCAACAAGTAGATAACCCTAATTCAAGACAAAAATTCATGACATGATTCACACACGCACCTCTAGGGTAACCCACACTTGTTACCTCAAATGTAAACGGTCATATCCCTCGAACATGGGGTACTTTAGCAAAGCCCCTTCAATTACAAGATCGTAGTCCCTCGATGACCCTTCGATGTTTCCTTCAATAAACGATCTTAGACCCTTACGACAAATTATTAAGGTATCCTACAATGTTTCCTTCTATGACTATACAATGACCCACTATCGTCCCTTTACATCCAATGATAGGGCTTATTACCAATCAATGGTAAGATAGAAATATCTAAAGGAGGAGGAAAAGAACTAAGACTTTCTAAGTAGGTAGAACGTTCATAGTTGCTTGTTCACAATCATTTTCAAAAACATATTTCAAACACACCAACACTTTTAAATGAAATATTTTCAAAAGTCAACACTTTGTATGCATTCTTATAGAGACAAGAATCATTACAAAGTTCGCCTAAATGAAGGCACTTTTGAAAATTACTTTCAAACTATCACAAACACATTTCAAACAAAGAATTTCAAAGTGAGCTAGCAAATAAGAGCCCGTAGATAACTACGGATGAAAAGGGTGCTAACACCTTCCCTTTTCATAATGTACCCCCCGAACTCAAGAAAATTCTCAAAAAGTATTTCCTGTTCTTTTCACCCTTTCCTTTATTGGATAAAAGAAAAGTCGGTGGTGACTCTTGCTATCCGCAACAATTGTGATAAAACACAACACCCAAGTCATTTCTCCCACCGTATCACAGAACTGGAAACTCTATTGGGGAGGATACTTAAAAGTGGGGTTACCATAGAGCTAGATCACATTTAATTGCTTTCATTATTTTATTTGTTTGCTTTACATTTTGGGTCCTTGTTTGGGCTTGTATTGATCGTCTACCCGGATCTGGGAACACCGTTAGGTAAATAGCAAAAATTGTGGAGACTGTACGACATAGACCGATATGGTTGAGATAATAGTTATGTTAGTGTGACATATTTGTGGGTACCGGTATCCCTTATGGCGAATTAAGGAGAATACAAGGCCACTGTGTGGTGTCATGAAGCACTAACAAACCTTAGAACCTTTATTTAAACAACTTGACCATTAGGAAGTAGTGAGGTACCGGCTTTGGTGCAGTCTAAAGTTGGTTGATACTCGATACTACACCCATTGAGATTAGACCATACCTGGGAGGACTTTGCCACCGCCTTCTACCGTCAATATTTGTACAATATGGATCTAGCGCCAACTAAAATGGAGAGACCTAGCCGGAAGGGTACAACCTTCTTTATATGATAGGGAGTTGGTTGATATCTTTATGGGGACTTTGACAGGACCTTTCTTCAATCACCTAATCAGAAGCTCTTCAGCTGGATTCATTGAGCTGATTCTAACTGGGGAACGAGTTAAAGGCAGAATTAGAAGCGGAAAGATCCAGGTGGTTGTGTCTTCAAGTACTGAAAAGAAGAAGTACATTAGAAAGAAAGAGTCCAACACTATATTTGGCCAGGAGGGACATGCTAGAGGTAACCACAACCAATTTGTGGGAGTTGTTCTAATCTCTAGTTCTACGCATGTGCAACAACATCAACAGGGGAATCAGCGTAAAGAGGTCACTCCTAAGAGACAATTCACCAAAATCAACATGTTATTGGCTCAAGTGTTACAGCACATGTTGAAGGCAGAGTTGATTACGTTAAAGGCTCCTCTTTGGAATCCCAATACTTCTGCTCCTAGTTACCATCCCAATGAAAGGTGCACATACCATTCTGATAGTCCTGGACATGATACGGATGGATGTTGGGCTCTGAAGAACAAAATTCAAGATATGATTTATGATAAGGAGATTGAGTTTGACCCTCCTGAGACTCGTCAAGTGATCGCCACTGCCATGACAAATCAAGACTAAGATTGAGAGCATCAAGTTCGTTTGATTTTTTTCTATTGTAATTTCTTTTATCTGATTGAACAATTACTATTATGTCAAACTTTTGTTTCCATTAATGCATTACATATGTTTTTCTTTAATTAATCCATTCGTTTTCACTATTTAAAAAAAACTGTGCTTTTTACTTCTTTCGTTTTATAATATTTGACTCCTATTAAAAGCTTACGCCGTTAGAGGGAGGATGACGAAAAAATACCATAATCTCACACGGTATGCTTTTGGACAGACCTTGCTGACGATGTACAGGTGTTCTTTCAAACCCTAAACAGTGAATTTATAAGGAATATTATCCCTAGTCAACCCCTTTGAACCAAATAAGTATGTGTTTTCTTTTTTGCATAAATTGAAACCTTTAATCATAACGTGTGGCAGGGTAGTTTCTCAATTGATTCAAATGCGTGTTCAGTCACAAGCTTTCACTTCGTACTCAACGAATGATATCAAAAACATCCTTCTAAATCAAAAGACGGCGATGGTTTCCCGTAAAATAGGTAGTCATTATCTCTCAAAAGAAAAGTCGCTAAGTCAAAACCCATGAAGGAGACTTAAGAAAAACTGGGGCATCCCGCTGACTGTAATCTCAAAACAGTTCAAGAAAAAATTAGGGATAATAAAGTCAAAAAGAGGTCACTACAAATCCTCAACAAAAATAAAAATTTCACAATGACTTCCTTCTCAAATGAACTTTTGGTCTCTGAACCATCATCAAAGGATCAGTGTTATAATTCCAAACTCTATTGGAACCAAAATGCATAATTAACTGAGTATAGGGCTGAAGAACATCATGAAGAATAGGTGGATACAAATAAATTCTGAGCCTTATCCTTTGTTTCTTGAACCATGAACCAGGCCATGCTACAACCCTTTAAAATTCCTAATTGAAGCATGGGTTAGTTCGAAAGCATACTGTTACAAAAGGTATCCTGACTCTTGTAAGGCTTACTGTAAATCCTTAGTTGAATTCATATTCTTAAAAATTCTTTGATTTTCTAAAAATTCATTTTCAAAAACTTCAAGACAGCATAAACTTTGCATTATTTGAATACCGTTGTTTGCATATGGCTAATTGATCGACAACAGAGAAATTTGCACGGCGAATATCCAATGAACGGAAATTCTCTCAAGAAACAGAATCACTTCAAATGGGAAAACACTTCCAATGACAAAATCAAGGGGGCATGATATGGTATTGTCCAACTCATCAGTGGTAGTCAAGTCAACATTCCAAGAAATCTCTCATAATGTCTTGAATAGCTAGGGGCAGGTCTCCGTCGGAAACACTTAGCGCAGTGAACTTGAATTCCAGTAAAGGGTCACGTACAACTAAGAAAACATCTTCTGGAAGTACTACTTACTACTATGGACAGTGACAAAACCCCACAAAGTCCCTTTCATAAGATGATCCCCAGTGAAGTAGCCAGAGCCACCTCTATAAGGTTATCTCCGCAGATTAATCTTCACGGATAAGGGTACAATCCCATACAAGGCTATCCCTAATGAGTGAAGAAGCATCTTCAAACAAAAGTGGGACATCCTCTAGCCGATGGCATAGTCAAACTCACCAGCGGATTAAGGAGTTTGATCTTCTCCCAACTAACGCACATTATGTCAGTTCCCAAACGGATGAAAATTGCCAGCAGTTTATCATCTTCTAGATACAATGCAGATACAATATAAGTACAAATTTATTCTGACATTCATTCCAGACTCTCCTACAGATACAGTTCAGATATAATCTAGATATGGATGTCATTCTGATACTCGTTCAATATCTCCTCAGATACAATTAAGGCTCGGATTCATTCTGACATTCCCCAGCTGAGTTGGTCTTAACTGCAAAAAGAAACATTGTGGAGTTCTTCCCAAAATAATTCATCTCCCCAATAAGGTCTTCAAAATATTCTCCTCAACAGGGTTTATTTCCCCTAACAAACTACAGATTCCCCAACACAAGTCTTTTCTCAGACTATTACAAATCAACGGACAAAACCCCTTTTTTCCCTAGCGGAATCGTTACTATCCCCAAAAAGTTGTTGCAAAGCCTGGAATTCGACCATATATTAGTTAACTTATATTCTCCCTAGTCAAGTTTCCCCAGTAGAGCAACGGACAACTGAAGTTCCTGAACTCAAATCCCCAAACAGAAATCAGCATATCCCCAGCGGAATTTCTTCAAACAAATAAGCAAAACTCCCCACTAGTAGTCAGGAATTTATTTTCCCAGACAAAGATACACTTCAACCACATTTCACATTTCATACATCATAGCATATGCATACGAAACACATGTGGCATTCTCATTTATTCTGAGAGCATCATTATGCAATACATTACATACATCATACCCTTGCATGAAATTAACTTTATCTTTTCAGGTCGGTTCCCGAATAGGTAGATCTCATCAACAGTCTATTATCTTTCAAATACAATAAGCCGAAGATTCTCTCCTAAAAATAGTTCAGATACAATCCAGATACGGATGGCATTCTAACACTTATTCTTCTAGAAACGATTCAGATACGGTCCAGATACAGATGATATTCAGACACTTTTTCCAGATTCTTCTAGAAATAGTTCAGATACGATCCAGATACGGATGATATTCTGATACTTTGTTATACCCCAAAATTTTCCCTCCCATTTTCACATAAGACATACTTCTAGAGGTCCTCAATTGCTCAAGGTTGACCAAGAATTGATCAGACAAATTCTCCTCCTAAGCATTGGCCTTCCAACTAGGGTTTCATTTTTCACCAAGATGTGTTAGCTCTAAAGGTCTCAAATGTCTTCCATGGTCCTAATATGTCTTCAAGATTATCCATGACAAATTTCATACCTTGCAATACAAGTTTGCTCAATCAACTGCTCAAATGCCTGAAAATCAATTGTACTTGGTCAAAAGTCAATTGTGACCCACTTGCAGTCAAACTTTAAGGTTTTTGGTCAACATCAACATTTTTAAGTGATATCCATCATTTTATCAAGGGATGATCATGATTCCTCAAGAAATACCCCTAATTCATCAAAAGTCAAGAATTTCTAATTAGGGTTTCTATAGGAAAAGTCAACCAAACTTTAACCAGGCATAACTTTCACATACTTCATCCATTTTTCCCCAACCAAATATCATTTTGAATAGAATCCAATTCCCTGCAACTTCTCTTCAACCCTCAAGTTCAAGAGGTGTACCATTTGAAAGATACAAGCTCATACATTACAGGTCATTTTCACAAGGTCAACAAAAGTCATTTTTTCCCAAGACCATTTACATTAAGATGATTTCTCCAAATGCAAAAATGGTAAACATAGAGATTGTATAGGACATCTAGGGCTTTCCAAAAAGTTCAAGATCATCATTATTGGATAAAAATTGAGCAAGTTATGGATTGCACAAGTTGGGGAGTTTTCAAAGGAAAGGCATGAAATCTCAATAGAGAAAATTTGTGATTTTAAGTTATTAGGTGTAACTTTTTGGAGTTCAAGTATATTCATGATGTGTCCAAGGACCTCTAAATCTATCCATGCCGTTTTTTTATTTTTATTTTTATTTATTTGAATTTTTATTCATTTAAATATGAATTAAATCAAATAAAAACTAAATAAAATTGCATAAAATAGTAAATATTGGTTATGGCAATATGGGATGATGGTTTGAATTATTTTTTGCTCCAAAGTTTCGTGCAAAGAAGGCTAGGTGCAATGCACCTCAAAATGGGAAAGAATTTGCATTTTTGGAACTTTTTTAATGTGTTTGATTTTGGTTTGAAAGAGGGCCATTATGGGTGGATTCTTACCATCTTTTCTAGCCCTCTTCTTCCTATATAAATACAAGACCAAGGCATGAGCAAAGGACACGAAAATCATTGCTAGAGAGTTCCCACAAATTTCACAAAAAAAGGATAAAAGTTGTGAAATTCGAAACAAAGTTTTTCAGCCATCGTCCATCCATACCAACTGCTCAGTCGTATTCCTAAGATTCCTAGGAACTTATTCCATCCATTCCCAAGGCTTGCAACATCTTAGACCACCGGATCCACGCATCACCAGTTGGTAAGGTTTCTTGAAACTGAAATTGCATATTCACGCTATGTAAATACCTATTGCATCCATATTTATGCTATTAACAATCATTGTGAATATTTTAACGTGTTTCATGTGAGGGCAGGGGTTCGACCCCTGCCTCTTGCATTTTGTTTTTTCCTCTAATTTTACTTGAAGATCCAATGTTCACAAGTCAAGCGTGTGCACCATATACTATCAGATCACCACCATCCAATCTAGATCCAGTGCTCTCAACGTGCAGTCTATCATGCACCCTTAACAACCTCCCTCATTGAATCCAATAGCACCTTTGGGTTGACAGTAACTTGGGCTCAGCGAATTTCAAATCTAACACCCTCATGTTTACTAATGCACATCTGACCCAATTATTTTTTATTATTTGTTTTATTGTTTACTTTCTTTTAAATCACTTTTTTTATAATAACATAAAATAAAATAAAACATAAAAAATATTAGACTTAGGATTTTATAATTAACTTTGATTTTGTAAATTAATTTAATTAATTTTTTAATATTATTTTATTAATTTAAAATCAATTAGACTTAGATTTATTTCATTCAAATATTTTCTTAATAAAAACCCAAAAAAAATAGTAGAATTAGTTTTATTTGAATTAATTTTAATTGATAATCATTTTTTCTTTTATTTAATTAATTAGAATCAGATTTTTCTCACATTAATTTTAAGTATTTTCTCAATAAACACAAAAGCAACACACAAAAAATTCATTCTTAGGATTTCTTAGATGTTTCTTTATTTCGTGCGCGTTATTTACCTTCGCATCTTTTATATGCATGTAACTGCTTATGGGATGTAATAGTCTAGGTTTAAATTCCGAACTTTACTTTCTTGTATCTTTTTTATGTAAATGTCCCAAAGCATTGTAACAGCGTAAGATTTACATTCCCACACTTTGAATTTCTGCAAAATATTAATTGTTAGTAACTAGGCTTGTATGGAAAGACTAATAACAAAACGCTAGCAAACTTAAATTCAAAGACTAAAAAAATTGAACATAACACACATGCACATATACACCTCTAAGGTACGCCCACTTTGGTTACCTTCAGAAAAGCAGTCATGTCCCTCGAGAATAGGGACCCTTTAGCAAAAGACCCGTAAATTAAAAGATCATAGTCTCTCGATGACCCTACAGTTGCCTTTCGATAAATGATCAAGTCCCTTAAACAAAATTGCTAAAGCGTCTCTATAGGTTTCCTTTATGACTTTACGTCCCTTCGAATGTCCCTCAAACATCCAACGATAGGGCTACCTACTCACTAATAGTAGGATAGCGATGTCTAAAGGATAGGGGGAAAAGAACAAACCTTTCGAGTATAAGTAGATAGTTCATAGATGCTTGCTCAAAAACAAAACTTTCACACTTACACAAAACATTTCGAAATACTTTCAAAAACATTCGCTTTGTTAACACTCTTGAGGACTAATACAAGAGTTACGCACTAAGGCATTTTCAAAATGATTTTTCAAAACACACAAAGCACAAAGATATTTTCAAAACATGAGCTAAGCATCTAAGAGCTCGTAGAAAACTACAGATGGAAAGGGTGCTAACACCTTCCCTTTCCATAATCTACCCCCCTTAATCAGAAAATTTTCAAAAAGGTCTTTTTTTGTTCTTTTCACCCTTTCTTTAATTTGGATAAAAGAAAAGTCGGTGGCGACTCTTGCTTACCGCAACATTTGCAAACACAAACGCAGAACCAGTATTAAACAGTCAGTTCTGCCACTGTATCACACATTTATTCCAGATTCTTCTAGAAACGGTTCAGATACGATCCATAGATGATGACATTCTGACACATTCCAGATTCTCTCCTAGAAACAATTCAGATACAATCCATATATGGATGACATTATGACACTTATTATTCTAGAAACGGTTCAGATATGATCCAGATACGGATGATATTCTGACAATTATTCTAGATTCTTCTAGAAACGGTTCAGATACGATAATACAAATGATATTCTGACACTTATTCAAGATTCTTCTAGAAACGGTTCAGATACGATCCAGAGATGGATGACATTATGACACTTATTCCAAATTCTCTCCTAGAAACAGTTCAGATACAATCCATATACGGGTGACATTCTGACACTTATTCTTCTAGATACAATTCAGATACAATCCATATATGAATGGCATTCTGACACTTATTTCAGATTATATCCTAGAAACTGTTTAGATACGATCCAGAGACGGACGATATTCTGACACTTATTCCAGATTCTTCTAGATACAGTTCAGATATAATCCATATAAGGATGTCATTCTGACACACATTTAATACAGTTCTCAAATACAGTTTAGATACGACCCAGATATGGATGTCATTCTGACACTTATTCAGTACATCTTTCAAATACAGTTCAGATACGATCCATATGCGGATGTCATTCTGACACTCATTCGGTACAGTTTAGATATGATCCAAATACGGATGTCATTCTAACGCTTTCTCAGTACATCTTTCAAATACAGTTCAGATATGATCCAAATACGGATGTCATTCTGACACTCATTCAGTACATTTCTCAAATACAGTTCTGATACGATCCAGATGCAGATGTTATTCCGACACTCATTTAGTACAGTTCTCAAATGCAGTTCATATATGATCCAGATACGGATTCCATTCTGACACTCATTTGGCACAGTTCAGATATGATCTAGATACAGATTTCATTCTGACGCTCACTTAGTATATCTTTCAAATACAGTTCAGATACGATCCAAATACGGATATCACTCTGGCATTCATTCAGTGCATCTTTCAGATATGAGTCAGATACGATCCAGTTATGGATGTTATTCTAATACTCATTCCACTACATCTCCCGACTCATATTAAATCGACCAAAGATTTATTCTCATACTTCTCCCAGTTGCAGTCAAGCTTAGACTTAGTCTAATTTCTATCAACAATCACCTTTGGATGGCATCTATAAGCCCATCTCTGACAAATTCTTTATCACTTCTCAAATGGCATCTTTAAGCCCATTCCCGATACAATCAACTAACACATCATCAAATGCAAATTTCTGGGCACTCTAGTGTTCAATCATCTTCCACCTTCAAGTCACAAATATCGGACCCGCCAATCTAACTCTTCAGGTTTAAAAAGATTGAACAGGGGCAGCTATTGTACCCGGATATTTTCCCTCTCTTTTTCAAGACATTCCTCACAAAGGATATTCAATGCTCAAGGATTCTCAATAATCGATTAGACAAAATCACTTCTGAAACACTAAGACCACAAATTAGGGTTTTGACTAAGAACGACTGATCATTGACTTTTTGACCTAATACAGGACCTAATGGCTTGAAGCATAATCTCAAAGACTCAAACATAACATGTTCACCCAATTCCATGGCTTGAATCATTTCTCCAGATCAGTGGATTGATAGTTGAAATTTGGTCAACTGATGAAAAGTCAACTAATACACCAAAAGTCAAACTTTGACTTTTTGGTCAACAATAAGTTTCAAAGATCAAAATTCATCAAGACATTCAATAATATCAAGCTTGATCATCAAGAAGTCAAGAAAGTCAAAAGTAAATTTGAAAAATCAAACTTTTCAAGACTTAGAAATTTTTCTAAGTGTTGTATACATGTTTATTTCATAACTTCATACCAATTTTTCACCATGATGCAAAATGATTCAAAGGAAACTTTCAACATGAAAGTTATAGATCTTGATGAATTCTATAACTTTGTATTAGAGGGTTGATGTCCAAAAAACGATTAGATTTGAATATATAAGCCCATGAAGTCATGACATTTTCATCTAACACTTAGAGAAATTTTCAACAGATTTTGGTCAGGATTTTATCCCAACTTCTTGGCATTTTTTCACATAGTTCCAAGATGGTTTTGTAAAAATGGCCAACATGAAAGTTGTAGACAATGTTTCAAGCTTTCCAAAATATCCTAGAGCATGAATTTATCATACTTGATCTAGGAGATTCAAGGGCATGAAGTTGGGCATCCATTCTTGAATTGCAAGTCATTTTTTTGAAGAACACATAATCCAATTTGCATGATGTGCTGCATAATCTTACTTTGAAGGCCTTTTAACTTGCAAATATATCCATAATCATATGTTTACACAATTGATTGAACCATTGTCCAAGTGATTCAAGTATTGTCTATTGCATCATTCCATTTATGGCACAAAGGCACCATTGCCATTCACATAAAGCATGCTTTATACAAAGTCAGCTCTCCTTGAGCCTCTCAACTGTTTTTTATGCACACACAATGTAAAATCAAGAAGCAATATGCCTAAAAACTCCTAGCTACTTCATATTCCTTTTGTACCATGCATTGGAACATCAAATTTCACATAACTTGGTTGTTTCATCTCAACCAAACCAGAATCTCACAGCTTGTAAAACAAACTCTCTGATCCTCTAAAACCTTATCTATAAATAGAGAGTCCATTTGCAAGCTAAAGGAAAGAGGTTCTTTGGTATAGACAAATTCTCAAAATCCCTTCTCACAAAAAACTAGAATTGTCCATAAAAACCTCCATTTTAAGCTTTGAAGTCCAAATCTTTGAATATCATACCTTGCAAGTTTTCCTCAAACAAACCATCCAAATACTTCACATACATCATATAGAAGTTGTTCAAACACAAGAAAAACTTATGTAACATCATTATCACCACCTTACAAACTCAAAAACATTGTCTTGCAAGTTGACTTGGTTGGAGAGACCCAAACACTTTCAGCATAAAGTAAGGATTGAAACAACTTCAGGGAGGTCTAAGGAAGCACAATCAATACACATTTTTGGTTTTCACTTCAAGAGGTAAGTTTTCTCAAACTGTGATATCCTTGTTCATACATCATTTTACTTTCATTTTCAAAAGATAAAATAAGACAAATCAGAGTAGAAGAGTTGCAAGCACTCAAAACTACAGAAAAAAGCTTCTGGAAGTCTGACATAGCCAGTCGTGTCAGAAAGAAAATAGGACAAAATAGCAAGGCAATTTTCTGACATGGGTGCCTCTGTCATAGGACACGGCCCGTGTTCATCTTACTGGGAGAAAACTTGACAAAATGACAGAACAGGGTCATGACACGGGTGCCTGTGTCACAGGACACGACCAGTGTCCCTCTTACTGGGATTAAAAACTTGTCAAAGTGGCAGGACAGGGTTCTGACACAGATGCATGTGTCACAAGACATGGCCCGTGTCAACTCAGCTGAGACAAAAAGACTTGCATGGATTATTACAGGGTCCTGACACGGGTGTCCGTGTCAGCCTCAACACCAAAAATCTTGATTTTGAGACCTTTTTTTATTCAATTTGGTTGTAATAGTAATTATGTTTTTAATTGCTTCCGTCCCCATTTATAATTTGTATCCCCATCCCCTAAACGATGTAATAGCGTAGGACTTTAAATATCTGCAATTTATCGCTTTCATATAAAATGCTAGTAATTAGGGTTTGTATGGAAAGATAAAATCAAAAAGTAGATAACCCTAATTCAAGATAAAAATGCATGACATGATTCACACACTCACCTCTAGGGTAACCCACACTTGTTGCCTTGGATGTAAACAGTCATGTCTCTCGAACGTCGGGTACTTTAGCAAATCTCCTTTAATTACAAGGTCGTAGTCCCTCGATGACCCTTCAATGTTTCCTTCGATAAACGATCTTAGACCGTTACGAAAAATTGCTAAGGTATCCTACAATGTTGCCTTCTATGACTATAAGATGACCCACGCTCGTCCCTTTACATCCAATGATAGGGATTCTTACCAATCAATGGTAAGATAGAAATATCTAAAGGATGAGGAAAAGAACTAAGAGTTTATGAGTAGGTAAGACGTTCATAGTTGCTTGCTCACAACCATTTTCAAAAACATCTTTCAAACACACCAACACTCTCAAATGAAATATTTTTCAAAAGTTAACACTTTGTATGCATTCTTATAGAGACGAGAATCATTACAAAGTTCTCCTAAACGATGGAACTTTTCAAAAATAATTTCAAACTATCACAAACACATTTCAAACAAAGCATTTCAAAGTGACCTAGCAACTAAGAGCCCGTAGATAACTACGGATGAAAAGGGTTTAACACCTTCCCTTTTCATAACCTACCCCCCGAACTCAAGAAAATTCTCAAAAGGTCTTTCCTGTTCTTTTCACCATTTTCTTTATTGGATAAAAGAAAAGTCGATGGAGACTCTTGCTATCCGAAACAATTGCGATAAAACATAAAACACCCAATTCAGTTCTCCCACCGTATCACAACAATAATAGACACCTTTTCTGGTTCAGTTTAAATCGACCAAAGATTTATTCTGATACTTTTCCAGTAGACACCTTTTTTGGTTCAGTTTAAATCGACTAGAGATTTATTCTTATTCTTTTCTGGTTAAAGACAGACGCAAACATCTTCTAGCTCAGTTTAAATCACCCAAAGATTTATTCTGATACTTCTTCTAGTAGATACTTTTTTTGGCTCAGATTAAATCGACCAAAGATTTATTCTCTAATTTCTCTCAACAGTTACCTTGGATGGAATCTATAAGCCCATCTCTGACAAACTTTCTGTCACCTCTCCAAATGGCATCTCTAAGCCCATTCTCGATATAATCAAAAAACAGTTTTACTTCGTGCACAAGCGAGTGCAAATTTCTGGGCACTTAAGTGTTCGATCATCTTTTACCCTCAAGTCAAGAATGGAGAACAAGCCAATCTAACTCTTCATGTTTAAGAAGATTGAACAGGGGCAGTTGTTGTACCCCAAAATTTTCCATCTTTTTTCTCAAGACATTTCTCACCAAAGATCTCAAATGCTCAAGGGTTCTCAAGGGTTTGATCAGATAAGCTCACCTCCTAAGCATTAAGCCTCCAAATTAGGGTTTTTATTTTCTTAAGGACAATTGGACTTTTTATGCCTAAAATTACTTTCATGGTTAAGTATAGGTCCTCAATATTTCTCATACCAAGTTTCAAGCCTTGCATCACAAATTTGCTAATTCAATTACTCAGATGACTAAATATCAATTGTATTGGCTAAAAAGTCAACGGTGGTCAATATACAGTCAAACTTCATGATTTTTTGCCAACATCAACATTTTTAAGTCATATTCATCAATTTATCAATTGTTGATCACATTCCTCAAGAAAAACATTCCAATCATCAAAGGGCAAAATTGTCAAAATTAGGGTTTGACTGAGAATGATTGATCAGTGATTCTTGACCTAGTACATGACCTAATGACTTGAAGCATAATCTCAAAGACTCAAAAACAACATGTTGACCTAATTTCATGGCTAAAATCATTTCTAAAGATCATTGGATTGATATTTGAAATTTGATCAACTAATGAAAAGTCAACTGATACACAAAAGTCAAACTTTGACTTTTTAGTCAACATTGAATTTCAAAGATCAAAATTCATCAAGAAATTAAAAAATATCAAACTTAATCATCAAGAATCAAGAAAGTCAAGAAAGTCAACAAAAAAGTCAATATTTCAAAGAGAAAAATTCTAAGTGTTTTTAACCTTCATAATTTCAATACTTCATGATAATTTTTCACCATGATGCAAGATGATTCAAGGAAAACTTTAAAAATGAAAATTGTAGATCTTGATGAATTCTATAACTTTTCCACTTAGGTTTGATGTCCAAAAATGCTTAGATTTGAAGATATAAGCTCATAAAGTCATGACATTTTTCATAAAACACTTAGTGAAAGTTTAGCAAGTTTAGGCAGATTTTTTACCTAACTTCTTGACCAATTTTCACCTAGTTCCAAGATGATTTAGCCAAATTGGTCAACATGGAGGTTGTATACAATGTTTAAATCTTTCCAAAATATCCAAGAACTTGAAGAGATCATTCTTTATCTAAGAGAATCGAAGAGAAGAAGTTGGGCATCCATTCTTGAATTACAAGTCATTTTCTTGATGAACACATAATCCAATCTTAATGTTATGCTGCATAATCTTGCTTTGCAGGACTTCTAACTTGTGTATCTATCCATAATTAATGGATTACACAAACTTTTTAGCTATTATCCAAGTGGTTTAAGCATTGTCCAAGTCAATTTTCCATTTTGGGGAGAAAGTTAACATTGCCATTCTTGAAAAGCAAGATTTATGCACAAAGTCAATTCTTAAGCCTCTCACTTGTTCCCTATGATTACACTCCATCTACAAGGTCATAAGCATTGTGATTAAAGTGTTTAACCACTCTATGATCAAAGGTACAAGGCATTGAAACTTAATTTTTCAAGAAAATCACATGTTGAGCTTAACATGTGATTTTGAATTTTGATCAACTTGAGCTTCTCCAACCTTTCCCTATAAATAGAGACACTATTTTTCAAGCTAAGACACGAATTCACAAACCTTGAAACTCCCTCAAACTCCCTGAAATCAGAAATTGCACGAAACACTCCATAACTTGCCATTTCTGACTTTGAATCACAAATACACTAACCACTCATGCATTTTTAATTTTAACCATTCAAACATCATCCATACACCATATAGAAGTGATTCAAACACTTGAACCACTTATATAACACCTCCACCACCATTCACCATTTTCAAAACTCAATTATGCACATTAACTTCTACAGGAAGATTCAGCCACTCTCAATCCAAAGAAAGAACTGCATTAGCTTCCTAGGAGTCCAGTGAAGCTATCCAGATCATCACAACACCTCCAGGAGTGCTCAAATTCCATACATGATTTCTAGTTATGAGGTAAGTTTTCTCAACTTTGAACTCTCTCTACAAGCATCATTAATGGTTACTTTGTGAATAAAAAATGTAGACAGCATAGCCCTGAAGCTAACCGTGCCCTTAGTTTTCATTTGTGTTTCCTGAGTGATGCAAATTTTGAATTTGAACTTTCTGAAAAAATTATGTTTTATTTGGTACCAACATAAATTAATGTTCATCTTTTATTTATAGTTTAAGTTGTTTATATGGTTTAATTCGTATTGAAAAATGGAGCAAGTTTCATATTTACATTTTCTGATTTGGTTGAGAAATGAGGAAGTTACAAAATTCAAAAATCGTGTTGGAGATGTTGGTGCGAGGTTAGGGATGAAGTGTCATTGGGAAGAGGTTTATTTTATATTTATTACAAGTTGTATTACTCACGGATGAAATAGCCACCCCAGTGGCAGGAGAAGCGCGCATAAGGCATTACCCTATAGGGACCTGGGTTCGAGCCCCAGTGGTACCCTTTTGTATTTTTTCATGTTTTCTTTGCAGATTCACTGCATCAAGCATAGTGCGTATACCATACACCCTCATGACTAGACCATTGGATCATCAGACAAGTAAATCTAACACTCCACAATGCAGGACCATGGTGCATCATCACAGGCCATCCACACTTGAACATTAGGTGCTTGGATTCTGTTTTGGGCCTTGACTGAATTTCTTTCCAAATACCCCCCCCCCCCCCCCCCCCTTTTACTAAACACAACCAAGCCCATTTCCATTTTTATTTATTTTTCTGATTTAAGACAAAAACGTGACTTGGGCCTTTTTACTACTTTTAACTCCCATCTTTCTTTTTAAACCCCCAATTTTTTTCTTCTTATTTTTATTTCTTTATTTATTTTATTTAAACTAAAAATACAAAAAAAATTCTTAAATTAAAAAATATTTTAATTTAAATGCTTTATTTCTTTTTTTTACTAAATTAGATTTTATTAATTCTTTTACATCATAAAATATTTTCTTTTTCTAAATTAACATTTAAATTGTTTTCTAAATAAATTGTTTAGACTTAGATTTTTCTTAATTTTAATTAACTTAGATTTTAGGTTTTTATTAAATAATTAATTAACTTTTTTTGTAAATAAAATTGATTAGTCTAATTAGGTTAAAACATTAAACCTTTTCCTATTAAAAAAAACCCTAAAAGCAATTTCTCCTTCATCTTTATATTTTGTGCATAATTATTGTTGTAATTCATGATCAATGGTTTGTAATAGTAATTAGGACTTTATTGCTTTTCTCCCCCTATTCACAAAATTGTACCCCCCCCCCCATTCCCAAAGCGTTGTAATAGTGTAGGACATTTAAATTCCGCAGTTTATCATTTTCCTTATTATTGCTAGTAATTAGGGTTTGTATGACAAGACTAAAATCAAACCATAGAAAATCCTAATTTAAGATAATATACTTGAAAACAAAACGCTTTGCACACACGTACCTCTAGGGTAACCCTCACTTGTTGCCTTGGATATAAACAGTCATGTCCCTCGAACGTGAGATGTTTTTAGCAAAAGACCCTTGATTAAATTATAGTCCTTCGATGACCCTTCAATGTTTCCTTCAGTAAATGATCTTAGTCCCTTACAAAAATTTATAAAACATCTTACAAGTTGCCTTCTATGACTGTACGATGACCCACGCTCGTCCCTCATATCCAATGATAAGGCTCTCTACCAATTAATGGTAAGCAAACACTATCTAAAGGAGGAGGAAAATAACAAAGACTTTTTGAGTAGGTAGATTTCTCGTAATTACTTGTCACAAACAAAACCACTTACACCTCACACTTTCAAAACATCTTTCAAAACAAACATTTTGTGTACATTCTCAATGATACGAGAATCATTACAAAATTTCCTCACGTTGGCATTTTCAAAACATTTGTCAAACATTCCTTTTCAACAAATATTTTCAAAACCAACACTTTGTATACATTCTCAACGATACGAGAATCATTGCAAAGTTTGCCGAACGAAGGCGTTTTCAAAATATTTTCAAACTTACACCAACACAAAGCATTTCAAAGTGAGCTAGCAATTAGATCCCGTAGATAAATACGGATGAAAAGGGTGCTAACACATTCCCTTTTCATTACCTACCCCCCAAACTCAAGAAAATTCTCAAAAGGTCTTTCCTGTTCTTTTTACCCTTTCCTTTATTGGATAAAAGAAAAGTCGGTGGTGACTCTTGCTATCTGCAACATTTGCGCTCAAATGCAAAACACCCAAGTCAGTTCTCCCACTGTATCACATTGTCTTTTCAAATTTTCAGTCCTCCGAGATACCCTTTTTTGCCTAAGCCGACTTTTCAGGTTTTCGACTTGCCGGTGTACAAATTTTTTTATATATATCTCTAATTTTTGCCCAAACCTTTTTGGTTCGCTGGGATGCCTTATTTTTGCTTAGGCTTGTCAACCTAGCGGGTCTCTTTCATGCGTAGTATTTTTAGACTATGTCTGTATTCACAGGGTACGGAGAATTTTCACTATAAGTGTTGTAGCATGCCAGAGAATGTTTTCTTGATCGCACGTGGCCCTTTGTTGGAACTCATGTTCAATGCCCCAAGTGATTCAGATGAAGGTCAGCCCCTGTCTATTTGGCACTTTTGAGAGATTCCATGAATCTTGACTCGACTTCCCCCAAATCAGTTAGACATCATGTCATGCCCTTGATTATGAAAGGCATGTTACTGGAAATGTCTTTCCATATGAGGTGACTCTGTTCATTGAGAGGATTTTCGTTCATTGAATATCCGTCGTGCGAATTTCTCTGTTGTCGAACAGTTAGTCATATGCAAACAATGGCATTTAAAAATGGAAAGCTTATGTCTGTCTTAAAGTTTTGAAAATGCATTTAGTAAACAACTGAATTTTGTAAGAATATAAATCAATTCAGGATTTATAGTAAGCCTTACAGGAGTCAGAATACCTTTTGTAACACTATGCTTTCAAACTAACCCATGCTTCAGCTAGGACTTTTAAGGGTTGTAGTATGGCCTGGTTCACGGTTTAAGAAACAAAGGATAAAGGCTCGAAATTTATTTGTACCCACCCGTTCTCCATGATGTTCTTCAGTCCTATACTCAGTAAATTATGCGTTTAGATTCTAATTGAGTCTGAAATATTTTCCCTGATATTCCGGTGATGGTTCTGATATTGAAAGTTTTTTTGAGAAGGCAATCATCATTTTTTTATTGTAATATTTGTTTTTGTTAAGGATTCATAGCGACCTCTTTTTTGACTTTATTATCCCTATTTTTTCCTGAACTGTTTTGAGATCACAGTCAGCGGGATGCCCGAGTTTGTCCTAGGTCTCCTTCATAGGTTTTGACTTAGCGGGCTTTTCTTTTGAGAGATGATGAATGCCTGTTTTAGTGATTACGGGGAACCATCACAGTCTTTGGATTTAGAAGAGAATCTTCAACACTATTCATCATGTATGAAGGTAGAGCTTGTGACTGAATGCACATTTGAATTAACTGAGAAACTACCCTGCCCCAGTTTATGATTAAAGGTTTCAATTTGTGTGAAAAATAAAACTCCTACTTCTTAGGCTCAACGAAGTTAACTAGGGATTCTCTTCCTTATAACTCCGGTTTTTAGGATTTGAAAGAATGCATGTACATCGTCAGTAGGGTCTGTTCCAAAGCATACCATAGAGATTATGGTATTATTTTTGTCATCCTCCCTCTAAAGGCTTACAACTTTTAATCGAGAGTTGAATCTCATAAAAGGAAGTAAAAGCATAGTTTAAATATAGTCAAAATGAATGAATTACTTCAAGCCAAACATATGCAATGCATTAATGGAATAACAAAGTTTGACATAAAATAGGTGTTCGAACAATCAAAAGAAATTACAATTTGAAAATTTAAATGAAATAAACGCTCTCAATCTTGGCCATGATTTGGCATGGGAGCAGTTGTCGTACCCCAAATTTATCCTACCTCGATAATTTCGTTCTTCAAGATTAAGATAGAAGAAACATTAAGGATGGTACATCAGTATCTGATGACCCATTTTTATCTAAATAAGGGGGTGTATTTCGAGAGGAGGGTTTTGTAAATCGGAAAGACTCATAAATTTGTTCACGACGCATGTTGGCCCATGGCCCATGCAATTCAAAATAGCCTGTGCAATTCAAAAGGAATAATAAAATCATTATTAGGTTATTAAATTATAAACTCTATTTAAATTTAAGTTACTATTAATTAATAAGTGCTACATAAGGGTTCATTAGGTATTATTATTGTTAGTAGAAAGGAGAAGTGAAAACGTTAAATTTAAAGTCCATTAGACTTCGTTTGGCCCATTCAATTTGGGGTTTGAATAACAACAATGGAGTATGTTTGCAAGTTACAAAGTACATTAGAGCTTAGCAGCCCATTTAAAGTTGGTTGTTGTTTTGTTTTTAAATAAAAAATATTATTGTTAAAAATGATGTTATTATTTTAAGAAAAAAAAAAAACAATTCTATTGCTGGTAAACTTTTTCATTTATTATTAGTAAAGGATGTTATTTTATAGGGAAAAGGACGGACAAGATAGTATTATTGTTAAAAGATTATTTTTATTATTAAAACATTGAGTTTGATTTATAAATTATACTTATAAAAAGGCAGCAAAATGTGCGTTAATTTAGGTGAATCTCTACAGTATTTGTTTTTGCCACAAATCCTGCGTATTTCTTCTGTTGGTTCAAACAATACTATTATTTTTTTAAATTTGGTTTGGGTCTGTGCTATAAAACCCCTGCTCAGCCCAACAACGTCCTTTTTTCCTTACAGCAAACAAAATTTAGTACAGTTGGCCCAATTGGCCTTTCTGTACCGTTTGAGTTTGATTTATAAATTATACTTATAAAAAAATTCAAACGGTACAGAAAGGCCAATTGGGCCAACTGTACTAAATTTTGTTTGTTGTAAAGGAAAAAAGGACGTTGTTGGGCTGAGCAGGGGTTTTATAGCACAGACCCAAACCGAATTTAAAAAAATAATACTATTGTTTGAACCAACAGAAGAAATACGTGGGATTTGTGGCAAAAACAAATACTGTAGAGATTCACCTAAATTAACGCACATTTTGCTGCCATTACATGTACTGTAGAAATTAAATGGAATCTTTATCTAATCTTAGAATTTGCATTCAATCAGTAATATCACAGAATCGGAAGATTATCAAATCTCAGAATCAAATTAACATAAACAAAAATCTGCTAAAAAGGGTCATATCCAGAACATCACTAAATCAGATCTAACGTTATTAAATCAATAGACATAATCGATACTAATCTCATTTTAGATCAAAGCAAATCAAATCTTATAGAAAATCTGAATCAATTATAAGTAAAAAATTTACAATTAACGATCGAATCAATTACAGTAATTTACAAAACCCTAATTTCTCTCTAATAATCCCTAAATCGGTGATACTCAATTTTGCAACAGAAAATCAAAAACCCTAAATTTCTAACCCTATAAAAAGAATGCCAGAAGAATACAGAAGGGGTCGAAAAACAGGAAACCGAAGAACGAAAGCAAATCGCGAAGGAAAAGAGGGAGAAACTTGAAACAGAGGAGGCCGGCCTTGATACATAAGCAAGAAGTACTTGAAGAATATTGTTTTGCTGTTGAAAATCCAGAACAAAAGTGATTAGAGTTTCCGAATTGGAAACCCTAATCACCTTTGGACGCTGCCGCTGCTTCTACCATCGCCTCTAAATTGCCGAAATCTGCAAACAGACGGAGAAAAAGAAGAGATCAGCCCCAAATAGTAAAAGCTCAAAGAAATTTGAATAAGACAATCGCAAAGTGAGTAAATCCTTAGCTTTCTTTTCTTTCGTTTTGGGGTTTGTTTTGGGGTTGGGGTTTTGATTTGGGTTGGCTTCGTACCGCCGCTGCCGGTAGTCTAGGGTTTGAGAAGAAATAGGGTTGGGTAGTAGCGCGAAAGAGAGAAAGAGAAGGTTGCTGTAAGTGAGGTGAGGAAGGTGAATAATGAAATAAAATGTTAAACGATAATGTTAATATTCCGTTTAATCCAATACACCGCGCCCATAATAATTAATGTGCACCTTAGATCTCATCCGTCTGATCTCAATCAGGTGGCCATAAGGCCAAGCCGCACCCTAAGGCGATGCAATGCGTAACACATAATGAGCCTGACCCCTTTCCAAACGCGTTGGGCCCAGCCCAACTTCTCTTCACACCCTCTTTCTAGCTGTTTGCTAAAACGCAAAGCCAGATACACCCCCCCCTGGGAATTTTCATCCGGGCCTAGCCCAGTTTATTTTTAAACACCCCCACAATTTAACTTCCAAACTAAAAACGTACTCCCCTGTTCTAATTAAAGTATATTTTATTTTTCTTTTATATCATTATTTATTTTCTTTTTTTATATAATTATTATATTTTAATATTTTTTTTTATTATTATAATTCCCTATTTTCCTTCCATAATTAATTATATTAATTATTATTATTATATAATTATTATGTATATACTAACATTTAAATTATTTTTTATTTAAGTGCATATATTATTTTCTCATATTCTTTGCATCAAATATTTTTAATCATGCATTAATCAAGACCTTTTTTGCAATTAATATTATTAAAAAACACAAACAAATCTCAAACTATTTTCGCGAATAAAACTAAGCTAATCAACAGTGTTTTTCGCAAATGGGTTTCAAACTAATTTTGACTTACTGCGTTCTCAGTAAAAATTTCCACAATCACTACTCCCGACCGAGTGCGAAGTGATTCAAAATATGTTTGTAAACCCCTAAAAGACACCAACCCATACGAACTACGAATTGGGACTCTGATTCCTCATAAGAGGATACATAGGCATGCGATCTAAAATCATGGAGAGTCTTGCTAATTAAAACTTAAAACCCTGTTTATCCCAAACCTAAACCTAGAGCTTAATATCCTTGTGAACAAGGTGGATGAAAGGTGCCTAACACCTTCCTTTCGTCTAATTGAGTCTGAAACCTAGAATTTGTCTGCGAATTAGGGTTCTCTGTTAGGTTACCTTCCCTAGGATAAAAACTAATAGTGGCGACTCTTGATAAAAAACTGGTTGCCACAGCTGGCGACTCTGCTGGGGACTCTCCTTAACCCTAGGTTTTAGGTCTCTTTTGGGTTTTTTTTATTTATTAGCATTAATTTATTTATTGTATTTTATATTTTCTTGTCTATTTTTATTTATTATTATATATTTTCCATGTGGCAGGTTTTATCAAAAAAATATTTCCAATAAACCTTAAAAAGAAGGTTCGTCTATTAGCTTAGGGGGTATATCATCCATGCGAGTTTATGTGACGACTTCGCCTAGAGTCGGTAAACTTCCGAAAAAGAAATACTTATCTAGAGATATCCCCTTGACGAGTAGGACTTTGGAAGGTCACTCATGACTCTTTGTAACGACCTCGACCCAAAATCTCATGACGAGACCTTTCACGACTTTGAGACAAAAGTTTCAGTCCGTAAAGAGGCTTCCCCTAAGGGAGGCCCTTGTGCCTTGTCCCTCTGGTGTTAATCATGACACCCCTTAAGGAAGCCACCTTTTGGGAGGGTAGACTTACCATAGGTCAAAATTAAGGGGCCTACCTCATAGGGGTATCCATCACAAAAACATGTCACAAAATCCCGTTACTCAATCCAACACTTATACATTCATGCATTCATGTATATCTCATGTTCATCATTTGTTCCTTTTACCCGTCTTATTCACAGGGTACAAAATAAAAGATAACAAAATCAAGATTTTTTGTGACTGTCTTAAAAATGGATTCCAAAGGGAAACAACTTGTATGCGTCAACGCCTGCAAGCCTGGCCTTTCTGAAATCAAAACTATAAAAGGTAAATTGTCCGAAAGAGCTCTGAATATGTACACTCGCCGTTATGGAGATAACCTTGATTTGACTAAAGAAGAAGTGCAGATGGATGCAGTCTCTGCCCTAATTCAGTTTTATGACCCTCCATTGAGATGTTTCACTTTCCAAGACTTCTAACTAGCACCGGCTCTGGAGGAATTTCACAGAATCATGAATTTCTCCAAGGAAAAGGCCTATGTAGGTATTCGACAAACTATTAAAGTCAAAGATTTGGCAAAAGGCCTAGGGATCCCCTATCCTGAATTAGTGCAGAATTATCAAAGAGAAGGTCTGATACAAGGAATCAAAAGAATATACCTGGAAGCTAAGGCACTAGAATTTGATAATTATAAAGAGTGGGAATCTTGTGTTGATTGTTTAGGGTTGTTGGTATTTGGTGTAATCTTGTTTCCTCTGGCTGTGGACTATATTGACCCCACAACCATTAGCGTATTTTGGGGAGCGAAAGTCTTTAATACGGATCCTACTCTCACCTTTCTTGCCGACATTTATTACACTTTGCATATGACGTATGAAAAAAGAAGAGGCACGCTAAGTTGTTGTATCCCGCTTCTATATACTTGGTTCATGACTCATCTTTACAGGGAAGACTATATGATCCCAGAACTAACCAGGTGTGAGTGGCCACAGAAATTAAGGTCTCTCACTACAAACTCAATATTATGGTATGCAAGAAAGTTGGATATTGGTGACATCACTATTAGCTGTGGGGATTTTCCTAACGTCCCTTTGATTGGATCATGAGGCTGTATTAACTACAACCCTACTCTGGCCCTACGACAGCTAGGGTATCCTTTGGAGGACAAACCTTCGGGCAAACAACTTCGACCACTTATCATCCACAATATGGGTATAGAAGACCAAGGGTTGCTCAATAAGGTTATTTGGGCCTGGAATAAGGTTAACAAAAGGAAGGCCGAAAGAAAGAATGCCATCGCAAGAGAGCCTTACACCAAATGGGTCCAAGATAGGGTACGAATTATCAAACTACCATTCGAGAAAGATCCAGAGTACAATTCAGAGGTCCCAGAGATAACACCTATATCTTTAAAAGAAGTCGACAATTTGAAAAATGCCCTAAAGCAAGCCCAAAAAGAGAAAGAAGAACTAGAAGGAAACCTCCTCAACTTGACCAGAGAAAAGAAACAGATGCAACTTATACTTGAGTCAAAGGACGAGCAAATTGATAAAAGTCAAAAGGACTTGGAGAAGGAAAGTCTCAAGCAAAAGCGTACAACTGAAGGGCTGTTAAGTGCAACGTTCAACCTAGATTCTCACAACCAGAGGTTGGAAGAGGCCACTACTGAAATCGGGAGGTTAACTAGGTGGTATAAAAAGGTGACACATGACAAAAAGGTGATAGAGGAAAGTTTAAGAGCCCAAATCCAGAGTCTGGCACAAGCTTCCTTAGATCAAGAGGAGAAAATAAAATACCTCGCCACCGAACTCCAAGACAGCCATGAATCAGAGGTCAAAGCATGCCTTGAAAGTATAGAAGCAGAGAAACTTTTGACTCAGAGGACTCGAGAATATGAGCATGTATGTCTAGAGCTGTAGGGTCTCCAAAGGGATTTTCTCATCTAACGAAGGCTTTACACAGAAATGAGGGGTGAAAAGATGTATTCGGAAGAGCAGTACACCAAGATCGCCCAAGCTGGGAGGGATAACCACAAAATAATCCCACACCTTTACCAGGAATACAGGCACTACAAAGATAAACATGAAAAGCTAGTCTTCTTAGCCAACAATCTCATCGAGGACATCCCTAGAAGTTTAAAGGATGTAGAGAATGTGATGGTTCCCCTTCCGAAGGACGTCGAAGACTTTCTACAGCTTTGCCGAGCAATGGTTGATGGTTTCAGAGCACACATCCGCAGGCGCGCTTAGGAAATTTAGTTCTTTTTTAATTATGTTTACGCAAACAAGTTTTGATTTCAATTTGTAATATTTTTCAATATCTGGATTATGTTACTCTTAATAAAGGCATTTTGTTTCCCTATCTCGAAGGCGTGTCTATTTTTAAGCTGGTCACCAAATAAAATAATAAGTGGATACAAATATGTACCCTAGTAAATAAGACAGTTAAAATAAGAATCATTTCATAATCATGCACATCCATCTGCACGCATGCATTTATAAAACACTCGCATGTCATTTTAAAGAAAAAACTCATTTGGTTTATAAATCTCTCTAGTTAAGACATTGGTAAAAGAAGACCTCCACCTCCTTGGCCCCCATGTCAAATAAGGGCCCATCAACAGAAAGCAATGGAACAGATCGAGGAGACTCAAGTTGTGTTCAAAGAGGATCTTGATCAGGTGAAGGGTGACGTAAGCTCAATGAAAGGAGATTTGAGCCAGGTTCTTCTAGCTTTGAAGAACATTATCAACAGGCAGGATCAAATTCCCAGGGTAGCTTTTGAAGAGGTATCCCAAACTATTGGTGCATCGAGCGGTCACCAATTGAGGAAAAAGCCGGAAGCAGGACCCCAAAAGTCCTCCATGGCCCAGCAAGAGGTTGAAACTGAAGGATTCATCCCACCACAGTCAAAAGTAGGGGCATCACATACCCTACAAATCCCAACCAATAACGCAGATAATTACCTAGACTTGCAATACGGAGATCATGACTCAGAGGATGCTCCCCAAGCACCCTTGAAGACAAATGGTGCTCATACTGCGGACAACCCACTGGTAATGAATCAGTATAAAGCCTTGGAAGAAAGACTGAAGGTTGTGGAGGGCTTAGACGCTTTCGAAGTAGACACTCTGGAAATGGGTTTAGTCCCTGATGTGCTGATACCGCCAAAATTCAAAGTACCCGACTTTGGCAAATATAAAGGGCTCACTTGTTTGAGGAATCATCTTCGTATGTACTGCAGGAAGATACACGCCCACGCCCATGATCAAAAACTAATGATTCACTGTTTCCAAGACAGTCTAAGTGGGGCATCTTTGGACTGGTACATGCAGTTGGAACGAACACATATCTGAACTTGGGTGAGTCTCGCTAATGCTTTCTTAAAGCATTACAAGTATAACTTGGACATGGCACCTACTCGCCTGCAACTCCAATACTTGTCCCAAAAGAAGGAAGAGTCCTTCAAAGAGTACGCTCAAAGGTGGAGGAAAATGGAATCCCGTGTGTAACCCCCACTGCTGGTAAAGGAACTCATAGACATGTTCATGAGAACCCTACAAGGGCTTTATTATGATAAAATGGTGGGAAGTGTCACGTTAGGGTTTTCAGACTTAGTGACTATTGGTGAAAGAATCGAAACTGGTTTGAAAAGAGGAAAGATATCAGGGGGGTCGTCAAGCACCCCTTACAATTCAAAAAGACCGGCTTCAAAATTCCCAAGAAGGAAGGAGGGAGAAGTCAATGTTGTGGCCTCACAACAAAGGACCTCACAACCATTGGTGATCCCGCAAGGACAAAGGAAAGACAGGTTTAAAAGGCCACCTAGAAATTTTGATCCACTGCCCATGCCACCAAGCTAATTCTTACAACACCTGGTTAAGGCATCCCTGGTGGAAATCAAGCATTTAGCTCCTCCGGTCGGGCCACTCCCGCAAAGATACAATGCCGATGCAAGGTGTGAGTATCACGCAAATTCACTAGGGAACACTACAGACTAATGTTGGGCCTTCAAGCATAAGGTTCAAGATTTTCTAGAGTCTCAAGACATCACCTTCGACAAGCCTAATATCAAGTCAAACCATATGCCTTCGCATGGTGGACCGACAATAAATGCAATCGAGGTGGTCACCAACTTTGGGGAAACCATAAAGGCAAAAAACCATATCAACTTGTTGAAGGAGTATCTATTTGAATGTGGGTTCCTGTTAGAGCACAATAAAGCTTTTGAAACAACTTTGGAAAATCTAGTGGTTCAGGGGATAGTCCAATTTGGACTGCACCCTGAAGAAAAGTATGTAGCCACAATCAGAGGGAAAAAGCCATTGGTAATCCCTTGCCAAGCTCTAAGCCTTACCAAGAAGACTCTAGTCATTCCATGGGGAGAATCGGCAGAGGTCACCAGAGGGGTACCTAAGAAGACCCTCTTAATACCCACTACTCCAAAAGCTACGATGGTAATTAAAGGACTGTCACCTATCCCTTACGAGAATAATAAAGTGGTGCCTTGGATTTATGACTCAGCCGTATACATCAATGGAGTGAAGTAGGAAAGCGGGCCATCCATAATTCAAGGACCTGCAATTTCGAACATAGCAGGAACAAGAGGTATGACCCAAAGTGGGCGAATCTATGGAGCCAAACCATCAAAAAAGACGGATTTGGCTCCAACGAAGGAAAAAGGAAAAACATTGGTTGATACAAACCAGGAAACAGAATCTACAAACAAATACTTTACTAACCAAGAGGCAGAGGAGTTTCTGAAAATAATCAAAAAGAGTGAATACAGAGTGGTGGATCAGCTCCATCAAACTCCGACAAAAATATCCATACTCTCGTTACTAATCAACTCTGAAGCACATCAGGATTCTTTAATGAAGGTGTTAAGTTCAGCCCATGTCGCAAAAGAAATTTCAGTAAATCAATTTGATAATGTCATAGCAAATCTCACGTCCGAATTCTACCTGGGTTTCAGCAACAATGAACTACCGCCACAGGGCCGAGCCCATAACAAAGCACTCCACATTACTATGCAGATAGGTACTACCCATTTGTCCAGGGTTCTTACTGACACCGGTTTTGCTCTTAACGTGTTTCCAAAGTCAAGTCTCGTAAAGTTAACAATAGGCGACGTGACAATGAGACCAAGTTCTATAATAGTAAAGGAATTTGACGGTTCTCGAAGCTCGGTACTAGAAGAGGTGGACCTTCTAGTTAAGATTGGGCCGCATATCTTCAATATCACTTTTCAGGTCATGGACATCGAACCAGCATACACTTGTTTACTGGGGAGACCTTGGATCCATGCGGCAGGGGCAGTAACCTCGACCCTGCATCAAAAGTTGAAGTTCCTAGTATAAGGGAAGTTAATCATAATTGACGGTGAAGAAGACATTTTTGTAAGCCATGTTGAATCATATAGATATATCAGTGCCGACGAAAATTGCATAGCTACCCCGTTCCAGGCTTTGGAAATTGCTTCGATGGTAACATTACCAGTTAAGAAGTGTAACAAGACTAAAGTGACATCATGGAGAGATCTGCAAATGACTATGGGAGGTGATGCATCAAAACGCTGGGGAAAGCTCCCAAAAATTCCTGAGAAAAAGAATCACTTTGGTTTGGGTTACGAATCGTCAAAGGCTACTCTAAGAGGCAAAGCATGTTTTCCTCCGATCCGGGAGACGTTCCTCGGCAATGGAAAGGAGCATGGTGGGCATGTGGCAATGATATCAAGCAAGACTAATACTAAAAGGGAAACTGACTTCATCAGAGAGGGCGCCCCAGAAGAAGAGCTTGAAGGATGGACTGCTGTGGAGATTCCCAAGATATCTTTCTTTTCTAAGTAATATTTCTTGTTTTGAAATAACCTATGTCAAACCCGAGGCATAGGGTTTTCTTGTAAGGGTTTTCTTTGTTCTTATTTCAGACAATATTTATAATTAATAAAGTTATATTATGTTTTCAATTAAGATCCTTGTCTTTCTTCTGCATTTAACTATTAAATATAAAAATGGCAATACTTTCTTTGCATATACATCTTCAAATTCCAAGCGCTAAAATATGCACCAAAACATGATAAATGTGCAGATCCGTGCCCAAAATTACTGATAACAATAATTCTACGACCCGATATGATTTTGATGTTCCTATCCACCAAGCCGAAGAGGAAGATGACGAAGATCTTGAACTCTCAAAGGAAATGGAAAGGGAAATAGAGAGAAAGGCTAACAGCATACAACCGTATCAAGATCCTATTGAGACCATTAACCTGGGCACGGAAGGAGATCCAAAATAAATTAAGTTAGGGGCAATGTTGGAGCAGAGCGTCAAAGACAGGCTAATCAAGTTATTGCACGAGTATGTGGATATATTCGCTTGGTCCTACAAGGACATGCCAGGGTTGGACACAGACATTGTGGTGCATAGATTGCCTCTTAAAGAAGGTTGTTCTCCAGTCAGGCAAAAACTCAGAAGAATCCGTCCAGATATGTCCAGCAAAATCAGAGAATAGGTTCTTAAACAATTTGACGCAGGGTTCCTAGCAGTGGTAGACTATACACCCTCGATAGCTAACATTGTATCAGTACCCAAAAAGGATTACAAAGTATGCATGTGCATAGATTATCGAGACCTAAACAAGGCAAGCCCCAAAGACGATTTTTCGTTGCCTTACATAGATGTCCTAGTGGACAATACAGCTCAACCCTCGGTATTCTCATTTATGGACGGTTTCTCGGGCTATAACCAAATCAAAATGGAACCCGAGGACATGGAAAATACTACCTTCATAATACCTTGGGGAACTTTCTGTTACAAAGTAATGTCATTCGGTCTCAAGAATGCAGGGGCAACTTATCAGAGGGTGATGGTCATGTTATTCCATGATATGATCCACAAGGAGGTTGAAGTATATGTCGATGATATGATTGCCAAATCCCATATGAAGGAGAAACATATCACACATCTGCAAAAGTTATTTGAGCGGCTACGTAAGTTCAGACTAAGGTTGAACCCGAATAAATGCACATTTGGCGTCAGATCAGGCAAATTGTTAGGTTTTATCGTAAGCCAACGAGGCATCAAGGTGGATCCAGACAAAGTAAAATCCATACAAGAGATTCCCGCTCCAAGGACAGAAAAAGAAGTATGTGGCTTCTTAGGGCGATTGAACTACTTATCAAGGTTCATATCGCATCTAGCAGCTACGTGCAAACCAATATTAAAGTTATTACAGAAAGATCAAATGGTAGTATGGAATGATGATTATCAAACTTCTTTCGAAACAATAAAACAGTATCTGCAAGAGCCATCAGTCTTAATACCACCAATCCCCGGAAGGCCGCTCATCATGTGCTTGACAGTGCTTGAAGGGTCAATGGGTTGTGTTTTGGGACAACAGGATTAAACTGGTAGAAAGGAGCATGCAATCTATTACCTCGGTAAGAAATTCACCGATTGCGAGACCAGGTACTCACTCCTTGAGAAAACTTGTTGCGCATTGGCTTGGGCTACCAAGAGGTTGAGGCAATATATGTTAACCCATACTACATGGTTAATAGCAAGAATGGATCCTCTAAAATACGTGTTTGAAAAGCCAACTCTTACCGGAAGAATTGCACGATGACAGATGTTACTATCAGAATATGACATCTAATATGTCACACAGAAAGCCATCAAAGGTAGCATACTAGTTGATTATCTGGCTCACCAACCGCTATCAGAATATCAGCCCATGAAGTTTGACTTTCCCGGCAAAGATGTCATATTTATAGCTGACTACTAAATACCAGGACCTGATGAAGGGCCCGAGCCAGGGGCACGTTGGACACTCAAGTTCGACGGGGCTTCAAATGCACTAGGTCACGATGTAGGGGCAGTGTTAACATCTCCCAAGAATCACCATCACCCCTACATTGCCAGATTATGTTTTGACTGCACCAACAACGTCGCCGAATACGAAGCCTGTATACTAGGGTTAGAAGCTTCCATCGATTTAAGAATAAAGCACCTGGAAGTGTTAGGGGATTCTGCGTTAGTCATATACCAGGTTAATGGCGAATGGGATACTAAACACCCTAAACTGATTCCATATCAGGGTCATGTTTTAAAGTTAGCTACAGAATTTACATAAATCACTTTCAGTCATATCCCACGAGAGGAAAATCAAATGGCAGATGCTCTGGAAACCCTATCAGCTATGTTCAAAGTGACTTGGCCGAATCATGAACCACGTATAACGATTAGACATTTCGAAGAACCTGCACACTGCCTTGCTGTTGAGGAAGGACTCGACAATAAACCTTGGTTTTATGACATCAAGAATACTTGGAAAGGAAAGAGTACCCGGAAAATGCCTCTATTATTGACAAGTGAACCTTGCGCATGTTAGCTTCCAAATTCTTTCTAAGTAATGGAGTGGTATACAAAATAAATTACGACATGGTACTACTCAGATGTGTGGAAAAGTAAGAAGCAGATACACTCATGAGAGAAATCCACGAAGGCACCTTCGGGACTTATACAAACGGGCACGCCATGGCTAGAAAGATTCTGCGAGCAGGGTATTACTGGTTAACAATGGAAGTTGATTGCTATCACTACACAAAGACATGCCATAAGTGTCAGATCTACGTCGACAGAATAAATGTACCACCAACCCCTCTGAACGTCATGAGCTCCCCTTGGCCACTTTCGATGTGGGGAATTGATATGATTGGTATGATCGAGCCGAAAGCATCCAACGGACACCGCTTTATATTAGTAGCCATCGACTACTTTACTAAATGGGTAGAAGCAGCATCCTATGCCAACGTAACAAGTCAAGTGGTTACACACTTTATCAAACAGAAGATCATATGCAGGTATGGTGTCCCAAGCTGGGTAGTTACAGATAACGGGTCTAATATAAACAGCAAGATGATGAAGGAATTATGCGACGACTTCAAAATCAAGCATCATAATTCTTCACCATACAGACCAAAGATGAACGGGGCCGTCGAAGTAGCCAACAAAAATATTAAGAAAATCATCCAGAAAATGGTGAAGACATACAAAGATTGGCACGAAATGCTTCCCTTCGCTCTACACGGCTATCTCACTTCTGTACACACGTCAACAGGCGCGACTCCTTTCTCACTTGTATAAGGCATGGAGGCAGTAATCCCGGTGGAAATTGAGATACCATCACTCTGAGTCCTGAGGGAAACAAAATTGGAAGAGGCAAAATGGGTACGGGCTCGACTCAACCAGCTCAACCTCATTGAAGAAAAACGATTAACGGATTTGTGTCATAGTCAATCACATCAAAAGAGAATGAAGAGGGCCTTCGACAAGAAGGTACGCCATCGAATATTCAAAGAAGGGGATCTTGTGCTCAAAAAGATTTTACTACCTCGCCTCGATTCACGTGGTAAATGGATACCCAACTACGAAGGTCCATTCGTAGTCAAAACAGCATTCTCTGGAGGTGGTCTCATCCTCACAACAATGGATGGGGAAGAACTACCGCATCCAACCAACTTAGATGCAGTCAAAAAATACTATGTATAAAAAGCTCGCTAAGATCGAACCTCCAAAAGGTGCGACTTAAGCAAAAAAAGGAGCGTTCCAGTGGATCGAAAACCCTAAAGGGTGATCCAGGAAAAAATGAGGGGCACACAAAAAATTTATCCCAGTGGATTGAAAACCCGAAAAGGCAATCCAGGCAAAAGTTATGGATTTCATACAAAGAAATAAAGGACAAAAAGATTGCGATCTGGGAGCTACGACTATGAACCACGAAGGGAAGGATGGATTAGAATCATAAAACTCAGAGGCAAGAGGGATAAGAACATCAAAAGATATGGGGGAACGGCAGTAGAAATTATCATTTTTTCATTGACATTTATTGTTTTAAGACTTTCTGTAATTACCTCTTTCTAGGAATTGCATCTTGTATTCTCGCCCACTCTGGGACATATCAATAAAACATTTGTTTTCATTATATCTGTCGAATCATGTTTTTACTTTCTCAGATTTGTTTATAGAATACTACGAGTATTACTCATGAATATTGTCTTGAAATAATTTCGGGGAATTAACAGAATAAAAGCATCTGACAAATATCGAAAAACGCTTGGGTTAGAAAAATAATGAAGGAAGATCTACGTATATGTCCACGCACATGGCTACTCTTACGTATTGCAACACAAAAATATATACACATGTCTACGCCTGTATCTATGCATATCTACGCCCATGTCCATACACATGTTTGCGCCTATGCTTGCACTCAACAATACCAAGTCTATGCCTACATCTGCGCATTCGCACATAAAGTCTACGTCCATGTCAGTGCCTATGCCCAAACTTATGAAACAATGTCTACGCTTATGCTTATGCCTACACATCTACGCATAGGCCATCATTTACGTCTATGCCAACATATATACAAAATCAATGTTCAAATTTTTCTAACACTCAAGTTTAACAATGCTATGACGACACAACATACAACACCAAGGAATTGGTAAATTCTAAGCCAGTGGTTTAACGGAGCATGCCAAAAATAATTTTCATAACGTTCCAAAGCATACACACATCTTACACACATACATATTGCATATCTCGAGAATACATACACTAAGCGCTTTTGCATACAATGCGCATATAGTCAGGGTTCCATGTCAAGATCAAACATCATACATTTTGTATACCCATAACATTCAGTGCACATGCATACATATATCGCCGAGCGAGCAGACAAATAATTTTACCCTCGATGCAACCATCTAAGGGTCAATCCATGCAATACTCCTCCTACGGTTCAACCTGTCACCTCAACCTTCATGTTGTGACACATTTAGTCCATCACCTAAGTTTTCCTGCAGTGATAAGCTCCTTACGAACTCAGTATGTTGCCTCTAAGCCGTAGCATGTGTTCAAAACCCATTATGTTGCTTCTAAGCCGCAGCATATCTTTAAAACCCATTACCTTGCCTCTAAGCCGCAAGTGAATCCCCGACACTCCGTACGTTGCCTCTAAGCCGCAACGTATTCTCAAAACCCATTGCATTGCCTCTAAGCCGCAATGTATTTGCAAAACTCATTACGTTGCTTCTAAGCCGCAACGTATTCGCAAAAGCTCATTACATTGCCTCTAAGCCATAATGTATTTGCAAAACTCAACACATTGCTTCTAAGCCGTAATGTATCTTTCCAGATCAACATATTGCCTGTAAGCCGCAATATATTATCCAAATTAACATATTGCCTCTAAGCCACAATGCGTTCTTAAAACTCAAACACGTTGCCTCTAAGCCGCAATGCGTTTCTTCCAACTCAAACACATTGCCTCTAAGACGTAATGCATTCTTCAAACTCAAACACATTGCCTCTAAGCCGCAATGCGTTCTTCAAACTCAAACACATTTCCTCTAAGCTGCAATATACCATCCAATTAAAATACATTTCCTCTAAGCCGCAATGTATCTTTCCAGATCAACATATTTCCCCTAAGCTGCAATATACTATCCAAACCAGCACATTGCCCCTAAGCTGCAATGTATCCTCCAAATTCAACATGTTGCCTATAAGCTGCAACATATTCTCAAAAACCATTGTATTGCCTCTAAGCCGCAATATACCATCCAATACAAATACATTGCCTCTAAGCCGCAATGTATCTTTCCAGATCAACATATTACTTATGATCCGCAATATATTATCCAGCTTAAAACATATTGCCTCTAGGCCACAACGTACTCGCAGAGCTAGCACATTGCCTCTAAGCTTCAATGCACCCTCAAAACTCAGCATATTGCCTCTAAACCACAATGTATTGTCCAAACTCAGCACATTGCCTCTAAGCCGCAATGTATTGTCCAAACTCAACACATCGCCTCTAAGCCGCAATATACTATCCGAACTAGCACATTGCCCTTAAGCCACAATGTATCCTCCAAATTCAACATGTTGCCTCTAAGCCGCAACATATTCTCAAAAACCATTGTATTACCTCTAAGCCGCAATATACCATCCAATACAAATACATTGCCTCTAAGCCGCAATGTATCTTTCCAGATCAACATATTGCTTCTAAGCCACAATATATCATCCGAACCAGCACATTGCCTCTAAGTCGCAATGCGTTACCATTGCCTCAGACTTCATGCAGCAATGTACTTCGTTATGCCAAGTTCTGAAACATCGCCTCAGACATCAGGCAACAATTCGCAAACGCAATCCATGGCCTCAGTCTTCAAGCAGCCATACATCATCAATCATTATTATACTCACCTTCCGAATGGTTGAGTAAACCAAGACATACAAAATGGCATTGTCTACCTTATGATCAAACCCGGGTAAGCTATATATCATCAGCTTCGCATACTGCCTCGAGACTTATAAGGGTATGCCACACCAGTGTAACCTTATGTTTGCTAGAAAAATTTTGCAATACTTCAGATATTCAATAAACTTCCAATCCAAACGCGCGAGACTCGAGTTTTCTCGCGCTATTCGATTAGAAGATAATTGAATAGGGGCAGCTTTCGTACCCCAAATTTGTCCTACCTCAATAATTCCGTTCTTCGAGATTAAGATAGAAGAAACATTAAAGATGGTACATCAGTATCTAATGACCCATTTTAATCTAAAAAAGGGGGTGTATTTTGAGAAGGGGGCTTTCTAAATCATAAAGACTAATAAATCTGTTCACGACGCATGTTGACCCATGGCCCATGCAATTCAAAATAGCCTATGCAATTCAAAGGGAATAATAAAATTATTATTAGGTTATTAAATTATAAACTCTATTTAAATTTAAGTTACTATTAATTAATAAGCTCTATGTAAGGGTTCATTAGGTATTATTGTTGTTAGTAGAAAGGAGAAGTGAAACGTTAAATTTAAAGTCCATTAGACTTTGTTTGGCCCATTCATTTTGGGGTTTGAATAACAAAAATGGAGTATGTTTGCAAGTTACAAAGTACATTGGAGCTTAGCAGCCCATTTAAAGTTGGTTGTTGTTTTGTTTTTAAAGAAAAAGTATTATTGTTAAAAATGATGTTATTATTTTAAGAAAAAATAAAAAATAAACAATTCTATTGCTAGTAAACTTTTTCATTTATTATTAGTAAAGGGTGCTGTTTTGTAGTGAAAAGGACGGACAAGATAGTATTATTGTTAATAGATTATTTTTATTATTAAAACATTGAGTTTGATTTATAAATTATACTTATAAAAAAAATTCAAATGGTACAGAAAGGCCAATTGGGCCAACTGTACTAAATTTTGTTTGTTGTAAAGGAAAAAAGGACGTTGCTGGGCTGAGCAGGGGTTTTATTGCACAGGCCCAAACCAAATTAAAAAAACATAATACTATTGTTTGAACTAACAGAGGAAATACGCAGGATTTGTGGCAAAAACAAATACTGTAGAGATTCACCTAAATTAACGCATATTTTGCTGCCATTACATGTACTGTAGAAATTAAGTGGAATCTCTATCAAATCTCAGAATTTGCATTCAATCAGTAATATCACAGAATCAGAAGATTATCAAATCTCATAATCAAATTAACATAAACAAAAATCTGCTAAAAAGGGCCATATCCAGAACATCACTAAATCAGATCTAACGTTACTAAATCAATAGACAGAATCGTTACTAATCTCATTTCAGATTACAGCGAATCAAATCTTATAGAAAATCTGAATCAATTACAAGAACAAAATTTACAAATAATGATCGAATCAGTTACAGTAATTTACAAAACCCTAATTTCTCTCTAATAATCCCTAAATCAGTGATACTCAATTTTGCAACAGCAAATCAAAAACCCTAAATTGCTAACCCTATAAAAAGAAAGCGAGAAGAATATAGAAGGGGTTGAAAAAACGGGAAACTGGAGAACGAAACCAAAACGCGAAAGACAAGAGGGAGAAACTTGAAACATAGGAGGTTGACCTTGATACATAAGCAAGAAGGACTTGAAGAATATCGTTTTGCTGTTGAAAATCAAGAACAAAAGATATTAGAGTTTCCGAATCAGAAACCCTAATCACCTTTGGACGCTGTCGTTGCTTCTACCATCGCCCTTAAATCGCCAGAATCTGCAAACAGACGGAGAAAAAGAAGAGATCAGCCCCAAATAGTAAAAGCTCAAAGAAATATGAACAAGACGATCGCGGAGTGAGTAAATCCTTAGCTTTCTTTTCTTTCTTTTTAGGGTTTGTTTTGGGGTTGGGGTTTTGATTTGGGTTGGCTTCGTATCGCCGCCGCTGGTAGTCTAGGATTTGAGAAGAAACAGGGTTGGGTAGTAGCGCGAGAGAGAAAGAGAAGGTTGTTGTAAGTGAGGTGAGGAAGGTGAATAATGAATAAAATGTTAAACAATAATGTTAATATTCCATTTAATCCAGTACACCGCGCCCATAATAATTAACGTGCACCTTAGATCTCATCCGTCCGATCTCAATCAGGCGGCCATAAGGCCAAGCCGCACCCTAAGGCGATGCACTGTGTAACACACAATCATCCTGCCCCCTTTCCAAACGCGTTGGGCCCAGCCCAACTTCTCTTCACACCCTCTCTCCAGCAGCTTGCTAAAATGCAAAGCCAGATACACCCCCCCCCCCCCACCTGGGTATTTGCATTCGGGCCTAGCCCAGTTTATTTTTAAACACCCCCACAGTTTTACTTCCAAACTAAAAACGTACCCCCCTGTTCTAAGTAAAGTATTTTTTATTTTTCTTTTATATATTTTATTTTTTTATATGATTATTATATTTTATTATTTTATTATTATTATAATTCCCTATTTTCCTTCCATAATTAATTATATTAATTATTATTATTATATAATTATTATGTATATACTAATATTTAAATTATTTTTTATTCAAGTGCATATATTATCTTCTCACATTCTTTGCATCAAATATTTTTAATCATGCATTAATCAATACCTTTTTTTTTAATTAATATTATTAAAAAACACACTATTTTCGCGAATAAAACTAAGCTAATCAACAGTCTTTTTCGCAAATGGGTTTCAAACTAATTTTGATTTACTGCGTTCTCATTCAAAATTTCCGCAATCACTACTCCCGACCGAGTGCGAAGTAGTTCAAAATATGTTTGTAAACCCCTAAAAGACACCAACCCATACGAACTACGAATTGGGACTCTGATTGCTCATAAGAGGATATGTAGGCACACGATCTAAAATCGTGGTGAGTCTTGCTAATTAAAACTTAAAACTCTGTTTATCTCAAACCTAAACCTAGAGCTTAATATCCTTGTGAACAAGGTGGATGAAAGGTGCATAACACCTTCCTTTCATCCAATTGTGTCCGAAACCTAGAATCTGTCTGCGAATTAGGGTTCTCTGTTAGGTTCCCTACCCTAGGATAAAAACTAATATTGGCGACTCTTAATCAAAAAAACCGGTTGCCACAGCAGTTATCACATTGAGGGTCTCAGGAGTGTCGAACTCAATCTCCTTAGCATCAATCAAATCTTGGATTTTAATTTTCAAAGCATCTATTTGTCTCATGTCTGGAACTATTGGAATGATAGGTGCATCTCATATTAGGATTGTACCAAGGAGAGGAGGTGTTGGGATTCTAAGGAGGACCCTTCAATGTTATCAGCTCTTCCTTCAACATGTGTTGCAGTTCCTGGGACAATGGCATGTTGATATTAGTAAATTGTCTCCTAGGTTCATTCGGCCTACGCTGATCGCCTTGTTTTTTATGTTGTGTTGGTGCGGGATTGGAGATTAGTACAACTCCCACGAATTGGTTGCGGTCACTTCTAACACGACCCTTCTGGCTATAAACGACATCAGTTTCCTTCTTATCAATGAATGTTTTCTTCACAACACTTGAAGACGCATCCACTGGAATATTTCTACTCTTGATACCACTTTCTACATGTTCCCCGGTTAGAATCAGCTCAGTAAAACCAGATGAGGAGCTTCCAATTAAATGGTTAAAGAATGGACCTGTCAGAGTGTCCATGAACATATCAACCAGCTCCCTATTGGAAGAGGAGGTTGAACTCTTCCAGCTAAATCCCTCCACTTTTGGGCATACTCTTTAAAACCCTCGTTTGAGCCCATAATCATATTTTATAATTGCACGCGAGTTGGTGCAAGGTCAGCATTATACTGATACTGCTTGTAAAAAGTAGTAGCCAAGTCTTCCCAAGTACGAATGTCAGTTCCTTCCACCTGATAGAACCATTCAAGTTGTGTACCAGACAAAATTTCTTGAAGGAAGTGGACCCATAACTTCCTATCAGCGGTATGGGGTTGGATCTTTCGAACATACGATCTCAGATGATGCTTCAAACAGGATACACCATCATATTTAGAAAAAGCGGAGACCTTGAACTTGTGAGGGATGACTACCCATGGAATAAGACCCAACTCTTTAAAATCTAGTCCATGCACTTTCTAGATTTCCATGGCCTTAAGATGATGCTCCAACTATTTGTATCTTTCATCCGCAGGAGGGTACTGTTCATTGGAATAGTCTTCATCTTCAGGAATCTCCCCAGAACCTTGGTTGCTTCCATCTTCAGTCCTGACACTTCTATCATCTTCCTCTTGGTTGTCGTCATCATCAGAGGAGGTATTCGCAGTTAGAATCAGTTTATCAGGACCTTTGAATATTCTCCCCATATTGAGGATAGCAACTCGCTTCCGAGTCTTCTTTTTCTTGGCGATAAGCGCCATCATGTCTTTTTGTCCCTGTGCTAAGCTCAGGAGAGTCTCCTGGAATTGGGTGTTATGTGCTTGGAGTTCCTTAACAGTCTGTTCTAGAGCCATCTTTACTGAAATAAACAGCAAGAAGATGAGAATTCATGTATTGAAAAACCTGTTACAAAATGATGGATAATATGTAGATGCAATGTTTTCAAGGATCTCGCAGGGTAAACAAAGAAAATGTTAGAATTTTACTGCAGCTTTGATTGAAGAACTTTGTATCGTTGAATGTCCTTCTATGAGAATCAAGCTCACCATGTCGAGTGGGTCTTAGACTTTGACTCAGAATAACGCACTTTGGTATTTGACGGTATCTAGTTAGAGGAAAATAAATCCCCTTGCCCTTTGCTAGACGCCGGTTCATGATACTTTGGTGGAATTTGGTTAGAGGAAAATAAATCCCCCTGCCCCTTGCTAGACGTCTGGTTCATGATAACCTGCATCACATGCCCTTGAGATTCTTGAAATGGTCAATGAAAATGATATGGTATGATGTTATAATGTGTATGCTATGCACCAATCAAAAGTATAAGGTGGTGAAAACAAGTAACTCTTTGTAAGAAGTCCAAGTTATTGGATAATGAATACAAAAAAGTCCTGCAAGGAGTTCAAGTTGTTAGATAATGGATACAAAGAAGCCCTGCAAGGAGTTCAAGTTGTTAGATAATGAATGCAAACAAGTCACATAAGTAGCCTTAGGTTCAGGCTTGCATGGAGTTTGTAGGTAAGTACCCTCTTGAGTTTAGTTGGCTCAACCTGACCTAAGAAAAGTAATCGGTTTCTAGGATTCTTATATCACTGATCTTTCTCTCGGGAATTGTTTCAGCACAACATCTGATTTGCAACCGAAATATCTCGAGAGTCTGATATCAATAAGTGTAGTATCGAGTATCAACCAACCTCAGTATGCACCAAAGCCGTCCATCTCACTACTTTCTAGTAGCTAAGTTGTGTCAACTAAGGTTCTAAAGGTCAGTTAATGCTTATGACAACACGCGGCAGCCCAGCATTCTCCTTGACTAACTTAAGGGACACCAACACAAACCAACATGTCGCACTAACGTAGCCATCGCTTTAACCATATCAATATACGCCATACAGTCTTCATGATCCATTGCTACTTACCTAAAATTCCCCAGATCCGAGTATAGGATCTTTTCAAGAATAAACCAGAGCAAAAATCCCGAAATGTAAGTCATACAAATCAAGCAAGTAAAGAATTTTAAATATGATCTAGCGCTAAGGTAACCCCACTTTTAGGAATTCCCCAGCAGAGTCGCCAGTTCTGTAATACAGTGGGAGAACTGACTTTTAGGTTTTGCATTTTATCGCAAATGTTGTGGATAGCAACAGTCGCCGTCGAATTTTATTTTATCCAATAAAGGAAACAGTGAAAAGAACAGGAAAGACCTTTTGAGAATTTTCTGAGTAATGGGGGTAGGTTACGAAAAGGGAAGGTGTTAGCACCCTTTTCATCTATAATTATCTATGGGCTCTTAATCACTAGCTCACTTTTTTGAAATGCTTTGTGTTTATGTATGTTTGGAAATATTTTGAAAATGCCTAAGTACGAAAATTTTGTAACGATTCTCGTATCGTTGAGAATGTATATAAAATGTTATTTTGAAAACATTTATTGAAAGAAAGTGTTGTTTTTGAAAGTGTGAGGTGTGAGAATTATTTTAGTTTGTGAGCAAGCGATTACGAGCGATCTACCTACTCAAAAAGTATTTGTTCTTTTCCTCCTCCTTTAGATAATGCTACCCTACTATTAGTTAGTAGGAAGCCCTATCGTTTGATGTAAGGGATAAGCACGGGTCATCGTACAGTCATAAAGGTAACTTGTAGTGCGCTTTAGAAATTTTCATAAGGGACTAAGATCGTTTACCGAAGGCAACATCGAAGGGTCATCGAGGGACTACAATATTTTAACCGAGGGTTTTTGCTAAAGTGTCCCACGCTCGAAGGACGTGATTGTTTTATCCGAAGGCAACAGGCGAGGTCACCCTAGAGGTACGTGTGTGAATAGTGTTTCAATTTCAGTTAATTTGTCTTGATTAGGGTTATCTAGCGGTTGATTTTAAATATTGCCATACAATTCTATTAAACTAACAATAATAAGGAAAGCGGTAAATTGCGGAAATTAAATTTCTTACACTATTACAATGCTTCGGAGATAGGGGTACAAATTTATGAATGAGGATGACGAATCAAAAGTTCGATTAAAAGTCTAAATAAACAAACAATACAACCCAATTGAAATAATTTAAATAACTAATTAAATTAAATAATTTTATTTAATAAAATTAATTAATTAATTAATTAATAATATTAAATATAATTTCTTAATTTAATTAATTATCCAATCAATTACTTTTTTTTTTGCATTTTTAATAAAATGAAAGTACAAATAAATAAACCAAAGAAGTAGAAAGTAAGTTTGATGGGCCTGCAAAATAATAAACTAGGGGCGCAAATAACAAAAACATTTAAGCCCAAAAGCCAAACCAGAAATCTTGTGTGAAGTAAAATCTAGGAGGTATGGATAGGAATTAGAAGTCCAAGCCCAGTTACAGGTTTGTGGGATCTCACTCATGGGGGTCCATGTAGTCACGCCCTGGAGAAAGAATTTGGATCATCTTATGATGTTGATGATGATATGATGATAAAAATAAGGGCCATTGGGTGAGGGTGTGTCTTAGGGGATCCTGGATCACGCAGGGACAATCAACGAACCTCCATCTAAACGGTGACAAGTGTCCCAATGGTGGTGGCACGTATCACCATCGTATCGGACCAAGAGGCACACACAAGTAAACATACAATAAACTGTTAATAATGTAAACAGTAAAAAAATCAACATTAAACCCTTCTCCTTCTATAATTAATGATGCCTCTCTCTTTTCCTAATCTTATTCAACTTAAAACCCTGAAACAAAAAAACAAACTATCAGAATAAAATATCTACAGGTGGAAGGTGAAACCAACGGCAGAGAGGATGAAGATTCACGATGGTGGATATGAACATCGCGGAGGCTCTAATGAAGATGGTGGCGATGCTTATGAACATTGCAGCGGCACCGCCGCAGACTACTTCGATTCTCAATTTTTTTACATCAATCTCTTCGCCCTCTTCTCCTGATTATTAATAAGTGGCTTAATTTTGTAGATTGTACATGGTTTTGAGTAGATCTTAAAGGGGGAAAGTTAAACCCTAAGTGCTCTGATGGTGAATATCAATGAGGTTGATAATGACCATACGATCTTGATAGCGAAGACGTCACATCTGAGGCTTTTTCGGGTGAGATCTTTCCAATTGGCTACAAAAATATCTTCCTCTTCTTCTTTATGATTTAGAACTTGCAATCTTTTAACACTTTCTGAAGGGTTTTGTGAATCTGGAAAATGATGAACAATTAGGGTTTGGGATTGGATGCTTGCACAACTTTTGTGTTTCTCTGATATGAACATTATTCTTTTTTTTTTTGGAATTTGTGCATTGATTGTTTTTATAGTGATATCACTTTAGGGTTTTTTCTGTTGATAGATTCAATGATTGAGATAGCAGGCCTGTGAGAATTTCATTTCCGTATTGGGCTTCTGACTTTCTGTGATTCTGTTTGCACCTGTTGATTCATATGAAAATTTGTTACTGCAATAACTTGATGTTGCTATTGGGCTTTACCAATTCTTATTATTGTTATTGTTGACTCTTTTGTGAAACTATGATTTTACTGAGTTACTGTGATGAAATCCTGAGTGACTGAATTGTTTTTCTTTTTGTCTTTACTGTGAACCAAACAAAATTCTCTTTATGCATTTGTTTGAGATTTGTAGTAAAGAAAATAGGCCCATGATTAGCACTTGAAATATGACTTTGTTATTGTGAAACAAAACAATATGATCCTTTGTCATTTGTTGGGCTTGATAACCAGACTGTGATGCTTTGCTACCTGCTATTTTCCAATTGTTTCTGTTTTGTTGTTGAGTTGGAGTTTGCGATTCTGACTTTGTTACTCGCTGAGTTTTGAATCTCTTTTTTATTTATTTTTGGTCTTTTCTAAACCAACTTGTTTTTTATTTTCAATAGACTTAGGCCTATGATTAAATCTGATTTTGTGAAATAAATCCAATGAGGCTTTGTGGAATGTTTATGAACATGATTTCAAAATCACCCTCTATTCTGATTCCTACACAAACCCTAATGATGAATTCATGAATAACACACTTTTAAAGTTTCTTATTTATATTCACATTTGATTCTTTTCTAACCATCCCCTTCTTGTTTTTTCATGTTGTTGTACCCCAAAATTTTCCCTCCCATATTTCTCAACACATGGCAAGTAAGGTCCCTAAATTGCTCAAGGAAGTCCAAGAGTTGACCAGGCAAACTCTCTCCTAAGGCAATGTGTCTCAAATTAGGGTTTCTATTTTCATCAAGATGTGTGAACCACAAAGGACTCAAATGCTCACCATTGTCCTAATATGTTCTCAAGATCATCCATGTCAAGTTTCAAGCCTTGCAGAAGAAGTTTGCTCAGTCAATTGCTCAAATGCTTGAAAATCAACTGTACTAGGTCAAAAGTCAACTGGGGCCCACATACAGTAAAACTTCAATATTTTTGGTCAACATCCTCATTTTGGATTATTATTCATCATTTTATCAAGGTTTGATCATGATTCCTCAAGGATTGCTCACAATTCATCAAAACCCAAAAGTTGCTAAATTAGGATTTTGTAGGAAAAGTCAACTCAACTTTGACCAAGCATAACTTTCTCATACTTTATCATAAATGACCCATCCAAAGCCCATATTGAATAGAATTCAATTCCCTAAAATTAATATTCATCTCCCAAGTTTATAATATTCACTCACAAAAAGATATGAATTTTTACATTATAGGTCCCTTTGAAAAGTCAACAAAAACACCTTTTGGGTCAAGGCGTCATACATGGACATGGAAGACTCAATTGAGATGAGACCAAAAGGGTTGCTTAATATTTATAAAAAGTCCAAGAACACCTCTCTAGTGTCAAAATTGAGAGAGTTATGCATTGGCCAAGTTGACCATTTTTGCAAAATTGCCAAAAGTCAAATGTGTTCAAATTTGCATTTTTTGCTAAATAGGCCTAACTTTTTATGCTTGCACCTCGATTATAATGTGGTCCATGACTCAAACTTTGACTAACTCATTATGTGCTTCATTTTTCAATTTATTTTTATTTTTAATTAATTAAAAAGTGGATTAAATCAAATAAATAATGAAAATTAACAAAGATATGATTTGATTTGTTTTTTTTATAGTTTAGAAATCAAGATATGCTAAGATTACAAGATCAATTCGAGTTAAAGCATAATTGGTACAAAAAGAGCATGATTGGCATGAAAATAGAAAGATATCATATGACTTAAAAATCAAATATTCCATTCATGAATTCTCAAGATTGGATCCAAGTTTGTTAACCTAATTCATTTTAGGTTATATAATGAAGCTTTCCAGATCAAAAAAATGGGGTTAGAGGTCGTGTAAAGCAAAGAACAAAACTGAAAAATTCAAATAAAAGTGGGAGGTGGTTTTCATTGTACAGGCTATCTCAAGCCATCCTAGCCATTCCGATCGCTTGCTAGATATCTTGGGAAGCTAACAGCATCCTTTGCAAGCTTCAACACGCCCAGAAACGCGCGCTACACCTCCCACGGTTTGACACATTTTTACAATTCGATTATCACAATTTACGCATCATTAGCACTTTTGATTGTTATATTCATGTTTGTCATCATGTTTGCAAGCTAACCATGCCATTTAATTGCATTTTTGATGTTTGTACGTGATTTTGCCATGGCTAGGTTTTCTGTGTTCGTTTTAGGGGTTTTCAGTACAAGTAAAATTAGACCTTGATTCTGGTACCATGATGCTCGTGAGGATGAGGAGAGTTGATTGGTACCCTTACCTTTCATTTATATTGCTTGTACATGATTTTTGAAATATGCAGGGTTATACCTACAATGAACGTCTATAGGTAAAACCCTCTTCTTCTAAAACGACGGTTGCCAGGAAGAAGATGCTTGCGTGTCAGCCAGCCACTCGTCCGTTTGAATTTCGTGTGTTTTGGAATCAGTCTTTTGCTTTTGTTGTATTATATTGTATTATTATTATAATTACAACTAACCATCATAGCTCAGATGGCAGCGTGGCATTGGATTTGAGTATAAGGACCTGGGTTCGATCCCCGGGTCCCAACATTTGCTTCATATTATTTTTCTTCATATGATCAGGTGCACTACTATCCCATGCGTCCATCATGCAGCTCAAAGATCTGGCCATCAGATTCATCAGCAAGCCAGATCCAACGTGCCAGCAATGAAGGTTCACCATACTCCTCAGGTCAATGCCCATACCAGATCCAGCGTTGACCAGGCTTATTGCTTATTTGGGCCAAGAAAATCAGATTTGCACACCCCAGCATGCTATTCAACACAGGCCCATCTCTTCACTTTTTTATTTCTTCTTTTTTTTAATTCTTTAATATTTTCATTAATTATTTTAATTAACACCATTAATCACTTTTTTTTTTATAAAATCACAAAATCAAGCAATCACAAAAATTAGAATTAGTTTTTTTTATCAAATTTAATTTTGTTAATTAATTAGATTAATATTAAAACTAGGGTAACTTTAATTTGTTTTTACAATTAAAATTCAATAAGAAAATTAGGTTAACTCTTGATTTATTTTTTCTTTCTTTCTCAAATAAAATAAAAAAAAATACAAAAATAGGTTGTTTAGAATTAATTAATTTATTTTCAAAAATTAACATTAATTAGAACTTAGGATTTTCTTTTAATTCAATTATTTCATTATTTTCTTAAATAACAAAACATGACAAAATTAATCCCCCTCCCCGAAGCCTTGTAATAGCATAGGTTTATTTTCTCGCATTTTTAATTCCTGCAAATATTTAACTGTTTAGATGTATGCTAATAGGATTGTAAGAATACACGACAAAATTAAAACGGTTAGAAAATCCTAATATGCAAAGATAAACAACTGAAAATAAATCACTCGCACATATCACTCTTAGGGTATACTCTCACTTCGGTTGCCTTTGGTAAACGATCATTAAGCATAGGGTGTCTTAGTGGTTTCCCTCCAGTCTAAAAAAGATCAAATTGTCCCATTTGAATTTTGCCTCGGAAATGTTATCCGGAAATGTTGCCTCAGAAATGTTGCCTCAGAAATGTTGCCTCGAAAGATCTTAAGACTCTAGGGTTATTACTAAGGTGTCCTAATATTGCTTTAGTGTCTGTACGTCCCTTTTGAATTGACCCTTACAAATTCCAACGACGGTGCTACCTATTTCTCAATAGTGGGATAGCGTTGTCTAAAGGAAACAAGAATAGAAACAATCTTTTTTCGAGTAGGTAGATGCTAGTAAGTACTTGCTCAAATCAAAACTTTTCACACTTACACTTTTCAAACAAATTTTCAAAACAACTTCGTCACATCCTTGAGGACTGATACAAGGGTTATCACGAAGTAAAACATTTTCCAAAAACAAAGCACACAAACACAAGCAATTTAAAAATGAGCAAGTACCTAAGAGCCCATGGAAAACCATGGATAGAAAGGGTGTTAACACCTTCCCTTTATATAATCTACCCCTCGTACTCAAAATCTCGAAAAAGGATTTTTTCTGTACTTTTTTCCTTTCCGGTTGGATGAAATAAAAGTCGGTGGCGACTCTTGCTTACCGCGACACTTTGCAAACACAAAACGAAAAACGCAAACCAGTATTAAACAGTCGGTTCTGCCACCGTATCACAGAACTGGCGAATTTTCTCGGGAAGATAAGTGGGGTATACCTTAGGATCTAGGTCATTAAAATTGCTTTTCTTGATTGCTTTGTTTGCTTTATTTTTGAGGGTTTTGTTTGGGGTTACTATAGATCCTACACTCGAATCTAGGGAACACCTTTTAGGTAAGTAGCAATAGACTGTGAGGGAACTGTACAGCATAGACCGATACGGTTGAAGCAGTAGATACGTTGGTGTGGCACTTTGGTTGGTATTGGTATCCCTTATGGAGAAACGAGGAGAATATGGGGTCGTTGCATGGTGTCGTGAAGCATCAATTGACCTTAGAACCTTTAATCGCCCAACTTGGCCATTAGAAAGTAGCGAGATAGCCGGCCACGGTGTAGAGCTGAGAACTAGTTGATACTCGATGCTACACTCATTGAGATCATACTCTCGGAATATTTCGACCGCAAGAAAAGATTGCATGAGCTGAAACCATGACCGATGGAGGATGGTTAGTCATATTGAGATCCTCTAGAACCCGGTTACTTTTCTAGGACAGGTTTGAAACCAACTTAACTTCAAGAGGGTACTACCTTTAACCTCATGCAAGCCTTAAACCTAAGGGCTTTGTGTGGTTTGACTGTGTTTGCAATACATGTGTTTGCTATACCTGTGGTTTATCATGACATCATGCATCATAACATGGCATTCATGCTTCATTACACTAACCATTTCAAAGACCGAGGGAATTTATCTTTGTTCTGTTTTGCAGATCATGGCTTTTGTGTGTAGAAATACTATCTGAATCAGCTTTGTGCAGATACCTTCTCAACTCAAAGAGCTAGCATCAAGGTGTTGTACCCCAAAATTTGCCCTCCCATAACCTTCAAAGTTTTGACAAGAATCATCCACAATTGGTTCAAGTCTACTCAAAGGCTACACAGTCAACCATCCTCCTGAAGCCAGTCAAACTAGGGTTTTGGTTCTCACAAGGAAGCTGAAGTTTTCAAGGCCTCAATCAAGTCTCCCATGCACATAAACATTGTCAAGCACCTACATGTCAAGTTTCAATACTTTCAGCACAAAGTTGCACAGTCAAAAACCCTAATTGCACTACAGTCAACTGTAGGGGCAAAATGGTCATTTGACAGTCAAAAGTTCAAATATTTGGTCAACATATCATTTTGAAGCCACAAACATCATTTGATCAATGCTTGATCATGATTCTCAAAACTTGGCTCAAAAATCATCAAGATACAAAAGTTTCTATTTTTGGACAGCTGAAAAAGTCAACTGAAATTGACCAGGGCATAACTTTCACATGGTTCATCAGAAAAATTCCATCCAAAGCTCATTTTGAAGAGAAAGACATTTCCTACAACTCATCTTCATACTTCAAGTCCAAGAAATGCTCTAACAAAAAGTTATCAATTTCAACATTATAGGTCATTTTCAAAAGTCAACAAAAAGGGACTTTAAGTCAAAGGCCATAACTTGAGATTGGTAAATCAAAATGACATGGGACCAAAGACATTGTTTATAGGACTTCAAGAACTTTCTAAAATGTCAAAGAACATGAGCAAAGCTTAAAAATTGAGCAAGTTATGCATTGGAGAAGTTGGGAAATTTTTGTGAAATGGCCAAAATCATTTATCCTTGAAATCTCATTTTTGACAAAAGGGGCCCACTTTTTCCACTTGAATTGACTTGGCCATGACTCCCACGTGTCCCACCTTTTATTTCAGATTTTTTTATTAATTTTTTCATTTTTTATTGATTTTATTGGATTTAATTAATTTTAAATCTTTTAAAATCAAAAGAAATTCAAAAATTAATTTAAAAGGGAATATTTGGTCTTTACTAGCCTTGAAACATCATTATGTGCCTACCAAAATTCGTGCAAGGGAGTAAACAAGGCAAGAATTCAAAAATGGACTCAAAATGGAAAGTTGATAATGGTGGTTTATGTGAAAATCCAAAACTTTATTGCAAGGCTTAAAAGCTCCTTAATGTGACTGATTCTCATCCAAGCCTATATATACAAGCCTTGCAAGCCTCATTCACAACCTAGAAAAAGTGCACAAACTGCCAGAGCAAAAACTAAAAAGTGTCAAAAAAAAGTGTGAGATCAAAAATCCATCATACCGCACTGTAAGTTCTTCCCAGGTCCCCTATAATTTCCATATTATTTTTTCAATTGCTTTCATGTGCAGATTCTCAAAAGAGGAACACCATAAACCTCATATCCCAGCGCTCCAAGTGTTCACCAGCACAGATCTAAGGGCCAACACCCCCCATGGTTTGCATCACATTTTCTTTTTTTTTATTTTTCTTTTCTTCTTTTTATTTTAATTGTTTTCCTTTTGTTTTATTTAAATCATCAAATTAATTTTTATAACACAAAAATACAAAAAAATCAGAAATCAAGAAAACACAAAAAATATGTTTTATTAATATTAATTTCTATTGATTTTGTAAATAAATTCCAATAAAACAATTAGTTTAAATTTAGGTTTTTAACTTTAATGTCTTTTTCTAAATAATTAAAAAAAACATAAAAATTAGGTTATTAGTATCTTTATTCTTTTCTCAATAAATAACTTTTTCTCCTTATTATTATTATTAATTAAATTTGTGAATACTCTTGTAATTAAACAATTAGTAAATTAGGTTTAAACTTAAATATTTTCTTTAATAATTAAAAACAATTTAGAACTAGTTTTTTTTAATTTAATTTCAAAATCCAATTAATTTTCTTTATGTCCATTAAATACAAAAAATATCAAAAAATAACTTCTTTTCTTATTAAATCATTAATTAATTTTCAATTTCAATATTTAATTTCTTTAAAGGGTCTAACGCCCTCGCACTCGATTCTAATTTCCTTTCGCACGTTTATTTTGATTTCCTTTTCTAAATATAATGTAATTGCCCCAAGGCCTTGTAATAATAATTAGAGACTCATTTACTTTCCGCACTTTTATTTTAAATCGGGTCTTTGTATATTTGGCGTTGTAGACCCGCGCCCTTGTAATAGCGTAGGACCTTTATCCTTTCCGCACTTTAAATTTTCGCACTTTTAACTGTTAAACAATAACATGAAAGAATGAATGCCCAAAAATAAAATCAAAACGTAGATCACCAATGCATGACAAGACAAACAATAAACTGAAAATGACACACAATTCACACACCACCCCTAGGGTACGCTTCACTGTTGCCTTACCCCTCGAAAGGTGGTCATCAAGTATAGGACGTCTTAGTAAGTCCTTATGTTCCATTGATCTAGTTGCCTCGAATAAGTTGCCTCGGAACGGTCGCCTCGGAATAAAAAGATCAATGGCATAAGGGTAGCTTCTAAGGTATCTTACCATTGCTCTGGTGATCACCCTGTTGCCTTGCCCCTCGAAACGTGGTCGTCGAGTATAGGACGTCTTAGTGAGTCCTTATGTTCCATTGATCTAGTTGCCTCGAAACGGTTGCCTCGAAACAAGTTGCCTCGGAATAAAAATATCAATGGCATAAGGGTAGCTTCTAAGGTCTCTTACTATTACTCGGTGACCACACTGTCCCTAACCCTCGAATTGACCCGAACACCTCCAACGGTGGTGCTACCTACCTCTCAATGGTGGGATGGCACTACCTAAAGGACACTTACACAGCTTAATTCCTTAGGGTAGGTAGATGACTCATGGATACTTGCTCTTTTCAAAAACAAACAAAATACTTTTCACACCTTACACTTTGCAAAAAGCTTTCAAAACAAACTTTTCGAACACTCTTGAGGACTGATACAAGAGTCGATCTGAAACTTTCAAAGAAACTTTTTTCAAACCCACTCACACTTGAAAAGCAAACAAACATTTTGAAAACACAATTAGCAAGTATCTAAGAGCCCATGGATAACCATGGATAGAAAGGGTGCTAACACCTTCCCTTTCTATAATCTACCTCCCGAACCGAGAGCAATCTCTATAAGGAATTTTTCTGTGCTTTTCTCCTTTCCATTTGGAGAAAATAAAAGACGGTGGCGACTCTTGCTTCCGCGACATTTCGCGAAACCAGCTTTAAACAGTCAGTTCCAGATCCACCGATCACAGAACTGGCGACTCTGCTGGGGAATTTTAAAGTGAGGTATACCTTAGGACTAAGATCACTTGTGTTTTCAATTGTCTGAATTGTTTGCTTTATTATTGTGGGAACCGTCTTGGGAGTTCTATAGATCCTAACCCGGATCTGGGGGATACCTTCTTAGAAAGTAGCAACAAGACTGTGAGGGAACTGTGCGGGGTATACCGACATGGTTGAAGCAGTCTGCTACGTTGATGTGGCACTTTGGTGTGTACCGGTAACCCTTGAGTCAATCAAGGAGAGTACGGGGCCTCCGCGTGGTGTCGTGAAGCATCAACAGACCTTAGGAACCTTAATTGAACCATCTTGGCCTCTTTAGGGTAGTGAGATGACTACTTTGGTGTACTCCGAAGTCGGTTGATACTCGATACTACACTCAATTGAGGGTTGTTTTCTTGGGATATTTTGATCGCCAGTCAGTGGCTAAATCGAAACGATGAACAATGAAAGCAATCCAATGATATTGAGACCCTTAGAACCCGGTTACTTCTAATAGGACAGGTTTGAGCCCACCAACTTCAAGAGGGTAATACCCAGACCCCATGCTGGCCTGAACTCTAAGGGTTTCTCTTGTGTGACTTGTGTGCCTTCCAACTTGACTATTGGCATGTTTGTTATCTGACACTTGAGTTTCTTGCAGGTTTTGTTTATAGTCCTTAATCTGGACTCATAACAGGGTTTACATATATCACGCCACGCATAGCATAACATCATAACATCATACCATTGCATGCATCCTACATAAGGACTAATCCATTTCAAGGATCTCAAGGGTTTGTGGTGCAGGTCACGATGAACCAAACTGTCTAGCAAGGGGGCAAAGGGGATTTATTTTCCTCTAGCCAAAGTTGTCAGAGGCTATGACCCACTAGATATGGTGAGCCTTTGACCCTTGAAGGAGGACTCTCAACAACATGCAATTCCTTCAATCAAGCTACGAATTCAAATTCTAACAATCTTTTTGTTTACCCTGCGAGGTCCTTGAAAACATTGCATACACATCATACGCATCATTGCATAACAGGTACCCTTGTTACAGGCCACTTACCCTCTTCGCTGTTTATTTCAGTAATGGCCTTCCAATCAAACACCCAGGAGTTCCCTACTCAAGAGACTCAGTTCAGGGAGATCTTCCTAAGCCTATCCAAGGGGCAGGAAGAGTTGAGAACGCTCCTCATGGGGAATTTGGTCAAGAACAATCCAGAAGACGGTAAAGATGAACGGCTGAAACATATGCAAGCTGAGATAGACGTAATGAGGACTCAGATGCTGGGGCAAATGGCCCTTATCCAAGGCTTAGCTCGGGAACAAGAAGAGTTGAGAACTGTGATCAACCAGCTTCAGCAAGACAGTATGAAGCAAGTAGCCAAGGCTGGAGACCAAACCGGTAATCAGCCTCCAAGAAGTCAAAGGCTTGGTTCAATGAATAGACCTCTCCAAGCTGCTACTACTTCACAGCTCCAACCACAACCTCGCCCAGAGCAACGGGTTGATCAGAGCAAGCCCAGAAGGCAATTCACCCAGCTCAACATGTCGTTGTCCCAAGCTTTGCAACACCTGTTGAAGTTGAATCTGGTGACGTTGATAGGACCTCACCCTAATCCTAAGACTTCTTCACCCAACTATAATCCTGGGGCCAGGTGCGCATACCATTCTAACAGCCCGGGGCATGATACTGATGACTGTTGGAAGTTGAGGTACAAAATCCAAAGCCTGATTGATGAAGGAGCTGTGGAATTCACCCCAGATGGTCAGGTCGAGTTCTTCTACTATCCCTGCGAGGTTCACCATTTGAAATGACAAGCCCTGAGACTAGAAGACTTTTGTTCATTCGAATGCTCAAGTTGTAATTTTCTTTTGATTGTTCAAACATTTGTTCATTGTTAAATGTTGTTATTTCATTAATGCATCGCATATGTCTGTTTTGAAGCAATATATTCGCATTTATTATGCTTAAAACTGTTTTCATATTTTTGTGATGTTCAATGCTCGGTTAACAATTCTAAGCCTCTTGAGGGAGGATGACGAAAACGATACCGCGATCATTACAGTATGCTTTTGAATAGACCCCGCTGATGAGGTACAGGCATTGTTTCAATCCCTAAACACTGGAGTTATAAGGATGATAATCCCTCGTCAACCCCTTTGAGCCAAAGAAGTAGGAGTTTTTTCTTTTCGAAATTTAAAACCCTTAATCATAACCTGGGGCAGGGTAGTCTCTCAATTGATCCAAGTGCATAACGAACGGCACCAAAGAGGTCCTTACAAAAAAAAAGACAGTGATGGTTCCGAACAATCATACAGATAGGCAGTCATTATATCTCAAAAAATAAAAACCCATTAAGTCAAAACCTATGAAGGATACTTATAAAACTGGGGCATCCCGCTGACTGTAATCACAAAAGAAACAGTTTAGGCAAAAAAATAGGGATAATAAAATCAAAAAAAGAGGTCACACAAACCCTCAACAAAAAGAAATGACTGCCCATTCAGAATAAATCATCATTATCTAAACCATCATTGGTATATCAAAGCAAAGACTCAAACAAGGTCTAACGCACGATCAGTTGAGTTTAGGTTGGAAGAACATCACGAAGAGCGGGTGGGTACAAATAGATTTGAGCCTTTATCCTTTGTTTCTTGAACCGTGAACCAAGCCACATTATAACCCTTAAAAGTCCTAGCTGAAGCATGGGTTAGTTCGAAAGCATATTGTTACAAAGGTATCCTGACTCCTTAAGGCTTGCTATAAAATATTGAGTTGACATCACATTTTAAAAAATTTGCTGGTTTTACTGAAAAATGCATTTTTCAAAATCTTCAAGACAGACATAAGCTTTGCATTTTTGACATAACTTTGTTTGCATATGACTTTTTGTTTGAACAGCAGGGAAATTCGCACGACGAATGCCTAATGAACAGAAGTACCTCCAATCAAGGGGCACAACATGATCATGGTCCAATCATCTGGGACAGTCCAATCAAGATTCAGAGAATCTCTCAAAGGCCAAATAGCCTGGGGCAAATCTCCGCCTAAGTCACTTGGGGCGTTTCGACAACGAATCTTGCACGATCAGACATCTTCTGGTAACATGGCAACATAAACAGCCAGGGGCACCTCCCTGCATTCTAAGAACATGGACATAGTCGAAAGAATACTACGCATAATCAAAGACCCGCTAGGTTGACATACCTAGGCAAAAATTAGGGCTTCCCGGCGAACCAAAAGGGTTCGGGCAAAATGAAGGGATGAAATGAAAAAAAATCTGTACACCCGGCAAGTCAAAAACCTGAAAAGGCGGCTTGGGCAAAAATGGGTATCCCGGTGGGCTGAAAACCCGAAAGGGCGGTCCAGGAAAAAGTTAGGGATCAAAGCGTACGACTATGTCCTGTCATCTCATCACTTGTCTACCAGAAGAAGCTTTGTCCATCAACAACTATCAGCACCTCGCAGGTCTTCCTCTCCCACCTCAGAAACAGGGGCAATGATGAGTTGTCCAAACGATCTAATTGTTCTGTCCTCCAAGGTACCAAGGTAGGTTCAGCTGAAGAACATAAACCAGTATATCTTAATTCCCCAGAGAGTGAGTCAGCAAGTCAGTGCACTCTCCCCAAGCAAAGCTAATATCAACCTTAGGGAAGTGGGGTATCCTCCAGCAGTTCTCAACATTCCTTAGCACAATATACAGGCATTCTTAACAAGCATCCCCGACAGTCTTGATCTAAAGATTGTTCCCCGACGGTAAATCAAACCTTCAGTGGAGTCACTTCCCCAATACAGTTCAAAATATCCCCAGGAGAATCCAATCCAGTTTCCCCAGGGAAGTTGGAATCCATCTCCCCAAACAGTAAGCTTATCCCCAGTAGATTCTGGAAGCTTATCCCCTACAGAGCACGAACGCGTCTCCCGGCTTTATTCAAAGGTTATGCTCCACCAGAGCTTATAACTGGGTTATCCTCAGCCAAAAGCCACGGAAAGATCGTCCTCGGCAAAGTCTTCTTATCCCCAGCGGAGTCCATTAAAACTTCCAATATAACGACGGTATCCCCAGCGAAGTTACTACCAACATCTCAACAAGAGTACCTCTCTCCCCACAGAGTATTGTTCCCCAGCCAGATCGCTAGAATAATTTTCTCCCCGCAGAGTAGTCTCTCCAACAAGTTTATTCCCCCAACGGAGTCATCTTCTCCTACCGGTTTATTCTTGCAACCATCACTCCCCAGTGGAAACACTACTCTCTAACATCAACCCAGGATGTGACTTCCCGGCACCCGTCAAGGATTTTTTTCCTAAGACGAAAACATACATTCATAAACAACACATCTCCATACATTATAGCATGCATATACGCATCATGAACATACAATCTCATTCATTCTGAGAGCATCTCGCATGTCATACATCATGGCATCGCATACAACTAACGTTTTGTCTTTTCAGGACAAAAGTTAACACAAAGATAATTGCTATCAATCGTCGTGATTCCAGATCCGATTCCTGTATCTTGCCAGGGAGTATGTGTTGACGACTACAGTACCAGACTCGATTCCTGTATCTAGACAGGGCACGTCTGAAGAGTTCGAAGATCCGATTCCTGAATCTTGCCAGGGAGTATCTGTTGACGACTACAGTACCAGACTCGATTCCTGTATCTAGACAGGGCACGTCTGAAGAGTTCGAAGATCCGATTCCTGTATCTTGCCAGGGAGTATCTGTTGATGACTACAGTACCAGACTCGATTCCTGTATCTAGACAGGGCACGTCTGAAGAGTTCGAAGATCCGATTCCTGTATCTTGCCAGGGAGTATCTGTTGACGACTACAGTACCAGACTCGATTCCTGTATCTAGACAGGGCACGTCTGAAGAGTTCGAAGATCCGATTCCTGTATCTTGCCAGGGAGTATCTGTTGACGACTACAGTACCAGACTCGATTCCTGTATCTAGACAGGGCACGTCTGAAGAGTTCGAAGATCCGATTCCTGTATCTTGCCAGGGAGTATCTGTTGACGACTACAGTACCAGACTCGATTCCTGTATCTAGACAGGGCACGTCTGAAGAGTTCGAAGATCCATTTCCTGAATCTTGCCAGGGAGTATCTGTTGACGACTACAGTACCAGACTCGATTCCTGTATCTAGACAGGGCACGTCTGAAGAGTTCGAAGATCCGTTTCCTGAATCTTGCCAGGGAGTGTCTGTTGACGACTACAGTACCAGACTCGATTCCTGTATCTAGACAGGGCACGTCTGAAGAGTTCGAAGATCTGATTCCTGTATCTTGCCAGGGAGTATCTGTTGACGACTACAGTACCAGACTCGATTCCTGTATCTAGACAGGGCACGTCTGAAGAGTTCGAAGATCCGATTCCTGTATCTTGCCAGGGAGTATCTGTTGACGACTACAGTACCAGACTCGATTCCTGTATCTAGACAGGGCACGTCTGAAGAGTTCGAAGATCCGTTTCCTGAATCTTGCCAGGGAGTATCTGTTGACGACTACAGTACCAGACTCGATTCCTGTATCTAGACAGGGCACGTCTGAAGAGTTCGAAGATCCGTTTCCTGAATCTTGCCAGGGAGTATCTGTTGACGACTACAGTACCAGACTCGATTCCTGTATCTAGACAGGGCACGTCTGAAGAGTTCGAAGATCCGATTCCTGTATCTGGCCAGGGAGTATCTGTTGACGACTACAGTACCAGACTCGATTCCTGTATCTAGACAGGGCACGTCTGAAGAGTTCGAAGATCCGATTCCTGAATCTTGCCAGGGAGTATCTGTTGACGACTACAGTACCAGACTCGATTCCTGTATCTAGACAGGGCACGTCTGAAGAGTTCGAGGATCCGATACCTGAATCTTGCCAGGGTGTATCCGTTGAAGACTAACATTACCAGACTCGATTCCTGTATCTCGCCAGGGCACGTCTGAAGAATTCAAAGATCCAGCTCCTGTAACCAATCAGGACACATCTATACCAAGCATCTGAAAACCAGCTCCTGCAACGTGTCAGATACTCATTTTTTCTTTTGCAGGCATGCAGGTTCTCGCTAAAGAATCTCTTACACGATCAACATCCAGATGGCATCTATAAGCCCATCATCCTATTCGTCAACCTCTAAATGGCATCGGTAAGCCCATTTCCATCATCACACTGCTGCTATGTGAGCGCAAATTTCTGGGCACTCTAGTGTTCAATCATCTTCTACCCTCGGATCACGAAAGGCACGTCAGCCAATCTACATCCTCAGGTCTAAGAAGATTGAACAGGGGCAACTGTTGTACCCCAAAATTTTCCCTCCCATAACCTTCAAAGTTTTGACAAGAATCATCCACAATTGGTTCAAGTCTACTCAAAGGCTACACAGTCAACCATCCTCCTGAAGCCAGTCAAACTAGGGTTTTGGTTCTCACAAGGAAGCTGAAGTTTTCAAGGCCTCAATCAAGTCTCCCATGCACATAAACATTGTCAAGCACCTACATGTCAAGTTTCAAGACTTTCAGCACAAAGTTGCACAGTCAAAAACCCTAATTGCACTACAGTCAACTGTAGGGGCAAAATGGTCATTTGACAGTCAAAAGTTCAAATTTTTGGTCAACATATCATTTTGAAGCCACAAACATCATTTGATCAATGCTTGATCATGATTCTCAAAACTTGGCTCAAAAATCATCAAGATACAAAAGTTTCTATTTTTGGACAATTGAAAAAGTCAACTGAAATTGACCAGGGCATAACTTTCACATGGTTCATCAGAAAAATTCCATCCAAAGCTCATTTTGAAGAGAAAGACATTTCCTACAACTCATCTTCATACTTCAAGTCCAAGAAATGCTCTCACAAAAAGTTATCAATTTCAACATTATAGGTCATTTTCAAAAGTCAACAAAAAGGGACTTTAAGTCAAAGGCCATAACTTGAGATTGGTAAATCAGTATGACATGGGACCAAAGACATTGTTTAGAGGACTTCAAGACCTTTCTAAAATGTCCAAGAACATGAGCAAAGCTTAAAAATTGAGCAAGTTATGCATTGGAGAAGTTGGGAAATTTTTGTGAAATGGCTAAAATCATTTATCCTTGAAATCTCATTTTTTACAAAAGGGGCCCACTTTTTCCACTTGAATTGACTTGGCCATGCCTCCCACGTGTCCCACCTTTTATTTCAGATTTTTTTATTAATTTTTTCATTTTTTATTGATTTTATTGGATTTAATTAATTTTAAATCTTTTAAAATCAAAAGAAATTCAAAAATTAATTTAAAAGGGAATATTTGGTCTTTACTAGCCTTGAAACATCATTATGTGCCTACCAAAATTCGTGCAAGGGAGTAAACAAGGCAAGAATTCAAAAATGGACTCAAAATGGAAAGTTGATAATGGTGGTTTTTGTGAAAATCCAAAACTTCATTGCAAGGCTTAAAAGCTCCTTAATGTGACTGATTCTCATCCAAGCCTATATATACAAGCCTTGCAAGCCTCATTCACAACCTAGAAAAAGTGCACAAACTGCCAGAGCAAAAACTAAAAAGTGTCAAAAAAAAGTGTGAGATCAAAAATCCATCATACCGCGCTGTAAGTTCTTCCCAGGTCCCCTATAATTTCCATATTATTTTTTCAATTGCTTTCATGTGCAGATTCTCAAAAGAGGAACACCATAAACCTCATATCCCAGCGCTCCAAGTGTTCACCAGCACAGATCTAAGGGCCAACACCCCCCATGGTTTGCATCACATTTTCTTTTTTTTTATTTTTCTTTTCTTCTTTTTATTTTAATTGTTTTCCTTTTGTTTTATTTAAATCATCAAATTAATTTTTATAACACAAAAATACAAAAAAATCAGAAATCAAGAAAACACAAAAAATATGTTTTATTAATATTAATTTCTATTGATTTTGTAAATAAATTCCAATAAAACAATTAGTTTAAATTTAGGTTTTTAACTTTAATGTCTTTTTCTAAATAATTAAAAAAAACATAAAAATTAGGTTATTAGTATCTTTATTCTTTTCTCAATAAATAACTTTTTCTCCTTATTATTATTATTAATTAAATTTGTGAATACTCTTGTAATTAAACAATTAGTAAATTAGGTTTAAACTTAAATATTTTCTTTAATAATTAAAAACAATTTAGAACTAGTTTTTTTTAATTTAATTTCAAAATCCAATTAATTTTCTTTATGTCCATTAAATACAAAAAATATCAAAAAATAACTTCTTTTCTTATTAAATCATTAATTAATTTTCAATTTCAATATTTAATTTCTTTAAAGGGTCCAACGCCCTCGCACTCGATTCTAATTTCCTTTCGCACGTTTATTTTGATTTCCTTTTCTAAATATAATGTAATTGCCCCAAGGCCTTGTAATAATAATTAGAGACTCATTTACTTTCCGCACTTTTATTTTAAATCGGGTCTTTGTATATTTGGCGTTGTAGACCCGCGCCCTTGTAATAGCGTAGGACCTTTATCCTTTCCGCACTTTAAATTTTCGCACTTTTAACTGTTAAACAATAACATGAAAGAATGAATGCCCAAAAATAAAATCAAAACGTAGATCACCAATGCATGACAAGACAAACAATAAACTGAAAATGACACACAATTCACACACCACCCCTAGGGTACGCTTCACTGTTGCCTTACCCCTCGAAAGGTGGTCATCAAGTATAGGACGTCTTAGTAAGTCCTTATGTTCCATTGATCTAGTTGCCTCGAATAAGTTGCCTCGGAACGGTCGCCTCGGAATAAAAAGATCAATGGCATAAGGGTAGCTTCTAAGGTATCTTACCATTGCTCTGGTGATCACCCTGTTGCCTTGCCCCTCGAAATGTGGTCGTCGAGTATAGGACGTCTTAGTGAGTCCTTATGTTCCATTGATCTAGTTGCCTCGAAACGGTTGCCTCGAAACAAGTTACCTCGGAATAAAAAGATCAATGGCATAAGGGTAGCTTCTAAGGTCTCTTACTATTACTCGGTGACCACACTGTCCCTAACCCTCGAATTGACCCGAACACCTCCAACGGTGGTGCTACCTACCTCTCAATGGTGGGATGGCACTACCTAAAGGACACTTACACAGCTTAATTCCTTAGGGTAGGTAGATGACTCATGGATACTTGCTCTTTTCAAAAACAAACAAAATACTTTTCACACCTTACACTTTGCAAAAAGCTTTCAAAACAAACTTTTCAAACACTCTTGAGGACTGATACAAGAGTCGATCTGAAACTTTCAAAGAAACTTTTTTCAAACCCACTCACACTTGAAAAGCAAACAAACATTTTGAAAACACAATGAGCAAGTATCTAAGAGCCCATGGATAACCATGGATAGAAAGGGTGCTAACACCTTCCCTTTCTATAATCTACCTCCCGAACCGAGAGCAATCTCTATAAGGAATTTTTCTGTGCTTTTGTCCTTTCCATTTGGAGAAAATAAAAGACGGTGGCGACTCTTGCTTCCGCGACATTTCGCGAAACCAGCTTTAAACAGTCAGTTCCAGATCCACCGATCACACAAGGGTTTCAAAAACTTATATGTTCATTAAGAGACACGGTCAACTTCTCAGCCTGGTTACTCCAAACCTTGATGAACAGATGATGAGCGTACTTTTTCAGTTCTTTGATCCCAAGCATCATTGCTTCACCTTTCCAAATTATCAGTTGGTACCCACCTTGGAAGAATTCTCTCAGCTATTGGGCATATCCATTCTTTAACAGTTACCCTTCACTGGTATGGAAGAAGTTCCTAAGCCAGAAGTCATTGCCTCAACTTTGCATTTGAAACGGGCCGATGTGGTATCCAGTTGGGAAACTCAAAGCGGAGTCGAGGGTTTTCTAGCCAAATTTCTGATAGACCAGGCTCAACTATTTTGGGATGATATGGAATTTCAGGCTTTTAAGGATGTCTTGGCTCTTCTTATCTATGGATTAGTTCTCTTCCCTAATTCGGACTCCTTCGTAGATGTGAATGCTATCAAGATTTTCCTTTCTCGCAACCCTGTGCCTACCTTGCTTGGAGATATTTTTCACGCTCTCCATACTCGTACCATGAAGAGAAGAGGGACTCTTATGTGCTGCATGTCGTTGTTGTCGAGGTGGTTTATTTCTCACCTCCCTAGGTCTGTACTGAAGAACGAAGAAGGTTTGGGTTGGTCACACAGAATAATGTCACTCGCTCATACGGATATTCTTTAGTGTTCCCGAGCTATGGAAGACATTGCTATTATTGACCGTTGTGGGGAGTACCCTAATGTCCCATTACTTGGTATCAGAGGGGGTATAACTTACAATCCTTGTCTAGCTTTGCGACAATTTGGTCGTGCTCGAAGGGATGGTCCCTATGAGTTACTTATTGAGGACATTGTATTCGACTATGAGGATGATGTTAAGGAGTATCGTCGGAGGTTTATACGAGCTTGGGGCATGGTAAACAGATCTGACCCCAAAAATTTGGGACCAAAGACTTCCATTCCTATGCAGCCTTACCTCCAATGGGTACGAGCTCGTGCCCAGAAGCTTATGATTCCTTATGTTGCCGTATTACCAGTGATTGTGGAGCCACTACTGAAGAAGGAATTCCTTACACGGTTCTCTATCCTTACATGCCCACTGATCTTGGGGAGTTACAGAGGTCTTGGATTCAGCTGAAGAATGAGCGAGATACTTATAGGGAACAGTTCCATGATCAAGAGAGGAAGGTTTTAAAGCTCACCAGGCAGCTCGAGGAAGAAAGAGTGCTCAATGATTATATCAGCACAAATAGAAAGCGTCCATGGGACTTTTGATTTTTCTTTTCTAGTTTAGATTTGTTTTATTTACTTATTTATAACGCCTTAAAGGCATTTTGAACCTTCAAATTTAAGCTAATAAAGTTTTTGTTTATTTTGGTTTGCAAATTTAAATTTCCCGAAGTCTTTGAAATCATTACATGCACATTCCATTATCATACACATCATTACAGGTACCACTACAGGTTTCTCATCTTCTTCGATGTTTATTTCAGCAGAAATGCCTTCCGATCAAGTCATCAAAGATCTTCGTGCATAGAACGCCCAGTTCCAATAGGTGTTCATCAGTCTGGAAAAGGGGCAAGAGGATCTGAAAGCCCTCATTTTGAAATAGAAGAAGAAGAAGAAGACTGGTATTCTGAATATGGGCAGAAGGTTTGGAGAAAGGTTGAAGCATCAAACTGATCTAACCTCTTCATCCAAGGAAGGGGAGAACCAAGAAGGGGAAAAGGATCCTAGTCCTGCATTCTCTGACAATGATACTGATTAAGATGATGAGCAATATCCTCCTACTGAGGATAGATACAAATATCTAGAAGACCGTCTGAGTGCCATGGAAGTTCAGAAGATACCTGGTTTGGATTTCGGAGAATTGGGACTAGTATCGGGAGTATTCATCCCGCAGAAGTTCAAAGCTCCAGTTTTTGCCAAGTATGATGGAGTGTCCTACCCAAAACTCCATCTCCGCTCTTATGTTAGGAAAATCCAACCCCACACCACTGATAGAAATTTGTGGGTGCACTTCTTTCAAGATAGTCTGTTAGGGACTCAGCTTGAATGGTTCTACCAGTTGGAGGGAGCCAGTGTCCGAAAATGGGAAGACCTTGCTGCTTCTTTCTACAAGCAGTATCAGTATAATGCCGACCTTTCTCCCACTCGTACTCAACTCCAGAGTATGTCCATGGGTGCAGGCGAAGGTTTTAAAGATTATGCTCAAAAATGAAGAGACTTGGCTGGAAGAGTCCAATCCCCGTTGTCTGATAGGGAATTGGTTGATATATTTCTGGGGACGCTGTCTGATCCATTTTTCAATCACTTAATCGGCAGCTCGTCATCTGTCTTCACCGAGTTGATTTTAACTAGAGAAAGAGTAGAAGCTGGAATTCAGAGTGGTAAAATACAGAAGGATGCCTCCTCGAGTTCAACAAAGAATCCTTTCACTGATAAGAAGGAAGCCAGTGCCATCTATAGCCCGAGGGGCCAAAGCAGATCTGAACACCTTCAAACGGTAAATGCTATAGTGATACCAAGACCCGTAGTTGCTCCACAATGCAACAATCAAAAAAGGGTGGAAAGACCACAACGGAAGTTTACCCACGTCATCATGACTTTGGCTGAAGTCCTACCTCATTTATTAAAATCCAACTTGGTAACCTTGAGAGAGGCTCCCAAGAATCCAAATACTACATCTCTCAGATACAATCCCAATGCACGGTGCGCCTACCATTCTGAGAGTCCTGGCCATGATACAAATGACTGCTGGGCTTTGAGAAACAAAGTACAAGACTTGCTTGAAGCCAAGGAGATAGAGTTCGATGCTCCAGAAAAGCTGAATGTTATAACTGCTCCCATGCCCAAACATGGACATGGAGTTAATGTTGTTGACACTGATTTGTTTGTGACCTCTGTTGAAGAAATCTCTACTCCTCTTATGACTGTTAAGAAGAATTTGTTGTTGGCCGGTTTATTTCCGGGTTATGGTGAAGGTTGCCACACGTGTTCGATTCTACCTTCTAGTTTCCGTTTGTTGAAGTCAGATGTTCAGCGCCTGATGGATAATAAAGAAATTCTGTTTGAGAAGAATATGACTCCTGTTGTTCCAAATGAAGACGTTGTTATTATAACCATTTCCACCAATCCTTCCAAGGTTTCCTCGAGAAGACCTATTAGGATTACACATGTTCAAAGAATTGCTTCGCTGATAATCACTATTCCTGGTCCCATCCCGTACACCTCAGACAAGGATGTCCCATGGCAATATGGTGTTGATGTGTACTATCATGGCATTAAGCAAGATCTGAAGAATGAAGAAGCTGATACTGATGTCAGTAATATTGTCGGGACTAGTAAAGTTACCCAAAGTGGAAGGGTCTTCTCTCCCGAGATTTCCCTTGAGACTGTCAAAAATCCTATTATCATTCCATCTACTGTTCCTGCTCTTACTCCAGTTATTACCCCTGCTACTGAGCCATCTGGGACTCGGGGCAAGGAAATTATAGGTGAGCCTGCCCAGACACAGGCGCCTAGAAAAATCATTGTGGAAGCCTCTAAACAAGAAATAGAGGAAATACTGAAAATTATTAAGAAGAGCGACTACAATGTGCTCGAGTAGCTAGGTCAGACCCCATCAAAGATATCCATGTTGTCTCTGCTGTTGTGTTTTGAAGCCCATGCGAAGGCTTTGATTGCATTTCTCAAGACTGTGCATGTGCCACAGGAAACTTCAGTAGATCAGTTCAAAGATTGTATGGCCAGCCTAACTGCTGACAATGGGCTAGGTTTTTCAGATGCGGATCTGACACCGAAAGGAAGGAATCATAATGATGCTCTGCATGTCTCGATTGAGTGAAGGGGCACCACTATGGCTCATGTGTTGGTAGATACCGGGTCTTCACTGAATGTTCTGCCAAAGAAAGCATTGGACCGTTTAGATTGTGAGGTTTTGACTATAAAGCCTAGTAACATTGTGGTAAGGGCTTTTGACGGATCGAAGAGAATGGTGCACGGGGAGGTGGACATCCCTGTTAAAGTGGGTTCTCAGACCTTTGGGTCCACCTTTTACGTAATGGATATCAGGCCGTCGTATTCTTGCTTGTTGGGTCGTACTTGGATCCATGAGGCTGGGGCAGTTACTTCCACACTCCATTAAATGCTGAAGTATCCAGTGAAGGGAAATATTGTCACGGTGCGAGGTGAAGAAGAATATATGGTGAGTCACCTCAATTCCTTCCTCTACGTAGAGATGGACGGGGAATTCATAGAAACTCCTTGTCAAATTTTCGAAGAGGTACCTCAGGTCTTGGCATCAACTGAAGTTACTACCAATAAACCTCCGCTGAAGATGGCTTCTCTCAAGGACGCCAGGGATGTGGTTGAAGAAGGTGGGTGTACCAATTGGGGTCAGCTCCCTGGTTTCACTCACAAAACTGGAAAATTTAGTTTGGGCTTTACTACAGGGGCTCAAAGGGCTATTAGGCGTGCTCGGGCTGGAAGACCTCCTCTACACATCAGCAATCGGGGAATTAATGCAATTGAAGATAGTAAAGAGGATTTAGACATCGACAGCTGGATCTACCCAACAACCAACGGTGGACCGAATAACTGGATGGCTCAGGACTTCATACCTGTTTCTTTTATTCCGCAGTAATTGACTTTTGTTTTAAGACTTGTAATAAACAATTTGAAACTTTACGGCCTGGTGCCTTGCCTGAGGCACCTTGGCTTTGCTTGAGAGGGCTATTATTTGTCATTTCATATATCATTAATAAAGCATTGGACGTTTCTTGCATACAAATTTTGCGCTCCTTGTTTTTCTTTTTTGTCTCTCACTTTATCAAAACAGCTATTCTCTTACACACACTCACGTATCATACTGCGGATCCATGTCAACTCTGGATCCCATTGATAACAGCTCTGCTATTTCCAGTTATGACTTCAAAAATCGGATTAACCAAGCCGAGGACGAAGGTGAGGATGATTGTGAGGTTCCTGAAGAACTTGCTAGACAATTACAGTAGGAAGAAAGGGTCGTACAGCCTCATGAAGATCCAGTTGAGTAAGTGAATTTGGGTACAGAGGAAGAGAGGAAAGAGGTTAAAATAGGTGTGAATCTGGAGCCTGGTGTTAAACAACGGTTAATACAGATGCTACACGACTATGTTGAGATCTTAGCCTGGTCCTATGAAGACATGCCTGGTTTGGACACTGATATTGTGGTACATCGTCTGCCGACTAAAGAAGACTGCCCTCCGGTAAAGCAGAAGGTCCGTCGTATGCGCCCTAAAATGTCAGAGAAAATCAAGGCAGAGGTCATGAAACAGTTCGACACAGGATTCTTAGCTGTCACTTCTTATCCGCGGTGGGTTGCCAATGTCGTTTCGGTACCTAAGAAGGACGGCAAGGTACGGATGTGTATGGACTATAGAGATCTGAACAGGGCAAGCCCCATGGATGACTTCCCACTTCCTCACATTGATGTCCTAGTCGACAACACCGTGCAGCATAAGATCTTCTCCTTCATGGATGGTTTTTCTGGCTACAACCAGATCAAGATGGCTCTTGAGGACATGGAGAAGATAACCTTTGTTACACAGTGGGGCACCTTCTATTACAAGGTAATGCCTTTTAGATTGAAGAATGCTGGGGAAACTTATCAGTGCGCCATGGTCGCTTTGTTCCACGATATGATTCACCACGAGATCGAGGTTTATGTTGATGACATGATAGCCAGGTCCTAGCTTGAGGAAGAGCACCTTGATCATCTCTAGAAATTGTTTGATAGGTTGAAGACGTACAAGCTGAGGTTGAATCCGAACAAGTGTACTTTCGGGGTAAGATCTGGTAAGCTTCTGGGTTTTGTTGTCAGTGACAGAGGTATTCAGGTAGACCCCGCAAAGGTAAAAGCCATACAAGAGATTTTGGCTCCCCGCACAGAAAAGGAAGTTAGAGGTTTCTTGGGACGTCTGAATTACATCGCCGGGTTCATTTCACATCTGACTGCTACTTGTGAGCCAATCTTCTAGCTGCTGAAGAAAGATAAAGTGGTAAAGTGGAATGATGAATGCCAGACTGCTTTTGAAAGAATCAAGGAATACCTTCAAGAACCGCCAATTTTGATGCCTCCGTTGAAGGAAGGCCTTTAATATTATACCTGACAGTGCTAGACAGTTCAATGGGGTGTGTGTTGGGGCAGCATGACGAGTTTGGTCTAAAAGAGCACGCCATTTATTACCTTAGCAAAAAGTTTACTAACTGTGAGACCCGATACTCATTGCTCGAGAAAACTAGCTGCGCTTTGGCATGGGCTGCTCACCAACTGAGACAGTATATGCTGACTCACACTACCTTGTTGATATCAATGATGGATCCGATCAAGTATATTTTCGAGAATCCCACCTTATTTAGAAGAATCGCAAGATGGCATATGATCTTAACCGAGTACGACATCCAATATACGACCCAAAAAGCAATTAAGGGAAGTGTATTGGCAGATCATTTGGCACATCAGGCCGTGGATGACTACCAGTCCATGAATTTCGAGTTCCTGGATGAGAATATCATGTTGGTAACCAATTATGAAGAACCTGGACCGGATGAAGGACCCGAGGAGGGATCCCGATGGTCTATGTATTTTGATGGAGCCTCGAATGCACTGGGTAACGGCATTGGCGTTGTAATTATATCTCCTGAGGGCTGTCATACTTAGTTCACCGCCCGATCATGTTTTAACTGCACCAACAATATGGCGGAGTATGAAGCATGTATCATGGGTCTTAGAGCTGCTATTGACCTGAGGATTAAGTTCTTGAGTGTATTCGGAGATTCCGCTCTGGTAATAAGTCATATTAAAGGCGAGTGGGATACGAAGCACCCGAATCTCATTCCTTACCGAGAATATGTATTGACATTGCTTCCACACTTTGAGGAGATCACCTTTGAACATTTCCCACGAGAAGAGAACCAGTTGGCAGACGCGCTAGCTACCATGTCTTTTATGTTCAAAGTTAGGTGGGACAATGAAGCTCCCCAGATTACCATTGAGATGTTGGACGAACCCGCACATTACTGTGACATTGAGACTGAAGAGGTAGCAGATAAACCCTGGTTTCATGAAGTCAAAAGGTATCTTGAGGCTCAAGAATACCCTGAGGGGGCATCTGTTAATGATAAGAAGTTTCTGAGAAGGTTTGTTGCGAAGTTCTTCATCAGTAATGGAATCCTCTATAAGCGTAACCATGATTCAACCTTACTGTGGTGTATGGACAAGAGCGAGGCAGAAAGCATCATGGCAGAGTTACATGAAGGTACCTTCGGAACTCATTCTAGTGGACACACCATGGCAAAGAAAATCCTACGGGAAGGATATTACTAGTCTACTATGAAAGCCGATTGTTATCAGTACTCTCGAACCTGTCATAAGTGCCAAGTCTATGCTGATAAGGTGCATGTACCTCTGGTTCCCCTGAATGTTTTGACAGCACCTTGGCCCTTTGCAATGTGGGGCATCGACATGATCGGTGTGATCATACCTACTGCGTCTAACGGGCATCGCTTCATTCTGGTAGCAATTTATTACTTTACAAAGTGGGTTCAGGCAGCTTCCTTTCCTATAGTAACCAAGAATGTCGTGGCGCGGTTCATCCGACACAATCTGATATGTCGATATGGTGTACTAGAGAAGATTATTACTAACAATGGTACAAATCTCAATAACACAATGATCACCGAGCTCTGTAAACAATTCAAGATACAACATCATAACTCTTCCCCCTATCGGCCGAAGATGAATGGCGTTGTTGAAGCGGCTAACAAGAATATCAAGAAAATTATGCAGAAGATGACGGTGACATACAAAGACTGGCATGAGATGTTACCATTCGCTCTTCATGGGTACCTTACCTCAGCACGGACATCGACAGGGGCAACACCATATTCTTTGGTGTATGGCATGGAGGCAGTCCTACCCATCAAAGTCTAGATACCCTCTCTCAGGATTATGAAGGATGCGGGTTTGAACAAAGACGACTGGATCCAAACCCGACTTGATCAACTGAACCTAATCGATGAAAAGAGACTTACTACTATTTGTCATGGTCAGACGTACCAAAAACGAATGATCAAGGTTTTTAACAAGAAAGTCAGACGTCAAGAATATCGAGTCGGGGATCTAGTGATCAAACGCATCATACTACCGCAAGGTGATCCCAGGGGCAAATGGACCCCCACATACGAAGGTCCATTTGTGGTTAAGAACATTTTCTCGGGAGGAGCTATGATTCTAACCACCATGGATGGTGACGACCTTCCTCACCCCGTCAATGAAGACATAGTGAAAAGATACTATGCATAATCAAAGACCCTCTAGGTTGACTGGATTAGGCAAAAATAAGGGCTTCCCGGCAAACCAAAAGGGTTCTAGCAAAAGCAAGGGATGAAAATGAAAAACTGTACACCCGACAAGTCGAAAACCTGAAAAGGCAACTTGGGCAAAAAAGGGTATCCCGGTGGACTGAAAACCCGAAAGGGCGGTCCAGGAAAAAATTAGGGATCGCAGCGTAACACTATGGCTCATTGGATCATCTCGCAACCAGACTTCGGTATCGACTATCAAGCTCGGACGGCGCCAATCAATCTGATCCACCTTCGACCAAGCATCAAAGTGATGAGACGCTTGAAGATATAAAGGCAATAACAGAGTTGGAACCCAATGGGGTTGTTTCACATAGTTGTTTTTCTTTGTTACACAAATTGTATAATTTCTGTTCTTTGGAGGCGTTCTCTTACTAGGACGTCAGCCTCTTTGTATCAAAATGCCTATTACGGGCCAACTTAAAAAATCAATACAATTCATTTTCATAAGAAATTTCAATTTGTTTTTCTTTTTCTGTTTTGTTTTGCAAGAACGTCCAATGATTCATTTTTTATATATGCATCTAAAAATAATGGTTGCTCATAAATATTTACACAAGAAACAAAAGACGATTACTCGTAATGCCAAAAACAGGGAAAACAAGAAGTGCCCAAACCTTACAGTTACTCTGCCCATCAGGTATCGGGATAGAGCCGGTTTGAGAACATGAGTAGTGGTACATACACTCCCCACAGGGTAAAAAGTATCCAAAGACAGTGATGTTAGCTTTCCCGGACAGGACATAACTCTCTCCAACTGAGGTTCACAATCGCGAGCGAGGCAGTAAATTTTTCCCCAAGCAGAGTTTATTTCTCTCACAAGCAGAAATTCAATCTCCAACAGAATTCATTATCACCAACAACAGAAATTTATCCCCAACTGAGTTTATTTCTCCAAGTCAGCAGATCTATCAACAGAGTACCTCCTCTCTAACAGAGTTATTCCCCATAGAGTTATCTTCAGACAGGGTCTCTCCCGGCAGAATATTCATCAACCAAATGGATTTGAATCCCCAGTTAATCATCTTTGTTCACCATCCCCAACATAAGTAGAGGAACTATGTTTTTTTACAGCAGTCAAGAATACCATTTCCCATACTCTCCAAACAGCAGTCAAGGCTTATTTTCCCGACTCAGATTATTACGTCAGCATTTCATGTTCATACATCATGACTTACGCATACATATCATATACAGCATAATCTCATTTATTTTGAGAACCTCATCACAATGCATCTCATGCATCGCACATATAACCCTATATTTATTTCAGGAAAGACAGTTATTATCAATAATTTCCAGCAGGTCTATGATCAACACTCGAAGCTAAACAGAGTAATCATCGGTGCGATAAAAGCGACCTTACCCAGGTTCCTCCTGAAGTCCTACACAGACTCATCACAAAGCAACCTTACCCAGGTTCCCTCTGCAGTTTTACCCAAACTCATATCGAAGTAACCCTACTATACTGGTTCCTCCTCAAAGCCCTACTATCCAGGCTTTCATATCAAAGTAACCCTACTATCCAGGTTCATTCTCACAGCCCTACTATCCAGGCTTTCATATTTAAGTAACCCTACTATCCAAGTTCCTTATCACAACCCTAGTATCCAGGCTTTCATATCGAAGTAACCCTACTATCCAGGTTCCTTCTCACAGCCCTACTAACCAGGCTTTCATATCGAAGTAACCCTACTATCCAGGTTCCTTCTCACAACCCTACTATCTAGGCTTTCATATCGAAGCAGCCCTACTATCTAGGCTTTCATATCGAAGTAACCCTACTATCCAGGTTGCTTCTTGCATCCCTACTATCCAGGTTTCATATCGAAGTAACCCTACTATCCAGGTTCCTTCTCACATCCTTACTATCCAGGCTTTCATATCTAAGTAACCCCACTATCCAGGTTCCTTCTCACAGCCCTACTATACAGGCTTTCATATCAAAGCAGCCCTACTATCCAGGATTTCATATCGAAGTAACCCTATTATCCAGGTTCCTTCTCACAACCCCACTATTCAGGTTCCTTCTCGCAGCCCTACTATCTAGGCTTTCATATCGAAGTAACCCTACTATCCAGGTTCCTTCTCGCAGCTCTATTATCCAGGCTTTCATATCGAAGTAACCCTACTATCCAGGTTCCTTCTCGCATCCCTATTATCCAGGCTTTCATATCGAAGTAACCCTACTATCCAGGTTCCTTCTTGCAGACCTACTATCCAGGCTTTCATATCGAAGTAACCCTACTATCCATGTTCCTTCTTGCAGCCCTACTATCCAGGCTTTCATATCGAAGTAACCCTACTATACGGGCTCCTTATCGCAACCCTACTATCCAGGCTTACATATCGAAGTAACCCTACTATTCGGGTTCCTTCTCGCAGCCTTACTATCCAGGCTTTCATATCGAAGTAACCCTACTATCCAGGTTCCTTCTCACAGCCCTACTATCCAGGCTTTCATCTCGAAGTAACCCTACTATCTAGGTTCCTTCTCATAACCTTACTATTCTGGTTCTTCCCCTCTTATTCCTAGACAGCAGTCCATAACACTGTAAGATCGGGACCCGATCAAACATAATTGACTTCACATTCCCCCAGAAAGTCGCGGTGTAGCATATACCCCGACCAGACACGCAGTTCATTTCCGCTCCCCAAACCGGAGTTATTCCCTAGTAGAGTAACGGACAACCGAAGCTCCTAAAACTCTATTTCTCCCAAGACAGAGACCAGCATTCCCCAGCAAAGTCCTCCTCAACAACAGGTATATGGGTTCTCGCAAAGGAATCTCTTATGCGATCGATATCTCTTCGGATGGCATCTTTAATCCCATCTTCGACAATTCTCTAGCAACTACCAAATGGCATCTATAATCCCATTCCTGATATTGCAAATCAAGTATCACTTCATGCGAGTGCAAATTTCTGGGCACTCTAGTGTTCAATCATCTTCCACCTTCAGATCACGAAAGGCAGACGAGCCAATCTACATCTTCAGGTTTAAGAAGATTGAACAGGGGCAGTTGTTATACCCCAAAATTTGTCCTCCCATATTTCTCAACACATGGCAAGTAAGGTCCCCAAATTGCTCAAGAAAGTCTAAGAGTTAACCAGGCAAACTCTCTCCTAAGGCAATGTGTCTCAAATTATGGTTTCTATTTTCATCAAGATGTGTGAACCACAAAGGACTCAAATTCTCACCATTGTCCTAATATGTTCTCAAGATCATCCATGTCAAGTTTCAAGCCTTGCAGAAGAAGTTTGATCAGTCAATTGCTCAAATGCCTGAAAATCAACTGTACTAGGTCAAAAATAAACTGGGCCCACATACAGTCAAACTTCAATATTTTTGGTCAACATCCTCATTTTGAAGTATTATTCATCATTTTATCAAGGTTTGATCATGATTCCTCAAGGATTGCTCACAATTCATAAAAACCCAAAAGTTGCTAAATTAGGGTTTTGTAGGAAAAGTCAACTTAACTTTGAGCAAGCATAACTTTCTCATACTTTATCAGAAATGACACATCCAAAGCCCATATTGAATAGAATTCAATTCCATACAATTTATCTTCATCTGCCAAGTTTATAATATGCAATCACAAAAATATATGAATGTTGACATTATAGGTCCCTTTGAAAAGTCAACAAAAACACCTTTTGGGTCAAGGCGTCATACATGGACATGGAAGACTCAATTGAGATAAGACCAAAAGGGTTGCTTAGAGGACACCTTAATATTTCTAAAAAGTCCAAGAACACCTCTCTAGGGTCAAAATTGAGAGAGTTATGCATTGTCCAAGTTGACCATTTTTGCAAAATTGCCAAAAGTCAAATGTGTTCAAATTTGCATTTTTTGCTAAATAGGCCTAACTTTTTATGCTTTCACCTCAATTATAATGTGGTCCACGACTCAAATTTTCACTAACTCATTATGTGCTTCATTTTTCAATTTATTTTGATTTTTCATTAATTAAAAAGTGGATTAAATCAAATAAATAATGAAAATTAACAAAGATATGATTTGATTTGTTTTTTTTTACAGTTTAGAAATCAAGATATGCTGAGATTACAAGATCAATTCGAGTTAAAGCATAATCGGTACAAAAAGAGCATGATTGGCATGAAAATAGAAAGATATCATATGACTTAAAAATCAAATATTCCATTCATGAATTCTCAAGATTGGATCCAAGTTTGTTAACCTAATTCATTCTAGGTTATATAATGAAGCTTTCCAGGTAAAAAAAATGGGGTTAGAGGTCGTGTAAAGCAAAGAACAAAACTGAAAAATTCAAATAAAAGTGGGAGGTGGTTTTCATTGCACAGGCTATCTCAAGCCATCCTAGCCATTCCGATCGCTTGCTAGATATCTCGGGAAGCTAACAGCATCCTTTGCAAGCTTCAACACGCCCAGAAACGCGCGCTACGCCTCCCACGGTTTGACATATTTTTGCAATTCGATTATCACAATTTACGCATCATTAGCACTTTTGATTGTTATATTCATGTTTGTCATCATGTCTGCAAGCTAACCATTCCATTTAATTGCATTTTTGATGTTTGTACGTGATTTTTCCATGGCTAGGTTTTCTGTGTTCGTTTTAGGGGTTTTCAGTACAAGTAAAATTAGGCCTTGATTCTGGTACCATGATGCTCATGAGGATGAGACAAGTTGATTGGTACCCTTACCTTTCATTTATATTGCTTGTAAGGGATTTTTAAAATGTGCAGGGTTATACCTACAGTGAACGTCTGTAGGTAAAAGCCTCTTCTTCTAAAACAACGGTTTCCAGAAAGAAGACGCTTGCGTGTCAGCCAACCACTCGTTCGTTTGAATTTCACGCGTTTTGGAATCAGTCTTTTTCTTTTCTTGTATTATATTGTATTATTATTATAATTACAACTAACCATCATAGCTCAGCTGGCAGCATGGCATTGGATTTGAGTATAAGGACCTAGGTTCGATCCCCTGCCAAGGCGGAATACGTGACAACCGATAGTTGTTATGCACAAATCTTGTGGCTTAAACAACAATTACTTGATTTTGATATTAAACTTTCGCGTATTCCTATCAAGTGTGACACCACCAGTTCCATTAATCTAACCAAGAATCATGTAATACATTCATGCACCAAACATATTGAGATACTTCACCACTTCCTTTGTATTCATGTTAAAAAAGGGGATGTTGTGTTCGAGCATGTTGATACTAAAAATCAACATACATGGGGAATTGTGGATAATCGATATCTTCAATGTTTCTTAATTAAACTTTGTGGTTTGCACTTTATATTGTTACTCTAGACTTATGTTTGAGTATTTTATATCTTGTGAGTGCAACTTCTATCCTATCAAGAGTAAGGTAATATCATTTCAATTTCTCCTTGAAAGTAGGATTTTCCTTAATGCATGTTTCTTGTTTACTTCCAAAAATGCTTGATATTTTCTCAAATGATAAAAACCATGAATGTTCATTTCCAATTTTTTTTATTAATAACCATTGTGTGTTCTTTATCCATATGCTTATAATGACTCCGTGTATTAACTCTTTCACATTTGTGTAAGTTTATTCTTATTATGCAAGCATATGCAATTATTTATTGTTTACTTTTCGCACTTTTGCTTGAGTTATTTGTATGCATGGTTTTTGTAATATATGTCTCTTGTTGTTTTGGATACATGGTATGAAAAACGTCTTCATTCTGGTTTTAGTGGCGTCCTATTTTTGTTTCTATGCTAGGAATATGCGTGTGCGGCATCGAGTGTCTCAAAATGAAGTGTTACGTGATCAAGACGCTACAAAAACAAGTTGTCTATATTTCTCTTTCTGCTTTTTTTATCTTACATGCATTGCATTGCATTTGTTGTAATGTTGCTTGATCGTTATTTAAAATTTTGCATTATTACACACACACACACACACACACACACACACACACACACACACACACACACACACACACACACACACACACACACATATATATATATATATATATATATATATATATATATATATATATATATATATATATATATATATATATATATATATATATGGGGATATGTCATTGTTGCTCTTCTATGAAAAATAGTCTCTAAATGATATATTAGTACTGTTATGGAATTATGATACTTCTCACAGTTTACTATCTTTCTTTTTGATGTTTTCAAAGGGGGAGTGTTATAACCCAATTTTTCCCCTAAGATCCTCTGTCTTTTATAAGAATCACAAATATTTTTCTTGGCAAAACTCTGTGGCTACCTTGAGCTTCTCTCCTTCAATATTGTAGGCCCGATTCTAATCTAAGATGGATTAGGGTTTTGCGTTCATGCTCATTGATAACTTCTTTCTCATATTTACACAAGCTACAAGGTTATCTCAAGATGTGTTTGGAGAAAATGGATTATGGTTTCCTTATCCGTGGGTGTTTGAGTTTGGTAATGACCAACATTTGAAGATCAAGTGGAATGTGGCTTCATTACAAAGTATTTCTTGGGCATACTTCTGACCCTGTTTTTTATTCATATTCAAGGTTTACCTCAAGGCATGTGTTCAAAGATTATTGTTCATCCAACTAAAGTATCTTGTGGGTCGAACTGTAAGGCATTAGGTCATGACATCAAAGATGAAGTTGTGAGTTTGTTGAGTCCAAGACATCATCATTTCTTAAAATACTTGTTACTTCAATTGCAAGATATCCGGAATTTTAAGAAGAAATGATAATTGATTTGTACTCATAGAAACTCCTAATTGTAATCAAGATTAATATTTATTCAAGGTGTTACATGGTGGATTCAAGCAAGGTTGGAAAGTTCATTCATGGATAATTTCTTGAATTCAAATTCAAGTACTACAAGGAATTATTCATTCAAACCCATAAGTTAGGTGTAAATATCATCTCATTATTACTTTCAAAAGGGGAAACTATATGAAGTTATAATCAAGTTGGAAAAAACAAAGAAACTTGGAAGGTCTAAGAGAAATTTGAAGGAAGTGTTATTTTAAAGAATGTGTCTTTTGAGGCCAAAATTTAAACATTGTCCATTACTCAGTCAAGATCTCATTCAAAATTACATAATTATATTCATCCTTATGACATATTTACAATAAAGATTGGTTCCTCAAATATCAATGTCGTTCATGTTCAAGGTTACAACACTCCAAAAATAAAAGAAGAAAAAACAAGTTTCATTCACGGACAGGAAGTTTCATAACCTTTCCAAATGATGTTTATGTTGCTTTTCAAGATTACAAAGAAGTACAAGACATTTCCAAAAAGTGAGTGTGATACGGTGGCAGAACCGACTGTTATACTGGTTTATGTTTTGAATTTTTGTTCACAAAATGTCACGGTAAGCAAGATTCGCCTCCGACTTTTATTTCATCCAACTAAGGAAAAGGAAAAAGAACAAAAAAAACCCTTTTTTGAGAATATTTCTGAGTACGGGGGGGTAGATTATATAAAGGGAAGGTGTTAGCACCATTTCTAGCCACGGTTTTCCTAGGGCTCTTAGGTACTTGCTCATTTTAAAATTGCTTGTGTGTGCTTGTTTTAAAAAAAGTTTACTTTGTGATAACCCTTGTATCAGTCCTCAAGGATGTGACGAAGTTGTTTTGAAAATTGTTTTAAAAAGTATTTGTGTGAAAAGTTGTGTTCGATTGATTGAGCAAGTACTTAAGAGTTTTCTACTTACTCAAAAAAGGTTGTTCGTTTTCCTTTTGACAATGTTATCCCATTATTAAGGAATAGGTAGCACCATCGTTGGAGTTTTAAGGGACATTCGAAGGGACATATATGGTCACAAAAGCAATGTTAGGAGGTGTTAGTAATTATCCTAAAGCCTTAAAGATCTTTTTCTGAGGCAATATCTGAATGGGTCATTTGAGATCATTGGGGGCTAGAGGACGACCACTAACAAACCCTATACTTCATGACCGTTTAACCGAAGGCAACCTAAGTGGCGTAAACCCTAGGAGTGAGCATGTGCGAATGAACTTTTTCAGTTAATTTGTCTTTGCACATTTAGGGTTTCCTACCGTTTTAATTTTCAAGCATTCTTCCTATACAATCCTATTAGCATACATCTAACAGTTAATAATTGTGGAAATTTAAAGTGCGAAAATAAAAATTCTAACTATTACATGGCTTTCGCAGATACATAATTATTTTGACTGAAAATAAAATGCGGAATTAAAACCTAATTAAAGCTATTACAACCTCAGAGCAATTACAAAAAATAATAAAAAAAGTAATTAAAATACGCGCGATGAATTAAATGTGAGGACAATTAGAAAACCTAAAAAATCTAATTTGAGAAAAATATTTAAGTTATTTTTGAAGAAAAAATTAATTATTTACAAAATCAAATCCTAATTTCTAATTGATTTTAATTTACAAAAAAAATAAGATTTAATTGCCCTAATTTAATTAAATTAATTAATTCAAGGAAATAAAGTATTTTTTTATGAAAAAAGATTTTTGGTGTCTTTGTGATTTTTTTTGGTTTTTTGTAATTAACTAAAAAAAGATTAATTTGTGAAAACAAATAATTAAACAAATACAATAAATAAAAGAAATAAAAAAAATAAATTGGGCATGTGTTGATGAGTAATCCTGGGGGGTGTTGATGAGATTTGCTAGGCCCAATAATTGATGAGCCCAACCAATGCGTGAGATCCAGTGTTGGCCCTCTTTGATGGTACACCATGGTCCTTCAGTGATAGCCATTGGATCTGATTGATCATTAATCCTGTGGCTGGCTGTTGATGGCGCATGATAGGCTTTTGGGATGGTAATGCATAGGATCCTACAAAGAAGAATTAAAATAAGGAAAAATGTTGGGACCTGGGATCGAACCCAGGTCCTCTCACTATCCAGCGTGCACGCTTGCCATCTGTGCTACGTGTTTCAATTGATAATATAATAATAATGATAATACATAATATATAAAGAAAATGAGTGAAACTGAAACAAACAAAAAAAACATGCGCCCAGTTTGAATGGTCTAGTGGTTGGCTGCCACGTTATTGTCTTCTTCCTTCTACCGTCGTATTAGGCATGTAACCTATACCTACGGACAGCGCCTGTAAATAAAACCCTGCAAATTTCCAAAATCCAGCACATGCATGATAAATCAATTATGGCTATATCAATCAATTTGTTTTAACCTTACGAGTACGATGGTACCCTTTATGTAGGCCAATTTCACCTGTATCAAGAAGCCCTAAAACGTGACCTCAAACCCTAATAATGGCAACTCTGGATATAAGCATCAAAACACAAAATTAAGTAAACCAAAACGTTCTAAAAGCTCATACAAACACAATGCTACGTTCAATAATGGTTAATCATGTATAAATTGCAAAATACGATTCAAGTTAGGGAAGGCAAACCGTGGGCCTGTAGCGTGCGTTTCTGGGCGTGAACAGGCTTGCAATTGATCCAGTTACGTTCCTGAGATGTCCAACAATATGTTGGCAACGTTAGAATGACTTAAATTGGCCTCCAAGCTTGAAACTGATTCACTACTTCTTTGCAAAAAATTGAGTTTGTTCTTGTGCTTTCCACGACTGCTAACCCTTGTTTTTGTGCATGTCCTTGTTCATTATATATCCCTAAGTGAATTAGGGTTATAAAAACAGCTGGTATCTTTGCAATTTTTGAAGATTTGATTTGGTTTTCATCTTGTATGATATCCTTCCAAATTAGGCCTAATCATGCCATTCTTGTTCCAATCAACTTTGATTCGATTTGGTCTTGATATGCCAGCATAATTAGCTTGTGATTCTGTCCAAAAATCAGATCAAAACAAATCTTTGCTATTATTTATCATTTATTTGATTTAATTCAATTTTAAATTAAAATAAAATAAATAATGAAGCAAATAACATGTGAGTGAATATTTGGGTCGTGGACCATGTTATGAGTGAGGTGCAAGCATAAAAAGTTAGGCCCATTTGGCAAAAAATGCATTTTTGAGCTCATTTGACTTTTGGCAATTTTGCAAAAATTGTCAACTTTGACAAGGCATATCTCTTCCAATTCTAACCCTAGAGAGGTGTTCTTGGACTTTTTAGAAATCTTAGGATGTCCCCTAAACAAACCTTTTGGTCTCATCTCAATTGGGTCTTCCATGTTCATGTAAGAAGCTTTGACCCAAAAAGTGTTTTGTTGACTTTTCAAAAGGACCTATAATGTGGAAATTCAAATCTTTTTGTGAGTGCATATTTTGAATTTTAGGGACGAAGATGGATTATAGGGAATTGCATCCTCTTCAAAATGAGCCTTATATGGAAAATTTCTGATAAAGTATGAGGAAGTTATGCTTGGTCAAAGTTTGGTTGACTTTTCCTGAGAAACCCTAATTTAGCAACTTTTGGGTTTTGATGAATTTGGGGAATTCCTTGAGGAATCATGATTAACCCTTGATCAAATTATTGATATAACTTCAAAATGTTGATGTTGACCAAAAATCTTGAAGTTTTACTGTATGTGGGCCACAGTTGACTTTTGACTTAATACAGTCGATTCTCAAGCATTTGAGCAGTTGACTGAGCAAACTTCTTGTGCAAGGCATGAAATTTGGCATGGATGATGTTGAGGATATATTAGGGCAATGGAAACCACTTAGTACACTTGGAAACTCAAACATCTTGATGAGGAGTGAAATCCTAGTTTGAGGCTTATTGTCTTAGGAGAGAGTTTGTCTAGTCAACTCTTGGGCATCCTTGAGCAAGTTGAGGACCTCCATGGGCATGTATTGACTAAAATGAGAGGGAAAATTTTGTGGTACAACAGCTTCCCCAATTCAATCTTTTTAAACCTGAGGATGTAGATTGGCTTGTCTTCTTTTCGTGATCTGAAGGTGGAAGATGATTGAACACTAAAGTGCCCGGAAATTTTCACTCGTATGAAATGATACTTGATTTGGTGATATAGGGAATGGGCTTACAGATGCCATTTGGAAGTTGCTAGAGAATTGTCGGAGATGGTCTTAAAGATGCCATCCAGGATGTGATGGAGAATCATCGGAGATGGGCTTAAAGATGCCATCTAGAGGATGTAGATTTCCCGAGATATTCCTTTGATGAGAATTCCTGTTCCTGTCATTGAGGAGGACTCTGCTGAGGAATGTTGGTATCCGTCTTGGGAGAAATAGAATTTTAGGAGCTTCAGTTGTCTGTTACTCTACTGGGGAATTAACTCCTGCTTAAGGGAGCGGTAGTGAACTTCATATATGGTCAGTGTATAGGCTGCACAGCGGCTTACTAGGGAAAGGTGAAATCGACTGAAACTGGTCGAGTCCAGGTCTTACAGTGTTGTAAATTGTTGTCTGGAGATAAGAGAGAAGAAACCTGGATGGTAAGTTTATGATAAGGAACATGGGTCGTAGGGTTACTTCGAGATGAAAGCCTGGATAGTAGGGCTATGAGAAGGAACCTGGATAGTAGGGTTACTTCGAAATGAAAGCCTGGATAGTAAGGCTGTGAGAAGGAACCTGGATAGTAGGGTTACTTCGAAATGAAAGTCTGGATAGTAGGGATGTGAGAAGGAACCTGGATAGTATGGTTACTTCGAAATGAAAGCCTGGATAGTAGGATTGTGAGAAGGAACCTGGATGGTAGGGTTACTTCGAAATGAAAGCCTGGATAGTAGGGCTGTAAGAAGGAACCTGGATAGTAGGGTTACTTCGAAATGAAAGCCTGGATAGTACGGCTGTGAGAAGGAACCTGGATAGTAGGGTTACTTCGAAATGAAAGCCTGGATGGTAGGGTTGTGAGAAGGAACCTGGATGGTAGGGTTACTTCGAAATGAAAGCCTGGATAGTAGGGTTGTGAGAAGGAAGCTGGATAATAGGATTACTTCGAAATGAAATCCTGGATAGTAGGGCTGTGAGAAGGAACCTGGATAGTAGGGTTACTGCGAAATGAAAGCATGGATAGTAGGGTTGTGAGAAGGAACCTAGATAGTAGGGTTACTTCGAAATGAAAGCCTGGATAATAGGGTTGTGAGAAGGAACCTGGATAGTAGGGTTACTTTGAAATGAAAGGCTGGATAGTAGGGTTGTGAGAAGGAACCTGGATGGTAGGGTTACTTCGAAATGAAAGCATGGATAGTAGGGCTGTGAGAAGGAACCTTGATAGTAGGGTTACTTCAAAATGAAAGCCTGGATAGTAGGGCTGTGAGAAGGAACATGGATAGTAAGGTTACTTCGAAATGAAAGCCTGGATGGTAGGACTGTGAGAAGGAACCTAGATGGTAGGGTTACTTAGAAATGAAAGCCTGGATATTAGGGATGTGAGAAGGAACCTGGATAGTAGGGTTGTGAGAAGGAACCTGAATAGTAGGGTTACTTCGAAATGAAAGCCTAGATGGTAGGGCTGTGAAAAGGAACCTGGATGGTAGGGTTACTTCGAAATGAAATCCTGGATCGTAGGACTGTGAGAAGCAACCTGGATAGTAGGGTTACTTCAAAGCGATAGTGTAGATTAGTTGACCCGTTTGGTTTAGGGAGCTGAGTTTTCATTAATCGTCTGTAGATGTGACCTGCATAACTACTGTATTTGTTGAAGCTAACCGTCTTTTCCTGAAAAGATATCAGGGCTAATCATATGCGATGCATGAAATGCAGGGTGAGATGATGTTCTCAAAATAAATGAGATTATGCTATATATGATATATATGCACATGTCATGATGTATGTTCACGAAATTCTATCGGTGTATGCCCATGTCTGGGAAAATAAATCCCTGATTGTTTCTGGAAATTTATGAATATTTTGTCAGGAGGAGATTCTGCTTGAGAATAAACTCTGCGGGGAACAAAATTAGGAACTGCATTTTTTTAGCTGAAGTGATGAACTCTGTCGGGGATTGAGCCTCTGTATCTAGATAAATAAACTCTGCTTGGGGGATGAATTTTATTGACTCGCACGCGATTATGAAATTCGGCTGGAGGATATAGCTGTCAGGTTTCAGAAGGACCCTGGTTGGGGAGGTTACGTCCTGTTTCGGGAAAGATGACATCAATGCTTTTGACTACTTTTACTCTATGGGGAGTGTATGTACCAATGATTGTGTTCCAAAGCTGACTTTATCCTGGTACCTACTGGGCGGAGTAACTGTTGGGTTTGGCACTTCTTGTTTTTGCCCCTGTTTCTGGAATTACGAGTAATTGTCTTTTGTTTCTTATGTAAATATTTATGAGCAACAATCATTTTCAAATACATATATCAAAAATAAGTCATTGGACGTTCTTGCAAAACAAAACAGAAAAAGAAAAACAAATCGAAGTTTCTTGTGAAAATGATTTGTATTGATTTTTGAAGTTGGCATGTAATAGGAGTTTTTGTACAAGGAGGTTGATGCTCTAGTAAGAGAACGCCGCCAAAAGATAGAAACTATACAATTTGTGTAAAAGAAAGAAAAAACAGCTATATGAAACAACCCCATTGGGTTCCAACTCTGCTATTGCCTTTATATCTTCAAGCGTCTTATCACTTTGCTTCTTGGCCAAAAGTTGATCAGATTGATTAGTGTCGTTCGAGCTTGATAGTCGATACTGAAGTCTGGTCGCAAGATGATCAAATGAGACATAGTGGTACGCTTTATATCCCTAACTTTTTCCTGGACCGCCCTTTCGGTTTTTCAGTCCATCGGGATACCCTTTTTTGCACAAGCCGCCCTTTCGGGTTTTTGACTTGCCGGGTATACAGATTTTTCTCATTTTTATCCCTTCCTTTTGCCCGAACCCTTTTGGTTCGCCGGGAAGCCCTTATTTTTTCCTAGGCCAGTCAACCTAGCGGGTCTCTTGATTAGGTGTGGTATCTTTTCATTATGTCTGCATTGACAGGGTGAGGAAGGTCGCCACTATCCATGGTGGTTAGAATCATAGCTCCACCCGAGAAAATATTCTTAACCACGGATGGCCCTTCGTACATTGGGGTCTATTTGCCCCTGGGATCACCTTGCAGCAGTTTGATGCGTTTGATCACTAGATCCTCGACTTGATATTCTTGACGCCTTACTTTCTTGTTAAAAGCATTGATCATTCGCTTTTGGTACGTCTGACCATGACAGATAGCAGTAAGTCTCTTTTCATCGATTAGATTTAACTAATCAAGTCGGGTTCGGATCCAGTCGTCTTTGTTTAGACTCGTATCCTTCATAATCCTGAGAGAAGGTACCTGGACTTCGATGAGTAGGACTTCCTCCATTCCATATACTAGAGAGTAAGGTGTTGTCCCTGTCGACGTCCGTGCTGAGGTATGGTACCCATAAAGAGCAAATGGTAACATCTCATGCCAGTCTTTATATGTCACCGTCATCTTCTGTATAATCTTCTTGATGTTCTTGTTAGCTGCTTCAACAGCGCCATTCATCTTTGGCCGGTAGGGAGAAGAATTATGGTGTTGTATCTTGAACTGTTTACAGAGCTTGGTGATCATTGTGTTATTGAGATTTGTACCATTGTCAGTAATAATTCTCTCTGGCACACCATATCGACAGATCAGATTATGTTGGATAAATTGTGCCACGACGTTCTTGGTTACTGTAGCAAAAGAGGCTGCCTCAACCCACTTCGTCAAGTAATTGATGGCTACTAGGATGAAGCAATGTCCATTAGAAGCGGTGGGCCTGATTTCTCTGATCATGTCGATGCCCCACATTGCAAAGGGCCACGGAGTTGTCAAGACATTTAAGGGGACCGGAGGCACATGCACCTTATCAGCGTAGATTTGGCATTTATGACAAGTTCGAGAGTGCTGATAACAATCGGCTTCCATAGTGGGCCAGTAGTATCTTGCTCGTAGGATCTTCTTAGTCATGGTATGTCCACTAGAATGGGTTCCGAAGGTGCCTTCATGTAGATCTGTCATGATCCTCTCTTCTTCGCTCTTGTATATGCACCATAGTAGTGTGGAATCATGGTTGCGTTTATAGAGGATTCCATTACTGAGGAAGAACTTTGCAACGAACCTTCTCAGAAACTTCTTATCATTGATAGATGCCCCTTCGGGATACTCTTGAGTCTCGAGATACCTTTTGACTTCGTGAAACCAGGGTTTGTCTACCACTTCTTCAGTATCGATTTCACAGCAGTGTGCTGGGTCATCCAACCTCTCAATGGTGATTTGGGGAGCTTCATTATCCCACCTGACCTTGAACATTGACGACATAGTAGCTAGCGCATCCGCTAACTGGTTCTCCTCTCGTGGGAAATGTTCAAAGGTTACCTCCTCAAAGTGTGGGAGCAATGCCAGTACGTACTCTTTGTACGGAATGAGATTCGGATGTTTTGTATCCCACTCGCCTTTGATCTGACTTATCACCAAAGCGGAATCCCTGAATACATTCAAGAACTTGATCCTTAGGTCAATAGCAGCCCTAAGACCAATGATGCACGCTTCATACTCCGCCATGTTGTTGGTGCAGTTGAAACATAATCGAGCAGTGAACGGAGTATGACAGCCCTCGGGAGATATGATTACAACGCCAATGTCGTTACCCAGCGTGTTTGAGGCTCCATCAAAATACATAGATCATCAGGATCCCTCCTCAGGTCCTTCATTCGGTCCAGGTTCTTCATAGTCAGTCACCAGCATAATATTCTCATCCGGGAACTCAAAGTTCATGGATTGGTAGTCATCCACGACCTGATGAGCCAAATGATCAGCCAATATACTCCCCTTTATTGCTTTCTGGGTTGTATATTGTATGTCGTACTCATTTAAGATCATCTTCCATCTTGCTATTCTTCCAGAGAGTGCAGGCTTCTCAAAAATGTACTTGATTGGATCCATCTTCGATATCAACAAGGTAGTGTGACTCAGCATATACTGTCTCAGTCGGCGAGTAGCCAATGCCAAAGCGCATAAATTTTTCTCGAGCAGTGAGTATCTTGTCTCACAGTCGATAAACTTTTTGCTAAAGTAGTATATTGTGTGCTCTTTTCGACCAGACTCGTCATGCTGCCACAGCACACACCCCATTGAATTGTCTAGCATTGTTAAGTACAATATCAAAGGTATTCCTTCAACAGGAGCCATCAGAATTGGTGGCTCTTTAAGGTATTCCTTGATTCTTTCGAAAGCTGTCTGTAATTCACCATTCCACTTTACCACTTGATATTTCTTCAGAAGCTTGAAGATTGGCTCACAAGTAGTAGTCAGATGTGAAATGAACCTGGCAATATAATTCAAGCGTCCCAAGAAACCTCTAACTTATTTCTCTGTATGGGGAGCTAGAATTTCTTGTATAGCCTTTACCTTTGCAGGGTCTACCTGAATACCCTTGTCACTGACAATGAACCCCATAAGCTTACCAGACCTTACCCCGAAGGTGCACTTGTTCGGATTCAACCTCAACTTGTATATCTTCAACCTGTCGAACAACTTTTATAGATGATCAAGGTGCTCTTCCTTGGTTTGAGACCTGGATATCATGTCATCAACATAGACTTCGATCTCGTGGTGAATCATATCATGGAACAAAGCGACCATGGCGCGCTGATAAGTTGCCCCAGCATTCTTCAACCCAAAAGGCACTACCTTGTAGCAGAAGGTGCCCCACTGCGTGACGAAGGTTGTCTTCTCTATGTCTTCAGGAGCCATCTTGATCTGGTTGTAGCCAGAGAAACCGTCCATGAAGGAGAAGATTTTGTGTTGCACGGTGTTGTCGACCAAAACATCAATGTAAGGAAGAGGGAAGTCATCCTCGGGCTTGCCCTGTTCAGATCTCTGTAATCTACACACATCTGTACCTTACCGTCCTTCTTAGGTACCGGAACAACATTGGCAACCCACTGTGGATAAGAAGTGACAGCTAAAAATCCTGCGCCGAACTGCTTCATGACCTCTGCCTTGATCTTCTCTGACATTTCAGGGCTCATACGACGGACTTTTTGTTTAACTGGAGGACAGTCTTCTTTAGTCGGCAGGCGATGTACCACGATATCAGTGTCCAAACCAGGCATGTCTTCATAGGACCAGGAAAATATCTCAACATAGTCGTGCAACATCTTTATCAACCTATGTTTGATGCTAAGCTCCAGATTTACACCTATTTTAACCTCTTTTCTGTCTTCCTCAGTACCCAAATTCACTGTCTCAATTGGCTCTTCATGAGGTTGTATGGCCCTTTCTTCTTACTGTAATAGTCTAGAAAGTTCTCCAGGCACCTCACAATCATCCTCACCTTCGTCTTCGACTTGGTTGATCGTATTTTTGAAGTCATAACTGGCAATAGCAGAGCCGTTATCAATGGGATCCCGAGTGGATATGGATCTGCAGTATGATACGTGAGTGTGTGTAAGAGAATAGCTATTTTGATAAAGTGAAAACAGAAAAGAAAGAACAGAGAGCACAAAATTTGTATGCAAGAAACGTCCAATGCTTTATTAATGATATATGAAATGACAAATAATAGCCCTCACAAGAAAAACCAATGTGCCTCGGGCAAGGCACGAGGCCGTAATGTTTTAAATAATTTATTACAAATCTCAAAACAAGTAAGACAATTACCGCGGAATAAAAGAAATTGGTATAAAGTCCCTAGCCGTCCAGTTACTCGGTCCACCGTTGGTAGTTGGGTAGATCCATCTGTCGATGTCTGAGTCTTCCTCGTTGTCTTCAATGGCATTAACCCCACGATTACTGATGCGTAGGGGAGTCCTCCAGCCCGAGCGTGTAGAACAGCCTTTTGAGCCCCTGTAGTAAAGCCCAAACCAAATTTGTCAGTTTTGTGAGTGAAATCAGGGAGCTGACCCCAATTGGTACACCCACCTTCTTCAACCACGGCCCTGGCGTCCTTGAGAGAAGCCATCTTCAGAGGAGGTTTGCTGCTGGTAGTAGTTTCAATCGATGCCAAGATCTAAGGGACCTCTTCCAAGTTCTGACAAGGATTTTCTATGAATTCCCCGTCCATCTCTATGTACCGGAAGGAATTGAGGTGGCTCACCATATACTCCTTTTCACCCCGCACAGTGACAATCTTCCCTTTTACTGGATACTTCGGCATTTGGTGTAGTGTGGAAGTAACTGCCCCAGCCTCGTGGATCCAAGGAGGACCCAACAAACAAGAATACAACGGCCTGATGTCCATCACATAGAAGGTGGACCCAAAAGTGTTAGAACCCACTTTGACAGGGATGTCTACTTCCCCGTGCATCATTCTTTTCGACCCATCAAAAGCCCTTACCATAATGTTACTAGGCTTTAAAGTCAAACCATCGCAATCCAACCGATCCAATGCCTTCTTCGGCAGAACATTCAGTGAAGACCCAGTATCTACCAACACATGAGCCATAGTGGTGCTCCTGCATTCAATCAAGACATGCAGAGCATCATTATACTTCCTTCCCTTTGGTGTCAAGTCTGCATCTAAAAAACCCAACCCATTGTCAACAGTCAGGCTGGCCATGCAATCTTTAAATTGATCATCTGAAGTCTCTTGCAGTACATGCGCAGTTTTGAGGAATGCAATCAAAGCCTTCGCATGGGCCTCGGAGCACAACAGCAGGGATAACATGGATATCTTTGAGTGGGTATGCCCTAGTTGCTCGACCATATTATAGTCGCTCTTCTTAATTATTTTCAATATTTCCTCTATCTCTTTCTTAGAGGCCTCCACAACAATTTTTATAGGCGCCTCCGTCCGGGCAGGCTCACCTATAACTTCTTTGCCGCGGGTATCAAATGATTCGCCGATAGGGGTAATAACTGGAGTAAGAATAGGAGTTGTAGTTGATGTACCAGCAGGAACAGCAGATGGAATGACAATAGGCTTGTTGACAGTCTTAGGGGAAATCTCGGGAGAGAAGACCCTTCCACTTCGGGTAACCTTGTTGGTTTCGACAATGTTACCAATATCAGGATCAACCTCTTCATTTTTCAAATCTTATTTGATGCCATGATAGTACACATCGGCACCATAATGCCAGGGGACAGCTTTGTCCGAGACATACGGGATAGGACTAGGAACGGTGATTATCAGCGGAGCGATTCTTGGAGCAAATGTAATCCTAACAGGTCTTCTCGAGGAGACCTTGGAAGGATTGGCGGAAATGGTTATAATGGCAATGTCTTCAGATGGAACAATGGGAACCAAAGTTTTCTCGAACAAAATTTCTTTGCTGTCCATCAGGCGTTGAACACCTGACTTCAGCAAATGGCAACCAGAAGGCAGAAATGAACACATGTGGCAACCTTTACCACAACCCGGAAATAAACCGGCCAACAGAAAATTCTTCTTTACATTCATGAGAGGAGTAGAAACTTCGTCCACCAATGTCACAAACAATTCGGTATCAACATCATTAATTCCACGACCGTGCTTAGGCATGGGAGCAGTTATGACATTGAGCTTTTCCGGAGCATCAAACTCAATTTCCTTGGCTTCGATCAAATATTGTACCTTATTTCTTAGAGCCCAGCAGTTATTGGTATCGTGGCCAGGACTCTCAAAATGATAGACACACCGAGCATTTGGATTATATCGGGGAGATGTGGTGTTCGGATTCTTGGGAACCTCTTTCAAGGTTGCCAAGTTGGATCTCAACAGATGAGGTAGAACTTCATCCAATGTCATATTGATTCGGGTAAACTGTCGTTGTGGTCTTTCCACCCTTTGTTGATTGTTGCGTTGTGGAGCGGCTGCAGGCCTAGGTATCATTACAGCACTTACTGTATGACGATGTTCAGCTCTGTTTTGGCCCCTTGGGCTATAGATGGCACTGGCTTCCTTCTTACCAGCAAAAGGCTTCTTTACCGAACTCGAAGAGGCATCCTTCTGTATTTTGCCGCTCCGAATCACAGCTTCTACTCTCTCTCCAGTCAGAATCAGCTTGGTGAACCCAATTGATGAGCTGCCAATCAAATGATTAAAGAATGGACCAGATAGCATCCCCAGAAACATATCAACCAACTCCCTATCAGACAACGGGGGTTGGACTCTTCCAGACAAGTCTCTCCACTTCTGCACATAGTCTTTAAAGCCTTCACTTGCCCCCATGGACATACTCTGGAGTTGAGTACGAGTAGGAGCAAGGTCGGCGTTGTATTGATACTGCTTATAGAAAGCAGCAGCCAGATCTTCCCAATTTCGGACATTGGCTCTCTCCAGTTGGTAGAACCATTCAAGTTGAGTCCCTGACAGACTATCTTGAAAGAAATGAACCCGCAAATTTCTATCAGCGGTGTGGGGCTGAATCTTTCTGACATAAGAGCGGAGGTGGAGTTTTGGACAGGATACCCTATCATACTTTGCAAAAATTAGAGCTTTGAACTTCTGTGGGATGACCACTCCCGATACAAATCCTAATTCTTCGAAATCCAGCCTAGGTATCCTCTGGACTTCCATGTCACTCAAGAGATCTTCCAACTGCTTGTATATATCCTCAGCAGGAGGATACTGCACATCATTGTAGTCAGTATCATTGTCAGAAACTTCAGGACTTGGATCCTTCTCCCTTATTTCTTCTTCTTGATTCTCCCCTTCTTTGGATGAAGAGGTCAGATCGACTTGCCGCTTCAACGGCCCTCCAAACCTTCTGCCCATATTCAGAATACCGGCAGCCTTCTTCTTTTTCTTTTTCTCTTTCAGGATGAGGGCTTTCAGATCCTCTTTCCCTTTTGCCATATTTATGAACGTCTACTAGAACTGGGTGTTTTGTGCCTGAAGATCCTTAATGCTTTGTTCGGAAGACATTTCTGCTGAAATAAATAGCAAAGAAGATGAGAAACCTATAATGGTACATGTACATGCAATGTTATGAATGGGATGTGCATGCAATGATTTCAAAGACTTTGAGAAATTTAAATTTGCAAACCAAAATAAAACAAAGATTTTATTAGTTAAATTCAAAGTTCAAATGCCTTTTAGGCGTTACAATTAAAAACAAATCTAAAACTAGAAAAAAAATCAAAATTCCCATGGATGCTTCCTCTTCGTGCCGAGATAAGCATTGAGTCCTTTTTCCTCATGGAGCTGCTTTGTGAGTTCTAAAACCTTCCTCTCCTAGGCATAAAACTGATCCCTGTAAGTATCCTACTCTTTCTTCAACTGAATCCAAGACCTCTGTAATTCTCCAAGATCATTGGGCATATCAGGATAGAGAACCGTGTAAGGAATACCCCCTTCAGTAGTGGGTTCCACAATCACTGGTAAAACGGCCATATAGGGCATCATAAGTTTCTGGGCGCGAGTTCGTACCCATTGGAGGTAAGGTTCCATAGGAATGGAAGCCTTTGGCCCCAAAGCCCTGGCGCCAGATATGTTTACCATGCCCCAAGCTTGTATGAACCTCCGGCGATACTCTTGAACATCATCCTCATAGTTGAATACAATGCCCTCGATAAGTAACTCATGGGGACCATCTCTTCGAGCGTAACCAAATTGTCGCAGAGCTAAACAAGGATTGTAGGTTATACCCCCTCTGATGCCAAGTAATGGGACATTAGGGTACTCCCCGCAGCGGTCAATAATAGTAGTGTTTTCCATAGCTCGGGAACACCATAGAATATCCATGTGAGCGAGTGACATTATCCTTTGTGACCAACCCAAACCATCTTCATTCTTCAGTGTGGACTTAGGGAGGTGAGAAATAAACCACCTCGACAGCAATGGCATGCAGCACATAAGAACCCCTCTTCTCTTCATGGTATGAGTATGGAGATTGTGCAAAATATCTCCGAGCAAGGTAGGCACATGGTTGAGAGAGAGGAAGATCTTGATAGCATTCACATCTATGAATGAGTCTGGATTAGGTAATAGGACTAACCCATAGATTAGAAGATCCAATACCTCCTCAAAAGCCTAAAAATCCATATCATCCCAAAACAACTGGGCCTTGTCTATCAGGAACTTGGCTAGAAAACCCTTGACTCCGCTTCTTGTTTCCCAATTGGATACCATATCGGCCCATTTCAGATGCAAAGCTGAGGCAATGACTTCTGGCTTAGGAACTTCTTCCAGACCTGTGAAGGGAAAATGTTCAAGAATGGGTATATCCAACAGCTGAGAGAATTCTTCCATGGTAGGCACCAACTGATAGTCTGGAAAGGTGAAGCAGTGGTGCTTGGGATTAAAGAACTAAAAGAGTACACTCATCATATTTTCATCAAAGTTTGAAGTAACCAGGTTGAGAAGTCGACCATGTCTCTTAGTGAATGCAAAAGTTTCGGAAACCTTTGATACTAGCTCTTTGAGTTGGGAAGGTATCTTCACAAAGATGATTTGGATAGTGTTTCTACGAACAGAAGCCATGATCTGCAAAACAGAACAAAGATAAATTCCCTTGGTCCTTGAAATGGTTAGTGCAATAAGAATGGATGCTATGTTATGATGCATGATGTCATGATAAACCACAGGTATAGCAAACACAGACAAATCACACCAAGCTCTTAGGTTTAAGGCTTGCATGAGGTTAAAGGTTATACCCTCTTGAAGTTTAGTTGGTTTCAAACCAGTCTTAGAAAGTAACCGGGTTCTAAAGATTCTCAATATCACTGACCATCCTTTATCGGGCATTGTTTCAGCTCAAGCAATCTTTTTTTGCAGCCGAAATATCCCGAAAGGTTGATCTCAATGAGTGTAGCATCGAGTATCAACCAATCCTCAACTCTATACCGAGGTCGGCTATCTCACTACTTTCTAATGGCCAAGTTTGTTCAACTAAGGTTCTAAGGTCCGTTAGTGCTTCACGACACCACGCGGCGGCCCCGTATTCTCCTCGTTTCCCCATGAAGGATACCGGTACCAACTAAAGTGCCACACCAATACAGCCATCGCTTAAACCATATCGGTCTATGTCGTACAGTCTCCACAATCTATTACTGTTTACCTAAAAAGTGCCCCCAGATCCGGGTGTAGGACCTATAGTAACCCAAGCAAAACCCTTTAAGAATAAAGCAAACAAACAAGAAAGAAATTTTGAAATGACCTAGATCCTAAGGTGAACCCCACTTTATTATTATCCCCAGCGGAGTCTCCAGTTTTGTGATACGGTGGCAGAACTGACTGTTATACTAGTTTGCGTTTTGCGTTTTTGTTCGCAAAATGTGGCGGTAAGCAAGAGTCGCCACCAACTTTTATTTCATCCAACTAAGGAAAAGGAAAAAGAACAGAAAAAACCCTTTTTCGAGAATATTTCTGAGTACGGGGGGTAGATTATAGAAAGGGAAGGTGTTAGCACCCTTTCTATCCATGGTTTTCCACGGACTCTTAGGTACTTGCTCATTTTAAAATTGCTTGTGTGTGCTTGTTTTGAAAAAAGTTTACTTCGTGATAACCATTGTATCAGTCCTCAAGGATGTGACGAAGTTGTTCTGAAAAATGTTTTGAAAAAGTGTTTATGTGAAAAGGTTTGTTCAATTGATTGAGCAAGTACTTAAGAGTTTTCTACTTACTCAAAAAAGACTGTCAATTTTCCTTTTCACAGCGCTATCCCATTATTAAGGAATAGGTAGCACCGTCGTTGGAGTTTTAAGGGACGTTCGAAGGGACAGATACGGTCACAAAAGCGATGTTAGGAGGTGTTAGTAATTATCCTAAATCCTTAAAGATCTTTTTCCGAGGCAACATCCGAATGGGTCATTTGAGATCTTTCGGGGCTAGAGGACGACCACTAACAAACCCTATACTTCATGACTGTTTAACCGAAGGCAACCTAAGTGGAGTAAACCCTAGGAGTGAGCATGTGCGAATGAACTTTTTCAGTTAATTTGTCTTTGCACATTTAGGGTTTTCTACCGTTTTAATTTTCAAGCATTCTTCCCATACAATCCTATTAGCATACATCTAACAGTTAATAATTGCAGAAATTTAAAGTGCGGAAATAGAAATCCTAACTATTACATGGCTTTCGCAGATACAGAATTATTTTGACTGAAAATAAAATGCGGAATTAAAACCTAATTAAAGCTATTACAACCTCGGAGCAATTACAAAAAATAAAAAATAAAAAGTAATTAAAATACGCACGGTGAATTAAATGCGAGGACGATTAGAAAACCTAAAAAATCTAATTTGAGAAAAATATTTAAGTTATTTTTGAAGAAAAAATTAATTATTTACAAAATCAAATCCTAATTTCTAATTGATTTTAATTTACAAAAAAAAATAAGATTTAATTTCCCTAATTAAATTAAATTAATTAATTCAAGGAAATAAAGTATTTTTTTATGAAAAAGATTTTTGGTGTCTTTGTGATTTTTTTTGTTTTTTGTAATTAATTAAAAAAAGATTAATTTGTGAAAACAAATAATTAAACAAATACAATAAATAAAAGAAATTTAAAAAATTAAATTGGGCATGTGTTGATGAGTAATCCTGGGGGGGTGTTGATGAGATTTGCTAGGCCCAATAACTGTTGAGCCCAACCAATGTGTGAGGTTCAGTGTTGGCCCTCTTTGATGGTACACCATGGTCCTTTAGTGATAGGCGTTGGATCTGATTGATCATGAATCATGTGGCTGGATGTTGATGGCGCATGATAGACTTTTGGGATGGTAATGCATAGGATCCTGCAAAGAAGAATTAAAACAAGGAAAATTGTTAGGACCTGGGATCGAACCCATGTCCTCTCACTATCCAGCGTGCATGCTTGCCATCTGTGCTACGTGTTTCAATTGATAATATAATAATAATAATAATACATAATATATAAAGAAAACGGTGAAACTGAAACAAACAAAAAAAAGGTGCGCCCAGTTTGAATGGTCCAGTGGTTGGATGCCACGTTATTATCTTCTTCCTTCTACCGTCGTATTAGGCATGTAACATATACCTACGGACAGCGCCTGTAACTAAAACCCTGCAAATTTCCAAAATCCAGCACAGGCATGATAAATCAATTATGGCTACATCAATCAATTTGTTTTGACCTCACGAGTACGATGGTACCCTTTGTGTAGGCCAATTTCACCTGTATCAAGAAGCCCCAAAAACGTGACCTCAAACCCTAATAATGGCAACTCTGGATATAAGCATCAAAATGCAAAATCAAGTAAACCAAAACATTCTAAAAGCTCATACGAACACAATGCTACGTTCAATAATGGTTAATCATGTATAAATTGAAAAATACGATTCAAGTTAGGGAAGGAAAATTGTGGGTCTGTAGCGTGCGTTTCTGGGTGTGAACAGCCTTGCAATTGATCCAGTTAAGTTCCTGAGATGTCCAGCAATTTGTTGGCAATGTTAGAATGGCTTGAATTGGCCTCCAAGCTTGAAATCGATTTTGAGTTACTGGGTGTGAACAGCCTTGCAATTGATAGTGCTTTCAAGAGAATCTGTGATTTTGAGTTACCATTGACCTTACCATGACCTAGTCTTTACCTGTGAGTAGGGAGGGAATAATCTTTACATGTACAGATGGTGACTATATGTTATGTTGGTGACTCTGGTTCTTTGGCATTCTGAATTGGATTGGGCATTTGATCTTATTACATGTGATCATGGTTATGTTATCAGCTCAGCAGCTATCCAGTATTGTGGAAGATTTGATCCCACATGTTTGCATACACAACATGTAATTATTAGCATGCATATTACGTTGTTTCTGAGTATCATTTCTTTGATCCCAATTGTTAAGCCGCAAAAAGATGAATATTGTAAAAAAAAATACCATGGCTTAATAATAGGAATCAAAATGCATAAGCTATTGGAAACGAGAACATGACATTTGTATTGCATGTCACGCATTATTTTGCATTTGTTTTGCATTTCATGAGTTTCCTATAAGTCTTACTCAAGGTCCTTTGGTCTTCAGAATCAAGTTATCTCACCGGTACAACACTCGAGCTAACTCTAAGAAGAAAATGGAAAATCTTGAACAGGAGAATCGTGAGTTGCGCAGAGAAGTTAATGCTTTGAGAACCAGAATGGCTAATTTGACTGCTTTGATAGAGTCGTTGGTGGCTGCTCATAATAGCCACCACCTCCACCTCCTTATGCCACTTTACCGCAACAAACAACAGTTATCTCTGAGGTTATGATAGTTCCAGTATCAGTTGCTCCAAATACTACCGCAGCTCAGCATCGCATGCCTCCTGGTTAACCATGGGGAATGCCCAAGGGTAGGGATGGAAACGAGGCGGGTCGGGGTGGGTTTAGGCACACCCAGACCCGCACCCTCCATCCAGACCCAGACCCGCCCCCGCCCCCAAGCCTGGTCGGGGTTAATATTTGTTCCCCCGCCCCCAACAAAAACGAGTTTCCCCGCACCCGCCCGAATAAAATTTTATTTTTTTCTAAATTTATACTTTTTTCAATAAAAATAAAAAATCAATAATTAAACTATATAATTGATTATTTTAAAAGAATTTTTTATGTTTGATATTTTTATTTAAATTGTATTCAAAAATAATAATAATAATTCTAATAAACATGATATTATAACATTAAAAAGTGTAAATGAGTAATAAAACTATTAAAAATAAATTAAATAAATTAAATTTAGTTGGAGGGTGCGGATGCGGGGCGGGTACTAGCATCACCCGTTCCCGTACCCGCACCCGTAAATAAAAATCGGGTTTTCCCCGCCTCGTACCCGTCCCTGGTTAAACCGGGTTTTCCCCGCTAATTTCAGGGTGGGGGAGGTTGGGGCCCGACGGGGGTGGGTTTATTTGCCATGCCTGCCCAAGGGTTATATGCCAGAAGGATATAACCATATTGCTCATTGTTGTACCCCAAAATTTGCCCTCGCATTTTTCCCCAATAAATATCAGCTTCAAACATTTCCTGACTTCTCAAACTGGCTCAAGAATCGGACAAACGGACTTTTCTTGACAGTCAAGCAAAACTAGGGTTTTTACTGATTTTCAGAGCTCTGAATTGTTTCATACAGTGGGCTTAGGGTTTGGTTGATTTTTGGTTCAATTTTGATCAAACGAGCGTGATTTGGCATTTAATCAGGAATTAGGGTTTCATGGGCATATTCTCAGAAGAATTTAAATTCCACAGCACTTCGCGGTTTATTTCAAGATTCGGATTAAAATTCGCGTTATCTTGGTTTAATCAGTAAAAAAGACAGTGGTGTGAATTCAGTTTGTTTGGGCCAGTCAAAGAAGGTGTGCAGTTTGGATTTACAGTACTTGCAAAGAATCAGTGCTTATGACAAATCAGTAAAGAAGGAATGCGTTCGATCAGGCTATTTGGATTGACTGCTGCTTTGCTTTGGATGTTGAATAAGACAGACTTAATTGATCAATATTGTTATTATTTAAGTTATTTATTATTCTGAAATTGAATGATTGAATTTATTTTTCAATTGTTTTAATTCTAAGAATTTTAAATAAATAAATAAACAATAAAGAAAATTAGAATTAATTGGATAATTTAGATTTTATTGATAATTGAATTATTTGTACAAATTGTTGTTCATAATTATGAACAATAATATACATTAATTTAAATATTACATAAAATTAAAACTATCCTATTTTCTAATATTCTTCATTCTTCACTCCGCTCCGGTGCTCCATTTTTTATCTGCAAAGAAAACAAGAAAAGTCAGAAGGCATTTAGAAAGAAAAAAAGAGAGATAAAAATATTGCTCATCATTAGGGGCCACTGACTGGGATCAGTTGCCCTCTCTGCAAATCACGGGATTTCTCCCGGTTCACAGAGAGGGAAGATTTTTTGTTCATGAAATGCAAATGCATAATTTCTAAAAATTCAAGCTGCATAAGAATCTCAAATCCAAAATCCAAACTAAACTGAAAAGATCCAGTTTCAACTTTCTACCCAAAGCAAAAGGCAAGTTACTGTCAAAATGCCAAAGATATCAAAGATTTCAAAAGTGCATTTGCTGTCACAAGTACCCAAACTGTCATGAAAAGATTTGGCCAAAATGCAAAGTCAGAGCAAAGCACAAAAGCTGGAGAAAGAAGATGCAAAATGTGTTATGCAAGAAATCTAGAATCATCATTTCCCATAGTAGGCCCCTTCAGAGCAAGTACAACATAAATTATATAAAATTCTTTGCTGTACTGTAAAGAGAGAAAAAAAGAGAGATAAAGGCAGCAAGGCAGGTTTCCAGGCATAGACAGTAGGAGCAAGACAAAAAAGATTATACAAATCCACAAGCAACTCAGTTCAGCAGCAGACAGTAGGAGAGCAAGACAAAAAAGATTATACAAATCCACAAGCAACTCAGTTCAGCAGGCAAAAGACAGAAGTGAGGAGATAAAAGAGAAAAGATACAAACTCAGAACACCCTGGCCTCAACCTTCAAACCCACGAAAACCTGATAAGCAAAACCAACACCCTGTCATAGCCTCATACCTGCCCAAACAGATAACCTGAACAACCATAAAAAACACTAAGCTATCTGCAAGCATAAAAACCTGCAAGGCCATCAAACACAAAGGATCAAAAAATTACACAACCTGCATCAGTCTCACAATCTCAAGCAAAAACTTACTGTCCATTAGCCTCAAAAACCCAAAAACACATAAACAAAACTGCCTACCATCCCCCAATCATACTGCAAAACAAAAACAGCATCCATCACCACAGCCTCAGAACTTCTTCATCATTGGCCAAACCTCATACCAGTTCCTCAACATGAGATCCCTGTCAAACTAAAACCCAACATACTGTCAATAACCAACATAACCCCTCAACAGAAGTTCAAAGCCAGCAAACATCTCAAGCATATAGGCAACCAATACGAGCCCCTCAGAACTGTAAGTTCATCATGGGGGGAACCAAATCAAATCATATAGCATCAAGCACGTAAGCAAAGGCAACACGAGAGAAGAGAGAGATTTCGTTCAGAGGCAACAGGCATTTCAGCAAGTAACTCAAGATACACAGGCAACAATACAAAGGCAACACATAGTGGAAGAAGAAGATAAAGAAGTGAACATATTAGGGCTTCTCAGTGTACATCATCATCAAAACCTAATATAGCAAAAGAACGAAAATACCAGGAAAGCGTCAAAAACAAAGTAAGTTTCCAGCTTCGTCAGCGAATCGCCGCTCCGGCCTCCTCAACGCCTCCACTCTTCTCTCCTCCATCTCCAAAAAATCAGGTAACGAGCCTTCTATCTCTTCCCCTTCACCTCATAAAAAACGAAAAAATAAGAGCTCAGAACAAAACACGCATATTCAGAAAAGAAGAAAGAAAACGTAACAACTGAAAAACCAACCTTGTTTCAAGAGGATGTGGAGCCCTCGCTTTGGAGGGAAGAGAGTGCGTGAACGACGTTGGTGGCCGGAGTCGAGCTGCTCAGAAAGCTTGAACGGAGAAGACGAACGCGCCGTCGCTGCCTCACTAACCATAACCTCCGTTCTGAACATACCAAATGCCTAACCCTAATTTCGTTCAATATCCAAACATGGGCTTAACCCGTTTCTGGTTCGCCTCCTAAGCCCACAAGATTTTCATTTTCTAATCTAACATTATTTCACAAGACACTATGTTAATACTAATGCTTAAAAATACAAATATATTTTACCTAATTGAAGCTTTCTTTTCCATACTTAAAATTAACTAATATAAACATATAAACACTCTCTCTTTTATTACTAAACCATACATTTTTTAACTTAGCATTTTGTCATATATTGCTGTGAAAATACTTTCTTTTATTTTGTTTACTCTTTTTAATAAAAATATATTTTTGCACATACTAAAATAAATACACATTTTCTTGCATAATTTAATTTTCTTAACATATTTTGTACATAAAAATAATAAACTTTTTCATAATTAAATTGAAAATACTTTTTTAATTAAAATACATATTTGTACATATTATACATTTTTTTTATACATAATTAAATTGAAACTTTTTAATTAACATATACATTTGTACATACCAACTTAAATACATTTATTTTCTAATATCGAAATTCACAAACATTTGACTAAAATACTTTCCAATTAAAAATTGAACATTTTAATCAAAACACTTTCTTTTTTCTTTTGTACATAATTAAACATACAAAAATCAAAGATTCATTTAAAATACATTTATCTAGGTCAAACCCTAATACGATTCAACTTCACAATTCGCACTTGTATATAATTACACAATTCATATACATATACATCTCACATTTACACTTACACAACACATTGCCCTATACACATTTGTTTACCTTACATTTATATTTGGTATTCATATTGATCGCACATTCGATTTGGTTGTAACTTATTGGATACTATAAGTCTCATCCCCTTGTACATTTATACCCCCACTCCCTGATACTATTTTGTAATAGCGTAGATTTACATTCCGCAATTTACAGTTTTCCAATTATACCATGGTTAGACCTAGGGTTTATATGTACATAAAACCAAACGCTAGATAACCTAATACAAGACAAACGCATGTAATCAATACACAATCACACTTGCACCCTCTAGGGTAATCCCACATGATGCCTTCCAAAATGGGCCATGCTTGCACGTCGAGTATCTTTGGCAAAACAAAAGCAAATGATCACAAGTCCCTCAAAGTGTTGCCTAAATGGAATGATCATAGTCCCTTCAAGATAAATTGCCAAAGACACTTGGCATCATTGCATTCATGGTCCATACGATGACCCACGCCCGTCCCGAATAAACTTCCTAAATACAAGATTGCCTACCAATTTCAATGGTAGAACAAAATTGTCAAAGGGGTTAAAACACGACGAAAATCTTTGAGAAAGCTTTAGGGTAGATAAACTCTTAAGTACTTGTCAATTTGCAAAGAAAACACTTGCCTAATTTCAAAAAAACCACAATCCACAACACTTTCAAAAATCAAACTTTTCAAACCCTTGAAACATCTTTTTAAAAGATAAAACACCTTTTGTAAAACATTCGAGTAAAGAATTGTTACAAGGTTAGCCTAGCATAAGGCATCTTTTCAAAACATTTTCAAAACAACACACAAAGCACCATTTCATACAGTTGAAAACCAAGGCAAGATTGATCTAAGCAAGTACCTAAGAGCCCATGGATAACCATGGATGAAAAGGGTGCTAATACCTTCCCTTTTCATAATCTACCCCCCGAACCCACGAAATATCTCAAAAGGTTTTTGCTGTGCTTTTTTAACCTTTCCTTTAGGATAAAATAAAAAGTCGGTGGCGACTCTTGCTCAACCGCACAAGTGCGAATATGAACGCAAAATACTAGTCAGTTCTCCCACCGTATCACAGAACTGGCGACTCTGCTGGGGACTTTTTAAGTGGGGTTACCTTAGGGTTTAGATCACCTTTACTTTCAATTGATTGCTTTGTTTGCTTTACATTTATGGGCTTTGTATCGGAGTTTTATAGATCCTAACCCGGATCTGGGGAAACCCTCTTAGGTAGCAACAAGGCTGTGAGGGAACTGTGCGGGGTATACCGACATGGTTGAAGCAGTCTGCTACGTTGATGTGGCACTTTGGTGTGTACCGGTAACCCTTGAGTTCAGTCAAGGAGAGTACGGGGCCGCCGCGTGGTGTCGTGAAGCGTCAACTGACCTTAGAACCTTAATTGACCATCTTGGCCTCTCTAGGGTAGTGAGATAACTGACCTTGGTGCAGTCCGAGGTTGGTTGATACTCGATACTACACTCAATTGAGGGTTGCTTTCCTGGGATATTTCGGTCGCCAGTTCAGTGGCTAAATCGAAACGATGAACAATGAAAGTAATCCAGTGATATTGGGACCTCTAGAACCCGGTTACTTTTGATAAGACAGGTTTTTAACCAACAAACTTCAAGAGGGTAATACCCAGACCTCATGCAAGCCTGAACCTAAGGCCTTGTGTGCTTTGTGTGAATATGTTTGCTTGTATATACACTCACTTGCTTGGGCGTGCGTGCACATAACATCATGACATCATACCATAGCATTTTAGCATTTTTCAATAACCATTTCAAGGATCTCGAGGGTTCTTTTGATGCAGGGTTACGTTGGGCCAGACGTCTATCAAGGGGAAAGAGGTCTCTCCTCTAACCAATCCAGTCAAAGATCAAGTACAACAACTTGAATCAGTGGCTATGACCCACTTGACATGGTGAGCTTGATTCTAGTGGAAAGACATCCACCGATACAAAGTTCTCCAATCAAAGATCAAGTACAACAACTTGAATCAGTGGCTATGACCCACTTGACATGGTGAGCTTGATTCTGGTGGAAGGACGTCCACCAGTACAAAGATCTCCAATCCAAGAGCAGAGTTCAATCTCTAACATTTTCTTATGTTTACCCCAAGAGATCCTCGAAAGCATGCATCCATATATCATGCATTGCATTTTAACAATCTTTCCTTTTTCAGGTTTCCTTACTCTCCTGCTGCTTATTTCAGCAAGAGATGGCTCTAGAAAGGTCTGTCAAAGACATCCAAGACCAGACTGCTCAGCTGCAAGAGATGTTCCTGAACTTGTCTCTGGGGCAAGAGGAGATGAAAGCTCTCCTCACCAAGGACTTGGGGAATTCCAGCAGTGCCAGGAGTGATCAGATTGCGGAGCTGCAGTTTGATCTGACAACACTGAGGACTCAAATGATGGGACAGATGGTGGGCCAGATGGCTCTCATTCAAGACCTATCCCAAAGACAAGAGGAACTCAGAGTTCTTGTCCGCCAACTGCTTCCAAACAACCAACTGGGGCAAACATCTGAGGTCGAAGAGCAAGTCACCGCTCAGCCTCCATCCACTCAAGAGGACAAGGGGAAAGCTCCTTTGCTTGCTTCAGGGTCACAAACCCATCAACAACCTCGCCAGCGTCAGCGGGGTAATCGGCATAAGCAAGAAACGTCGGGAAGGCAGTTCACGGAGACTGACATACCGTCATCTCTAATTCTGGAGCGCTTGTTGGAGGTTAATCTGACTGCTTTGAGGGATCCTATCCGGAACCCAAATACCTCCGCTCCTAGCTATCATCCCGATGCATTTTTTGTTTACCACTCCTATAGCCCAGGACATGACACCGATAGCTGTTAGGCCTTGAAGAACAAGATTCAAGATCTGATTGACATTGGAGTGCTGAGGTTCACGCCAGACGGTGAGATGAAAATCTTCCGTTAAAGGGTTCTCCACTTGAAGTGACGAAGCTCGAGCTGAAAGACTTTTATTTCTTTTTGAATTTTCAAAGTTGTAATTTACTTTTGCTGTCAAACAATTATCTGTTGATGTTAAACTCTGTTTTCATTAATGCATTACGTATGTTTGTCTTGAGTTCATCCATTCGTTTCACTACTCTCATGCTTTTCTTTATGATATCTGACTCTTGATAAAAAGCTGCTAGCCTTTACAGGGAGGATGATGAAATAATATCGTGATCTTATACAGTATGCTTTTGAACAGACCTTGCTGATGATGTACAGGCATTTCTTTCAATTCCCAAACACTGGAGTTATAAGGAAGTTAATCCCTAGTCAACCCCTTCGAGCCAAAGAAGTAGGAGTTCCCTGTTCTAAACGATCAAAACCTGTGATATAAACCTGGGGCAGGGTAGTATCTCAGTTAATTCAAAAGAAAATGCGCATTGAAGTCACAAACTCTCAGTTCTTAATACAACGAATGATGTCGAAAAAAAAGAAAGCATTCCTTTGGAATCAAAAGACAAGGGTGGTCCCCTATTACATAGACAGCCAATCTCTCAAAAGAGAAAAGCCCACTGAGCCAAAACCTATAAAGGAGGCTTAAGAAAGCTGGGGCATCCCGCTGACAGTAATCCCGAAAACGGTAGCAGTCAGGCAAAAGTTAGGGATAACAAATCAAAATCAAAATAGTGAAGTCATTACAAAATCCTTAACAACATGAAAAATGTTGGAAAAGAAAAAGGAGATGATGACTGTCTCCCAAAAATTCAAACTGGTGAGCCATCGCCCAAAAGTCGTTCCAAACTCAAAACAGAGTGCGACGCACAATTAACTGAGCTTAGGTTGGAGAACATCACGAAGTGCGGGTGGGTACCAATATACTTTGAGCCTTCATCCTTTGTTTCTTAAACCGTGAACCAGGCCACGTTACAACCCTTCAAAAGTCCTAATTGAAGCGTGGGTTAGTTCGAAAGCATACTGTTACAAAAGGTATCCTGACTCCTGTAGGGCTTTACTCTAAATCTTGTGTTAACTTGTCTTGTGAAAAGTTTTCCGCTAAAAACGCATTTTTCAAAAAAAAACTTCAAGACAAACATAAACTTCGCATTATTTGGATATCACTGTCTGCATTTAACCCTTTTTGTTTGACAGCGAAGAAGTGCATACAGCGAATGTTCGGAGGAACGAAAACTCTCTCAGTAAGTCTAAAACACTTCAAGAGGACAACACTTCCATCAAGTCCCCTATCAACAAGGGACATGACATGTCACATTTCAGTTAACCTGGGGCAGTCCAGTCAAGATTTCAAGAAATCTCTCAATATGCAGAGTAATCTGATTCAAGACTCCTTCTTCACCATTTGGGGCATTCGAATGTCAAAAGTGTTCAAAACCCGTTGCAGTTTTACACAAGCCCATCTTCAGGAAACCCTACACCGGTTCCCCTTCAAGACTTCTGAAAACAGTTCATGGATTCTTCCCAAGTAACGGATGTTAATCTATCAGCTTGTTCAGATGCAACCTTTGAATTTAGTTTACGGACGCTTCCCAACAACGGATGCGGCTCTATTGCTAATTCAACTTCAAGATTTCTGAAAACAGTTCACGGGTTCTCCAAGTAAACGGATGTTAACCTATCGCTTGTTCAGATTCTTCTCAAGACTTCTGAAAACAGTTCATGGATTCTTCCCAAGTAACGGATGTTAATCTATCAGCTTGTTCAGATGCAACCTTTGAATTTAGTTTATGGACGCTTCCCAACAACGGATGCGGCTCTATTGCTAATTCAACTTCAAGATTTCTGAAAACAGTTCACGGGTTCTCCAAGTAAACGGATGTTAACCTATCACTTGTTCAGATTCTTCTCAAGACTTCTGAAAACAGTTCATGGATTCTTCCCAAGTAACGGATGTTAATCTATCAGCTTGTTCAGATGCAACCTTTGAATTTAGTTTACGGACGCTTCCCAACAACGGATGCGGCTCTATTGCTAATTCAACTTCAAGATTTCTGAAAACAGTTCACGGGTTCTCCAAGTAAACGGATGTTAACCTATCGCTTGTTCAGATTCTTCTCAAGACTTCTGAAAACAGTTCATGGATTCTTCCCAAGTAACGGATGTTAATCTATCAGCTTGTTCAGATGCAACCTTTGAATTTAGTTTACGGACGCTTCCCAACAACGGATGCGGCTCTATTGCTAATTCAACTTCAAGATTTCTGAAAACAGTTCACGGGTTCTCCAAGTAAACGGACGTTAACCTATCACTTGTTCAGATTCTTCTCAAGACTTCTGAAAATAGTTCATGGATTCTTCCCAAGTAACGGATGTTAATCTATCAGCTTGTTCAGATGCAACCTTTGAATTTAGTTTACGGGCGCCTCCCAACAACGGATGCGGCTTTATTGCTAATTCAACTTCGAGATTTCTGAAAATAGTTCACGGGTTCTCCAGGTAAACGGACGTTAACCTATCGCTTGTTCAGATTCTTCTCAAGCTAACAACCACGGAAGATCGCACTTGCCAGGATTCTCCCTATCCCCAGCGGAGTTCATCAAAATTCCCCAGCAGTAACTTATCTTTGCAAATCCCCAGCCAGGGAATCCTCAGGAATTCAATCCCCCTCAGAGTTTAAGCTTCAGTATCCCCAGCAGATCAAGAGCTTCAAGTGGACAATCCCCAGCGGAGTCAGACTTTTAAACCATCTCCCCACAGAGTTTTGGAAGGACAAACCTTGAGTTCCCCGGTGAAGTCTCCGGAGTTACTTCCCATCAAGCTGACGATTCTCAAATCTGACCTCCCTAGCATGAGTCTACTAGTTGGGATTCCCCAGTAGAGGTCATCAGGAATTCTCTTCCCCAGCGACAGCCAAGGATTTATTTTCCCCGGCAGTAGTCAAGATGCTTTTATCTTCAGCCATCTCGGATTCGTGTATCCTCGGCAAGATTAGCTCATCAGCTTACATGCGCATTCATTACATTCATATCATAAACATCAATGTCACGTACATTGCATCATGCATCATAACATTGCATACAATTAAACCCTTTGCCTTTTCAGGTAAGATCAGTCGACAGACACAGATCATCTCCCAAGACTCCTCCAGGAATAGTTCAGATCTGACCCAGACACGGCGACATTCTGATACTTATTCCAGATTCATTCAGACGCATCAGCAGGAACCCTACACCGGTTCCTCTTCAACTTCAAGATTTCTGAAAATAGTTTACAGATTCTTCCCTACAACGGATGCCAATCTACCAACTGATTCAGACTCTTCTCAATTTTTGAAAATAGTTTACGGACACGTCCCAACAACGGATGTTGCTCTATTGCTTATTCAATCTCAAACTCCTGAAAATAGTTTACAGATTCTCCAAGACATGGACGTCAATCTGTCGCTTGTTCGGACCCCGATTCAGAGATGTCCCAAAACATGGATGCCCTTCTGACACTTGTCCACTCACCATTGACCTACAGTTCAACATCACCATATGGCATCTATAAGCCCATCCTCCTACCAGCAGTCGCCGAATGGCATCTTTAAGCCCATTCTCAGATGGCATCTCTAAGCCCATCCCCCGACAAAATTCTCTCGCACCAGGTGGCATCTTTAAGCCCATCACCAAATGGCATCTTTAAGCCCATTCACCTCCACCGTCACATCGACGAGCGCAAATTTTCTGGGCACATTAGTGTCCAATCTCCTTTTACCTTCAAGTCGCGAAAGGCAAACTTGCCAATCTAACTCTTCAAGTCAAAGAAGATTGAACAGGGGCAACTGTTGTACCCCAAAATTTGCCCTCGCATTTTTCCCCAATAAATATCAGCTTCAAACATTTCCTGACTTCTCAAACTGGCTCAAGAATCGGACAAACGGACTTTTCTTGACAGTCAAGCAAAACTAGGGTTTTTACTGATTTTCAGAGCTCTGAATTGTTTCATACAGTGGGCTTAGGGTTTGGTTGATTTTTGGTTCAATTTTGATCAAACGAGCGTGATTTGGCATTTAATCGGGAATTAGGGTTTCATGGGCATATTCTCAGAAGAATTTAAATTCCACAGCACTTCGCGGTTTATTTCAAGATTCGGATTAAAATTCGCGTTATCTTGGTTTAATCAGTAAAAGAGACAGTGGTGTGAATTCAGTTTGTTTGGGCCAGTCAAAGAAGGTGTGCAGTTTGGATTTACAGTACTTGCAAAGAATCAGTGCTTATGACAAATCAGTAAAGAAGGAATGCGTTCGATCAGGCTATTTGGATTGACTGCTGCTTTGCTTTGGATGTTGAATAAGACAGACTTAATTGATCAATATTGTTATTATTTAAGTTATTTATTATTCTGAAATTGAATGATTGAATTTATTTTTCAATTGTTTTAATTCTAAGAATTTTAAATAAATAAATAAACAATAAAGAAAATTAGAATTAATTGGATAATTTAGATTTTATTGATAATTGAATTATTTGTACAAATTGTTGTTCATAATTATGAACAATAATATACATTAATTTAAATATTACATAAAATTAAAACTATCCTATTTTCTAATATTCTTCATTCTTCACTCCGCTCCGGTGCTCCATTTTTTATCTACAAAGAAAACAAGAAAAGTCAGAAGGCATTTAGAAAAAAAAAAGAGAGATAAAAATATTGCTCATCATTAGGGGCCACTGACTGGGATCAGTTGCCCTCTCTGCAAATCACGGGATTTCTCCCGGTTCACAGAGAGGGAAGATTTTTTGTTCATGAAATGCAAATGCATAATTTCTAAAAATTCAAGCTGCATAAGAATCTCAAATCCAAAATCCAAACTAAACTGAAAAGATCCAGTTTCAACTTTCTACCCAAAGCAAAAGGCAAGTTACTGTCAAAATGCCAAAGATATCAAAGATTTCAAAAGTGCATTTGCTGTCACAAGTACCCAAACTGTCATGAAAAGATTTGGCCAAAATGCAAAGTCAGAGCAAAGCACAAAAGCTGGAGAAAGAAGATGCAAAATGTGTTATGCAAGAAATCTAGAATCATCATTTCCCATAGTAGGCCCCTTCAGAGCAAGTACAACATAAATTATATAAAATTCTTTGCTGTACTGTAAAGAGAGAAAAAAAGAGAGATAAAGGCAGCAAGGCAGGTTTCCAGGCATAGACAGTAGGAGCAAGACAAAAAAGATTATACAAATCCACAAGCAACTCAGTTCAGCAGCAGACAGTAGGAGAGCAAGACAAAAAAGATTATACAAATCCACAAGCAACTCAGTTCAGCAGGCAAAAGACAGAAGTGAGGAGATAAAAGAGAAAAGATACAAACTCAGAACACCCTGGCCTCAACCTTCAAACCCACGAAAACCTGATAAGCAAAACCAACACCCTGTCATAGCCTCATACCTGCCCAAACAGATAACCTGAACAACCATAAAAAACACTAAGCTATCTGCAAGCATAAAAACCTGCAAGGCCATCAAACACAAAGGATCAAAAAATTACACAACCTGCATCAGTCTCACAATATCAAGCAAAAACTTACTGTCCATTAGCCTCAAAAACCCAAAAACACATAAACAAAACTGCCTACCATCCCCCAATCATACTGCAAAACAAAAACAGCATCCATCACCACAGCCTCAGAACTTCTTCATCATTGGCCAAACCTCATACCAGTTCCTCAACATGAGATCCCTGTCAAACTAAAACCCAACATACTGTCAATAACCAACATAACCCCTCAACAGAAGTTCAAAGCCAGCAAACATCTCAAGCATATAGGCAACCAATACGAGCCCCTCAGAACTGTAAGTTCATCATGGGGGGAACCAAATCAAATCATATAGCATCAAGCACGTAAGCAAAGGCAACACGAGAGAAGAGAGAGATTTCGTTCAGAGGCAACAGGCATTTCAGCAAGTAACTCAAGATACACAGGCAACAATACAAAGGCAACACATAGTGGAAGAAGAAGATAAAGAAGTGAACATATTAGGGCTTCTCAGTGTACATCATCATCAAAACCTAATATAGCAAAAGAACGAAAATACCAGGAAAGCGTCAAAAACAAAGTAAGTTTCCAGCTTCGTCAGCGAATCGCCGCTCCGGCCTCCTCAACGCCTCCACTCTTCTCTCCTCCATCTCCAAAAAATCAGGTAACGAGCCTTCTATCTCTTCCCCTTCACCTCATAAAAAACGAAAAAATAAGAGCTCAGAACAAAACACGCATATTCAGAAAAGAAGAAAGAAAACGTAACAACTGAAAAACCAACCTTGTTTCAAGAGGATGTGGAGCCCTCGCTTTGGAGGGAAGAGAGTGCGTGAACGACGTTGGTGGCCGGAGTCGAGCTGCTCAGAAAGCTTGAACGGAGAAGACGAACGCGCCGTCGCTGCCTCACTAACCATAACCTCCGTTCTGAACATACCAAATGCCTAACCCTAATTTCGTTCAATATCCAAACATGGGCTTAACCCGTTTCTGGTTCGCCTCCTAAGCCCACAAGATTTTCATTTTCTAATCTAACATTATTTCACAAGACACTATGTTAATACTAATGCTTAAAAATACAAATATATTTTACCTAATTGAAGCTTTCTTTTCCATACTTAAAATTAACTAATATAAACATATAAACACTCTCTCTTTTATTACTAAACCATACATTTTTTAACTTAGCATTTTGTCATATATTGCTGTGAAAATACTTTCTTTTATTTTGTTTACTCTTTTTAATAAAAATATATTTTTGCACATACTAAAATAAATACACATTTTCTTGCATAATTTAATTTTCTTAACATATTTTGTACATAAAAATAATAAACTTTTTCATAATTAAATTGAAAATACTTTTTTAATTAAAATACATATTTGTACATATTATACATTTTTTTTATACATAATTAAATTGAAACTTTTTAATTAACATATACATTTGTACATACCAACTTAAATACATTTATTTTCTAATATCGAAATTCACAAACATTTGACTAAAATACTTTCCAATTAAAAATTGAACATTTTAATCAAAACACTTTCTTTTTTCTTTTGTACATAATTAAACATACAAAAATCAAAGATTCATTTAAAATACATTTATCTAGGTCAAACCCTAATACGATTCAACTTCACAATTCGCACTTGTATATAATTACACAATTCATATACATATACATCTCACATTTACACTTACACAACACATTGCCCTATACACATTTGTTTACCTTACATTTATATTTGGTATTCATATTGATCGCACATTCGATTTGGTTGTAACTTATTGGATACTATAAGTCTCATCCCCTTGTACATTTATACCCCCACTCCCTGATACTATTTTGTAATAGCGTAGATTTACATTCCACAATTTACAGTTTTCCAATTATACCATGGTTAGACCTAGGGTTTATATGTACATAAAACCAAACGCTAGATAACCTAATACAAGACAAACGCATGTAATCAATACACAATCACACTTGCACCCTCTAGGGTAATCCCACATGATGCCTTCCAAAATGGGCCATGCTTGCACGTCGAGTATCTTTGGCAAAACAAAAGCAAATGATCACAAGTCCCTCAAAGTGTTGCCTAAATGGAATGATCATAGTCCCTTCAAGATAAATTGCCAAAGACACTTGGCATCATTGCATTCATGGTCCATACGATGACCCACGCCCGTCCCGAATAAACTTCCTAAATACAAGATTGCCTACCAATTTCAATGGTAGAACAAAATTGTCAAAGGGGTTAAAACACGACGAAAATCTTTGAGAAAGCTTTAGGGTAGATAAACTCTTAAGTACTTGTCAATTTGCAAAGAAAACACTTGCCTAATTTCAAAAAAACCACAATCCACAACACTTTCAAAAATCAAACTTTTCAAACCCTTGAAACATCTTTTTAAAAGATAAAACACCTTTTGTAAAACATTCGAGTAAAGAATTGTTACAAGGTTAGCCTAGCATAAGGCATCTTTTCAAAACATTTTCAAAACAACACACAAAGCACCATTTCATACAGTTGAAAACCAAGGCAAGATTGATCTAAGCAAGTACCTAAGAGCCCATGGATAACCATGGATGAAAAGGGTGCTAATACCTTCCCTTTTCATAATCTACCCCCCGAACCCACGAAATATCTCAAAAGGTTTTTGCTGTGCTTTTTTAACCTTTCCTTTAGGATAAAATAAAAAGTCGGTGGCGACTCTTGCTCAACCGCACAAGTGCGAATATGAACGCAAAATACTAGTCAGTTCTCCCACTGTATCACACTCATGTTGCTCAGTCTGTTCAATAAGCTATCGTTTATGCCCCTCCTGTGATACATGTTACTCCTGTTGTTAATAATGAGATTCTTTGTGCTATACCTTTTGTGGTTAATGTTGTCCCTGTTATTAATGATGAGGTTCACCATGCTACTCCTCCACCAAGTTAAGGATTGGGATTCCATGATAAAATGGATGATTTCCAAGATCAGTTCAATGAGATGCGAAAACAAATGAAAGCCCTTAAGGGGAAAGAGTTGTTTGGACAGAATGTCAGTGATCTATGCTTGGTTTCAAATGTAAAAGTACCCGCAAAATTCAAAGTGCCGAAATTTGAAAAATACAAGGGCAATACGTATCCTCGTGCTCATCTTGTGATGTAACTGAGGAGAATGTCCACTCACACTGATGACCAACGTCTACTAATCCACTTTTTTCAAGACAATCTTATTGGTGTTGCATTGAAGTGGCACATGAGCTTGGATAGTTCCAATATTCATACCTTCAACGAATTGGGTGAAGCTTTTGTTAGGAAATACAAGTATGATATGGAAATGGAACCTGACCATGATCAACTCAGGGTGATGGTTCAGAAAGATAAGGAGTCGTTTAAGGAATATGCACAGATATGGCGTGAAATATCCGCCCAGGTGATCCCTCCAATTAAAGATAAAGAAATGACAAAGATCTTCCTAAAAAATCTCAGTTCCTTCTTGTGATACGGTGGGAGAACTGACTTGAGGTTTTGCGTTTGTGTTCGCAAATGTTCGGTTTAGCAAGAGTCGCCACCGACTTTTTATTTTATCCTAAGGAAAGGTTAAAAAGCACAGGAAAAACCTTTGAGATGTTTTCTTGGGTTCGGGGAGTAGATTATAGAAAGGGAAGGTATTAGCATCCTTTCTATCCATGGTTATCCATGGGCTCTTAGTTACTTGCTTAGATCACTTGCCTTTGCTTTTCAATTGTTTGAAATGGTGCTTTGTGTGTGTGGTTTTGAAAATGTTTTGAAAAAGATGCCTTGTCTAGGCAACCTTTGTAACAATTCTTGTTTGAATTTTTTACAAAAGTGTTTGTCTTTTTTGAAAAAGTTTTCAATGTTTTGAAAGTTGTTTGGAAATTGTGTTGTGATGTGTATTTTGAAAAATGGTAAGGATTGTTTTGCAAGTTTGGTCAAGTAACCAAGAGCTATCTACCCTAAATTTCTCAAATATCTTTCTCATGTTTTAACCCTTTTAATAGTGTTGTTTCACCATTGTATTTGGAGAACAACCTTGTGTTAGGATGTTAACGGGACGGACACGGGTCATCGTATAGACCATGAATGCAATAGTGTCAAGTATTTTGGCAATTTTCTTGAGGGACTATGATCATTTTGTTTAGGCAACTTGATAGCGTCATCGAGGGACTATGATCATTTTGATTGTTTTTTTGTTTTGTTTTGTTTTGCCAAAGTACTTGACATGCAAACATGGCCCATTTTTGAAGGCAACAAGTGGAGTAATCCTAGGGGTGCAAGTGTGCATTGTTTGTTTTTCATGCATGTTTATCTTGGATTAGGTCAAGTTATTTGTTGATTGATTTTGCATACAAGCCCTAAGTCTAAACATGGCATAATTGAAAGCTTTTAAATGCGAAAATTTAAATGCTAAGCTATTACAACAATGATTATGGGGAGGGGGTACAAGTTTGAATTTGGGGATATTTGACAAGAAATTAAATTCTAAGCTATTACATCCATATTGAATATACAAGACAAATATCTAATATTTAAATTAGTATAAATAAATAAATATCAAATAAAAATGCATTATGCTAAAAAAGGATTTTTTATGTATGTAAAAGTATTTTTCAATGTGAAATATAAACAAAAATAAAAAGGTCAAATTTGAAAAATTTTGTGGTTTTAGGGTTAAACCCTAGTTTTTGAATAAATGTTATTATTTATTGATTATGTACAATATTTGTTAATTATATACAAAAAATAAAAAGTATTTTGTAAAAAAGTATTTTTGGTGTCAAATATTAAATAAAAAATAAAAGTATTATTTTTTTGTATTTTTTGCCCTAATTATCTAATAAAATATACAAGTATTTATTTATTATATATTAAATATACTAAATATGAACAAAAATAAAAATATTAATTATTTACAAAAATGTGTATTTTAGAAAATGTTTTCAACAAATGTAAATAATAAATAATAACTAAAAATAAATATTTTTTGTATTATTTTTAGGGTTTTAAAATGAAAAGGAAATCTATTTATTTATATATACATACTTAATAAAACAAATAAACGCCAAATAAATGTAAAAAAATGTGGAAAAATATTTTTAATGTTTTTTATGTTTGAGCAAAAAATATAAAATCAGAATCAAAAAGAAAAATGCAAAAATGACAAATATTTTACACAATGGGCCAGGGGGTGCAAAACTAAAAAAAGGGTGCAAAAAGTAAGGATGACTCATGCCCAGCCCAAGCCATCATCTTCAACCTCCAGCTTCTGTTTAAAACAAAAAACGCGCGCCTCTTTTTCCACCTGCTAACTCCTGATTCTTTGATCTTTTGACAAAACTTAAAACATGAAAATTATAGAGCTTGAAGCAACGATTTCAACCATGTAAAACACTTGACCTAACTCTAAGAAACAAGGGAGAATTTCATCACCCCCAATTTCTGACCTAATTTTTCTTCAATGTTCATGGCTAAAATTCTCACAGCACGCTTAACATAAATGAAAAGTAATCATATGTATGGCTTCAGGGCTATGAGTAGAGCATGTTTCATTCACAAACCTAAGCTTAACTCTTCCTAGATTGAGAGATAGAAGTTCATAGATTACCTGTCTCAGCTTGACTTGAACAGAGCAATGTGGCCACCTTCAATGGAGTTTGAGCTTTTGTTGAGCTTGCCTGAAGTCCAAGGGTGCTTCCCAAATGCCTAGCTTGCCTTGAAACCAACTGTATCGTGCTATGGAAGTCCACCTGCACAGCTTGAAAGTAAAAATGGCAAACGTGGTTAGGGGTGTTACAGCTTGAGTTTAAGGCTTGGGATAGTTTCAGTGGATGATATGAAATGTGTTTGAACTCCTTTTGGACAAAACGCACGACAGGAATGGATTGTGGAACTCAAGTTGTAGGGTATGCCCTGTTTCTGCAGCAAGAGGGTGTTTTGATGTATGAGGAGGTTTGAGAGGTGGTTGAATCGTGCCTTAGGTCTGTTTTGGTGTATGGAAGATGTGTACAAAGTTTGCTTGAGCTTTTGTTTACAGGAATGAAAGATGGTGTGTGTTTTGCCAAGTTTCTTCTAATGTAAGCAAGAAAGTGTAAGTTGAAATGCAGGCATGTACCACCCTCTATGTATGCTGCATATCTTGCTCTTGAGACTTGTAACTTGTAGATTTGATTTGGCTTCAGAGATATGGCCCCATGCCTCTTGGATTTGGTATTTGACATAAAGCATAACTTTATCAAAATGGCAATTCACCTTTTTCCAATTAAGGGTTAATTTTGTGTGCAATGTCCAAATGAACAAAATAATGCATTAGCTCAGTGGATTTGCATTCAATTAAGGAGTGTAGAATGGTTTAGAGGCCTGCAAGCTAGCATTGTACAAGCTGACTTGAAAATGCAAGTTGCCATGAACATGCCTTGGCCATGAACAAAAGTGAATTTTGCCCAACTTTGTGAATTCGATTCTCTCTAACCACAAGGGTGTTTGATGAGTTCTTGGACAATTTGGAAAGCTTGGAATGTGTACTACGATCCATCTTTGTAATGCAAATTGAAACTCCAAGTGGAACCATGTGAAAAATTGCCAAGAAGTTGGACAAAAATCATGCCTAGAATAGGGCAAAATTTCTCTAAGTTAAAAATGTTTTGCACCCTTATTCCAAAATTCATAACTTGAGATACAATATTCCTTTGAGAAAACTTTGTGAATAAAAGTTGTAGATTTTGCAATGGACTACAACTTTCATGTTTCAAGTTTTGTTTGAATCCATTTGCATCTTGGTGAAAAAATGGGACAAAGTTAGGAAAAAATAAGAAAATTTCATAACTTAGAAAATTTCTAAGTTATGAAATTTTTTTCATTTTAAACCCTAATTTGCAATTTTGGGTTTCTTGATGAACAAGTTTCATAATTTGACATGTCTTGATGAAAAATGAATCTTGGCACTTGATTTTGACCAAAAAGTCAAAGTTTGACTTTTCAGTATACAGTCAAATTTTGATCAGTTGACTGAAAAATTCATCTGTCAATCCTATGCATTTGAGATCTTTTGAACTTGTTGAATGTGTCAATACAATGTCATTGAATCCTTGAGTCCATATGTGAGCTTGATTTGCCATTGGTTAGGTCAAACAGTCAAAAATTGCCTTTGTGTAGTCAAAACCCTAAAAATGACCATTTTGCCCTTTTGGTGATCTGATCAAATTTCTTGTGGAATTATGATCCAAACTTGATCAAATGGTCCATATGAGTTCATAATGTTGATGTGGGTCAAATTTCATGAAGTTTGACTGTCAATTGGCCACAGTTGACTTTTTCCCCAATACAGCTGATTTCTAGGTCAACTGTCCAATTGACTGGGCAAAGATTGGAATCAAGGCTTGAAACTTGGTATGGATAAACTTGTAAGTCCAACATGAAGCATGAAAGTCACTTTGGGAATTTTAGGTCAAAACATCCATGTGCAAACTCAAACCCTAATTTGGGCCAACAGTGCAAGGAGGAGTCTTGAGCAGAGCACACCCTAACTTGATCTTGAGTTCCAAGAGTCTTGTGATGAGAAAATGTTGATGAAATGGGAGGGAAAATTTTGGGTTACAACAGTTTCCCATGTTCAATCTTCTTGCACCTGAAGAGTTAGATTGGCAGGTTTGCCTTTCGCGACTCGAGGGTAAAAGGAGATTGGACACTAGAGTGCCCAGAAAAATTTGCACTCGTCCAAGCGTAGTTGAGGGAATGGGTTTAAAGATGCCATTTGGAGATGGGCTTAAAGATGCCATCTACAGATGTGACAGAATCTTATCAGGGGATGGGCTTAAAGATGCCATCTGGAATGTATGTTGTAGGTGAAAGAAATGAGTATCAGAAAGGTGTCCATGATTTGGAACATCTCTGAAATGGGGGTCTGAATAAGCAATAGATTGACATCCGTGTTTGGAGAATCCGTAAACTGTTTTCAAAAGTCAAAGTTGAAGCTTATTAATCTTATCTTGAAAAAGGTAAAATATTAGCTGAAACACAAAATCATGTTGCATGAAATGTATGATGCAATATATATGTTATATCAATGTTTATGATATATGAATGTAATGAATGCGCATGTAAGCTGAGTAGCTGTCTTGCTGAGGATAGATGAATTTTGGATAATGAAATCTTTGAATGCTGCTGGGGAAAGTAAATCCTTGACTGCTGTTGGGGATTGCAAATCCTTTGATCGTTGAAAATGAGAAGTCCTGGGACCACTGTTGGGGAATCAGGAGCTCAGGTTATATGCCACTTTGAGAATAAGAATCTTCATTTTGTTGGGAATATCAGGAATTCAGATTGTATGCCACTTCGAGAATGAGAATCTTCATTCTGTTGGGAGTATCAGGAGCTTGGGTGTATGCCAATCTACTGGGGTTTCAAGGATGAGGGTCTTCATTCTGTTAAGGGTCAGAAATTGGGAGTATACCAATCTTCTGAGGTTTCAAGGATGAGAATCTTCATTCTGTTAAGGGTCAGAAATTGGGAGTATACCAATCTTCTGAGGTTTTAAGGATGAGAGTCTTCATTCTGTTAAGGGTCAGAAATTGGGAGTATACCAATCTTCTAAGGTTTTAAGGATGAGAGTCTTCATTCTGTTAAGGGTCAGAAATTGGGAGTATACCAATCTTCTGAGGTTTTAAGGATGAGAATCTTCATTCTTGAGAGAAAAATATTTTTAGGAGCTTCAGTTGTCCATTATCTTGTTGGTGGTTGTAACTTCCAACAGGTGATGAAGGAAATTTTGAACGCTCTTGAATTCCAGCAGGTGATGAAGGAATTTTGAACGACGATCGTAACTTCCAGTAGGTGATGAAGGAAATTTTGAACGACCTTTCAACTTGAAATGTAATTTTGCTTTGGAGAATAAATCCTTGACAAATGTTGGGGAAATAAACCCATAACTGAAGCTGGGGATTGAAAATCCTTGCTAACTGTTGATTGCTTGGGGAGCAAGATCTTCAATTGTTGAGGGATTTTAGGACCACTGCTGGGGATTGAAAATCCTTGGTGATTTGTGGGGAATGAGAATTCTGATGATCTCTACTGGGGAATTCAGAACCTGGGAGACTTATGCTGGAGAAGCAAGATTGAGAATCTTCAATCTGATGGGAAGTATCTCTGTGGGGAGAATGTTTACTAATCCGGTTCCGCTGGGGATTGATAGTTGGAAGTTTTAGCTCCGCTGGGGATTAATAGTTTTGGCTCCATTGGGGATCTTGAAACTTGACTCTAAGTGGAATTAGATTCTGGAAGGCTCTCTGGCTGGGGAAATCATCTTTGAGAAAGCTTATGTTCTGCTGAGGATCCTGAAGTTTAACTCTGTTTGGGGAATTAAGTTCTGGATTTTAACCTTGTTGAGGAATTTGGAGTTTAATTCCGCTGGGGATTCCTTCTGAAAGGGCATCAAGATATCTATTTGTACCTTCAACCTATCAGCAATCATCTTTCTTGATTTGTAAGAAAATGATTATGTTCAAATGCATATGCCTATTTAACAAAACATTGGACGTTTCTCAAATAAAACATAAGTGTAAAAAAGCAAAAGGAAGACAAAGCAAATTTCTGTATTTGGAAAAGTGTTTATATTAACTTTTTATGAGTATCTTTGTACAAAGGAGACAGACATCCTAGTAAGAGGGTGTTATCATAAAAAATTGGAAATTTTATACAAAAGAAAGATGGCTATGTGTAACAACTCCATGGGATTCCATTCTGTTATAGCCTTCACAACTCTGAGTATCTTGTCCATTCAATGCTTCATCCGCCGATGATTGGATTGATCAGAAGCTCGGATCTTGTTGGTGAAGAGATTGTCTTTAAAGTGATCCGACGAGACATAGTCATACGCTTTAATTCCCTAACTTTTTCCTGAATCGCCCTTTCGGGTTTTCGATCCACCGGGAAACCCTTTTTTGCCCAAGCCGCCCTTTCGGGTTTTCAACTTGCCGGGTGTACAGATTTTTTTTGTTTTATCCCTAATTTTTGCCTGAACCGCCCTTTCGGGTTTTCGGTTCACCGGGATGCCCATTTTTGCCCAAGTCGCCCTTTCGGGTTTTCGACTTGTCGGTTGTTTTATGCGTAGTATCTTTTGACTATGTCTGCATTCGCAGGGTGTGGCAAATCATTGTCGTCCATGGTGGTCAGAATCATTACACCACCAGAAAATATGCTCTTGATCACAAATGGTCCTTCGTAAGTAGGAGTCCATTTTCCCCTGGGATCACTTTGCGGCAAGATGATCCGCTTGATTACAAGGTCTCCGACTTGGTATACTTGACGTCTGACTTTCTTGTTGAAAGCCTTGATCATACGTTTTTGGTACGTCTGACCATGGCAAACAGTAGTGAGTCGTTTCTCGTTGATAAGATTGAGTTGATCAAGTCGGGTCTGAATCCAATCGTCTTCACTCAAACCAGCGTCTTTCATAATCCTTAGGGAAGGAATATGAACTTCCATGGGTAGAACAACTTCCATGCCATACACCAAAGAAAATGGGGTTTCCCCTGTTGAAGTACGTGCCGTGGTACGATATCCATGCAGAGCAAACGGTAACATCTCATGCCAGTCCTTATAGGTGACTGTCATTTTCTGAATGATCTTCTTGATGTTTTTGTTCGCGGCTTCAACAGCACCGTTTATCTTCGGCCGATAGGGAGATGAATTGTGATGATAAATCTTGAACTGTTCGCATAGAGCGGTGATCATAGTATTGTTCAGATTAGTACCGTTGTCTGTGATGATCCTGTCGGGGACACCATACCGGCATATGAGGTTCTGCTTGATGAAGCGGGCAACCACATTTTTTGTAACAGAGGCGAAGGAAGCTGCTTCGACCCACTTGGTAAAATAGTCAATAGCGACCAAGATGAAGCGATGTCCATTGGATGTCGTGGGCTTGATCTCTCCAATCATGTCAATGCCCCACATTGCGAATGGCCAAGGAGCTGTCATAACATTGAGAGGAATAGGAGGAATATGTATTTTGTCGGCATAGACTTGGCATTTGTGGCAAGTACGGGAATGTTGATAGCAATCAGCTTCCATGGTAGACCAGTAGTAGCCTGCCCTTAGAATCTTCTTAGCCATCGTATGTCCGCTCAAGTGGGTGCCAAATGTGCCGCTATGTATCTCAGTCATGATTAACTCTGCTTCAGCTTTGTCCACACATCTAAGTAAAACACAATCATGGCTGCGCTTATAAAGGATGTCGTTGCTTAGAAAGAACTTGGCAGCAAATCTCCTTAAGAATTTCTTGTCATTGACTGAAACTTCTTCGGGATACTCTCTAGTCTGGAGATACCTTTTGATTTCATGGAACCAGGGTTGTTCCACTACTTCTTCGGTATTAATCTCATGACAATGCGCAGGTTCGTCCATTCGCTCGATGGTGATTTGGGGAGCCTCGTTATCCTAGTTGAGTTTAAACATGGAAGACATTGTAGCCAGAGCATCTGCTAGCTGATTTTCTTCTCGCAGGAAATGCTCGAAAGTAATCTGCTCGAAATGAGGCAGCAATGTCGGGACATGTTCTTTGTATGGGATAAGATTAGGATGTTTGGTGTCCCACTCTCCTTTGATTTGACTGATAACCAAAGCCGAGTCCCCAAATACGATCAAAGATTTGATCCCCAAGTCTATAGCAGCCTTGAGACCAAAGATGCAAGCTTCATATTCGGCCATGTTGTTGGTACAGCTGAAACAAAGTCGGGCCGTGAAGGGTGTATGGCAACCTTCTGGGGAAATGAGTACCGCACCGATACCGTTTCCAAGTGCATTTGAAGCACCATCAAAGTACAGGGTCCATCGGGATCCATTTTCAGGTCCGTCATACGGTCCGTTACCTTCAATGTTGTCCAAAGTCATGATGTCCTCGTCCGGGAAGTCGAATCTCATGGATTGATAATCTTCGATAGCTTGATGAGCTAGATGGTCAGCTAGTACACTCCCTTTTATAGCTTTTTGGGTAGTATACTGGATGTCATATTCAGTCAGGATCATTTACCATCTAGCAATTCTTCCAGATAAAGCAGGCTTCTCGAAGATATACTTGATAGGATCTATTTTGGAAATCAGCAAAGTGGTATGAGTCAACATATACTGCCTTAGTCGGCGAGCAGCCCATACCAAAGCGCAGCAAGTTTTCTCGAGCAGTGAGTAGTGAGTCTCACAGTCGGTAAACTTTTTTCTAAGGTAATAAATGGCATGCTCTTTTCGACCAGACTCGTCATGTTGGCCCAGTACACACCCCATTGAGTTGTCCAAAACAGTCAGATACATGATCAGCGGCCTTCCTTCGACGGGCGACATCAGAATAGGAGGTTCTAGCAAATACTCCTTGATCTTATCAAAAGCAATTTGACAATCATCGTTCCATTCGACTACCTGATCTTTCTTTAATAGTTTGAAAATTGGCTCACAGGTAGACGTCAGGTGAGAGATGAACCTTGCAATATAGTTCAAGCGTCCCAAGAATCCTCTAACCTCCTTTTCAGTGCGGGGGGGCGGAGTTTCTTGTATAGCCTTTACTTTTGCTGGATCGACCTCAATGCCTTTGTTGCTGACAATAAATCCCACAAGTTTACCAGACCTAACTCCAAAGGTACACTTACTTGGATTCAGCCTGAGTTTGTATTCCTTCAACCTGGCAAACAGTTTTTGCAAATGTTCAAGGTGTTCCTCCTCCGTTTGTGATCGAGCTATCATGTCGTCTACGTAAACCTCAATCTCATGATGTATCATATCATGAAACAAAGCTACCATGGCGCGTTGATAAGTTGCCCCTGCATTCTTCAGTCTGAACGGCATCACCTTGTAACAAAAGGTACCCCATTGTGTAACAAAGGTTGTTTTCTCCATGTCCTCGGGGGCCATTTTAATCTGGTTGTAGCCCGAGAATCCGTCCATGAAGGAAAATACCTTGTGCTGAGTTGTGTTGTCAATCAAAATGTCGATATGTGGCAGTGGAAAATCATCTTTAGGACTGGCCCTGTTCAAATCCCGATAGTCCACACACATTCTGACCTTGCCGTCTTTTTTGGGAACGGGCACAATGTTAGCAACCCATTGCGGATAGGATGTAACAGCCAGAAAGCCAGCGTTGAATTGCTTTATTACTTCAGCCTTAATCTTCTCAGACATGTCGGGCCTCATTCGGCGGACTTTTTGCTTGATCGGTGGACAGTCTTCTCTTGTAGTTAGATGGTGAACCACGATATCTGTGTCTAACCCTGGCATGTCTTCATAAGACCAGGCGAAGATTTCAACGTATTCATTCAACAGCTGTATTAAGCGCTCCTTGACACTTGGTTCCAGATTGGCACCCACTTGTACTTCTTTCCTGTCTTCCTCTGTCCCTAAGTTGATGGTTTCCAATAACTCTTCATGAGGTAAGATGGCCCTCTCTTCTTGTTGTAGAAGTCTGGCTAGCTCTCCCGGTACTTCACAATCTTCGCCGTCTTCGTACTCAACCTGATTGACCAAATCTTCAGAGTTTTTGAAGGATACGACCGAATAGTCACCCATGGAATCCGGAGTGGATGGGTACCTGCATTTGTGAGTGTGGGTGTGTGTAAGGGATAGCCATCCTTAAACAAACAAAAATGCAAAAGGAAAGAAAATGAACACAGCAGTTTATAAATGAAAAGCGTCCAATGATTCATTAAACATGGCATATGATTATGAAGAGAATCAAGCCCTTACAAATGGACCTACATTCCCCGGGCAAGGCATGAGGTGAAAAAGTAGTGTGCAGATTGTTTTAGTAATTATTACAGACCAACAGGAAATGTTCGAAAGATAAATTACTGATTAATGAAAGTAATGGGAACGAAGTCTTTCGCCTCCCAGTTGTGCAATCCCCCTTCAATGGTTGGGAAGATCCAATCTTCAACATTACCCTCTTCGTCTTCGTCTTCTAAAGCATTGATTCCATGAGGAGAAATCTTGATGGGTGTCTTTTCAATTTTGGAGCGACGCATAGCCTTTTTCCCCGCAGCCGTAAATCCCAACCCAAACTTGTCTGTCTTGTGAGGAAAGTCAGGCAACTGTCCCCATGTTGAGCTCTTCCCTTCCTTCATTGCAGCCTTTGCATCTTTCAGAGATGCCATCCTGGCCACCTGCTTGGGTACCTCAGCTACTGCCTTTGCTACCGCAACCTCGGGAGAAACTTCCTCGAAGTGTTGAAAGGGTGTTTCAATGAATTCTCCGTCCACTTCCACATACCAAAAGGAATTCAGATGACTGATCATGTACTCCTCCTCACCGTGTACAGTTATGATTTTACCCTTAACAGGGTATTTCAGCATCTGATATAGAGAGGAAGTGACTGCCCCAGCATTATGTATCCATGGTCTTCCTAGCAAGCAAGAGTATGATGGGCGGATATCCATCACATAGAAGGTTGAGTGGAACACTTCAGTGCCTACCTTGATGGGAATGTCGACCTCCCCATGCACCATTCTTTTAGACCCGTCAAAGGCCCTTACAATGATATTACTTGGTTTCAGCTCCAAGCCCTCACAATCCAACCGGTCCAGAGCCTTCTTAGGCAGCACGTTTAGGGAAGAACCAGTGTCAACCAAGACATGGGCGAGAGTGGTTCCTCGGCATTCAACTGACACATGTAGTGCGTCATTGTGCTTTCTTCCTTTCGGAGTCAGGTCAGCATCAGAGAAACCCAGGCCGTTGTCGGCGGTAAGGCTGGCTACACAATCTTGGAATTGATCGGCTGAGTTTCTTAGGGCACATGGGTTGTCTTCAAAAACCTTATCAAGGCTTTGGCATGAGCCTCCGAACAAAGCAGCAAAGCTAACATGGAAATCTTTGAGGGGGTTTGCCCCATTTGTTCTACAACGTCATAATCACTTTTCTTTATTATTTTCAGAATCTCCTCCATTTCTTTCTTAGAGGTTTCGGGGATGACCAATGGTTGAGCCCTCGTCCTGACGAGCTCTTCTTGGATCCCTTTCCCCTTATCAGCAGAAGTAGGAGGGACAACCACAGGAGTAACAACTTCTTCGATCATTGGCGTTCTTGTAGATAGTTTTACCGGTGCAGGGTTAACCTTGGGAGCATCTAAGGGTCCAAAGATTGCCTTTGGAGGGGCAATCTCTGGAGAGAAAATTCTTCCGCTTCGGGTAATTTTGCTCGTACTGGCAATGTTTCCAATGTCGGCAGTTTCTTCGTCAGAGATCTCTTCAGTTATCTCAATTTGTTTAACACCGTGGTAGTAGATTTCTCCACCATAATTCCACGGTATTGATTTGTCAGATTAGTATGGGACGGGCCCAGGCATGGTTATTTTCAAGGGTACAATCTTCGGAGCGGATGTAATCTTAACAGGCCTTTTGGGGACCTTGGAAAGATTGGTGGAAATGGTTATTATTGAAACTTCATTGGTAGGAGTTGGAGTAACAGGAATCTTTTCAAAAAGAATTTGCTGGTTGTCCATTAGGCGTTGGATGCCTATCTTCAGCAGTGGACAGTTGATCGGTAGGGAGGAACAAAGGTAGCAATCTTCTTTACAACCTGGGAAGATCCCAGCCTTCAACAGATTCAACTTGATTGTTAGTAATGGAGTTATCAGATCATCCACAGTAGCAACATACAGATCTTCTTCAACAGCATGAACATGATGGCCATGTTTTGGCATGGGAGTGGAGATTACATTCGGCTTCTCAGGGGCGTCGAACTCAACCTCTTTTGCATCTATCAAATCTTGAATTTTATTCTTTAACGCCCAGCAATTGTTGGTGTCATGCCCGACGCTGTCAGAATGATAGGCACATTTAGCATTGGCATGATAGTATGGAGATGTGATGTTAGGGTTTTTTGGCGCCTCCTTTAAACTAGTCAGATTCAACTTCAACAAATGGGGAAGAACTTGTGCAGGCGTCATGTTGATGCGGGTGAACTGCCGTTGTGGCCGTTCTACCCGTTGTTGATTAGGTCTAGACTGATTGTTACGAAGCTGATCATTTGACGAATTTTGAATCATCACGGCCCCTACAGTCGGCCGACGCTCAGTTCTCCCCAATCCTTTTTGAGAGTACACAACAGCTACTTCCTTCTTGGTTGGGAATGGCTTTTTAACAGTTGTAGATGGAGAGGCATCCCTTTGAATTTTTCCGTTCTTAATACCAGCTTCCACCCGCTCGCCAGTCAGAAACAGTTCGGTAAACCCTGCAGAAGAGCTCCCGATCAAATGGTTGAAGAAAGGGCCAGATAGGGTCCCCAAGAACATATCAATTAGCTCCCTATCTAAAAGCGGTGGTTGTACCCTTCCGGCCAAGTCGCGCCATTTCTGGGCGTATTCTTTGAACCCCTCATTTGAGGCCATCCCCATACCTTGTAGCTGAGTACGGGTTGGCAACAAGTCGGCGTTGTATTGATACTGGCGATAGAAGGCAGCTGCCAAGTCTTCCCAGTTATGCACCTCTGACCTCTCAAGCTGGTAAAACCAATCTAGTTGAGTATCGAACAAGCTGTCCTGGAAAAAAATGTACCCAAAGATTTCTATCGGATGAATGAGGTTGAATTTTTCTGACATACGACCTCAGGTGCATCTTCGGGCAAGAAAGACCGTTGTATTTTGCAAAAGTTGGCACCTTAAACTTTGGAGGGATCACAATCCCAGCAATCAATCCCAATTCTTCAAAATCTAGCCCGGGAACCCTTTGCAGCTCCATAGCTGCCAGTCTATCCTCCAGGTTTTTATATTTGTCGTTCGTTGGCGGGTATTGCTGCTCTGAATAATCTTCATCTTCCTCAACCTCCTCCTCTTCAGCCTCGGACTCAGAAAGTAATGCAGCTCCTTTTCCCTTATCGGTCCCCTCATCAGATGTGGAGGGGAATTCAAGAACTCTCCTAGCTTCAATCTCAAATCTTCTTCCCAGTGTAGCTACCCCAACTCTTTTCTTCTTATTTTTTCCTTTTTCTTGCTCTTTATTCCCTAACAGTGCTTTAAGATCCTCTTGACCCTTTGCCAAGGTCATAAGGAGCTGTTGAAACTGCGAGTTTTGTGCCTGCAGATCTTTGACTGTCTGCTCAATATCCATCTTACTGAAATAAACAGCAGAAAGATAAGGAAACCTGGTGTGAAGACCTGTTTATGCATATGATGAATGATATGTTTATTCATGTAATGCATTCAAGGATTTAGAAACTCAAAATTGTTGCAAACAAAAAGAACACACGTCATATTAATAAGAAGAAATTTTGTCAGTACATAAATGCCCCATGGGCCAAATATTACAAAAAACTTCTCAAGGTAAAAAGACGTTGCGCATCCTCTTTGGTGCGATGTAAGTGTTAAGGGTCTCCTCCTCGTGAAGTCGGCGGGTAAGCTCCAAAACCTTCTTCTCACTAGCGTAGAAGTTGGCTTCAAAAGTATCCCTTTCTTCCTTGAGTTGGATCCAACTCTTCTGCATTTCCTCCCATGATGTTGGTATGTCAGGATGTAGGATGGTGTATGGAACCTCTCCTTCCTTAACAGGCTCTTTGATCAAAGGGAGGATGTGAGGGTAAGGCATCATAAGACTCTGGGCGCGAGTTCGTACCCACTTGAGGTAAGGCTCAAGAGGGATGGAGTTATTGTGCCCCAGTGTCTTGCTATCTACCTTGTTAGGTGTTGTACCCCAAAATTTGCCCTCCCATATTCTTCAAAGATTTGCCAAGTCATGCTTCAAAATTCCCCAAGGGTTGCACAGTGTAAGGGCCTCCTAAGCAGTCAAAATTAGGGTTTGTGTTCTCATCAAGAAAATGAAGTTCCCAAAGGTCCAATCAAGTCCCACATGCCTACAAATATGGTCAAGCATCCTCATATCAAGTTTCAAGACTTTCAGCACAAAACTGCACAGTCAAAACCCTAATTGCACTACAGTCAACTGCATGGGCAAAATGGTCATTTGACAGTCAAAAGTTCAAATTTTTTATCAACATCTAATTTTGAAGCCACAAACATCATTTGATCAATGCTTGATCATGATTCTCAAAGCTTGGCTCAAAAATCATCAAGATGCAAAAGTTTCCTTATTTGGACAGTTGAAAAAGTCAACTGTAAATTGACCAGGGCATAACTTTCACATGGATTATCAGAAAAATTCCATTCAAAGCTCATTTTGAAGAGAAAGACATTTCCTACAACTCATCTTCATACTTCAAGTCCAAGAAATGCTCTCACAAAAAGTTATCAATTTCAACATTATAGGTCATTTTCAAAAGTCAACAAAAAGGGACTTTAAGTCAAAGGCCATAACTTGAGATTGGTAAATCAAAATGACATGGGACCAAAGGCATTGGTTAGAGGACTCAAAGACCTTTCCAAAATGTCCAAGAACATGAGCAAAGCTTAAAAATTGATTAAGATATGCCTTGTGGAAGTTGGGAAATTTTTGGATATTTTGAAAAGTCAACATTGGTTCAAATGACCTAAAATTGCTAATGGGCCTATTTTTCTTCCACAATTCACTATCCAAGGCATGTGCACGACCACTTGGCCCAAAGGGAAGTATTTCTTCATTTTTATTTATTTATTTGAATTTTTATTAATAATAATTCATTTAAATCAAATTAAATACATGAAAAATATTTAACCTAAGTTTTACAATCTTTTTGTGCATGAAATCTACTCAATAATTCGTGTATAATTAAATAGGGAAAGATTTGGAGAGAATTGATCATGATTTGTACAAAAAACACATGAAAAAAGATTGAAAAAGATCTTTGAAAATCAAATTTCAAAAACCATGAATGCAAAAGATTTAGATGGTTTTCTTTGACCTAATTCATTCCTACATATACAAGAAACACAACCCTAATGCCATTGACCACGCAGCTGCTCAAAAATCTGGAAAGTAAAACTTGAAATTTTGTTAAAAAACTCAAAACTGAAAATCAGGTTTTAGGTTGATTCAAAGCACAAGACCAATTGCAAAAGCTTCCTCGTGTCCCCCTGAAGCTAACTGGATCACTTTCCAACCTTCATACGCCCAGAATTGGTACAATGGATTCAAACTGTTTCAAATAAAATGCATAATCGTGTTTCCATATTTAGACCTTTTCATTGCGTTTTTTTGATGCATTCATACTAATTGACTTGTTCTGAAACTAACCATATGCTTTGATTGGATTATTACATGCTATATACGATTTCACCATTATCAAATTCTAGGGTTTTCAGGACTTGGAATTAGGGGTTTTAAATTAAGGAAAAATTGGCCTTCAAGACTTACACCATTGGAATCAGCGTGTCTGGACGATCTTAAACCCACCCTCGCGCTCAATTTATGAGCATCACAGGGCTATTCGCTATTTTTCCATAGATGGCCTAAAAGAACGCTTGCAAAACCGTTTCCTAACATGTTTGTGTTTCAGGAAAATAAAAACCAACGAAGAAGACGCTTAGGTGGCGAGGTCTGACTGGTTCATTTGAATTTTGCGCGCAAAGTCCACTAACGCTTTTGTTTTCTTTTATAATGTTTATTCGTTATTATATGTTAACAACGCGTGAATTGGTTCAGTGGTAAAGTTGGTGAGTATTAATCTTCATGACCTGGGTTCGAGCCCCAGGTCTTCATTATTCCCATGTTATTTTTCAATTAGAATTCACATGCAGGCTCAATGTTGTGGTCCATGATACACTCTCACAATCCAACCATCCACGCGTACCTGGGCATCAAATCAAAGGCCATGATCTGGAGAGTACAATGCACCCTAGTCAACGCGTGTACACGCGTCCTGAAAAGTCCAACGGGCCAAAGCATCTTGGGCCAGATTACTAACGAAAAACCTCTTGTTTGGGGTCTGAACCCCCTAGGTTTGCCAAGTTTTTTTTTCACTTTCTTTATTTTTAGTTTTTATTATTTATACTTTCTTTTAGTTATTATTTTATTAATTAATTTAATAGTTTCATAAAAAATACAAAACAATAAAAAAATCAGAAAATAGAAAAAAATATAATAAACATTTTATCTTAGTTTTGTAAATAAATTCCTAAATTATTTAGTTTTAAATTAGGTTGTAATTTTAATTCTTTTAATAAAAATCTAAAAAAACATAGAACTAGGGTTTAATTAATTTTTATCCTTTTTTCTTTTTCTCCCATAATAATTAAATAATCAAATATTTATTTTTATAATTAAATTTGTATATAAAAATTAGGGTTAATTTAGGTTAAAATTCAATGTTTTCTTAATAAATTAAAAGCCACTAGAATTAGGGTTAGTATTTATTTTAATTAATTCTTTTTTCATTTAAATCATAAAATACCAAAACACAATTTCTTTCTTTTCTTTTTAATTAATTAATTCCATGTAATTTTAATTTTGCAAAAAAGGGTCCAACGCCCTCGTTTCGATTTAATTCTTATTCGCATATTTACTTTATTTCTTTATAATATTTATGTATCTCTCCCAAGGCCATGTAACCTTTTAATTTTCTCGCACTTTTCTTTACTTTCTTTATTTTTCTGTCAAATCGGGTTCGAGAAATTTTGGCGATGTGGACCCGCGCCTTTTGTAATAGCTTTAGAACTTTTACTTTCCGCAATTTTTAACTGTTAATAATGGCATGCAAGAATGAATGACAAAATAAAAATAACGCTAGATCACCAATAACATGACAAAAGACAAAAATAAATGAAAACGACACACAAATCACACACCACCCCTAGGATACGCCTCACTGTTGCCTTGCCTCGAAAGGTGATCGTCGAGTAGAGGATGTCTTAGTAAGTCCTCATGATCCGGGAACCTGGCATGAGGGTAGCTTCTAAGGTGTCTTCCCATTGCTCTGGTGATCACCATGTCCCGAACCTCGAATTGACCCGAACACCTCCAACGGTGGTGCTACCTACCTCTCAATGGTGGGATGGCACTACTTTAAAGGACATTTACACAGACGAATTCCTTAGGGTAGGTAGGTTCTCGTAGATACTTGCTCTAATTTCAAAACAAATTCAAAAATACTTTTCACACCGACACCTTTTCAAAAAGCTTTCGAAAGCAATTTTTCAAACACTCTTGAGGACCGATACAAGAGTCGAACTGAAATTTTCAAAGAAACTTTTTAAAACCCACAGTTGAAAAGCAAACAAACCATTTTTGAAAACACAAGTGAGCAAGTATCTAATAGCCCATGGATAACCATGGATAGAAAGGGTGCTAACACCTTCCCTTTCTATAAATCTACCTCCCGAACCGAGAGCAATCTCTTTAAGGAATTTTTCTATGCTTTTGTCCTTTCCATTTGGAGAAAATAAAAGACGGTGGCGACTCTTGCTTCCGTGACATTTCGCGAACCAGCGTTAAACAGTCAGTTCCAGATCCACCGATCACATTAGGCATCCTCCAAGCTCTGATGAATCTTTGGAGAAGTCCTTGCGCATCGTTGTCAAAGTCAAAAACTAGGTCAGGAATCAGCATGTCATGAGGGCCATCCCTCCGAGCATATCCAAATTGTCTCAAAGCTAGACAAGGGTTGTAGATAATGCCTCCCCTAATGCCAAGTAATGGAACATTAGGGAACTCACCACAGCGATCGATGATGATGACATTTTCTCTGGACCGAGAACACCAATGTACATCAGAATGTGTGAGGCTCATCAATCGTTGTGACCACCTTGAACCTTGTTCATTCTTCAAAACTGATTGTGGAAGGTGAGAAATAAACCACCTTGCAAGGAGAGGAGTACATCACATGAGAACACCTCTCTTCCTCATTGTTCGTGTGTAAAATTAGTGGAGGATGTCCCCAAGAAATGTAGGTATGGGATTCCTGGATATGAAGATCTTGACAGCATTCACATCTATAAGTTGGTCAGGATTTGGGAACAAAACCAACCCATAAATGAGGAGTGCCACAATATCTTCAAAGGTTTGTAGATACAAAGAATTCCAACACTCTTGTGCCTTCTCAAACAAGAATTTTGCCAAGAAGCCTTTGATGCCACTTCTAGTTTCCTAATGCCCCTTGATGTCAGATGGTTGCAAGTGTAGTGCTTGAGCAACATCTTCAGGCTTTGGTTCTTTTTCCGTACCGTTGTAGGGTAGTTGATTAAGAATAGGAATTCTCAGGAGTTGGGAAAATTCCTCCAAAGTAGGCACCAATTGGTAGTCGGGGAATGTGAAACAGTGGTGAAGGGGGTCAAAGAACTGGAACAACACTTTCACCATGTCTTCTTCAATGCTGGTGTTGACTAGGCTGAGCAGTCTACCATGCCTTTCACTGAAGAGAGAACTTTCTGGAATTCTGGATGTAAGCTCCTTGAGTTGAGGAGGGATTCTCACAAGGTTGACTTGGATAGTTTTCCTGCGAAGAGTTTCCATGACCTACAAAACAAGAACAAAGATGAAGATCCAAACCCTTGAAATGGTTAGTGGATGCATATGATGCTTTATGATGTTCATGATGTATGCGCAAACACATGTACAAGCAAATCACACAAAACCCTAGTTTCAGGCTTGCATGGGGTTTCATAGGTAAGTACCCTCTTGAGTGTAGTTGGCTTAAAAACCTGTCCTATAAATAGTAATCGGGTTCTAAGGAGATCAATATCATTGGATTATTTTCTATGTTCATTGTTTTGGTTTAACCACTTAACTAGCGACCAAAATATTCCAAGAAAACAACCCTCAATGAGTGTAGTATCGAGTATCTACCAACTTCGGACTGCACCAAAGCCGGTCATCTCACTACCCCTAATAAAAGGCCAAGATGGTCAAGTAAGGTTCTAGGTCATTAGTGCTTGGTGACATCACTCAGCGGCCCCGTACTCTCCTTGATTGAACTCAAGGGTTATCGGTACTCACAAATATGTCGCACTAATATAGCTATTGCTTCAACCGTGTCGGTATACCCTGCACATTTTCCACAATGTATTGCTATCTATGAATGTTTCCCCAAATCTGGGTGGAGGATTTCATGCCCAAACAAGAGAACCAAAATGTAAAGCAATCAAAGCGAACAATTAGTCATGCAAAAGGGTGATCTAGGCCTTAAGGTTACTCCACTTTTAAATTCTTCTCCCCAACAGAGTCGCCAGTTCTGTGATACGGTGGGAGAACTGACTTGAGGTTTTGCGTTTGTGTTCGCAAATGTTCGGTTTAGCAAGAGTCGCCACCGACTTTTTATTTTATCCTAAGGAAAGGTTAAAAAGCACAGGAAAAACCTTTGAGATGTTTTCTTGGGTTCTGGGAGTAGATTATAGAAAGGGAAGGTATTAGCACCCTTTATATCCATGGTTATCCATGGGCTCTTAGTTACTTGCTTAGATCACTTGCCTTTGCTTTTCAATTGTTTGAAATGGTGCTTTGTGTGTGTGGTTTTAAAAATGTTTTGAAAAAGATGCCTTCTCTAGGCAACCTTTGTAACAATTCTTGTTTGAATGTTTTACAAAAGTGTTTGTCTTTTTTGAAAAAGTTTTCAATGTTTCGAAAGTTGTTTGGAAATTGTGTTGTGATGTGTATTTTGAAAAATGGCAAGGATTGTTTTGCAAGTTTGGTCAAGTAACCAAGAGCTATCTACCCTAAATTTCTCAAAGATCTTTCTCATGTTTTAACCCTTTTAACAGTGTTGTTTCACCATTGTATTTGGTGAACAACTTTGTGTTAGGATGTTAACGGGACGGACGCGGGTCATCGTATAGACCATGAATGCAATAGTGTCAAGTATTTTGGCAATTTTCTTGAGGGACTATGATCATTTTGTTTAGGCAACTTGATAGCGTCATCGAGGGACTATGATCATTTTGATTGTTTTTTTGTTTTGTTTTGTTTTGCCAAAGTACTTGACATGCAAACATGGCCCATTTTTGAAGGCAACAAGTGGAGTAACCCTAGGGGTGCAAGTGTGCATTGTTTGTTTTTCATGCATGTTTATCTTGGATTAGGTCAAACTATTTGTTGATTGATTTTGCATACAAGCCCTAAGTCTAAACATGGCATAATTGAAAGCTTTTAAATGCGAAAATTTAAATGCTAAGCTATTACAACAATGATTATGGGGAGGGGGGTACAAGTTTGAATTTGGAGATATTTGACAAGAAATTAAATTCTAAGCTATTACATCCATATTGAATATACAAGACAAATATCTAATATTTAAATTAGTATAAATAAATAAATATCAAATAAAAATGCATTATGCTAAAAAAGGATTTTTCATGTATGTAAAAGTATTTTTCAATGTGAAATATAAACAAAAATAAAAAGGTCAAATTTGAAAATTTTTGTGCTTTTAGGGTTAAACCCTAGTTTTTGAATAAATGTTATTATTTATTGATTATGTACAATATTTGTTAATTATATACAAAAAATAAAAAGTATTTTGTAAAAAAGTATTTTTGGTGTCAAATATTAAATAAAAAATAAAAGTATTATTTTTTTGTTTTTTTTGCCCTAATTATCTAATAAAATATACAAGTATTTATATATTATATATTAAATATACTAAATATGAACAAAAATAAAAATATTAATTATTTACAAAAATGTGTATTTTAGAAAATGTTTTCAACAAATGTAAATAATAAATAATAACTAAAAATAAATATTTTTTGTATTATTTTTAGGGTTTTAAAATGAAAAGGAAATCTATTTATTTATATATACATACTTAATAAAACAAATAAATGCCAAATAAATGTAAAAAAATGTGGAAAAATATTTTTAATGTTTTTTATGTTTTAGCAAAAAATATAAAATCAGAATCAAAAAGAAAAATGAAAAAATGACAAATATTTCACACAATGGGCCAGGGGGTGTAAAACTTAAAAAAGGGTGCAAAAAGTAAGGATGACTCGGGCCCAGCCCAAGCCATTATCTTCAACCTCCAGCTTATGTTTGAAACAAAAAGCGCGCGCCTCTTGTTCCACCTGCTAACTCCTGATTCTTTGATCTTTTGACAAAACTTAAAACATGAAAATTATAGAGCTTGAAGCAACGATTTCAACCATGTAAAACACTTGACCTAACTCTGAGAAACCAGGGAGAATTTCATCACCCCCAATTTCTGACCTAATTTTTCTTCAATGTTCATGGCTAAAATTCTCACAGCACGCTTAACATAAATGAAAAGTAATCATATGTATGGCTTCAGGCTATGAGTAGAGCATGTTTCATTCACAAACCTAAGCTTAACTCTTCCTAGATTGAGAGATAGAAGTTCATAGATTACCTGTCTCAGCTTGACTTGAACAGAGCAATGTGGCCACCTTCAATGGAGTTTGAGCTTTTGTTGAGCTTGCCTGAAGTCCAAGGGTGCTTCCCAAATGCCTAGCTTGCCTTGAAACCAACTGTATCGTGCTATGGAAGTCCATCTGCACAGCTTGAAAGTAAAAATGGAAAACATGGTTAGGGGTGTTACAGCTTGAGTTTAAGGTTTGGGATAGTTTCAGTGGATGATATGGAATGTGTTTGAACTCCTTTTGGACAAAACGCACGACATGAATGGATTGTGGAACTCAAGTTGCAGGGTATGCCCTGTTTCTACAGCAAGAGGGTGTTTTGATGTATGAGGAGGTTTGAGAGGTGGTTGAATCGTGCCTTAGGTCTGTTTTGGTGTATGGAAGATGTGTACAAAGTTTGCTTGAGCTTTTGTTTACAGGAATGAAAGATGGTGTGTGTTTTGCCAAGTTTCTTCTAATGTAAGCAAGAAAGTGTAAGTTGACAATGCAGGTCTGTACCACCCTCTATGTATACTTCATATCTTGCTCTTTAGACTTGTAACTTGTAGATTTGATTTGGCTTCAGAGATATGGCCCCGTGCCTCTTGGATTTGGTATTTGACATAAAGCATAACTTTATCAAAATGGCAATTCACCTTTTTCCAATTAAGGGTTAATTTTGTATGCAATGTCCAAATGAACAAAATAATGCATTAGCTCAGTGGATTTGCATTCAATTAAGGAGTGTATAAGGGTTTAGAGGCCTGCAAGCTAGCATTGTACAAGCTGACTTGAAAATGCAAGTTGCCATGAACATGCCTTGGCCATGAACAAAAGTGAATTTTGCCCAACTTTGTGAATTTGATTCTCTCTAACCACAAGGGTGTTTGATGAGTTCTGTGACAATTTGGAAAGCTTGGAATGTGTAATACAATCCATCTTTGTAATGAAAATTGAAACTCCAAGTGGAACCATGTGAAAAATGGCCAAGAAGTTGGACAAAAATCCTGCCTAGAATAGGGCAAAATTTCTCTAAGTTAAAAATGTTTTGCACCCTTGTTCCAAAAATCATAACTTGAGATACAAGCTTCCTTTGAGAAAACTTTGTGAATAAAAGTTGTATATTTTTCAATGTACTACAACTTTCATGTTTTAAGTTTTGTTTGAATCCATTTGCATCTTGGTGAAAAAATGGGACAAAGTTAGGAAAAAATAAGAAAATTTCATAACTTAGAAAATTTCTAAGTTATGAAATTTTTTCATTTTAAACCCTAATTTGCAATTTTGGGTTTCTTGATGAACAAGTTTCATAATTTGACATGTCTTGATGAAAAATGAATCTTGGCACTTGATTTTGACCAAAAAGTCAAAGTTTAACTTTTTAGTATACAGTCAAATTTTGATCAGTTGACTGAAAAATTCATCTGTCAATCCTATGCATTTGAGATCTTTTGAACTTGTTGAATGTGTCAAGACAATTTCATTGAATCCTTGAGTCCATATGTGATCTTGATTTGCCATTGGTTAGGTCAAACAGTCAAAAATTGCTTTTGTGCAGTCAAAACCCTAAAAATGACCATTTTGACCTTTTGGTGATCTGATCAAATTTCTTGTGGAATTGTGATCCAAACTTGATCAAATGGTCCATATGATTTCATAATGTTGATGTGGGTCAAATTTCATGAAGTTTGACTGTCAATTGGCCACAGTTGACTTTTTCCCCAATACAGCTGATTTCTAGGTCAATTGTCCAATTGACTGGGCAAAGATTGGAATCAAGGCTTGAAACTTGGTAAGGATAAACTTGTAAGTCCAACATGAAGCATGAAAGTAACTTTGGGCATTTTAGGTCAAAACATCCCTGTGCAAACTCAAACCCTAATTTGGGTCAACAGTGCAAGGAGGAGTCTTGAGCAGAGCAAACCCTAACTTGATCTTGAGTTCCAAGAGTCTTGTGATGAGAAAATGTTGATGAAATGGGAGGGAAAATTTTGGGGTACAACACTTCTACTATGAAAGAATGATGGTGAGTGCACCAAGTGATTTCACCGAGATGGTGGGTATGGGTGTTCGTTTAGAAGAAGCTTTGAGAGAAGGTCATTTGACAAAAGATGAAGGTTCTAGTGGGACAAAGAAAACCTCATATGGGTTTTCCAGGAAGAAAGAAAGTGAAACAAATGATATCGTTAAGGAAAGAAAGGTTAGACCTCCGAGAACATGTTATCAGTACCAACAACAAGTAGCTTCTGTGACTTCAGTCGTCAATGTAGCTTCGACTGTTGTTTCCTATCTGAGAGAACCTCCTCAAGATAATCAAGGGCAAGGTCATAAGAGAGAAGCTTTTGACCCTATCCCGATGAGTTATGCAGAGTTTTTTCCGGCTTTGATTCAAAATAAATTGGTGCATACTAGACCTACCTCTGCTATACCTTCACCTTTTCCATGGTATTAAAAGGAGGATCAGACTCGTTCTTTTCATCAAGGAGCTTCTGGGCACAACATTGAAAATTTTTATTCCTTGAAGTCTGAAGTGCAAAAGATGGTAAGATCTAGTCTCATGTATTTTAAATACATTGGTCTCAATGTGAAGGATAATCCACTACCCAAACATGGAGGCAGAAGTGTTGTAAATATGGTTGTTGGATGTCCTGGAGATTTCTGGATTTTTGATATCAACTTGGTCAGAGGTGATTTGGTAAAGATGCATACTAACCTTTGCAGGTTCAGCTATTGTATACATGACCATAAGGCGTGCAATATCTGCAGTAGAAATATCCGCATATGTGATAAGGTAAGAGCTGATCTTCAAAAGATGATTGACGAAGGCCTTATTCATATTGTCAGGACCAAGGCTGAATATGAAGAGGAAGTGAATATGGTGCACGGATGTCCTGGTGAGTTTCAAATTTATAACGTGAACTATATGAATGATAATCTGGTGCAGTTGCATGCCAACTTTTGCTACATGCCAGGATAAGAGGTACATCAATATGGTGGTTGTCAAATTTGTTATAGGGATCCTCGTGGTTGTTCCATTGTAAGGAGAGGTATTCAATTGCGTTTAGACAAAGGTACCATCAGAGTCACAAGAAACAAATATGGTTATAATGGATTTAACATGATTAAAGACTATTCTGGTGAGGCCATGTCGGATGATGAGTATGTTTCTGCCGATGACTTCTTTTATGATGATGATTCTAAGCCTGTGGATGAAGATGATCTCTGTAATAGTGACTCTATGAATCCTGAACATACAAAAGAAGTGGGAGTGAATATTATTGTACCCCATTTTAACATTACTACTCGGATAGAGATTACACATTACAACAACCCCGCGGTAACTCCCGTGGTTATTTGTTTGCCTAGTCGCATCCCGTATGAATCAGATAAAGATGTACCTTATAAGTACAATGCGACTATCCTGGATAACGGTGTGGAAATTCCAATACGACCTTTATCCCGTGTGGAGAATATTGTTGAGGCTAATTGGGTGACCCGTAGTGGTCATGTCTTTGCGCCTACTTTTCGAGGAGATGTTGACCATGGTAAGAAGGTCGTCGAAACCAATGTTGAACCTAAGAAGGTGGTAGGGGAATCCAGTGGCGCTACTCTAGAAAAAGAAGTTGATGATTTGCTAAAGATCATTAAGATGAGAGATTACAAGATTATAGATCAGTTGTTGCAGACTCCGCCTAAGATATCCATCTTGGCATTATTGATGAATTCCTCTGCCCACCGGAAATCCCTGATGAGAGTTTTGGATCAGCCATTTGTTGAAAGAGATGTGCCTATGGATCAGTTTAACAGTGTTGTGGGGAACATCACTTATTGTAATAATTTGAGCTTGTGTGATGAGGAATTTCCCGATGAGGGAAGAAATCATAACATAGATCTGCACATATCGATAAATTACAAGAATGACTCTTTATCTAATATATTAATTGATAATGGTTCTGCTTTAAATGTGATACAAAGGAGCACTCTTATGAAGCTTAAGTACCATGGAACTCCCATGCGCCCTAGTGGCATCATGGTGAAGGCTTTCGATGGCTAGAGAAAATCAATCATTGGAGAGGTGGATTTACCTATGCACATAGGTCCACACATGTTTTACATCATTTTTCAAGTGATGTATATTGTTCCCGCTTACAGTTGTCTATTGGAACGACCATGGATCCACGAGGCAGGGGTTGTTACGTCAACTCTGCATCAGAAGTTGAAGTTTTTCCGAGAAGGAAAGGTGGTTATAGTGAATGGCGAGTAATCTTTATTGATATCTCATTTATCTTTCTTAATCATTGTAAAAGTTAATGAGGATGTTGTTGGAACTCAGTTTTAAGCTTTGTAAATTAATAATATAAGGAAGAATGAGTATTCTATCACTTTGTTTAAAGATGCTCAACAGGTAGTGCAAAATTGCCCTAGCAAGGTGTAGGGGAAAGTTATTGATCCACCTGTGAATAAAAACAGAGTTGGTTTGGGTTTCTCTGTGAAGAATAATAAGAGTGAAATTTTGAAAGCAAAGTATGTTCTTGGCAAGTATCGAGACATCTTCCACGGTGCCAGATATCTTCATCCAACTACTCCGAAGATCAATGTTATCCTTGAGGATGAGCCAGAGCAAGACATGCCGAATTTTGTGACATATGGAGTGAGGGTCCATAATTGGATCATTGTTGATGTCCCTTCTTGCATTCACATTTCGAAGTAAATTGTATTTTGTCTATCTTTCCGAAAATCCTTTCACTCCTCCCAAGGTGAAAGTGATATTGTACGAGCATGTCTTTTGTTTTGGATTTTTAAATCATTAATAAAATTTGTTTTTGTTTTCTAATTGTGTTTTATTTGATGCTTTTTCTTGGAAAGTGGTAATCCAAAAAAAAACCTTTCAAAATAAATGATAATTGTAAATAAATCTGCATAATCATTCATACATTGGTCAGTTTCTAAAAACAATCATAATCATATGTGCAAATTAATTAAAAACCCAGTTGAATACGATGACCCTGCGCCTTCTCCCAACTTTGAATATCATGTGTATGTGGCTGAAGAAGAAGAAGATGATGATGATGAAATACCATAAGAGGTTTCTCGGTTGCTTGAGCGCGTGGAGAATACCATTCAGCCGTATAAAGAGTCGTTGGAGACTATCAACTTGGGTTCAAAGGAAGATTTGAAAGAAGTCAAGATTGGAGCACTGCTCCATCCCGACATAAAGAGAAGGTTGATTGAGTTATTGAAGGAATACGCTGATATTTTTGCTTGGTCTTACCAAGACATGCCTGGGTTGGACACCGATATTGTGGAACACCACCTTCCGTTGAAGCCAGAATATCCGCCAATCAAGCAAAAGTTGAGAAGATCTTACCCTGACATGGAAGTGAAGATTAAAGTGGAGGTTTTGAAGCAGATTGATGTTGGTTTTCTTGTAACATCAGTGTACCCTCAGTGGATTGCCAATATTGTTCCAATACCAAAGAAAGATGGAAAATTCTGCATGTGCGTTGATTATAGAGATCTAATAAAGCAAGTCTAAAAGAAGATTTCCCATTGCCACATATTGATATGTTGATTGATAGCACAACAAAGTTCAAAATGTTCTCATTCATGGATGGATTTTCCAGATATAATCAAATTAGAATGGCTCCTGAGGACATGGAAAAAACGTTTATCACACCCTGGGGAACATTCTGTTACAGAGTAATGCCCTTCGGATTTAAGAACGCTGGTGCAACGTACCAGAGAGATATGAAAGCCCTATTCCATGATCTGATGCATAAGGAAATTGAGGTATATGTTGATGATATGATCACCAAATCTCATACTTAGGAAGGGCATATGGAAGACATGTTAAAGTTATTTCAGCATTTGAGGAAGTATCGTCTCTGTTTGAATCCGAATAAATGTACCTTTGGTGTTTGTTCTAGAAAGTTGCTCGGTTTCATTGTCATCCAAAAAGGAATTGAAGTTGATCCTGATAAAGTCATGGAAATTCGAGAAATGCTTGCACCAAGAACTGAAAAGCATGTTATAGGCTTCCTCGTACGTTTGAATTATATTTCCAGGTATATTTCCCATATGACGGCGACATGCGAACCAATCTTTAAGCTTCTAAAGAAAGACCGAGGGTGTGTATGGACTGATGATTTCTAAAGGTGATTTGAAAGCATTAAAGAGTATATGCTTAAGCCTCCTATCTTTCTCCCTCCTGTTGAAGGAAGGCCATTGATTATGTATCTGACTGTGTTGGATAATTTTATGGGTTGTATTTTAGGACAGCAAGATGAAACAGGAATAAAATAATATGCCATTTATTATATGAGCAAGAAGTTCACTGATTGTGGGTCGCGATATTCTCTACTTGAAAAGACATGTTGTGCATTGGCCTGGGCTGCGGAGCATCTACGTCGGTATATGTTGAATCACACTACTTGGTTGATATCCAAAATGGATCCAATTAAGTATATCTTTGAAAATCCTGCTCTTACCGGAAGAATTTCTCGTTGGCATATATTGTTGTGTGAATATGATATTGAATACCATGCTCAGAAGGCTATTAAAGGTAGTGTATTGGCATAATACCTTGCTCACCAACCGGTTGACGATTATCAATCTGTTAAGTACGATTTCCTTGATAAGGATGTGATGTATCTGAAAGTCAAAGATTGTGATGAGCCTTTACCTGAGGAAGGTCCTGATCCCGAGTCCCGATGGGGTATGGTGTTTGACGGAGCTGTGAACACTTATGGAAAAGGAATTGGTGTTGTGATTATCACTCCCCATGGGTCCCATATCCCTTTCACTGCAAGGTTGACATTTGATTGTACAAATAACATGGAGGAGTATGAAGCATGTACCATGGGTCTTGAAGCGGCTATGGATCTCATAATAAAATTTCTTGATGTATATGGTGATTCAACTTTGGTATTAAACCAGATCAAAGGATAATGTGAGACTCTTCACATTGACTTGATTACCTATAAAGATTGTGCAATAAGATTATTACCTTTCTTCAATAAAGTTGAATTCCATCATATTCCTCGAGACGAGAATCATATGTAAGATGATTTAGCCACTTTAGCTTCCATGTATCAAGTGAATGCATGGAATGATGTGCCTCAGATCACAATTTAACATCTTGATAGACCAGCGCATGTGTTTGCTATAGGGGTGATTTAGATGATAAACCTTGTTATTATGATATCAAGCGTTTCCTTCATACTCAAGAATACTCATTGGGTGGGTCCAATAAAGATAGGAAGACATTGAGAAGGTTGGCGGGTAGCTTCTTCCTCAATGAGGATGTGTTATATAAGAGAAATTATGACATGGTATTGCTTAAATGCATGGATATACACGGAGCAGACATGTTGGTGCATGAGATCCATGAATGTTCCTTTGGTACCCGTGCCAATGGACATTCGATGGCAAAGAAGATGCTTAGGACAGGTTACTATTGGCTGACAGTGGAATCTGACTGTTACAAATTTGAGAAGAAGTACCATAAGTGTCAGATTTATGCTGACAAGATTCATGTGCCTCCGAAACTTCTCAATGTTATTTCTTCCCCATGGCCTTTCTCTATATGGGGTATTGATATGATCGATATGATTGAACCCAAGGCGTCAAATGGACATCGTTTCATCTTAGTGGTGATTGACTACTTCACCAAATGGGTGGAAGCAGCTTCTTATGCTAATGTCACCAAGCATATGGTAGTACGCTTTATCAAGAACAATCTTATATGTCGACATGGTGTGCCAAGTAATATTATCACTGACAACGGCTCGAATTTGAATAATAAGATGATGACAGAACTTTGTGAAGAATTCATGATTGTCCATTACAACTTGTCTCCTTACAGTCCTAAGATGAATGGGGTTGTTGAAGCTGCTAATAAAAATATTAAGAAGATTATCCAGAAGATGGTTGTTACCTATAAGGATTGGCATGAGATGCTCCCTTTTTCTTTGCATGGGTATCATGCATCCGTCCGCACTTCAACAGGGGCAACCCCGTTCTCACTTGTTTATGCATGGAAGCAGTGCTCCCTATAGAGGTTGAGATTCCTTCTTTGCGTCTAATAATGGAAACCAGGTTGTCAGAGGATGAATGAGTCCAGAACAAGTTTGACCAGTTAAATTTAATTGAATAAAAGAGAATGACAAACTTGTGTCATGGTCGGTTACATCAGAGAAGAATGAATGATTCTTTTGATAAGAAGTTCAAGCCTCGTGAATTCAGAGAAGGTGGCCTTGTGCTCAGAAAAATCATGTCTTTTAATGTTGATTCTAGAGGTAAGTGGAATCCCAGTTATGAAGGCCCATATGTTATCAAGAAATCCTTCTATGGCGGTGTATGGATTCTTGGAACTATGGATGGTAAGGAGTTCCCATGTCCCGTAAATGCTGATGCAGTCAAGAAATACTTCTCCTAAATAAATAAAAGAATAGCTTGCTAAGTTGAAAACCTGAAAGGGCAGCTTAGGCAAAAAAGAGCGTCTCGGCAGGCTGAAAACCCGAAAGGGTGGTCTAGGCAAAAATTAGAGACACAAACAAAATAAATTTCCCCGATAGGTTGAAAACCCGCGAGGGCAACCTAGGCACAAGGTAGAGATTTCCTGGCAAGTAACCGTGTCAGACAATACTTGATTATTGAAGCAATAATCTTCTTGAATTCTCATCATACTTCGACTGAAGCCTATGCTCAGGAGTTCAAAGTTGTTAGGGAGAATAATGGTCATTGTATTTCAATGTATCTTTCCCATGTATTTACCATTTTCCAAAACTTTGTAATCATCCATGCAGTCACGTCATTTGTAGACTACCATTCTATTAATAAAGTTTGAGCCTTTATCTTATTCTTTGTAGCTCTTATTTTATTCAGTTTGTAAAAATTTCATTTATTATTGATAGTAATTTCAAAACAAAAAGACTTAATAATACAAACATGTATTTGAAAAGAATTCGCAAATTACTTTTTACTTCAGATTTTGTGATTCAAGTGGAACAAAGATGGTGGTCCCAAGGATGGAAAAACTCTGAAGTTCTGAATGGATTCCCCAAGAAGTATCCTAGGTTACTCTTGTTGATAGGTGTATGGTCCACTTATGTTTTTTTCCTTGGATTGATGAATTTCATACCAGTTTATATATGGTGTGGTGTTGGGTTTGTAATCCCATTTTCCCCAATTAAGTCTTGATTCAGATTTCTCCGGATGAGTGTGATTCCTTTCCACAGTCAAGTGACGATCAAACAAAGATTACAAAGTTATGAAGCATTTGCTTAGTTGTTGGATTCTTTCTCCCTTTGTATCGAGAAGCAATTTAGAATCTCTTGCAGAGCATTACTCCCTCTGGTCATGACATTGTTGTCGTTGTGTGCCCCCCAAGTAGCCAGACAAGGGAATTATGTCTTCTAAGAAGTGTTGAAATAACTGGCAACTTTTTGGGTTTTCTCTCGCCGTGTGTGGAGTTTGATTTAAAATCCCTATAATTTTGACCTCTCAATGTGATGTTAACTTATTAATTCCCCAGATGAGTCGAGGATGATGCTTCCCTCTAAAGTTGTTATCCCATGAATTTTCATGATTTCTCCCCAGAGAATTTTTCACAATTATTATTCTTGATATTGAAGAATGTATTTGGGCTCCCTTCAGTGTGTATGGTTTCTTTTTTTCCAATTAAGTCATCATGACATCCCCAATTGAAGTCTCGACGATGTAGTTTTCATCTTCCATAGTGAAGTAAGTATTGTAATCTCCAGTTGAAGTCTATATGGAGGGGAGTTGTCTTCCCCAATCGAAGTTCGTATGACATTCCCCAGTGAGGCCTGGAGGAGGATGTCACACCCCTACAGCTTTTTTGGTTCATTGCTATCAGACTGTGTTCTGACTATTCTTTAAGCCATGCTCTTGCCAGTGAAGTTAAACCGTGAAGTAGGACTTTGTTTCCTCATTTGGTGCTTGCTCTCTTTTGGAATCTTCATCCTGGATGTGGTTTAGCCGAGTGTTGTCTTAACCCAAGTTGGTTTTGTCTTGTTATCTCCAGTGCAGTATATTTGTTTTATCAGCATATACATGGCAACATTCATACATTTATACATACATCATACATAGTTGAATTAAAGTTTATTGCTTATTTGCATTCATTGATGTTTCTGTTGATATTTTATTCTCTTTGTAGAGTGTGTATCCTCTCTCCAATAGAATTTCAATCTTAAGCAAAAAGTGTATGTCCTTTCAATTTCTCAACTGAGTTATCCCTCGTGGAAGAATTTTGCTTTAGCTCTGTTTCCCAGATCTTACCTGGATAGAATTAATCCCCATTTGAGTTTTATCCCTCATTGGTTGGTATCTTGGTTGACTGTTTCACTCTGGTTTGTTCCTGGTTTGAATTTTAGTCCTGGTAGCGATGTTATTCTGATCTCTCTAGGCTTAGAAACCTAGATTAAGAGTCCACTTATTTTTCACATGAAGACTTTATCTCCTCAGCAGGAATGGGTTGGTATATCCCCGCAAAATCAAGCTTTATTTCCCAACAGGGTTATCGTAACAGCAAGTGGCAGTCTCTTTATTTGAGCAATCAGTACTTCCCCATTAAGTCTGTTAGTTCCCGGAGAAGATTGTTTTGATTTACTCCAATGGATGGCAGGTCTTCTCAGTTTGATAGAGATAGTTCGTTGTGAAATTTTATTTACTCCAATGGATGGCAGGTCTTTTCAATTTGATAGAGACAGTTCATTGTGAAATTTTATTTACTCCAATGGATGGTTGGTTTTTTCAATATGATATAGACAACTCATTGAGAGACCTTTACAATAGATTGTAACCCTTTTCAAGTATAAGACTCGATTATGAAAGAAACTGAGACCAGTTCGTGGCTTATGACCAGGATCATGGGGAGGTTTATCAAAAGAAACTGAGACCGGTTTATGGCTTATGACCAGGATCCTGGGGAGGTTTATAAAAATAAATTGAGACCAGTTCGTGGCTTATGACCAGGATCGTGGGAAGGTTTATCAAAAGAAACTAAGACCAGTTTGTGGCTTGTAACCAGAATCGTAGGGAGGTTTATCAAAAGAAACTGAGGCCAGTTTGTGGCTTATGACCAGGATCGTGGGGAGGTTTATCAAAAGAAATTGAGACCAGTTCGTGGCTTATGACTAGGATCGTGGGGAGGTTTATCAAAAGAAACTGAGACCAATTCATGGCTTGTGACCAGGATCGTGGGGAGGTTTATCAAAAGAAATTGAGACCGGTTCGTGGCTTATTGTAACACCCCAATTCTACCCGACAATTATATAAGTAAATCAGAGTTATAAAATCATTCACGCAAACGAATAAGGATGCCACAAATTCATCATTAAAAGCTCATTGCATTCATCGTGGATATATGACACTTTAAAACTCCGGATGAACCATCATCAAAACACTTTAATCTCTTAATTCAACAATTTAAACATCTACGCAGCGGAATTCTTAATAACATCTTTGTCATTGTTACAGTAACTTCAAAACAACACATACTTAATAATAATTAACTTAAAGTTCAACAACTGAATAATCAAAAATCAAAAGCAACAAGCGTCCATCCCCCCGAGTGTTACATATCAAAGCAATGACACCGACTCGAACTACTGAAGGTATACAGCCTTCACTCTCGATTACCTACACGTTACCAACATAAGGGTAACATTCAAACAGAAGGGGTGAGATATCTAACAATATAATAAAGCGCATGATAATTAATATATTAAATTAGATCGCATAACATCACCACTTCTCATCTCATAATCAACAATAATCACGATAATAATACACATTCACCACATCAATACACACTTCTTTATGCCATCATATAATGCAACTCAATACTATGCAAATGCATGTGGTACCATTGGAGCAGAACTCCCATCTTAAAAATTGCCAATTAATAGAGGCATCAACAAGGCATAAGCCTTCATCTCAATATTCGTCAATACAGGCCATCTCAACGAGCATAAGCTCCATCTCAAAATGCAATCTATGTGACACAATCATGAATGTAATAACAACACCATAATTGACAACATCTCAACACAACATCATCGTCGGCCAAAAGCATACATCTTAAAAGCATATCAACATCTTTTCATCAACATAATTTATCATCATAAATCATCAAACATCATTTATACATCATAATTCATCAAAACAAACTTTGATTAACATCATCTCATCAACAACTTAGTCGTACAGTAATACGACAGTAACTCATTAATTTCACAACATTGGCCATAGGCCTATACAAGATATTGCCTATAATTAGTTACTCAACTAAGGCTTACTTCTAAATCACCAAATCTCTACATACTACTATTATGTAATATTAAATCATTATTATCATTAATCCTACTATTACAAACTAGACCGTACTCTATAAACGTTTAATCCTCATCGTTCTCCATAAAAACTAACATAACGATTACCGTGGGAACTAATCTGATCTCTAACTTGGATACTAGGATTATCCTTCCTATTCTTCATTTTAATCCTTAAGAATTAAGTTCATTGCGTTAGCCATTCAACGCTTCGAATGGTACCTCAAACGGAGTCCGAAAACTCAAGTTACAGCATTCTCAAACTGATTCTGCCAAAAACCAGACAACATGGATCGATGCATAACTCCTTGGATCGACGCGTACTGCACTGAACTCACAACATGAGTCGATGCATCCTCTCTTGTATCGACTCATACTGAGTCTACCACATAGCATGTATCGACACATACTCCTACGTATCAACTCATCCTGAGTCTAAAAGTCCTCATGTATCGACGCAAGACTCATTTTGTCGACTCATCCTGAGTCTAAAGACCTGCTTGTATCGACACATACCATTTGGGGTCGACGCATACTGCTCTATCATGCATAATTTCTGCGATTTTCTCTGTGTTTTCACTACGGGTTCCATACTTTAAGCCCTAAAAACCTAATCTAATCATAGATAATCATCACTTACAGTTATCCTATAATTCTACATCAAATAAACAGCATCGGAACATCATCATTCATCTTTTAATCATTAATTCTCATTATACAACAACATATACATTCAATTCATGAATAAAACAACACTTTCACATCTAATCCCACATACCAATTATCAGGAACCCTATTATAGAGTCAGAACCCCACCCTTACCTTAGATTGAAGGTTGCTCTATAACTTCCGGTCGAATCCTCGTTCTACCGTTTTTCCTCTTTTTCCAGCAGCTTCACGTTCTTCTTTCCAACCCTTATTCTTCTACTGCTTCTTCTTTTCTATTCTTTCTAACAATAATAAAATAGCCTATTATTCTCTTTATTCCTTAATGGGCTCAAAACTAATACACCCCCTTATTACTTCTATTCCTTTAAAACAAGCCCACATCAAATAATATTATACTTCTAATATTATTTCACCACTTAATAAAATATTTAAATCTAATTAATCACAACATATCTTCACAAATATTCCAAAAATAATTTAATTAAATAATTAATTAAATTACGGGCTTTACAACTCTCCCCCACTTAGAATATTTTCGTCCTCGAAAATTTACCTCAATCAAACAACTCATGGTAGGAGTCTCGCATCTTGCTCTCTAACTCCCAAGTCATGCTTTCTCTGGAAGCTCCTAGCCAAACCACTTTAACCAAAGCAATCTCTTTTCCTCTCAGAGTCTTAGTTTCACGATCCGCGATTCGTACAGGCATCGTCTCCACCATAAGATTATCCCGTACTTTCACATCATCCATATGAATCACATGAGATGGATCTGAAATATACTTCTCGGAGTTGTGACACATGAAACACATCATTCAAATTCGAAAGATTAGGCGGCAAAGCCACTCTATAAGCAACATTCCTCACTCTCTCTGAAATCTGATATGGTCCTATAAAATGAGAAGTGAGCTTCTTAGACTTCAATGCTCGTCCAACACCAGTCACAGGTGTCACTCTCAAAAACACATGGTCACCAGCTTGAAATTCTAAATCTTTCCTTCGCATGTCATGATAACTCTTCTGTCTATTTTGAGAAGCTTTCATCTTTTCTCGAATCAACTTCACCTTCTCAGTAGTCTCACGAACAAGTTCAGGTCCAAGTACTACACTTTCACCAGATTCATGCCAACATAAAGGAGTTCTACATCTTCGACCATACAACACTTCAAAAGGTGTCATCCCAATACTAGAATGGTAACTGTTATTATAGGTGAACTCTATCAACGGAAGATGATTATCCCACGAACCTCCCTGCTCAAGAACACATGCCCTTAACAAGTCTTCTAACGATTGAATCGTTCGTTCAGTCTGACCATCTGTCTGAGGATGATACGCTGAACTTAACCTCAACTTAGAACCCAACGCTTCTTGCAAACTCTTCCAAAAATCAAAAGTAAATCTTAGATCTCTATCTGACACAATGCACAAAGGAACACCGTGTAACTTCACAATCACACTAGTGTAAATCTCAGCCAACTTCGACACTGGAAAACTGATGTTAATAGGAATAAAATGAGCTGACTTCGTAAGCCTATCAACAATCACCCAAATCTAATCATGTCCTCTTATAGTACTAGGTAACCTTGTCACAAAGTCCATTGAAATGCTATCCCATTTCCATTATGGAACTTCTAACTGTTGCACCAATCCTGTAGGCTTCTGATGTTCAACTTTCGACTTCTGACAAGTCAAACATGCATACACAAACCGAGCCACGTCACTCTTCATTCCAGACCACCAAAACAAACCTTTCAAATCTTGATACATCTTTGTAGCTCCTGGATGAATACTCTACTTAATCCTATGACTCTCTTCAAGTATCACTTTCGTCATCTCAGCATTATCAGGAATACAAATCCGGTTACGAAATCTCAGCACACCTTGTGCATCTAACTTAAAATCACTATTCTCAGACTAATCGATCCCAACCGTCGAATCTACCAGTTTCACATCCAACTTCTGAGCTTCTCTAATACTGTCTAGAAATTAATTATTAATCTTCAACATACCCAACATAACACTTCGCGGAGTAACCTTGCAAACTAAGCTCATGTCTCTGAACTGCTCAATTAATTCCAACACTTTAACCATCATTGCCGACATATGTAAAGTCTTTCGACTCAACGCATCAGCTACCACATTTGCTTTTCCTGGATGATAATTCAAACCGAAATCATAATCCTTTAACAATTCCAACCATCTTCGTTGCCTCATATTCAACTCCTTCTGATTGAATAAATACTTTAAGCTCTTATGGTCACTAAACACTTCAAATCTAGAACCATAAAGATAATGCCTCCAAACCTTCAACATAAAGACAACAGCAGCAAGCTCTAAACCATGTGTAGGATAGTTCTTCTCATGAGTCCTTAACGGCCTTGACGCATAAGCAACTACCTTACCATTCTGCATAAGCACGCCTCCTAAACCCATCTTAGAAGCATCACAGTACACCACAAAAGGCTCTCCTGGATTAGGCAACGTCAAAATCAGAGCCGACATCAACCTCTTCTTCAATTCCGTAAAACTTTCTTCGCACTGAACATCCCATACAAAAGCTCTACCTTTACAAGTCAACTTAGTCAACGGAAGTGCCAACTTAGAAAATCCTTCGGTAAACCTTCTATAGTAACCAGCTAATCCCAAAAAGCTTCTAATCTCAATAGCTGACTTCGGAGTTTCCCATTGCAACACAACATTAACCTTTGATGGATCTATAGCAATGCCACTACCTGAGATTACGTGACCAAGAAAACTAACCTCCTTCAACCAGAATTCACACTTGGACAGCTTTGCATACAACTTATTCTCTTCAAGAAGACTTGCAATACTACTCTTAAGTGTTCTGCATGCTCTTCTTCTGACTTAGAGTAAATCAAAATGTCATCAATGAACACCACTACAAACCGATCCAAATAAGTATGGAATATACGATTCATATATTCCATGAATACTCCCGGCACATTAGTATCACCGAATACTCATAATTTCCATAACGCATTCTGAAAGCCGTCTTCTGGATATCTTCATCCTTCACTTTAATCTGGTGGTAACCCAACCTCAAATCAATCTTACTAAACACACGAGCATCCACCAATTGGTCCATCAAGTCATCTATTCTTGGAAGCGGATACTTGTTCTTAATCGTCACTTTATTCAACTGTCTATAATCAACACAAAGCCTCATACTTCCATCTTTCTTCTTTACTAACAACACTGGAGCACCCTACGGCGATACACTTGGTCTTACAAACTTCTTTTCAAGTAACTCTTCCAATTGCTTCTTCAACTCTGATAATTCATATGCAGGCATCCTGTATGGTGCCATAGACACAGGTCTGGTACCAGGTACAAGATCAATTGAAAATTCAACTTCTCTCTCCGACGGTACATCAGGAATTTCATTAGGGAAAAATTCAAGAAATTAACACACCACCTGCAATTCCTCATTATAGATTGAGTCTCTACAGATAGCGACGCCATCAACGAGAACATATGTGCTTCCTCTTGCATCAACTTCCTCAACTGTTTAGCAGACAACAGACTATCTTCCTCTTCTTCAGGAGTAGAAAACCTCACAGACTTGTCATAACAGTTAATATGAACATAGTTATGCTTTAACCAGTTCATACCCAAAATCACATCCAAACCTCCTAACGGTAAACAAACCAAATCAACATTAAAGTCTTTGTCGAAGATCGACAAGGGACACTTCAAACACACAAAAGAAGTAGTCACTGACTCCTTGGCTGGAGTATCGACGACCATTTCTCCATTCAAAGAAGACAACATAAGACCCAATCTTTCAACACAATCAGCAGCAATAAAATAATGAGTAGCACCGGTATCAATAATAGTAATTAAAGGAGTACTATTAATGAAACATGTACCTCTGATAAGTCTGTCCTCAATAGTTGTCTGATCCTCCACCAAAGCGAACACTTTACCACTTTTCTGCGCCCTCTTGGGTTTCTGACATTGACTACCAATGTGCCCTTCTTCTCTAATTGAAACAAATCACATCCTTATGTTTACACTCAGATACAACATGTCCTTTCTTACCACAACGGAAACACCTCTTCACTTCAGTAGTACATACATTACTCTTATACCCAGGTTTTCCACACTTAAAGCAAACCACACCAGCAGGAGCATCTCCACCACTAGTCCACTGACCTTGAGCAACTTTCTGTTTACCTTTATCAGCTGGGGTATCATAAGTCTTACCACGATTCTGTTGGTGCTTACCCCTCTTCTTACTGATAATCTTGTAATACGCATTATTATCCTCCTCATAAATCCTGCAACTATCAATCAAATCAGCAAAGACACGAATCTTCTGGTATCCAACTGCCTTCTTGATCTCCAGGCGCGACCCGTTCTCAAACTTGATACACTTCAAAAACTCAGCATCTGCCTCAGCATAGTGCGGATAGAACTTAGCCAACTCAGCAAACTTGGCAGCATACTCAACAACCGACATATTCCCTTGCTTCAGCTCAAGGAACTCAATCTCCTTCTTACCACGAACATCTTCAGGAAAGTACTTCCTCAAAAATTCCCTACAGAACACATCCCAAGTGACATTCTCACCTGCAGCTTCCAATCTCTGATAAGTCTCTAGCCACCAGTCATCAGCCTCGACTGCTAGCATATAAGTACCATAACGAACCTTATGCGCTGGAGTGCAGTCCATCACACGGAAGATTCTCTCAATCTCTTTCAACCACTCCAATTCTCCGTCAGGATCATACTTTCCTTTGAACGTAGGTGGATTCTCTCTCTGGAAAGTCGCCAAGCTACAAGATCCAGCATTCTCGTTAGCATTCGGCTGATTCTTCATCGCATGAGCCATTGCTTCTAAAGCAACAACAAGTGCAGCATCATTCCTTCCAGCTATCTCAACTTATCAGTACAACATAAACAACAGTTAGAACTCAAATTAACAATACTTGATTGTTAGACAACTACGACTCGATGACAAGGTCAGACCAACCTTTTGCTCTGATACCAACTTTGTAACACCCCAATTCTACCCGACAATTATATAAGTAAATCAGAGTTATAAAATCATTCATGCAAACGAATCAGGATGCCACAAATTCATCATTAAAAAATCATTGCATTCATCGTGGATATATAACACTTTAAAACTCAGGATGAACCATCATAAAAACACTTTAATCTCTTAATTTAACAATTTAAACATCTACGCAGCGAAATTCTTAATAACATCTTTGTCATCGTTACAGTAACTTCAAAACAACACATACTTAATAATAATCAACTTAAAGTTCAACAACTGAATAATCAATAATCAAAAGTAACAAGTGTTCATCTCCCCGAGTGTTACATATCAGAGCAATGACACCGACTCAAACTACTGAAGGTATACAACCTTCACTCTTGATTACCTGCACGTTACCAATATAAGGATAACATTCAAATAGAAGGGGTGAGATATATAACAATATAATAAAGCGCATGATAATTAATATATTAAATTAGATCGCATAACATTACCATTTCTCATCTCATAATCAACAATAATCACGAAAATAATACATATTCACCACATTAATACACACTTCTTTATGCCATCATATAATGCGACTCAATACTATGTGTTGTACCCCAAAATTTACCCTCTTTTCATACACGCATATTATTGGTTTTATGGTTATGGAATAAAGGTATATTTATCAAGCTTCTTCAGGTTACAAGTGACGTTTATTTCGTCAATGGATATTCTCAGAGTATTTTCCGTGCTGAAGATCGGTTCGTCGTTTTGCAACGATTCGGGGTTCAAAGATTCACAAGTCCAACCCGGCGCGTCATATTCAGGTGTTCTTTCGCCAAGATATATCTGATAACATATTCTCAAATTCAGGTTAAGCTCAAGAGTCAATTCTTTAAAGAAGGTGTCTAAATGTGTGAGTTTTCTCGAAGAAATATGGTGAAAAAGTGTGCTGAAAGTGCAGTTTTTACGCGCTAAAAAATTCATAACTTGAAGATCGTGGCTCGTTTTGAACCTGTTCCGGTGGTCAAAATTCCTTCTTGACGTTATCTACGTTTTCATCTCTCACGGCTGGAAGCCAATTTCGATCAGAAGGTCTTCAAAAATGCGGATTTATCAAGTATTTTCTTACAGAAAATTTGTGACAAATTTATTTGCATCATGTTCAGAAAATTATAACTTGGTCGATTTTCATCGTATCGAGCTGGTTCTGGTGCCCAAAATTCACAAATTGAGCTGGCTACATTTTCACATGAGGTATCGAGTTCGAACGGTATTCAAAAGGCCTTCGTTTTTTGCTCAGAGTGCGTGTGACGCGCCAAAAATCCTGAATGCTGAATATTATTTCATCTGGGCTGAAACTTCGAAAATTCATAACTCGGTCAATTTTTATCGGATTGGGCCCATCTTTTTACACAAGGTCACTAACTCAGATATTTACAACTTTTCATCAAAAGTCGAGACCGAATTATGCTCCGATCAATACGAGTTTTTTATTGAAGAACGTGTCAGAGTCGACACTGGAGCCCAAAATAAGTTTGTCTGAGCTGAAACTTCAAAAAGTCATAACTAATTCACCTTTTATTCGGTTGAGCTTATTTTCGGACAGGAGTTAGTTCTTGATGTCGGTTACATTATGTTTTCACATTTCAACTTCAAAAATTGCACTTAAGCCCCTTCGATTTAGCCTGGAACGTGACGAACTCAAGTGAACATTGGAGGCCCAATTGCACATTCAAAGCCCATTTTTTTCTCTCTAATTTCTATTATATAATCTCATTCTTTTCACACAAACAAAAGGAGAAAAAAAGAGCTTTTGCCACAACGCTGTCAAAATATCAAATTCATTCAAGAATCCTAAAACCTTGAAATCTTTATTACAAATCTGCATCTCACTACAAACAAGTCATCCCTGTTACAAACCAACATCTCACTACTTCTCCGGTAAGGGTAAGGCTGGCTTGATCTCCATAATCAAAAGGGAATAAAAGCATTCATATCACTACTTCTCCAGTAAGGGTAAGGCTGATTTGATCTTCATGATCAAAAGGGTATAATCATTCATCAATGCCATATCGGTTTTAACATTAAATTTTTTCATATATTGACTTTATTTGTATTTCATAATATATAGTAATTTATTTAATATATTCATGAGATTCAATACTGCAGATTTAGACAGGATCCCATGCAGGTTCATTACAGAACGTTGAGGCCAAAACACAAATGGCCAAAACAGAACAGCTTACACATGCTACCAATACGTGGCGAGGCATACATTCTGAGAAGGTTAAGGAACGTTGAGGCCAAAACACAAATGGCCAAAACAGAACAGCCAACACATGACACCAATACATGGCGAGGCAGACATCCTGAGAAGGTTAAGGGCGTGGGTTCAACAACCACCCCTACTGGTTTTGATTTTCTTCCTTTCTATTTATCCGTTTACCTATTTTTATTCTTCATGTTTAAAATCTTTTTTCATAAAACTTAACATTTTTCACAAACCTTTGATTTTTTATAATAAATTCGAATAATTAATTTTAGGTTTTAATTTAATTTTAGGTAACTTTAATTGTTTTGTAAATAAATTAAAGTTAATTAGAACAATTAGGATTTTGTTTCTAACTTAATTCTATTTTCTTTTTTCTTAAAATAACAAAACACAAAAATAAGCCATTTAATTATTGTTTTTTAAAACTAATTTAATTACTAATTAATTTTGTATTTAATTTTAAAACCTAAATTATTTTCTTTAAAAAATATTAAAAACAACAAAAATAGTTTTTCTTTTGATTAGGTTAGAAGGGTCAAAACCCTAATTTTCTCGCGATCTAAATTTCATCGCGCGCATTATTATTATTTTTATCTCATTATTGTAACTGCTCACAAGGTGTAATAGTTTTAATTAGGACTTTTACTTTTCATTTATCACTTTATTCTTTACTTTTCAAATGGTTTGTATTTGGCTATGTAAATACCCGAAGCCTTGTAATAGCTTAGTTTAAATTCCGCACTTTAATTTCTGCAAATATTTAACTCTTAGATGTTTGATAATAGGGTTTGCATGACAAGAATGTATGTCTAATTTTAAAACAGTTAGATCACCCTAAATGTGCAAAGATAAAATAATCTGAAATTGAATCACTCGCACATGCGCACTCCTAGGGTACACTCCTACTTGGTTGCCTTCGTTAAAACGGTCATTGAGTATAGGTCCTTTTAGTGGTCGTCCTCTCGTCTAAAAGATCATAGTTTCCTCGGAAAGGTTGCCTCGGATATTGTTGCCTCGAATAATTGATCTAAGACATTAGGGTTATTACTAAGACGTCCTAATATTGCTTTAGTGACCGTATGTCCCTCTTTCGAATTGACCCTCAAAACTCCAACGACGGTGCTACCTACTCACTAATAGTGGGATAGCATTGTCTAAAGGAAACAAGCATAGAACGATTCTTTTTTCGAGTAGGTAGATTAGTTCTTAGATACTTGCTCATCCAAAACAAAACTTTTTTCACACTTACACTCTTTTACAAACAAGTTTTCAAAAACACTTCATTACACTCTTGAAGACAGACGCAAGAGTTAAATCGAAGTCAAAACAAAAACTTTTTCAAAACCCACAAACACAAAGAAAACAATTTTGAAAATGATGAGCAAGTACCTAAGAGCCCGTAGATAACTACGGATAGAAAGGGTGCTAATACCTTCCCTTTCTATAAATCTACCCCCCGTACTCAGAAATATCTCGAAAAAGAAATTTTTCTGTGCTTTTTTCCTTTCCTTGTTGGATAAAATAAAAGACGGTGGCGACTCTTGCTTACCGCGACATTTTGCGAATACAAACGCAAAACGCAAACCAGCATTTCAAAAACAGTCAGTTCTTCCACCGTATCACAGAACTGGTGACTCGGTTGGGGAAATAAATAAGTGGGGTATACCTTAGGATTAGTTAATCATATTATTTTCAATTGTTTGATTTGTTTGCTTTATCTTTGTGGGCTTTGCATCGGAGTTACTATAGATCCTATCCCGGATCTGGGGATACCTTTTAGGTAAGTAGCAATAGACTGTGAGGGAACTGTACAGTGTAGACCAATACGGTTGAAGCAGTAGCTACGTTGGTGAAACTTTAGTTGGTACCGATATCCCTTGTGGAGGAACAAGGAGAGTATGGGGCTGCTAAGGGGTCATTAAGCATCAACTGACCTTAGAACCTATAATTGACCAACTTGGCCATAGAAAAGTAGCAGTATGCTACACTCATTGAGACCATACTCTCGCGATGATTCCGGCCGCAAGAAAAGGTTGCTAAACTAGAATTATGACCGATCGAGGATGGTCAGTGATATTGAGAACCTCTAGAACCCGGTTACTATTACTAGGACAGGTTGAACCAACTAAACTGGAAGAGGGTAATACCTAAACTCCATGCCAGCCAGAAATTTAAGGGCTATTGTGTGACTTGTGTGCTTTCAAACTTGAACTACTTGCACATATTTGTTATCTAACAACATGAGTGCCTTGCAGGTTTTGTCTACAGTTTGTATCTGGTAACTTGGATCTCCTGTCGGATTTCCTTGTTTACATCACTTTTGCTTAAACGCATAACATACACATCATAACATCATGCCTTAACATTTCCTTAACCATTTCAAGGATCTCAAGGGTTTGTGCTGCAGGTTATGGTAAATCAAACGTCTAGCAAGGGGCAAAGGGGATTTATTTTCCTCTAGCCAACGTCATCTAGAGATCAAAATACGATAGCTTGAGTCGGTGGCTATGACCCACTCGATATGGTGAGCTTAACTCTTGAAGAAGGATTCTTAATGACACGAAGTTTCTTCAATCAAGCTGCAACCAAGTTCTAACAGTTTCTTGTTTACCCTGCGAGATCCTTGAAAACATTGCATACATATCATTGCATAACAGGTCTTCTAGTACATGTCTCTCATGTCCTCGCTATTTATTTCAACAATGGCTCTCAAACAAGATAACACATATCTTCATACTCAAGAAGCACAGTTCAGGGAAATCTTCCTAAACCTATCCAAGGGGCAGGAAGAGTTGAAAACACTCCTCGTTGGGAACTTGGTCAAGAAAAGTCCTAAAGACAATAAGGACGAGCGGCTGAAACAACTGCAAGTTGAGGTAGATGCAATAAGAACCCAGATGCTGGGGCAGATGGCTCTTATCCAAGGCTTAGCCCGGGAATAAGAAGAGCTGAGAACCATCATCAACCAACTTCATCAAGACGGATACAACAGTATGAAGCAAACAGTCGAGGCCGGGGACCAAGTCATTGATCAACCTCCAAGAAGACAAAAGGTTGGTTTGGTGAAGAGCGGACCTTTCCAAATTGCTACTACCTCACGGGTCCAACAACAACCTCGCCATAAACAACCGGTTAATCAGAGTAAGTCGGATAGGCCCAAGAGGCAGTTTACCAAGCTCAACATGTCGTTGTCCCAAGCTTTGCAACACCTGTTGAGATTGAATCTGGTGACGTTGGTAGAACCTCATCCAAATCCCAAGACTTATTCACCTAACTACAACCCTGATGCAAGGTGTGCATACCATTCCAACAGCCCGGGGCATGATACTGACGACTGTTGGAAGTTGAAGTACAAAATTCAAAACCTGATTGATGAAGGAGCATTGGAATTTACACAAGATGGTCAACTGGAATGTTTCTGTCAATCCTCCAAGGCTCACCATTTGAAGTGACAAGTTCTGACAAGAGAGGGCTTTTGTTCATTAGAATTTTCAATTTGTAATTTTCTTTTGATTGTTCGAATATTTTATTCATGTCAAACTTTGTTACTTTATCAATGCATTGCATAGTCTATTTTGAATCAATCCATTCGTATTCACTATATTTAAATTGCTTTCCTTTTTATGATGTTCAACTCTCGATTAAAAAACTCTAAGCCTTTAGAAGGAGGATGACGAAAATGATATCAAAATCTCTACAGTATGCTTTTGAACAGACCTCGCTGACGATGTACAAGCGTTGTTTTAAATCCTAAACAGTGGAGTTATAAGGAAGATAATACCTAGTCAACCCCTTTGAGCCAAAGAAGTTGGAGTTTTTCTTTTCACACAAATTAAAACCCTTAATCACAACCTGGGGCAGGGTAGTTTCTCAGTTAATTCGGGTGCACAATGAATGGCTTTGAAGACGTCCTTCCAAAATAAAAGACAGTGATGGTTCCCTATAATCGTCAAGACAGCCAGTCATTATCTCTCAAAACAAAATAAAAGCCCATTAAGTCAAAACCTATGAAGGAGACTTACAAAAAACTGGGGCATCCCGCTGACTGTAAACATAAAAGAAACAGCTCAGGTGAAAGACAGGGATAATAAAATCAAAAAAGAAAGAGACCCTACAAACTCTCAACAAAAATGACTGTCTTTTTAAAATAAACTGTCAGTATCCTAACCATCACTGGAATATCATAGCAAAAGACTCAAACAGGATCTAAATGCACGATTAGCTGAGTTTAGGATCGAAGAACATCATGAAGAACGGGTGGGTACAAATAAATTTTGAGTCTTTATCCTTTGTTTCTTGAACCCTGAACCAGGCCACGTTATAACCCTTAAAAGTCCTAGCTGAAGCACGGGTTAGTTCGAAAGCATACTATTACAAAACGTATCCTGACTCCTGTAGGGCTTGCTATAAATCCTGAGTTGACATCACATTTTACAAAAATTTGCTTATTTTCTTGAAAACTGCATTTTCAAAAACTTCAAGACAGACATAAGCTTTGCATTCTTAAAATAACATTGTTTGCATATGACTATTTGTTCAAACAGCAGAGAAATTCGCACGACGAATATCTAGTGAACAAAAAACCTTCTCAATAAAAAAGATCACCTCAAGTGGAAAAACACTTCCAACCAAGGGGCACGGAACGATCATTGTCCATCATCTGAGGCAGTCAAGTCAAGATTCAGAGAATCTCTCAAAGATGTCAAATAGCCAGAGGCAAATCTCCATCTGAGTCACTTGGGGCATTAGACATGGATTCCCACAACGAATCTTGCATGATCAAACGAACATATTTTGGTAGTATGGAAACACGACACTACCGACAATGACAACTCTCTACGCTTTGAGAGCATGGACATGGTCAGAAAATACTGCGCATGAACAAAGACCCGCTAGGTCGACTGGCCTAGACAAAAATAAGGGCATCCCGACGAACCAAAAGGGTTCGGGCAAAAATTAGGGATAAAAAATGAAAAAATATGTACACCCGGCAAGTCGAAAACCCGAAAGGGCGACTTGGGCAAAAAGGGTATCCCGATGGACTGAAAAACTGAAAAGACAGTCCAGGAAAAAATTAGGGATCAAAGCGTACGACTATTCCCGTCATCTTGTCACTTGCCTACCAGAAGAAGATTGATCATTTCGATCGAAAGTTTCCAAGCACCTCATGAGTTGAGATAACACTCGATCCACAAGGCCTCCGCAGGCACATTCTCCAGCAGATACAGGGGCAAAAAAGTCTCAATATGAAGTCATTATCATATCCTCAGCATGCGTCCCAGTAACATTCACTCCCCGCAGAGTAGGAATAAGATAGTGGTGTTGATTCTCCCCAGCTGAGACTCACAACTGTGAATGAATTGGTGATATTCTCCCCAAAGCAGAGTTTATCTACCATCAGCATTAAAAAGTCTTATCATCCCCAGCGGAGTATAAAAAATATATCCCCATTGGAGTTTGAAGAATTTCCCCCAGTAGACTCTGGAAGATTGTCCCCAGTAGAGTCTAAAAGGTTATTCCCCGTGAAGTCGCAACTGGAAAATCATCCCCAACGGAGTTTATTCCTTTCACAAACAAAAATTCAATCCCCGTCAGGTTTCATCATCACCAGCAACGGTAATTCATCCCCAGCTGAATTTATCAGCAAAATCCTCAGTAGAGCATCTCTTCCCCACAGAGTCATTCTCTCGTCAGTTTATTCCCCAGCGGAGTTATCTTCTCCAGCAGGATTGTTCTCCCAATCATCTTCATTCACTATCCTCAGCAAAAACGAAGAATTCAATTCTTTTCTCCAGCAGCAATCCGAGATTTATTTTCCCCAGCTAAAAACATCACATTTCCATACATCATGACACATGCATATACGCATCATACAACACAATCTCATTTATTTTGAGAACATCATTGTTTGATACATATCATGCATTACATACAGCTAATCTTTACCTTTCAGGAAAGATACAATCAAAGTCTCACAAAATTCAAGCTATGAAGCTTTTACCTCAGTTGAATTACGGACGAGTTCCTAAATCTCGCCAGAGCTTTTACCTCAGTTGAATTACGGACCAGTTCCTAAATCTCAGCAGAGATGTTTCCTCAGTTGAATTATGGACGAGTTCCTAAATCTCGACAGAGATGTTTCCTCAGTTGAATTACAGACGAGTTCCTAAATCTCAACAAAGATGTTTCCTCAGTTTAATTACAGACGAGTTCCTAAATCTTAGCAAAGTTGTTTCCTCAGTTGAATTACGGACGAGTTCCTAAATCTCAGCAGAGATGTTTCCTCGGTTGAATTACGGACGGGTTCCTAAATCTCAGCAGAGATGTTTCCTCAGTTAAATTATGGACGAGCTCCTAAATCTCAGCATAGATGTTTCCTCAATTGAATTACGGACGAGTTCCTAAATCTCAGCAGAGATGTTTCCTCAGTTGAATTATGGACGAGTTCCTAAATCTCGACAGAGATGTTTCCTCAGTTGAATTATAAACGAGTTCCTAAATCTCGACAGAGATGTTTCCTCAGTCGAATTACAGACGAGTTCCTAAATATCGACAGAGATGTTTCCTCAGTTGAATTACGGACGAGTTCCTAAATCTCGACAGAGATGTTTCCTTAGTTGAATTACGGACGAGCTCCTAAATCTCGACAAACATGTTTCCTCAGTTGAATTACGGACGAGTTCCTAAATCTCAGCATAGATGTTTCCTCAGTTGAATTACGGACGAGCTCCTAAATCTCGACAGACATGTTTCCTCAGTTGAATTACGGACGAGTTCTTAAATTTCGACAAAGATGATTTCCTCAGTAGAATACGGATGACCGAAGCTCCTAAAATTCTACTCCTCTCAGCAGAGATCAACCTTCCCCAGCGGAATCTTCCTCAACAACAGGTACACAAGCTCTCGCTAAGGAATCTCTTATGCGATCGACACTCCTTCAGATGGCATCTTAAGCCCATCCCCTCGTCAGCAATTTCCAAATGGCATCTGTAAGCCCATTCCCGATATCGCAAGAAAATTACCACATCATGTGAGTGCAAATTTCTGGGCACTCTAGTGTTCAATCATCTTCGACCTTCAGATCACAAAAGGCAGACGAGCCAATCTAAATCTTCAGGTTTAAGAAGATTGAACAGGGGCAGCTGTTGTACCCCAAAATTTGCCCTCTTTTCATACACGCATATTATTGGTTTTATGGTTATGGAATAAAGGTATATTTATCAAGCTTCTTCAGGTTACAAGTGACGTTTATTTCGTCAATGGATATTCTCAGAGTATTTTCCGTGCTGAAGATCGGTTCGCCGTTTTGCAACGATTCGGGGTTCAAAGATTCACAAGTCCAACCCGGCGCGTCATATTCAGATGTTCTTTCGCCAAGATATCTCTGATAACATATTCTCAAATTCAGGTTGAGCTCAAGAGTCAATTCTTTAAAGATGGTATCCGAATGTGTGAGTTTTCTCGAAGAAATATGGTGAAAAAGTGTGCTGAAAGTGCAGTTTTTACGCGCTAAAAAATTCATAACTTGAAGATCGTGGCTCGTTTTGAACCTGTTCCGGTGGCCAAAATTCCATCTTGACGTCATCTATGTTTTCAACTCTCACGGATGGAAGCCAATTTCGATCAGAAGATCTTCAAAAATGCGGATTTATCAAGTATTTTTGTACAGAAAATTTGTGACAGAAATTTATTTGCGTCATGTTCAGAAAATCATAACTTGGTCGATTTTCATCGTATAGAGCTGGTTCCGGCGCCCAAAATTCACAAATTGAGTTGGCTACATTTTCACAAGAGGTATCGAGTTTGAACAGTATTCAAAAGGCCTTTGTTTTTTGCTCAGAGTGCGTGTGACGCGCCAAAAATCCTGAATGCTGAATATTATTTCATCTGAGCCGAAACTTTGAAATATCATAACTCAGACAATTTTTATCGGATTGGGCTCATCTTTTTACACAAGGTCACTGACTCAGAGATCTAAAACTTTGCTTCAAAAGTCGAGACCGAATTATGCTCCGATTAATACCAGTTTTTTATTGAAGAATGTGTCAGAGTCGACACTAGAGCCCAAAATAAGTTTGTTTGAGATGAAACTTCAAAAATTCATAACTAATTCACCGTTTATCCGGTTGAGCTCATTTTCGGAAAGGAGTTAGTTCTCGATGTCGGCTACATTTTGTTTTCACATTTCAACTTCAAAAATTGCACTTAAGCCCCTACGATTTATCCTGGAACGTGACGAACTCAAGTGAACATTGGAGGCCCAATTGCACATTCAAAGCCCATTTTTTTCTCTCTAATTTCTATTATATAATCCCATTCTTTTACACAAACAAAAGGAGAAAAAAAAGCTTTTTCCACAACGCTATCAAAATATCAAATTCTTTCAAAAACCCTAAAACCTTGAAATCCTTATTACAAATCTCCATCTCACTACAAACAAGTCATCCATGTTACAAACCAACATCTCACTACTTCTCCAGTAAGGGTAATGCTGGCTTGATCTCCATGATCAAAAGGGGATAAAAGCATTCATATCACTACTTCTCCAGTAAGGGTAAGGCTGATTTGATCTCCATGATCAAAAGTGTATAATCATTCATACATGCCATATCGGTTTTAACATTAAATTTTTTCATATATTGGTATTATTTGTATTTCATAATATATAGTAATTTATTTAATGTGTTCATGAGATTCAATACTGCAGATTTAGACAGGATCCTATGCAGGTTCATTACAGAACGTTGAGGCCAAAACACAAATGGCCAAAACAGAACAACTTACACATGATACCAATACGTGGCGAGGCAGACATTCTGAGAAGGTTAAGGAACGTTGAGGCCAAAACAAAAATGGCCAAAACAGAACAGCCAACACACGACATCAATACATGGCGAGGCAGACATCCTGAGAAGGTTAAGGGCGTGGATTCAATAACCACCCCTATTGGTTTTGATTTTCTTCCTTTCTATTTATCCGTTTACCTATTTTTATTCTTCATGTTTAAAATCTTTTTTCATAAAACTTAACATTTTTCACAAACCTTTGATTTTTTATAATAAACTCGAATAATTAATTTTAGGTTTTAATTTAATTTTAGGTAACTTTAATTATTTTGTAAATAAATTAAAATTAATTAGAACAATTAGGATTTTGTTTCTAACTTAATTCTATTTTCTTTTTTCTTAAAATAACAAAACACAAAAATAGGTCATTTAATTATTTTTTTTTAAACTAATTTAATTACTAATTAATTTTGTATTTAATTTTAAAACCTAAATTCTTTTCTTTAAAAAATATTAAAAACAACAAAAACAGTTTTTCTTTTGATTAGGTTAGAAGGGTCAAAACCCTAATTTTCTCCCGATCTAAATTTCATCGCGCGTGTTATTATTATTTTTATCCCATTATTGTAACTGCTCACAAGGTGTAATAGTTTTAACTAGGACTTTTAGTTTTCATTTATCGCTTTATTCTTTACTTTTCAAATGGTTTGATTTTGGCTATGTAAATACCCGAAGCCTTGTAATAGCTTAGTTTAAATTCCGCACTTTAATTTCTGCAAATATTTAACTATTAGATGTTTGATAACAGGGTTTGCATGACAAGAATGTATGTCTAATTTTAAAACAGTTAGATCACCCTAAATGTGTAAAGATAAAATAATCTGAAATTGAATCACTCGCACATGCGCACTCCTAGGGTACACTCCCACTTGGTTGCCTTCGTTAAAACGGTCATTGAGTATAGGTCGTTTTAGTGGCCGTCCTCTCGTCTAAAAGATCATAGTTTCCTCGGAAAGGTTGCCTCAGATATTGTTGCCTCGAATAATTGATCTAAGATATTAGGGTTATTACTAAGACATCCTAACATTACTTTAGTGACCGTATGTCCCTCTTTCGAATTGACCCTCAAAACTCCAACAATGGTGTTACCTACTCACTAATAGTGGGATAACATTGTCTAAAGGTAACAAGCATAGAACGATTCTTTTTTCTAGTAGGTAGATTAGTTCTTAGATACTTGCTCATCCAAAACAAAACTTTTTTCACACTTACACTCTTTTACAAACAAGTTTTCAAAAACACTTCATTACACTCTTGAAGACAGACGCAAGAGTTAAATCGAAGTTAAAACAAAAACTTTTTCAAAACCCACAAACACAAAGAAAACAATTTTGAAAATGATGAGCAAGTACCTAAGAGCCCGTAGATAACTACGGATAGAAAGGGTGCTAATACCTTCCCTTTCTATAAATCTACCCCCCGTACTCAGAAATATCTCGAAAAAGGAATTTTTCTGTGTTTTTTTCCTTTCCTTGTTGGATAAAATAAAAGACGGCGACGACTCTTGCTTACCGCGACATTTTGCGAATACAAATGCAAAACGCAAACCAGCATTTCAAAAACAGCCAGTTCTTCCACTGTATCACACTATGCAAATGCATGTGGTACCATTGGAGCAGAACTCCCATCTTAAAAATTGCCAATTAATTGAGGCATCAACAAGGCATAAGCCTTCATCTCAATATTCGCCAATACAGGCCATCTAAATGAGCATAAGCTCCATCTCAAAAATGCAATGTATGCGACACAATCATGAATGTAATAACAACACCATAATTGACAACATCTCAATACAACATCATCTTCGGCCAAAAGCCTACATCTTAAAAGCATCTCAACATCTTTTCATCAACATCATTTATCATCATAAATAATCAAACATCATTTATACATCATAATTCATCAAAACAAACTCTCATTAACATCATCTCATCAACAACTCAGTCGTACAGTAATACGACAGTAACTCATTAATTTCACAATATTGGTCATAAGCCTATATAAGATATTGCCTATAATTAGTTACTCAACTAAGGCTTACTTATAAATCACCAAATCTATACATACTACTATTCTGTAATATTACATCATTATTATCATCAATCCTACTGTTACAAACCAGACCGTACTCTATAAACGTTTCATCCTCATCATTCTCCACAAAAACCAACATAACGATTATCGCGGGAACTAATCTGATATCTAACTTGGATACTAGGATTATCCTTACTATTCTTCATTTTAATCCTTAATAATGAAGTTCATTGTGTTAGCCATTCAACGCTTCGAACGGTACCTCAAACGGAGTCCGAAAACTCAAGTTACAACATTCTCAAACTGATTCTGCCAAAAACCAGACAACATGGATCGACGCATAACTCCTTGGATCGTCGCGTACTGCACTGAACTCGCAACATGAGTCGACACATCCTCTCTTATATCGACTCATACTGAGTCTACCACACAACATGTATCGACACATGCTCCTACGTATCGACTCATCCTGAGTCTAAAAGTCCTCATGTATTGATGCAAGACTCCTTCGTGTCGACTCATCCTGAGTCTAAATACCTGCTTGTATCGACACATACCATTTAGGGTCGACGCATACTGCTCTGTCATGCATAATTTCTGTGATTTTCTCTGCATTTTCACTACGGGTTCCATACTTTAAGCCCTAAAAACCTAATCTAATCATAGATAATCATCACTTACAGTTATCCTATAATTCTACATCAAATAAACAACATCGGAACATCATCATTCATCTTTCAATCATCAATTCTCATTATACAACAACATATACATTCAATTCATGAATAAAACAACACTCTCACATCTAATCCCACATACCAATTATCATGAACCCTATTATAGAGTAAGAACCCCACCCTTACCTTGGATTGATGGTTGCTCTATAACTTCCGGTCGAATCCTTGTTCTGCCGTTTTTCCTCTTTTTCCAGCAGCTTCACGTTCTTCTTTCCAACCCTTATTCTTATACTGTTTCTTCTTTTTTATTCTTTCTAACAATAATAAAATAACCTATTATTCTATTTATTCCTCAATGGGCTCAAAACTAATACACCCCTTTATTATTTTTATTCCTTTAAAACAAGCCCACATCAAATAATATTCTACTTCTAATATTATTTCACCACTTAATAAAATACTTAAATCCAATTAATCACAACACATCTTCACAAATATTCCAAAAATAATTTAATTAAATAATTAATTAAATTACGGGAGTTACACTTATGACCGGATCGTGGGGAGGTTTATCAAAATAAACTGAGACCATTTTGTGGCTTATGACCATGATCGTGGGGAGGTTTATTAGAAGAAATTGTTACCATTCTTGGAGAAATCCAGAAGTTGGTAAAGTTTATTACCCTTTTCAGGTGGAATATCTTGGTAAAAGAAGGAGTTGAGACCCGTTCTAGGTAGAATGCTAGAATTTTCAGAAACTCGTTATTGTTAATGCAGATCCTACCTTCAGTGCAAGTGTAGTTTCACCTTTAGTAAACGTTGGTGTTATTCTTTGATCTCAACCTTCAATGGAAGTTGGTAGTTTAACCTTCAGTAAACGTTGGTGTTATTCTTTGATCACTACCTTCAGTGGAAGCTGGTAGTTCACCTTTAGTAAATGTCGGTGTATCTTTTCTTTATCTACCTTCAATAAAAGTCGGTATTGTTCTATGTTTATTCTACCTTCATCTATTGAGTTGGTAGTTCACAGTTATCTATCGATCGTTGTTATCCATTGCTTTTTCCTCATTTTATTGAGTTGATGTTATTTTGTCTCCTCTTTGGGCTTTATCCCAATAAAGTTGAGTCTTCTTTTCCCAAGTGGAGTTGATTTGTCTCTAATGGATTCATATTTCTATCCCTAGAGTTATGTTGTTCCTCAGAGATTTATTTTCCTGGTCGAACTCTTTTTTTTAGTGTGTTGATTTTATTTTTGCTTCCTCATTGTGTCTTGCTCACCTGCATGAAGTTTATCTTTTACATTCACAATCATGAGCATTGCATGGCATCTTAGGGCCAAAATTAGGGTTGGTTTTATATTTAAGTATCTTCAATCGCGTCAAGACTAATATTTTAACCTTCGTATCTCCGGATAGAAGACGCTTAAATAAGTTCAGCTATTATACCCCAATTTTTGCCCCTAAGATCATATGTCGTCTATAAGCATCACACATATTTTTCTTGGCAAAACTCTGTGGCTACCTTGAGCTTTTCTCCTTCAATTTTATAGGCCCGAGTCTCATCTAAGGTGGATTATGGTTTTATGTTCATGCTCGTTGAGAACTTTTTTTCTCATCTTTACTCAAGCTACAAGGTTATCTCAAGATGTGTTCGGAGAAGAAGGGTCATGGTTTCCTTATCCGTGGGGCTTTGAGTTTGGTAATGACCAATATTTGAAGATAAAGTGGAATTTTGCTTCATTATAAGGTATTTCTTGGGCATACTTCTGGACCTGGTTTTGTATTCATCTTCAAGGTTTCCCTCAAGGAATTTGTTCAAAGATCACTGGTCATCCAGCTAAAACATCTTATGCGAGATGATTCAAAGCGATTTGACCTAAAAGTCAACATTTCAAAGTTCAAGTTCAAAAGGTTATAACTTCTTCGATATTCAATATTTTTAGTGATTCTTTGGGCACTTGGATCCTTTTGACGTCTTCTCCAACTTATCTTTACAAGTCAAGGACTACTTGTGAGTGTAATATCATCAAAATTTTGATGCTTTAGATGTCACTTTGCAGATTTGACCTGATTTCAAGAAAAAAAATTTGTCCAACTTTCAAGGATTGTAACTTCCTCAATTGTCTACCTGTACATCATATGTGTCGACGAATACTTAATTTTTATGTTTCATATGTCGACCTGTATAGGTTTATGCGTCGATCAAACAGAAACAGAGGCTACATGCTTTAAAACGCTAGTAAATGTGTCGACCTGAAAAATGGATGTGTCGACACATAAAATAAGAATTTATGAAATTTCAGAAAATATTCCGTATGTGTCAATCTATGCAATGTATATTTTGACCTGAAACTTACAGAAGCTACAGACTTTAAAAAATGGGTTACATATGTCGACCTGAAATACGATGTGTCGACACATGCAGTAGAAATTTATGCAGAAACTTATTTCTAATGACTTGGATCAATTTCAAAAAGCATTTTAATGATTCCTAAGACCTCTAATGAAGAGGAGTGCTACTAGACAAAAGGATATTACCCAATATACCAAGGCACTCACTTTTCCCACTTTGACATCATGCAAAACCTTTGATGGCGAAGTTGTTTGACTATGCTGATTAGTTTCTCTTCCTCGCCTTGTTATTTGTAGTTCTTCCATTTGTAATCCATTTTTAATATTACTAATTAAATAATTTCCTTTTATTTATCTTCAATATTCTCTTATCCTATTATTTTTGAATGATGACAAAAGGGGATACAAAAAAATGCATATGATTTTGATATTTCTTTATCTCATCATAGAACCCAAACATGCTTTTTTTCATGTGGGAGATTTATTATTCAGGCAATATCATTTTGCACTGAGAGATATTTTTCTTGTTGACTCTGATAATATATAAGTAAAAATGGATCTATGATAACTAGGTGAGTATCTATTATCACTCTAATTGAAATTTTCTGGAATATAAAAAATTTCTAAGTCTTAATCTCAAGGGGAACTTACAAATCTCACTCTGAATAAGCCAAATTTTTTTGATGATCTTATTCTCGAGGGGGAGCTTACAAACCTCACTCTGATGTTTTATATTTTTTTTATCAAAGTAAAAATTATTCATCAAAATGCAGAGATTTGTCATCATTAAAATGGGTGAGGTTTTTGAACAAGTTTGATTCTGCAACTATCTTTGAATTTGATGATAACAAAGCATATAATGTATAGAGAATAATTTTTTACTCTAATAGTTTCGTTAAGTGTGCAAATTCTGATAAACAGACTCTGCACTCTAGACTAGCAAGTTTTGGACTCTGATCTAGCAAATTATAAACTCTGAACTAGTGAAATAATGGACTATGAACAAGCAAACTTTGAACTCCGAACATCAAATGCACTATGAGCAAATAGATAATACAAACAGGAAGATTACAAACCACACTCTGAAGAAGCCAATAAAATTTTGATAATCTTATTCTCGGGGGGAGCTTATAAACCCCACTCTTATGTTTTATATATTATGTATCAAAGTAAGAATTATTCATCAAAATGCATGGATTTGTCATCATTAAAAGGGATATTTTTGGAACAAGTTTGGTTCTGCAACTATCCTTGAATTTTGATGATAACAAAGCATACAATAAACAAAGAAATTTTTTATACTCTAATAGTTTTGTTAATGTGCAGATTATGATAAACAAACTCTAGACTATGGACTAGCAAGTTCTGGACTCTAATCTAGCAAGTTTTGAACTCTGAACTAGTGAATTCTGAACTCTGAACAAGCAAACTTTAAACTCCGGACATCAAACACACTATGAACAAATAGAGAATACAAAGGACTATTTACAACGAAAATTTAGCATATGATTTTCCATGTCAACTTTTATGAAAAAATCTTATCCATAATGACTCTGATATTTCAAGACTTTGAAGTCTCACTCTCTCCAAGTTTTAAAGACTGGCTTTGAACTCTGATCAAACTTCATCACGTCTTATTCGAAGCCTCTAGTTCAAGAGGATAATTTCTGAAAGAAGATATTGAGGAAATAGTATAAATAGTACAATATCAAATATCCTTTCCACTACCTTACAAATCAGGATAATGACTATACTATTGTACTCACGTTTTTCCACTTGTCCCATCCTCTCTCCCACTATGCTGCAAGTGCCACTCTACTATGGTATAATCAAGAATCTTCATGCAAGCTATCATATTAAAGATATTCCAACTTCACCCTCCAACGAACCTATTCATCATCTATATAAAGAGGTCTTTGAAGTGTTAACAAAAGAAGAAGAAGAAAGAAGCACTGTGAACGAAAAACTGAGAAACTATACAAAAAAGAAAACGATTGTTACTTTAAAGTTTTATATCTTTCATTATTTGTTAGAAAATCTTGTTTTGCACTAAACTGTGTGTATCAGCTCACTTAAAAGAAACTTCATAAAGACAATATTGTATTCTTAACCTTTGGTTAATTTCCTTGAGGGACTAAGATATAGTGAGAATCTTTGAGAAGACTTTGATTGCGTATCATTGAGTTTGTAATCAAAGTTTTGATTAGTATATTAAGTCTTTAATAATAAGACGAAATCACCTTGGCGAGTGAATTAGACTAATTGAGTTAAAGAGGAACCAAGATAAAAATACGTGTATTCTTTTATCATTGTTGTATTGATGTTGTTTGTTCTTGGGTGGAAAAAAAAGTTGTATTCTAGAAACCCAATTGAAACCCCAATTTCTTGTGTTTCTTTGATCCTTCAAACTCTACACCGCCCAAAGGATGAGTTGTGAAATCATTAAACTCTTGCAGATATATGCCTTTGTAAGGAAATACTCTTCCTTTATCTAATTCCAATTTGTTTAAAAGATTGATGTACCTGATGTCACATGAACTTCCCTCGTTAATTAGAATTCATAATACTTTATGATTCACTACTTTAGCCATTGTCACTAACAAAAGTATTTTGTTGGAGACACCATTCACTTTTTCTATATCTTGGAACCCTAGGATTGGTCTTTCCTATTTCAGTTCTTCCTTTTCACCATTCCTCTTCCATCTTGAGGTAGTTCTCTTTGCAGATCTCTTAATCGACTCTTTTATGAAGGATAGTCCTTCGGTAATCGAGGAAATAATAGGAGGTGGAAACATGACCGAGGTTGAAATCAGCGTGGTGATTCCAATCGCAGGATTGTCGTTATGACACAAGGCAATCTGAGTTAATCTAGATGTTTCCATTATCTGTTGAGGAAATTATTGGCAATTAGGTTGATTGATAGAGTGGTTACGACGACATAACGAATAATACCTGATGAATTCGACGTGGAAGTTTTTGAGAATCAGAAGACGATTCCTACAGGCGGTGCCACTATTTTAGAGTGGAACAGAAGATTTATATCGTGTTGATGCAAAACACTCTGATATTGCGATACTGATTTTCAATATGATGAAACGGAGGCATGTCTCCAAGGTTAGCACTCAAATGCTTAAGTTAGTAAAGTCAAAGAGGTGAATAATAATGTGTAGACAAATTTATATATTGTTGACAGTTCAAACTCTCGATTAACATTGCGTAGAGTGCAAAAGACTATTTGATTTAATCTAACAACTAATGATAAACAAATGACATCAAACCTAGTTTGCAACTTTATGACGAAAATTCACCAATCTATCAATCTTTGTTCATCAATCTTTTGTGAAGATGTTATAGATTTGAGCTTTAGCGTTGGGCTAGTCTTATTGGATTCAAATCACATATTTTTTTATGATAAACAATATAATAAATTGTAAAATAGTTTTACACCATCAATAAATCATGACCGTGTAAAATATTTTACATTAACAATCCATAACAATTATTCTTCAATATAATATTATGTCATCCTATTTCATTTCATCTACTACATATCCTAAAATAAAAAAGATGGTAAATATTATAAATATAAATTAAACAAAAATTATTTTTAAATTTATTATATATATATATATATATATATATATATATATATATATATATATATATATATATATATATATATATATATATATATATATATATATATATATATATATATATATATATATATATATATATATATATATATATATATATATATATATATATATATATATATATATATATATATATATATATATATATATATATATATGTGTATATATATAACTAATTTAGATTTATTAAATAACTAGTATATATTAAATTAATTTTATAAGTCAAAGTTGTTTAATAAATTTAAAATATTTTTCTATTATAAAAATCAGAGAGTATTAATTTTATGTTCACACACCTAATAATATCTAACAGCATGAGAATTATTTCGTAATTCTGTTAAAATTTTCGGTTAGCTGTAAGCCAGTAAGATTATTTTACCGGTGCAAGTGTATCTTCATTAGACTTCAACTAAATATATGAACAGTCCGTTGTACAGATTTATTTAAATCTTTATTTTAAATATTTTATTAAATATAGTTATATATAATTTATACTCATAATAATAATAAAATAATTAATAAATGCTTTTGTTACGAAGGAGACAAAGCGCAACCGGGGGCGGCCGCCAAAAACTTCGGTGCCGACGACGACGCTGAATCATTCATCACCACAGATGCAGAAAGAGATTCCGCTAACAAAGAATGAGACATCTACAACATCAACCACAGAAGTAATTGAAGAGAAAGATAGTTCTGCAGCAACCCTAGATTATGCAGAGACAAACTCATCAGTAGCTCAGAATCGAAAGTTATGGGTTGACGTTCTAACGGAGAATAGGAATAAAGCGAAGGGATTGGAAATGAAGTATATAGCCCCCACAGTTATTGATGGTAGAGTGGAAATCGAAATAGATGAGGAGGATGCTAACCGCGAAGCCCAGCACTGGAGAAATTCTCTCATCATGTACGTTCTGGGAGAAGACCTAAGTATGCATTCGATGAAGAACTACATGACAAAAGTCTGGAACTACGTTCAGCTTCCCAACATTTTCTACCATGACGAAGGGTATTTCATACTCCGGTTCAATTCTAGTGAGGCGATGGAATCTGTTTTAATGAAGGGGCCATACACTTTCAGAGGTATGCCAATGATTCTGAAAGAGTGGAGAACAGGATTCAATCTCAAGAAAGACATGATGAGAACTATTCCTATCTGGGTGAAATTTCCCCTGCCGCCCTTTCACCTTTGGGGGAAGTCAAACCTAAGTATGTTAGCAAGTGCTATTGGAATCCTTATAGTGACTGACGAATGTACTGCTAGCAAATTGCGTGTGTCCTATGCAAGAGTTCTAATCGAGGTTGATATCACTCAAAAACTTGTAGAGGAAATTAGCATCAAGAATAAGGAGGGCAACTATGTAATCCAAACAATAGAATATGAATGGAGGCCCAAATTTTGTGATAAGTGCCAAGCAATGGGACATAGCTGTGAAAGTGGAGCAAGGAAAAATGAATGGAAACCAAAGAAACAACCAACAGCTACAGCCAAAAGTAATGAAACAGAAGCCACAACTGTCTTGAACACAACAACTCCTAAAGTTGAGAAGACAACTGAAGCTGTGTCTCCCCCTAATAGGAGTAGGACTGATAGTAAGCCAACTGATGAAGGAAAATGGACTGAGCTGAGTAAACAAGGCAGAGTCAGAGGACAACTAGGTGGACATGTTGGAGCTTCAACAACAATCCACTGTGAGAATGGCTATGGGGTACTAGGGGGCTTGAATGAGCCTCTAGTAGCTTTTGACAGAGGACCATGTTAGTCTCCTGGAATGTAAGGGGGCTCAACAAGGTTGGGAAGATAAAAGAGATTAGCTTCCTTCTCTTAGATCTCCAACCAACTATAAGTATACTGATCGAAACCAGAGTAAAAGAGAACAAAGCCCAGAAAATTAGAGAGAAACTCAATCTGAATAGATCCTTTATGGACAATTACTTGGCCCATCCAAATGGTCGAATCTGGATCCTCTGGGATGATACAAAGGTGGACCTGAAGTTGAGTAACATGTCAAGTCAGCATCTGCATTGTGGCATCTACACTGTCACAGGTGAATTCCTCTTTTGGCTAACTGCTATTTATACTCACAATCAATTAGACATGAGGAGGACTCTTTGGAAGAAGATGGATAATATCCATAATAATCAAGTTGGTCCTTGGTGTGCAATAGGTGATTTCAACAATGTGGTCACTGCTCGGGACAAAATTGGAGGCAAAATGGTGAGTGATTATGAATATGTGGATCTTGCTAATATGATGAATAAGACAGAGCTTTATGAAATGGACAGTGTGGGGGATCACTTCACATGGTCTAATAAGCATGCCAATGGTACTATTTACTCCAGGATTGATAGGGCAATATGCAATGCTGACTGGTTCTTGCGTTTTCCTGATCACTTGCTGAGTATATTGCCCTCTAATGTATCTGATCACTCAATGCTCCATATCAGTCGTCCGATTGATACTAAGAGGAAGAACCACTTTAAATTTAATAACTATCTCCTCGACATTAATGGTTTTCAAGAGATGGTGAAGGAATCCTGGGATAAACCTGCACGGGGGATCCAATGCAAGTTTTGTGGTACAAGTTCCAAAGGCTAAAGGAAGCTGTCAAGAAATTCAGCAAACAGGCAGGCAATATGAAGCAGAGGTTATTAATAGCCAGGGAGAAGTTACATAAAGCTCAAAAAGATCTTATCAATAACAGGCAGGATAGTAGGGTGATTGAGCAAATCAAAACTTTCACTGATGATGTTATTAAACTCCATGAGCATGAAGAGAGTAGATTAATTCAAAGGGCGAAGATTGATTGGATCAAAAAAGGTGATGGCAATAACAAGTTCTTCTTTGCACACATGAAAGCTAGGCATCATAGGAACTACATCAAATTCCTTCAGAAATAGGATGGTGAAGTTATAACAGGGCACAATAATATTGAAAAAGAGATCATGAAATTCTACCTTAGTCTAATGGGAGATAAACCTAGTCGTGTCAAGCATATTGATGTGGAAGCAATGAGGGAGGGCAACCAAATTCCGTATGACCAAAAAAGTTTCCTTGTGAGAAGTATTTCTATGAAGGAGATTGAAGAAGCTCTGAAGGATATTGGCGATAATAAATCCCCAAGTATAAATGGATTTACTGCAAAGTTCTTCAAGAACTACTGGGATATTCTTAAGCTGGATGTCATTACTGCAGTCAAGGAATTCTTCAGATCAGGAATTATTCTTAGTAAGTTTAACAGAACTCTGGTCACCCTGATTCGTAAAGGAGACAGTGCTACTGGCATTAAGGATTTTCGACCAATTTCTGGTTGCACTGTTTTTCTCAAGATCATCTCGAAAATCTTCACTACGAGATTGAAAAACATCTTGCCGTCCATTATTAACAAGAATCAGGTTGCATTTGTATCTGGCCAAGATATCCATAACCATATCCATTTAGCTTATGAACTTGTTAAAGGCTATGAGAGGAAAAATGGTACCCCAAGGTGCATGATACAAATCGATTTACAGAAAGCGTACGACATGGTTGACTGGGGAGCTTTAGAGAAAGTTATGAAGGGATTGGGTTTTCCTAACAGATTTGTCCTTTGGATTCCTAACCTAGTTTCCACTGTACATATTCCTTTAACATCAATGGCTAAATTTTTAAAACTCTGCAGGCGAAAAGAGGTATAAGACATGGCGATCCTATCCCCCCTCTCCTGTTTGTTATTATGATTGAATATCTTGATAGGGGCTTGGTGAAAATGCAAAAAAACTCTGACTTTAACCACCACGCAAAATGTGAAAAGATGGCTTTGACTAACCTTGCATTTGCGGATGATATCCTCCTATTCAGCAGGGACGATAAGGTGTATGTTGATATTCTTATGACAGCTTTCAAGAACTTTTCCCAATCCACAGGCCTCATCTTTAATCCCAGGAAATGCAACATTTTCTTTGGCTGTGTGGAGTTAGAAGAGAGAGCCAGAATCAGTGCAAGTACTGGTTTTGCAGAAGGTTGTTTTCCGTTTCGTTATCTAGGTGTCCCTCTCAGCAGCAAAAAGCTAAGTATTCTGCACTACCTCCCCTTGGTTGGTAAAATTATAGGTCGCATCCGCCATTGGTCCACAAAATTGCTTAGCTATGCAGGTAGAATCCAGTTAGTGAAAAGCATTGTCTGTTCAATCACTCAATTCTGGATGTTCAACTTCCCTCTTCCTAAAGCTGTGCTTAAAAGGATTGATATTGTCTGCAGAACTTTTATTTGGACTGGTAAGACTGATGCGAGTAATAAGAGCCATGTCGCCTGGAAGAAAGTGTGCAGGCCTTGCAAGCAAGGAGGCTTAGGGCTAAAAAACCTAACCGTTTGGAACCAAGTTACCCTGCTTAAGTGCCTTTGGAATATCTGCAATAAGAGTGATAGCCTTTGGGTCAAATGGATTCATAAGGTGTACTTGAAAGATCGTGAAGTCATGGATGCTGTTGTGGGGCAGAATTGGACGTGGACAATGAGGAAAATTATGAACCAAAGGAGCTTGGTTACTTTAATTCAACGGCATTGGGACCATATGCTCCTTCATCAGAAGTTTTCCATGAAAGCTGTTTATAAATTGTTGATTGATGATTCAAACAGGGTTACATGGAGCAACTTACTTATGCATAACCTTGCAAGACCTAAGGAAAAATTCACTATGTGGCTTTTGTGTCATGGTAATCTCCCAACGAAGGACAAACTCTTTCGATTTGGAATTATTCAGGAGAGTATTTGCAATTTGTGTGGCTTGGAGGAAGAAAATGCCAATCATGTTTTCTTTGCCTGCTCGAAAACTATAGGTGCTTGGCGGGCCATTTTAACGTGGCTGGGGATCAATCATAATTCGCTGCATTGGTCGGATGAATTGAATTGGATTTTGGCTAACACTAAAGGAAAAGGCTGGCGGGCGACTGTGCTTAAAACTGCTTTTACTGAAGCCATTCACGAGACGTGGATTTTTAGAAATTCTGTAATTTTTGCTAGTACTACTTATAGGAACAACTTAGTAGAGAATATCATAGATTGTATAGTGTATAGATGTTGGGGAAATAAGAAACTTAGGCCAAATATTACTAAATTGATGACTTAGCCTTTTTGTAGATGTTGATGGCTTAATCTATATGGGATTGTCTTGGTTGCTATTGCCGTTTTGAATTAATATACAATTATTTTGGTTCAATAAAATAAAATAAAATAATTGATTCTTTTTTAAACATTAAACAATTATCATCAATTTATCAAAAAATTCATTAAATAAGTCTCACATGTTTTCAAATGGCCAACTCCAATTTAAATATACACTAATTTCTTTCACACACACAATTACTTTTTCTTTTTTATTATATACAAAATATTTTTATCTCACACATTTCATATTTTGTGGTCTACCACTCTATTTACATTATATTTAAAACTGAATAATCAATACAAAAAATATACTATATAAAATACTTATTATAATATATAATACAATTGAAATCTTATAAATATTGAAAAAAATACTATTATTCTTCTAATACAATGCTATAATACTATTTAATCCCTTCAACTTAAATTTTAGGTGCCATGCATATTGAAATGTGATGATAGGAGAAGTGAGATATAATAAGATATGTATATAACGAATTTATGTAATTTATTTTTTTATTAATTATTATTGAATGAAAAATAAAAATATATGTTTTTTAATTCAACAAATAAAAAATTAAAGAAATCATAAATAAAATAATAAATAGTGGCTAGTCAACAATAAAGAAAAAGAGATAATATTTTTAATTAGTAAAATTTTCAAATAATATAATATTTAATCAATACTGTCAAAAAATATCTTATATATTTTATTTAATGATATAAATTTTTTTTATACAGTTCAAATATTTCTTTTAAAATAAGTATCAAATATTTTTTTAAATAGTTTTTTTAATTCTATACAATAAAATATTTTAGAGTAAAAGATATTTTACCCAATTTCTTAACAAAACAAACACAAAATTAAGTTTAAAATATAATAATGTTCAATACAATCAACTTAAATAGTGAATAAAAATCTTAAATATAGGAATTTTTTGTTTTGAATAATCATGTATTAAAAAAAAATCGCAAATAACCACGTTTCGGAAAAAAATTACGCAAATAACCATGTTTCAGATGACTCCCCAAAGGAGGAGTCATCTCACTTGGCGCCTACACCCATTATTTAAGGGGATGCGCCATCTCACTTGGCGCCTAGGTGCTTAGGGCATGCCCTAAGTCAAGTGAGATGACGCCTTAGTGCAATTCTAGGGCAAATTTCGCGTTTTTTTTCCAGTCCGGTGCGTTGCGTATTCGATACAGGATCAACAAAATTAACTTTTTATTTAAAAAAATTATTACACCCATATGTATTACATTAAAAAAACAGATAAAAAAAAACAGATAAATCAGTGATCCTCCGGAACCCGGTAATGACCCCCGGTTCCGCATCCCCGTCCTCGCCTTTCCCGTGCTGGGTTTCGTCGCGTTTCCTGCTGTGGCAGGGTCGATGGCCCAGCGAAGTCAATGCGTTCCGGATCCATGAAATCAGTCAGATCTCCATATCTAGAAGATCCGCTTTGGTACAGTCGGTTACCCATACCCTTAAAGTTTGGTCGTGTTGGCGGTGGATGGGGTTCCATAATGGGTATGTAGCATTGATCGTCTGAGTACGGGGGATAGAAAGGAAATGGATCTTGGGGTGTTTGGTATTGAGGATGTTGGGTGGTTTGGTGATACTGTGGTTGATGGTAAGTTGGGTCGGTTGGTTCGTAATCTTCCGACATTCCCAGATCAGGGCTAAGGCTGGATGTTGAGGGGCCCATATTGGGATATACAGAAGACTGAAATTGTGTGTGGGGTATGCGGGTGTGTTGGTATTGCGGTTGAGTGTGAGGCATATGGGGGTATTGGTACTGAGGTGGTGATTGTGGTTGGTTGTGGGGCATTTGGCTGTAATTGTGTTGTGGTGGGGATTGTGGTTGGGTGTTTGTGGTTCTGTTTCGTCTGGGGGGTTGGTGGGAGGTTGATGTGTGTTGGGTTTTTTGTTAGGGAAACGAGGGTTGTGCCCATTATGTTCGTGGGTCAACCAAATACCTTGGATGAGACACGTGCATTTCAGGGTTACTAACCGACCTGTACCAAGATAAATACTGATATGTGTGTCGCATATTACCATGATTGAGGAAAACCGGGAATTGCAAGACATGTCGGTGACGCCTCTGCCACATCTTACACCATTCTGGAGCAAAGTCTTTCCAGTTGGTAAGACCCCACTTGGCCTCGACCCTTTTGAGATGCCACGGGGACAAACAAGTCGAATCACTTGGTATCTCTTGATGTATTCCGAACTGCATCTTCACACGGTCGCTGTGGTGCATCTCCACAATATTGAACCGTATGATTGCAGTCTTGGCGCTCCAAATTGCTACATCCTCGGGGTTTGATTTATGGCCCAAACCCAAATATGGTCTCCAGACAAACTACGAAAAAAATTAAATCAGGTTAATGAAAATGTAATATATAAATAATTTAAATGAAGAAAAGTTGAAAGGTACGACGTACATCATCCGGGCCTAGGTGATCCAACAGATTGCGGTATAGTGCGACATTGAATCTTGGATTCTTGCCGTAATCCATACCCCTCACGCAATACCTAAAGGAAATGAAAAACATTTTATTTTTAGCATATATTTGGTGAAGAGATGAATAGTAATAAATGATATAACTTGATGACTTACTTTGTTGCGTACGGGAAAATGAAAGTGTTGTTGTTGACGGGGTTTAAGGACTCCATGCTCCACCAACCCCAGGCTTGTAGTAAAAAAGCGCAGCCATAAAATGTACATTTTTCCTTGACTATATTTTTGCACAAGGAACTGTATAGGTGGGCTAAAACTGCAGAACCCCAACTATACTTTCTTGTTTTTTCAAAATCTCTAAGTAAATGTAAATACATAAAATTTACACTATTTCCCGTACTTTCGGGAAATAAAAAGGTTCCAAATAATATCATTAGATAAGTTCTGGCTTTTACTATCTTGTCTTGCTCGGAGGAATTTTCGTTTAATTCCAAACTTGCATAATGATTTTTAAGCTCAGTGAGTAGTATACCCTGACCTCTCGCACCATCACCTTCAACCATATCCCTTCCCAACAATTCTTCACACTGAGAATTGGGTTGTTGAACCGACCCGTTAACGACCTTACCATCGACAGAGAGACCCAGTAACATGTACACATCCTCTAGCGTGACAGTAAATTCACCTATTGGTAGGTGAAATGTATGGGTCTCTGGTCTCCACCTTTCCAACATTGCAAGAATGAACTTCGAATCAATTGTGCAGTTGGAGATCTTTATAACATGTCTGAAACCTGTGTATTCCAGATATGGTACGATAAATGGGTTGGGAGCCAGGTAGTTGTGAGACCGAATTCTGAATCTTTTGGTATCCTGAGTTAATAATGTAAAAGGTGTAAGATTAAGTAAGATGAACAAAGCATTATCTGAAGTATAAAAAATGTATAACCAAAATAGAAACTTACAAATACGGCAATGTTGTCCCTTGTGCCTCTGTGAGAATCGTCCATTGTGAGAAGAGCCATTGTTGAAAATGCCTGAGATTATGAAAGACTTAGAAAGTGTAAGAGATTATGAAAGACTTTGTAGCAGAGAGTGAGACGATTGTGGGTGTGAGAGAAGTATGTTATGCTCTGTATTTATAGGCAAAAAAATTTCATAGAGTAAGTGAGGTGGTAGCTGGTGCATGCATGCATGATAAGTGTCACTCTTGCAGAGTAGGCGCAGCTAGGTGGCAGCCTTGGAGAAGACATCTCTGCATGCATGTAACACGATTGGACATTAAGGGAGGCGCCATTGGACTTGACGAAAGAGTATAAAAATGAAAGGTGTCGCCATCCCCATTGACAAATAAGAGGTGTCATGGGTTGCAGAGTAGGCGCAAGCTAGGTGACAACCTTGGGGATACCATGCCTGAATGCATGTAACACTATTGGAGGTGATGGGAGGAGCCTTACATGTTACAGAGTAGGTGCAGAGTAGGCGCAACCTAGGTGGCAGCCTTGGGGGTTACATCTCTGCATGCGGTAACACGATTGAACATTAAGGGAGGCACCATTGGACTTGGCGAAAGAGTACAAAAATGAAAGGTGTCGCCATCCCCATTAGCGAATAAGAGGTGTCATGGGTTGCAGAGTAGGCGCAGGCTAGGTGACAGCCTTGGGGATGCCACGCCTGAATGCATCATCTGACCCATACATCATCAACATTATGTCGCTGTCTGTTTTGACTTCCTCCAACTATACATTAGGTCTTCCTATCGCATGTGAGGTTGTTGTTCGTCTTCGCTGGATCCTTCGAATTCCCCCCCCCCCTCCGCAATGTCTCCATCTAGCCATCGCATCAACTCCCGCTTCAGACGCTCTATGGAGTGAATGTGCCAGAATTTCATTTTCATCGCAGGTTTCGTGGCGGAGAAGATAACGTAACCATCTCTGATAAAAATCATGGGCGATGTCATGACGCAAATAACAGAGTAAAAAATAAGAAAACAGTGCGAGAAAGTGTGAGAAATGACGGAGAAACTGACGAATTATTTATAAAAACAGCATTTTGCCCTAGGAGCCAAGTGAGATGGCGCCTCCTCTCACTTTTAAAGTACATGCGCCATCTCACTTGACTAAAAGAGAGAGGAGGCGCCAAGTGAGATGGCGCCTAGGACAAAACCCTAGGTGGAGGCGCCAAGTAAGATGGCTCCTCCTTTGGGGAGTCATCTGAAACATAGTTATTTGCGTAATTTTTTCCGAAACGTGGTTATTTGCAAAAAAAAAATTTAATACCTGGTTATTGTAATTTTTTTTTCTAAATATAGTATAGTATAGTATAATATAATATAATATAATATAATATAATATAATATAATATAATATAATATAATATAATATAATATAATATAATATAATATAATATAAATATGTTAAATATCATAAATTTATTAAAGTAATACTTGGATATCATAAAAATATACTTCTTTTTATATCACTCATGTTTCATTTGAGAACATTTGAATCTCCTACGATATCTATTTGATCTATAATATTAAACAAAAAATAGATAAATATTAATATAATTCTCTTTAATAAAATCAATTTAAAAAATTAATTAAAAATTAAAAATTAACATAATATAAACAACTTTAATATTATAAATTTATTATGATAATATTATTTTTATTCATTAAATTGATTTATATCATATCAATATTAATTAGATTTAAATTAATAATAAATTCAATCACATTTTATTAACAAAATATATACTTTTTATTTAAAATATAAATCCTCTTAATTAAAAAAAAAATAGTAGAAGGACAAGTCCTATCATACTTTATTAAGAAATGAAAGAAAAGATAGAATTAAAGACAAAAATAAAAGAAAATAAATAAAATTTGAAAAGATAAATTATAAATAAAAATTAAATAATGAAAATAAAAAAGGTTCATGAGAAATGAGGAGGGAAATGAATCAATAAAAAATATAATATCAAAGGCTATTAATATTTTATACTATTATTTTTTAAATTTGTTTATATATAATTTTATAAATTATGTACATAAAATATATTATTTAATTAATATATGAAGTATTTGTGGTTTTAAATGATTAAAAGTCACAAATAATTTTTAGTGACAAATAAAATATATTATATATAAGATAAATAAAAAGGACATGAGATTTTAATTATTATATAAAACTTGAAATATATGATAGATTTTTAGATTTTTAATATTTGAAAGATTGTTTTAATAATGATTTTCAATTGGACATTTTTTATATTCGTAATTAAATATTATTATTATTTATAATTATGATATATGAATATTATATTAGTACTATTATTATTATTATTATTATTATTATTAATTATTAATATAGAGTTAATTTAAAAAATAATTTAAAAAAGTGAGTTATTTTTTATAAATAAAAATTTATAAAATAGATGAGAAAAAAAGGTATAATTGAGATATTAGATTTAGATTAAATGAGATTTGATTAAAAATTATTTATTTATTATAATAAAATTGAAGTATTATATTAAATAAATATAATATTTTATTAAATTAAAAATTTTAATATGATTTCACATTGAATTTAAGATTAGAGTTGTGTTCAAAGTTATTTTCATGACAATCTTAAATTTAAATTAAGTAGATAAAAAAAAAATTAACATGCTCTAGCAAAGTCCTAAGAAAAACCTAGAACATTTCCAACCGTACACGTGTCAATAGCAACACAACCCACAACACCGTGTTTCCCCACTCGCGTAAGGTATGAAGGATCTGGCGAAGACGCGAAGGTTCTCTTACAGTAATCAGTTTTAACAAATTCAGTAAGACTTAATCGACAAGTAACTATTCGTTAATTATTAATTAATCAGTTAACCACAGGAGACCCATAGCAGTTTATTGCATTTATATATTAACCCCCGCAAACCAAACGATTTTCTCTCACTTTCTCGGTCAAGAAACATCACCGGAAAAAGAAACAAGATGTGGAATCAACCCTACGGAAAATCCGATTTGGAAAGCGGCGCAAGGCCTCTCTACCCGATGATGCTCGAAAGCCCCGAACTCCGGTGGTCTTTCATCCGAAAAGTCTACGTCATCATCGCCATCCAATTACTCGCCACCATCGCCGTCGGCGCCGTTGTCGTCACCGTTCGTCCCATTTCAACGTTCTTCGCCACTACGAACGCTGGACTCGCTCTTTACATCGTTCTTATATTTGTCCCTTTGATCAGTGAGTTTTCTTTCCCTGAATTTGGTTTGGATTGTAGAATCTAGAAACTTCTTTGTCTTGAGATTTTAGTCTGACTGTTGTTGATTTTTGTATGTGGATTTCAGCGTTGTGCCCTCTTTACTCGTATTATCAGAAGCATCCGGTTAATTACTTTCTCTTAGGGATTTTCACTCTTTCGCTTTCGTTTGTTGTTGGATTGAGTTGTGCTTTCACTAGCGGTAAGATTCTGTTCATTCATTTTCTGTTTCTTTCTTTCTTTCTTTCTTTCTTTCTTGATGTTCATTGTTTTGATTGTTATTCCGATTGAGATGGATTGTGTTTTCTTTATTGTGTATTATTTTTTTTAATCTGTAATAATTTTAGGTAATGTTGTTTAATTCATTGAACTTGGAATTTTTGGATTGGGTGGTTGAAATTTTGGGTTCTACTTGTCATTCTAATTAGGGATAATGAACAAAGCGAAATATTGGTTTAGGAATTACGATTATTCTAACTAGAATTAGGGGTTTAGGGATATATTATAGGTTGTGAGTGTTCAAATATTATAGGTTGAAGGGAGCACTTTCAAGACAAGATTCATTTGAACGAGAATGGTTGTGTTCTGAGATTTGAATTTTGTGATCTGGCATTGTTCGTAAAACTATCAATTGTGTGATAGAACAAATTGGGAAAAAACTAATTTGTAGAGATCTTACTACTAGAAGTAGAAAAAGACTTAGAAAAACTATAAGAAAAGTTATTCAGGAGGATTTTGAATTTGGATCAAGTTGATCCATGTAAACTGATCTCACTTAGTGGAATAAGGCTTGGTGGAATAAGGCTTGGTTGTTGTTGTTGGGGTTTGAATTTCTTGACTTACTATTTTGGCTTGTGCAATTTTGGTTTGCTCAAGTTGCATTTTATCATTGAGAATTGCCAATTTTATGTGGGATTTTGAGCTTCTCCTAATGAGATTTGGTATTATATAGAGAAAGTTATTCTGGAAGCTGCTATATTGACAGCTGTGGTGGTGATAGCTCTGACTCTTTACACATTTTGGGCTGCAAGTAGAGGCTATGATTTCAACTTCCTTGGCCCTTTCTTATTCGGTGCTCTGCTAGTTCTTATGGTCTTTGGGCTGATTCAGGTATTATGATCTTTCAAGACTATTTCTTCATAGGTATTGTTACACTGTTCAATGGTTTTGGTTGAATTCTCATTGTTTATGTCTGCAGGTTTTCTTTCCATTGGGTAAGATATCTACTATGATCTATGGTTGCTTGGCAGCAATTATATTTTGTGGCTACATCCTGTATGATACAGACAACTTGATCAAGAGATACTCCTACGACGAATTTATTTGGGCTTCTGTCTCTTTGTATTTGGATATTATCAACCTTTTCCTGTCTCTGCTCACTATTTTCAGAGCAGCTGAATAGTTGATATCCTTGTTTTTCTCAGTACATATACTAGTTTACTTTGGGGTGGTGGGTGGTTTTTGAAAATGAATTCTTATCTGCTAATAAAAGGCCTCCCAGCTGCCTTTGTTCCTTGTACTGGATTATTGTTGTTAAGGCTGTTAATACATACTAGTAGTTAATTAACGATTTTATTTTGAATTGTAAATACTTCTTTTACATCGTTCATACTTATTTTACATTGTTCTCTTGATTCATGTGTTCTTTATTATGTTGATGTATTATGACTGATGGATTTCTCTGAGTGTGAAAATCAAAGCTATTTCAGATTTGGGGAGGTTGATCCTTTCTGTTGAATTGGAAACATTTTAGAATTTGAAATTTTTTGAAAACAGACTCTGATATAGAAAATGGGATAGTTTTTTTTGAATTTGAAGAAATGGAAAAGGAAATACGATGTCTATTTTTAATATAATAAACTACTTTTTTTAATTAACCTAACTCAAACAGTTAAACAGTTTTATTTAGTACTCTTAAATGTCATTTCAACTATTTAATCATTAGTTATCTAAATTATTTAACCTAATTAAATATTGCATTAAATTTTACAACTGAATAAATATTGCATGAAATTTTACAACTAAATGTAATGTTTTAACGTGTAGCAGCGTCGTTCATCAATATCACAAAATCACACCAAAGGTGGTTGGCGATGATGGACGCCGATCTGGTAACAGCGGAGTCGTGGTTACTCTGAAAATGATGGTCATATTCCAATGATGTTGGATCTGGTATCATCGGTGATTATCGAAGGCCTTTACAGTGCAAAATCCGAAAAAAAGGTTCTCTATTTTGATGTCTCTTTAACTTTTTATGATTTTGTTGTTGCAATTATTCTTTTGTGTTAAGAGGTTGTTTATGTTTTAACTTTTATCGAAAATAAGGTTCTCTATTTTGATATTTCTTTAACTTTTTATGATTTTGTTGTTGCAATTATTCTTTTGTGTTAAGAGGTTGTTTATGTTTTAACTTTTATCAAAAATAAGGTTCTCTATTTTGATATCTCTTTAACTTTTTATGATTTTGTTGTTGCAATTATTCTTTTGTGTTAAGAGGTTGTTTATGTTTTAACTTTTATTAGTTTTAGATGAATTTACTGATTTTTGATAATTTTTGTGGTTTAGGTTTTTGAACTTCTGCAACTGCAAGGGATATCAAGAAGACAATGAAAAGGGAAAGGCGAATTTGTCGAAGTTGGATCTGAGTAGAGTTTTAGGCTTTTGTGTGTGTAGTATTTAGTTTCATGATATTTCATGTTATTGTTCATATTTTAGATTAGTTAGATTAGTATTGAAATTTGTATGATTTCTGATCGTACATGACCAGAAGGAATTGTCAAAATTCACGAGTTTCGTGTCGAACAACAGTTGAAGGTGGAGTGGGGGTACCTGTAAGACACTTTGATGTCAAAGTAAGGTTCAGAGTAGTGCGAACAAGTATGAGAATGAGTATGAAAGAATGAAATACCTGACCGTCTCAAGTGAGAGGGTATTTATAGCCCCTAGTGTTGGGTCAGGTCTCCATCGTTGAACTAGGCAAGCATGTCCAAAATGGAGACTGCTAGGTCCTACGTGTGTAGTGGGGGTGAGCACGCGGTCTCCAACTTGGATGAACTCTCCCGAATTGTCAGGAGGATACGGATGCGGTCTTTTCGGGACCAAGAGGACTCTGTGATATTCGGGTGTGTTGAGAGTCAATCCTACGAGGAGGATGCTCGCGATGTTCTTCTGTCTGTCGTGGGCCTTCCCCTCAGTTATGAGGTCGTTCGGGAGAGCTTGTCTTGGTCGACAAAAAGAGTGGAGGGTGCTCGTGAGGTCCTCCTGGCCGACGATGAATCTCCTCGTAATTTTTGAATTTATCCCTGTACGGCGAAGCCGCATTTTCCCGAAGGGTGAGGTTACTGTCCGACATTGTCGAGGACAGCTCAGTCAGCAAGCCTCTTTGAGCAACATAGTTGGATTGAGTCTCGTATGAAGTTGGGTAAAGTGTAGGTCCTGTCCAGAACAAAAGTCTCCCAAGTCGTTGCTCCTGATGAAGGAGTTATGACTTAAGTCTAACTTCTCCTTACGACGAGCATAATTCAGCCGAGGATCTTTTAGTGCATTGAGGGAGAGGGTCGTTAGGATGCGCAGTTACTCGAGCAGACGTTGGAATTGGTTTGATGGCGAATGTTCCAGTTGTTCTTCGACCGGCGGGGAGAGGAAACCTCACAGGGTATTGGCACGGGGCGTGACCTTTGAGATATTAATGATGGTCTAGAGAGTAGGGGTCATTATTATCTGAGCGGTAGGTGGCGAAGAGAAGGGCGGTCGCTTGGCTGTTTAATGCGATACTTCATATTCCACGTCAGCTCTATATATAGTGTCTGGGGCCTATTTCTCACATTTTAACTTTTCGCTCTCTCCACTTTCTCTCTCGCTTGTACCGTTTCACCACCTTTCCAACGCCAACGTCCCTGTAAGATCCGTCGTGGATTTTCCACTTACTCTGATCAAGTAAGTGTTTTCTGAACTGAATGTTGTTTACGACTGGTTTTATTGATGTTTTTATAGAATTTCGTTATCGGGGTGTAATACAGTGGGAGAACTGACTTGGGTGTTTTGCGTTTGATCGCAAATGTTGCGGTTAGTAAGAGTCGCCATCGACTTTTCTTTTATCCAAAAGAAAAGGTGAAAAAGCACAGAAAAGACCTTTGAGATTTTTCTTGAGTTCGGGGGGTAGATTATGAAAATGGAAGATATTAGCACTCTTTTCATCCATGATTTTCCATGGACTCTTAGTTACTTGCTAGATCACTTGCTTTTGTTTGAAATTGTGCTTTGTGTGGTTTTTGAAAGTATTTTGTAAAGAGACCATTGTTTAGGTAAACTTTGTAATGATTCTCGTTCGTAAGAATGTATACAAAGATGTTGATCTTTTGAAAATGTTTTCAAGTTTGTAAGATGTTTTGAAAGTGTATGTGTTTGTTTTGAAAATAGAAAGGATGTTTTGTTTTGAAATGGAGCAAGTAACTAGGAACATTCTACCTACTCAAAAGTCTTTTATGTTCATTTTCTCTTTCCTTTGACATTGTTATCTTATCATTGATTTGGTAAGTAACCCTATCTTTGGATGTAAACGGGATGAACGTGAGTCATCGTATAACCATGATTAGCAATGTTGCAAGGTATCTTAGCATTCTCTTTTAGGGACTAAGATCATTTGAAAGACAACATAGATAGCATCATCGATGGACTATGATATTATATTTTGCTTGTTTTTGCTAAGATGTCTCATATGTATAATATGGCCATTTTGTAAGGTAACCAAGTGGATTTTATCCTAGGGGTGCTTGTGTGCAAGTGTATGGTTTTTTATGTTTGATTTTATCTTTGATTAGGGTTTTCTAATTGATTAGTTTCAGTCTTTTCATACAAATCCTAATTACTAGCATTTATATATAAAGTGATAAATTGCAGAATTTAAAATTACTACGCTATTACAATATTTTGTGGGAGGGTGTACAAATTACAAATGGGAATTGCAAGAAAATAAAGCCTAATTATTTATTACAACCATATTAAATTTGGATAAATAATGTACAAAAATGAATAAATATACAAGAATGTAAATATAAAGAAAATAGATATTTTATTTAGATTTTTTTAGGAAAAATGAGTTTTATTTTAACTTAAATTACTAAAAGAAAAATAATTAATTAAATTAGTAAAAAGTAAAACCTAAACTTACTAGGAAAAAAATTCAAATAAAAAATCTTAATCTATTAATTAATTAAAAAAAGAAAATAAATTTATAAGAAGAATATTTTTGTCTTAAAAATAATTTATAGTATTATAAAATATTTTTGGTCTTTTTTGATTTTAAAAGAGTATTTTTGAATTGTGAAAGAAATAAATTAAAATCCTAATTTTCTAATTAAAATTACAAATTAATTGGTAAAATAAATAGAGTATGATTAAATAAAATAATTTTTTTATGTAAAAAATAAATAAACTATATCAAAATATAAATCTAATGTTTTTATATTTTTTCTTATTTTTTTAATATTAGATATTTAAGAAAACAAATAAATAAAAATAAAAATAAGAAAATAAAATGGGTCAGGGTGTGAATAGTCAGCAAGGGGGGGTCAGAAGTGAAGAAAAAAACATAAGGTCCAAGGATGAGGTTCAGCGCTGCCAAAAAAAAGTCAGAATGTGTAAAAAATATGAAAAAGGGTTTCACTGGGGCTCGAATCCAAGTCCTTATAATCACAGACGCACGATTCTACCACTGGGGTGACTATACATTTGTTTATTAATATCAAACCATAAATATATATGGTAAACACGTTCCTGAGGCCAACTTCATCTTCAACCTCATGTCTAGCCAGAACCTCTGTATCTTATTCAATTCTCAACAAAAATGAAAAATGTAAACAGGAAACTTGTGGCAAATTTCCTCACGATTTCAGAAATGCAAAGCAATAAAATTATAGATCAAAGACAAACATGAATTTTAATGGCCCTAATCTGAACTCTAAAAATTTCAGAAACTTCAATCTTAAAATTCTCTAAGCTCAGGCAATATAAATGAAAATTATGGACATGGTTAGCTTTAGGGCAATGATATCTACATTTCATTCACAAATAAACCATTAATGATGCATGTATGAAGAGTTCAAAAGTCAGAAAACTTACCTTGCAAGAGGGTATCGTGTTTGGAGTTTGAGTAGCTTTTAGTGAGTTCCAATGATTGGATTAGCTTCCTCAAGTTCCTAGGAAGCTAATGTGATACTTAGCTTGAGCTGAAAGTGCCTGAGGAGTTCTGGAGAAGTCAAGGTGTAAGGTGTTGTTTTTGGAAATGGTGGATGATGATGGAGGTGTTACAGTGGTGCTGTAGGTGTTGGAATTGTTTATATATGTTATTTAGAAGCTTTTGAAAGTAAAAGACCAAGAAACGCACGAGCAAATTTGAAGATTGGATTCAAAACTCATAAATGGCAAGTTTTGAGGTGTTTTTGGTGATTATGTGTTCTTGGTCTTTTTAGGGCTTAAGCATGCGTGAGATTTGTGGAAAATAACTTGTGTATGTATAAGTAAAAGGTCTTGAGTGCTTTGGAGAGTTAGAAATACAAGTTACAAGCTAATTGCTAGGTTACTTGATTTTGAAGAAAAATGGGAAAACAAGTTTCAATGTGTAGTACAAGCATGGGCTGGGTGATTGTAAGTGTTGAGATCAACTTCTCTTGACTTATAAGACATGTATGATCAGAAAAGAACAAGTGCAAGACTCAAGAACAAGTTTTATGCAAAAAGCTACTTTATCAAAATGACATTGTGCACTTTTTCCCCAAAATGGATATAAAGCATGACCTTGCATTGAATGCTTGAATTGATACCTCTAACAACTGCGCAAGAAATTAATTGTGGAGTGACTAACAAGTTTGAGGCCTTCAAAGTAGAGGTTATGCAACATAAGTTTGAATTTTGAACCTTGTTCACCATAAAATGAGTTGTAATTCAAGTGTGAAAACCCTAACTTCATCTCTTCGATTCTCCCTACTAAAAAATGATCTCAAGAAGTTATTGGACATTTTGGAAAGCTTTTAATATTCTATACAACCCCTCTTTGAATCACTTTTGAAAATTTCCCTTGGAAATATATGAAAAAGTGTCATGAAGTTAGGTCAAAATTTTGACAAATTAGGGCAAAAATTTCACTAAGTGTTTTGTTTCAGGACCATGTATTCTTAAAAGATCCAAGCACTTTGGGAAGGAGTTGTGTAAATAAATATTGCATATTTCATGAAGATCTATAACTTTCATGTTGAAAGTTTCTTTTGAATCATCTTGCATCATGATGAAAATTTTGCTCAAAGTTGTGAAAAAATAAGAAATTTCCAACACTTAGAAAATTTTTTAAGTTTAGAAATTTTAACTTTTCAAAATGAAATCTTGAATTTTTGATTTCTTGATGAATAAGTTTCATATCTTGACATGCTTTTATGAATTGTGATCTTTGACATTTGATTTTGACCAAAAAGTCAAAGTTTGACTTTTCAGTATACAGTTGACTTTTGATCAGTTGACTGAAAATTCATTTGTCAACCCATTGGCCTTGAGCAATGTTTTGAACCATGTCATTAGGTAAAAATGATGCAATTGGACTCTTGAGATCATGCCTTAAACCAATTGATCATTTGCTAGGTCAAAAATCAGAAGTTGCCCTTTCCCAGTCAAAACCCTAATTTTGACCAGTTTGCCCTTTTGAGGATTTGATCAAATTTCTTGAGGAATTGTGGTCCATACTTGATAAAATGATACATATGAGTTTAAAATGTTGATTTGGATAAAAAATTAATAATTTTGATTGTAAATTGGCCATAGTTGACTTTTTCCCCAATACAGCTGATTTTTAGGTCAACTGCTCAATTAACTGAGCAAAAGTGTGATCCAAAGCTTGAAACTTGGCATGAGTAATCTTGAGGGTCCATAATGATCCATGAAAGTCATATGGGGCATTGGAAGTTGAAATATCCTTGTGCAATCTCAAACCCTATTTTTGGTCATCAGTGCTTAAGGAGGTGTCTTGAGCTGATCAACCCTAGTGTAGTCTTGAGTCAAAGGAGATATTGTGAGAAAATTCTTGATAAATGAGAGGGAAAATTTTGGGGTACAACAGATGCCCTTGTTTAATCTTCTTAAGCCTGAAGAGTTAGATTGACGAGTTTTTTCATTCGTGACTCGAAGGTGGAAGATGATTGGACATTAGAGTGCCCAGAAATTTGTACTCGGTGATGTGATGATTGATGGTATATGGAATGGGCTTAAAGATTCCATTTGGAGGGATTGTGGAAAGTTGTTGAAGATGGGCATGTAGATGCCATCCAGAAATGATTGCTGAACTGTATCTGTAAGCTGAAACTGAATGAAAATTAGAATGGCGTCCGTGTCTGGAGCGTATCTGAACTGTATCTGAGAGCTGAATTTGAATGAGTATCAGGATGAAATCCGTGTCTAGAGCGAATCTGAACTATATCTGAAATTTGAATCTGAGTGAGTATCAGGATAGCATCCGTTTCTGGAGCGTATCTGAACTGTATCTGAAAGTTGAATCTGAATGAGTATCAGGATGGCATCCGTGTCTGGAGCGTATCTGAACTATATATGAGAAGATGAATCTGAATGAGTATCAGAATGGCGTCCGTGTATGGAGCGTATTTGAACTGTTTCTAAGAAGCTGAATCTGAATGAGTATCAGAATGGCGTCCATGTCTGGAGCATATCTGAACTGTATCTGAGAACCTGAATCTGAATGAGTATCAAAATGGCGTCCGTGTCTGGAGTGTATCTCAACTGTATCTGAGAAGCTGAATATGAATGAGTATCAGAATGACGTCTGTGTCTGGAGCGTATTTGAAGTGTATCTGAAAAGCTTTTGAACATTGTTAATGGTAGCTATTGATTAACCTTATCCCTCAAAGGGTAAAATGTTAGCTAATATGCAATATCATGTTATATGAAATGCATGATATAATGAGATACATGTATTCTTGTCATCGATGTTTATGATATATGGATGCGATGTATGCGTATCTGTTGCACTGCTGTTGGATTGGGGAAAATAAATCCCTGACTGCTGTTGAAGATATGGAGTATAAGTCTTCATGTTGTGAAGTTGAAGTGTTGATGAGTTTCCGCTTAGAGAAATGAACTTTATTGTAAGGGAAACGTCGTGTACTGCTTGTGAAATCCCGTTGGGGAATCCTGAGAAATTGGACGACTTCTACCGGGGATTGATAACTGGAAGCTTTGTTCCGCTGGGGATTAAATTGCACACTGCGGGGGATTTTATGGAAATAGCTTAGAGAGATCTCCCTATTTCTTAAAGCCATTAGTGATTGTCTTTCTATTTTCTTCATTTGTAAGTGGTAGTTATGTTCAAATGCATATGTTCAAAAATAAATCATTGGACGTTTTTGTAAACAAAACACAAGAGTAAAGAAAAACAGATAATTTTTCACTTTCAAAGAGATATCTTTGTATTGACTTTGAGTAAGTATCTTTGTACAATGAGACAAATATTCTAGTAAGAGAATGCCGTCGTAAAAAATGAAAATTCGATACAAAGAAAAGATAGCTATGTGAAATAATCCCATGGGGTTCCCATTCTGCTATAGCCTTCGTGTCTCTGAGCATCTTATCTATTTGTTGCCTTGTCCTAAGTTGATTGAATTGATCAGAATCGTCAAGCTTGCAGGTTGTCTGTAAGGTGATCCAACGGGACAATCATACGCTTTAATTCCCTAACTTTTTCCTGGACCGTCCTTTCGGGTTTTCAGTCCACCGGGATACCCTTTTTTGCCTAAGCCGCCTTTTCAACTTTCCAGCTTGCCGGGTGTACATATTTTTTGTTTTATCTCTAATTTTTGCCTGAACCTTTTTGGTTCGCCGGGATGCCCTTATTTTGCCTAGGTGTGTCAATCTAGCGGGTCTCTTATGCGTAGTATCTTTTGACTATGTCCGTGTTCACGAGGTGCGGCAGGTCGTCGCCATCCATAGTGGTTAAGATCATTGCTCCACCAGAGAATATGCTTTTGATCACAAATGGTCCTTCGTATGTAGGAGTCCATTTTCCCCTGGGATCACCTTGTGGTAGTATGATACATTTGATCACCAGATCCCGACTTGATACACTTGGCGTCTGATCTTTTTGTTGAAAGCCTTGATCATCCATTTTTGATACATCTGACCATGAAAAACAACAGTAAGCCTTTTCTCATTAATTAAGTTCAGTTGATCAAGTCGAGTCTAGATCCAATCGTCTTCATTTAGACCTGCATCCTTCATGATTCTCAGAGAGGGGATCTGGACCTCAATAGGTAAGACAACTTCCATGCCATATACCAAAGAGTAAGGTGTTGCCCCGATTGATGTGCGTGTCGTGGTACGATAACCGTGGAGAGCGAATGGTAGCATCTCATGCCAGTCTTTGTATGTGATTGTCATTTTCTATATGATATTTTTGATGTTCTTATTTCCGGCTTCGACAACACCATTCATCTTTGGCTGGTAAGGGGGAGAATTGTGATGATGGATCTTGAATTTCCCGTACATGGCGGTGATCATAGTATTGTTTAGATTTGTACCATTGTCTGTGATGATCCTCTCTGGGATACCATACCGGCAGATGAGATTCTGTTTAATGAATCGGGCTACAACATTCTTGGTAACGGAAGCGAAAGAGGCTTCCTTAACCCACTTTGTAAAATAGTCAATGGCCACTAAGATGAAGTGGTGTCCATTAGAGGCCGTTGGTTTGATTTCCCCAATCATATCGATGCCCCACATAGAAAAGGGCCAAGGATCCGTCAAGACATTCAAAGGAACCGGAGGTACGTGCACCTTGTCAGCATAAATCTGAAACTTGTGGCAGGTTTGAGAGTGTTGATAGCAATCTGCTTCCATAGTAGACCAGTAATAACCTGCCTGTAGGATTTTCTTTGCCATCGTATGCCCACTGGAATGGATACCAAAAGTGCCTTCATGTAGATCAACCATGATCTTTTCTGCCTCAACCTTGTCTATGCAGCAAAACAGAGTCATGGTTGTGTTTGTAGAGAATTCCATTACTAAGGAAGAACTTAGCAGAGAATCTCCTTAAGAACTTCTTATCATTGACTGAAGCTCCTTTGGATATTCTTGAGCCTCGAGATACCGCTTGACTTCGTGAAACTAAGGATGGTCCACTACTTCTTCAGTATTAATCTTGTGATAGTGGGCTGGTTCATTCATCCGTTCAATGGTGATCTGGGGAGCCTCGTTATCCCATTTAAGTTTAAACATGGATGACATTATGGCTAGTGCGTCTGCTAACTGATTTTCTTCTCGCGGGAAATGCTCGAAGGTAATCTTCTCAAAATGTGGGATAAATGTCAACACATGTTCTTTGTAGGGGATAAGGTTAGGGTGTTTGGTGTCCCATTCCCCTTTGATCTGGCTGATGACCAAAGCCGAATCTACGAATACATTTAAGGATTTGATCCCTAAATCTATGGCAGCTTTGAGCCCAAAAATGCACGCTTCGTATTCTGCCATGTTATTTGTACAATTTAAGAAGAGTCTTGCCATAAAGGGAGTATGACATTCTTCAGGAGATATGAGTACAACACCTATACCATTACCGAGTGCGTTGGATGCCCCATCAAAAACCAGGGTCCATCGGGTTCCTTGTTCAGGTCCGTCATATGGTCTGAATTCTTCACAGTTGTTTACCATCATGATGTCTTCATATGGGAATTCTAACTTCATGGACTGGTAGTCAGCCACAGCTTGATGAGCAAGGTGATCAGCTAGTACACTGCCCTTTATTGCTTTTTGGGTAGTATACTGGATGTCATATTCTGTCAGGATCATCAGCCATCTCGCTATTCTCCCAGAGAGAGCAGGTTTCTCGAAGATGTATTTTATTGGATCCATTTTAGATATCAATAAGGTAGTATGGGTCAACATATACTGTCTTATCCGGCGAGCAGCCCATGCCAGAGCGCAGTAAGTTTTCTCGAGCAGGGAATATCTTTTTTCACAGTCGGTACACTTTTTGCTCAGGTAATAAATAACATGCACTTTTCGGCCAGACTCGTCATGCTGCCCCAGCACACACCCCATTGAATTTTCCAAAACAGTTAAATACATGATCAAGGGTCTTCCCTCGACTGGTGGCATCAAAACCGGAGTCTCTTGCAGGTATTCTTTGATCTTGTCGAAAGCAACTTGGCACTCATCATTCCATTTGACTACTTGATCTTTCTTCAGTAATTTGAAGATTGGTTCACAAGTAGCTGTTAGGTGAGAAATGAAACTGGAAATGTAGTTTAACCGTACCAAGAATCCCCTGACTTCCTTCTCGGTACGAGGAACATGCATTCCTTGTATCACTTTTACCTTGGCAGGATCTACTTAGATACCTTTACCGCTGGCAACAAATCCTAGAAGTTTACCAGACCTTACCCCAAATATGCATTTATTCGGGTTCAACCTCAGCTTGTACTTCTTTAACCTCTCAAACAGTTTCTGTAAATGATCAAGATGCTCCTCTTCTGTTTGAGATCTGGCTATCATGTCGTCCACATAGACCTCTATTTCGTGATGTATCATGTCGTGAAATAGAGCTACCATGGCACGCTGATAGGTTGCCCCAACGTTCTTCAACCCGAATGGAATAACCTTGTAGCAGAATGTGCCCCATTGTGTGACAAAAGTTGTTTTTTCCATGTCCTCAGGAGCCATTTTGATTTGGTTGTAGCCTGAGAAACCGTCCATGAAGGAGATCTTGTGAGCAAATTCTTGATAAATGAGAGGGAAAATTTTGGGGTACAACAGGGTTTTTTGCTCGGGGTGTTCATGTATTCATGCGTAATATTTACGAGTGGGCTCGTGATATTCATTTCTTCTCCGCAAAATTCATGAATTTACCCGTCACATTCATCTATTCCCCGTGAAATTTGTGAATTTTGGCCGAGAAATTTATATACTCCCCTGTGAATTTATGAATTTTTCCGAAAAATTCGTATGTTCTTCGTGGCATTCATGGATATGCTCATAATATTTATCCCGTGCCCACGGTACCCATGAAATATGCATTTTGTTATTATCATCGTTATGCGGTCTTACGAGACTTGCATAAGTTCCATGTGTTGATCGTGGGTCATGTATCTTCCCCACTGTACAAGTGATCATCGACCTAGTTTGTGTGCAACTATCCCCTTTTACCTGTGTTGCAGTGGAGGGGTGGATGTGATTTTACTGTCGAATGTATTGGTTTCCTCTGCTTTACAGATGAAATGGTCGATACCCTCGAGTCATTCAAGCACATAGATGTCGAAGAGACAAGAACGAATGAGTAAGGGCTTTATTTGATTAATACGATCAATGACCCTGCGCTGTCCTGGGTTGGGCTAGAGCCCCGAGGGATAACTTTGGTCTATAGTTATAGCAGAAGGGAAGCATATACCATTGTCGAGCATGGCGGCAATCAAGAAAGTTTTCGTCAGAATTTCACGATCTTGGGATCGACTCCTATGGCCAAGATATGCATGGAATTCAAGGAGGACCATTTTCTTATGTATGAGGTTGTCTTCAAAGACTTGGGGCTCCGTCTGCCATTTAATGATTTTCAGATGGGTGTGTTTAACCACTTGAACCTGACACCCTCTCAATTACACCCTAATGTGATCGCCTTCATCTGGGCTTTTGAAATCACTTGTTGGTTCTTGAGGATCGGGGCGACCATTCCTTTGTTCTTTAGGGTTTTCCACCTCCAACGGAAATCTAGCGGTGGGAAACATAGTTGGGCTTCCTTGAAACATTCGAAGAGACTGTTTAGGATGTATATGGATTTTGTCAGTGACTTCAAGAATAAATGGTACGTCGTGCAACCTTCGTCTCAGGTGGTCGTGGATGTTGTGTTTGAACCGGTTTCTATAGTAGATGATGGGGAGGTATGCTATGACGGGGAGGGAAATCTATATATTGGGCGACTTTCAAAATTCCCTATCCACTGGTGTTCGGGCCACTACGAGCATAGTCCTGGCCATTACTATATCCCTGCTGGTAGTATGAGTGTCGAGGATGAAGAGGCCTTCGGTGTTCTTAATTGATTCGTTGATGGGTTCTTTCCCTCGAGGTGGGTTACCATGGAAGGAAATGACATCCTTGACGAAGATGGTGAACCAACATTTGAGGTGCGTTCGATCAACACCAAGGCGCTCATTGAGTGTCGCACCTACCGGCAAGCCATGAACTTTCTAGGTTTCTGCTCGCGTGATTTATTTTATTTTTACTTCTTGACCTATTTGTTTATGTCCTTCTAATGAGGCTAACCCGAGGATATTAATTTTGTTTTCGCAGGTAACATGGCAGAGCACCGTGAACGACTGTTGAAGTTGTCCCATGAAAAGAAGAATCACAAGAGGTTGGTGAAGCTGCACCAACCCACACGCCTTGGTTCAGTCTTAGAGTCGGCCAAGGATGGTTCGAGTGGGTCGTCAGGTACCCGCAACGTTGCACAACATGTGGTTGTATTGAGTAAGAAGAGAAGTCGCCCCGAAGGTGGACTTGCAAATGTGACCAAGGAAGGGGTGACTGCCCGAGCCTTCAACCTTCTCCCTTGTTTTGTGGAAAAAGATTTCTTCTAGGCTTTCCCTCTAACAATGTCTGATGCTGAATATGATATTATCAGACGCCTGAATGAGGAGGGTCAAAGGAAGCACCTGACTTACGAGATGGTCGGTCTGATGAAGATCGCGGAGATGGTCGTTGTCCTTGCTGAAACAACGGCCGAACCGTAATCTAATATAAAATCAATGAAGTCGTCACCGAACATCTTTTATCCCACCAAAAAGAAATGGTAAACATTGAGAAAACCTGAGAAGGGTGAAATCACGATCAAACAACCGAGAGATCGTGTAAGGGAGTTTGTTACACGAGGGGAAGGTATTAGCACCCCACACGCCCGTAGTACTCTACGGTATCCACTCTTGTTGTTTAATCTAAGGGGTGTGTTTAATCTATGCTTACTATTTACCGCTGAGGAAGAATGCATGCGAAATAAAGGATAAAATAATGTAGGGAAAATAAAAGTTGTGCTCGTTCGGGCTCTACCTCAATGCCTACGTATTCCTTTTAAGGAATCAGAGCAACTGTAGTTCGGCTCATATATTTTGGTTGGTTTGTGTTTTTTAGTTAAAAAGACAAAAACAACAGTCAAGATGGAAAATCATCAAATAAAACGACAAAAAATCAACGACAATGATAAAACAACAAAAGGGAACGACAATACATCACATGGCAGCACAAACTTAGATAATATGATAAGACGTCAGCTTGATAACAAAATATCAGACAAGACTACAAAACATTACACCTAACAATGATATAAAAAATTAAAGTAGGATGACAAACATATGCGATGGCGAAACATCGGCAACAAACATATGCAATGGCGAAACATCAGTAAAAAGATAGCAAGATAGGATGGCAAAGATGACGAGACATCAACAATCTAGATGATAAAATATCACACCTAACAATGATATTAAGAATACAAACATACACGATGGTGAAACATCAACAACAAACATATGCGATGGCGAAACATCGGCTAGAAGATGGCAAGATAACATGGCAAAGATGGCGAGACGTCATAATTCAGATGATAAAATATCACACCTAACAATGATATTGAGAATCAAAGTAGGATAACAAACATATGTGATGGCGAAACATAGACTAAAAGATAGCAAGGTAACATGGAAAAGATGGCGAGGCATCACAATTCAGATGATAAAATATCACACCTAACAATGATATTGATAATCAAATTAGGATAACAAACATGAGCGATGGCGAAACATCAGCGAAAAGATAACAAAATATCATGACAAGGATGGCAAAACATCAATTTGACAAGGTTTAAAACAAAGCCAAAAGGCGCACAAACAATTAATATTGGTTTGTATTTTTTACTTTGAAGAAGGATTTAAGTTCATTAGATACGTTTTTATGATTTGCCAAGAAGAAGTTTTAGTTTTAAGATGCAATATGCAAAGAAAAGAAAAATAACTAAGGGAGACTAGCCTAGTACTACCCCTAATGTTATCATATAATGATTGACCCTAAGATTGGGGGTGAAAGAGGGAAGTTTCTACCCTATGTTAGCATGCATGGGTAAATACCAAACAAACGAGCAAACAAGTGTTTTGGAAAAAGCACACAATCGGGGTATACTGACTCAGGGGATGAGGATATGAAGAGAAAATTCTTTGGCTAAGGGGAGCGGATCACCGAAGCAAATAAGTGGGAGACAGATGAAATAAAAAAATATGTGACGTCCAAAGCGACTGAACACCTAACCAAGATATAGAAGATCGAGGTAAGTGACAGAAGACAATATGAACGATCACAAAGTGTCAGCATCGGCCAATGCGAACTCCTAACAAATCGTGGGGGTTTGATTACAAAACCCTTCCCCACTTGACAGACTCGATGTACAAGATCGACACAACTCCAAAGCATCAACGTACAACGTGAGCTAAGGATGACATGGACTGGAATGTGTGGGGGTCGATTACAGACCCTTTCTCGCTTGCCTCCTTTTGAGGACTTATTATCTGTAATATAACGCGGGCACAAATGTAAGCACACGTGCAAAATACCTACTTTCAAGGTAGGATTTTAAACAAACACAATTAGCATATATAAAACGGTGCCTGCTACAGGACTTTAAACAGCGACTTCGAGTGCACGCTCTTTATTTCCTGCTTCCTACTTCACATGATTTCTAGAAAGCAATAAACATCCCTACTATACATGATCTCTAGAAAGTGGTAAGATGCGGTATTTACAATATTTACAATAATAATGATCTGAATATGTACCAAACGGATAAAACAAATTCTTATACAGCAAACTCTATAAAAAATATCTGAAATCTTCCGCAAAAGCTCTAAAAGCTAGCATCGACAAGAGAGAATGTCAGAAATATGACACAGTGCAAGCAAAGCGCATCCGTTACCAAAGCGGTCAATGTCCGAATTTGCTTCTCAAGACATGCACAACTCATCAAAATTATTAGCAGGCAACAACAACATTGAAATGCAAATTTTAAGTAAACAACAAGAATAAAAAATAAACATGGTTATGTATAGTATAAAATGAGCAAGATACTTGAACATAGTATGGCATTTCCGGATAGCATTGTATTAGTATCGGAAAGAGTACCAAAGTTAGCATAGAAGCGGAAGAAATGAGATCAAATATAAGTATGAATATGAATGGTCAAATGATAAAAAGTGAACCATGTTTAGACGCTAATAACAATACTCCGGACAACCACATCATATTCAAGTAATAAAACTAAAAAAAACGGTAAAAACACATATGTACAAGTTAACGGTATCAATAAAACACGGTATTTACATAAAGCGGTAATCTCTTGAATGTCAACATCCAATGTACAAGTTACCAAGTTAGTTGGTATGCTACAAGTTAGTATACTTACAAACTAGGAGGGAATTATATCACAAACCGAAATTAGTGCAAAACGGTATTTTTCAAGTAACGGCGTAATATATACATAAATCAAAAAGTGCATCCGAAATAAATGGTAATCTCTTGAAAATTGTTCAGAATGAATTGTAAACATTAATGGGATTTATATTCATGCAAATGGATCACAAAAATGCAATCGATTCGGCCAAATTTCACCCGGAAACATGATTTTCGCAACAAGTCAGCAACAGTAAAAATCAGGTAAAAAGTGTCCAAATCAAAAAACTATATACGTGGAGAGCTCCGGATGGCTTGAGAAACTCAGTTTTCAATAAAGAAAGTCGGAAAAATTCAAAGCGGATCAAAAGTTAGAGCAGAAACAACAATTATGTCAAGAATTTGTCAATATTCAAGTGTTGATGTATTTTCCACCAAACTCAATCAAACTTGTTTCCAATGTGTTTTATGATGTCATTTGAGTCTATTGGAATTTATCTCAACACATGTAAATAACAAACAACAAGTGTCAATCAATAAATTGACAAAAAGTAGTTTATGTCAAAAATCAAACAACTTGAAATTATATACCAAAAATGCATTTCAAATGCACAAAAAAATACAATGATCAACAACCAAATTGTTAGAAATAATTGATATTATTGATATCAAGACATTAAAGAAAATTTTCAACATCAATTTCCAACTCATGAGATAATTCAACAATATTTTTCAAATCAAGTTGTAAACTCCACAATTTACACATAATCTCATGAATTATCAATCAATACCAAACTTCTTTAACATTTCGATTTCAATAATTTTTAGCAATCAAATAATTAGGCTTAAAGTAGGCTAATGTTAGCAACCAAACAAATGCTACAAGTATCACATAATTGACACAATCACAAATTATGAAAAGTAATGAATCAAGACAAAAAAGTCACATTTAGGACAAGAATCACAATTATAGACAAGTTTAAAAAGTGAATCGATACACAAGGCACAAGTTCAAAAAATCAACCGAAATGATTTATTAAAATTATCGGAAGCTATGCACACGCATACGGTCTCAAAATACGGACGATTCCGTCAAATTTCGTTCAAAAAATACGATTTTCGCACACAAGTCAGCAGCTCCCAGATTTGACCAAAATGTATCCGAATCGAGAAATCGTTCGCGTAGAGAGAGCCTTGGATGACTTGAGAAAGTCGATTTTCATTATAGAAAATTAGAAAAACTCAAAAAGGATCAAGAGTTAAAGCAAAAAGCACCAATTATGTCAAACTTTGTCAATTTACTAAATATTGAGATATTTTCTATTAAACTCAATCAAACTTGTTTCAAATGTGTTTTGCAATGATATTTGAGTCCACTAGAAATTATCTCAATTCATTGAAATGGCAAGCAAAGAACAATCAATCAATAATTGGCAAAAAAATTAGTTTATGTCAAGAATTGGTAACTTGAGATCATATGCAAAAATGCATTTCAAATGCATAAAATATCAATGATCATCAATCAAAAATAATTAGAAACATGTACTAAAGCTTAAAAATCAAAGATTAGGCCTAGAATAAACTAATTATTAGTTTATGTTACAACATCTAAATCAAAGTTAGTGTTAGAATCTACCTAACTTAAACTATTAACAAATTCTACATCAAGAATTAAGAACTGGTGTTAATCTAATCAAGAGTTCAAAATCTCAAACTAGTGTTAGTGCTAACTAGTTTTCTATAGCTAATTCAACATAAACACTAGTGTAACTACACCTAGAGCTAAAAATCAACACAACAACACTATTTCAATTTCAAGTTACAACCAAAATCAACTTCTCAAGTTTAATTAATCACTTATTTCAATAAGCAATTCAGCAAAATGATATTAAATCCTTAATTCAAATCAATTCTCAATAATTAAACCTCAATTATACAATTAAAACTTCAATCAACAACAAAACCAAGAAAAAACACTTATTCAAAAAAAATCACTTATTTCAAAAAGCGCTTAATTCAAGAAAACTCACCGATAGAAGTGAAGAGGAGACTTAAGTACAGAGATCGCAACGAACGAATCAACAATCAAAGAAGAATTACTCTTGATCTTGACTTTTGAATTTTGATGAAGTTGTTGTTGTGTTCTTGATGAAAAAGGTGTAGAACATTGATTTGATCTTTGAGAGAATTGAGAGAAAAATTTAAATTGTTGGTGGAGATTGGTCGATTATGAGAGAAATTGGAATAAAAAGAATATATAGTATAGACTTATGTGAGTGAATTTGGTTAATGGGTCTCAAATATCCATAAATAGTAATGCAAAACTTTAATTAACTTGAGTGCGACACGTTCTGGGCAAATTCGCAGGAATCTCAGTGCGAGTTTTGAAGTTGAAATGTGAAACTAAAATGTAGCCGATATTGTGAATAAACTCCTATCCGAAAATGGACTCAATCGGATAAACGGTGATTTAATTATGAATTTTTGAAATTTTGCCTCACAACATTAATTCTCAGCTTCAGAATTTTTAGTGAGCTTCACACGTTTCGGGTAAAAAATGGAAGCCTTCGAGGTATCGTTTGCTCTTGAAAATGAAAACCAAAATTTAGCTAACTCAATTTGTAAGACAATGCCACTGGAGTGGGATCAATATGGTAAAAATCGACCGAGTTATGATTTTTTGGATATGGTGCAGATAAACATTTGCCACAATTTTCATGTGCGAAAATACTTGATAAATCTACATTTTTGGTGCCTTTCTGAGCAGAATTAGCTTCCGACCGTGAGATATGGAAATGTAGATGACGTCGAGAAGAGGCGAAACTAAATTCTGGAAAAGTACGCGGGGCAGAGTGGCCAGAGTGCGTGATTCTAGGAGCACCTGCTAGTCTCAAACCAAGGGAAGACAGTGAGATGGAACTGAAAGACCCCAAAGGTTGTAAAAGAAACATGTTTCAACCCAAGATAGACAATATGAAGGAACTGAAAGAATCCCAGGAGTAAGAAACAAAAACGAGACAAAACTCGACTCATTATAACTAGTTAGACGAAACTAAACTAGATGAGTGCCAACACGAAAACTGGGTTTCACACACGGGTAACGAGGCAAAACTTGACCCATAGAAAAGTCATGAGAGTGCATGTTTCTCAGAGCACCTACTGGTCTCTAACCAAGGGAAGACAATGAGATGGAACTGAAAGATCCCAAAAGTTATAAAAGAGACACGTTTTAACCCAAGATATACAGTATGAAGGAACTGAAAGAATCCCAAGAGTAAGAAACAAAACGAGACGAAACTCGACTCATTATAACTAGTTAGACGATACTAAACTAGATGAGTACCAGCGTGAAAATTGGATTTCATGCACAGGCGACGAGATCGAGACTCGACCCAAAGCAAAGTGGTGAGAGCGCATGTTTCTCAGAGCACTTGTTGGTCTCTAACCAAGGGAAGGCAGTGAGATGGAATTGAAAGATCCCAAAGGTTATAAAAGATACATGTTTCAACCCAAGATAGACACTATGAAGGAACTGAAAGAATCCCAGGAGTAAGAAACAAAAAACGAGACGAAACCCGACTCATTATAACTAGTTAGATGAAATTAAACTAGATGAGTACCAACACGAAAACTGGATTTCATGCGTGGGTGAGGAGACGGAACTCAAAACTCGACCCAAAGCAAGGTGATTAGGGCGTAGTACTAAAAACCTGCTGAAAGCGAGTATCAGGACGAAACTGGTATTCAAAATATACATTAATAGTAATTGGAATGAACCGACAAGGGTAGTGAAGACTAAACCCGAGAAAACTGCATCAGGGAAAAACTGAACTACAATCAATAGTAGACACTCAACCATTCAAATGGTTAACATCAAAAGGATATTTGTATGGGGTGAAACTGAGATAATGAGGATAAAGACCTCGCTGGAGATATAATCCAAAGTATTACCAAATTCACTAGGGGAAACAGAAACAATAATGGCTTATGTTCTGATGCATGTTTGAATTTTTTTATAGCGTAATGCTCCATATAATGGAAATGCTACGCATTTTAGTAGATGCAATATAATGATGCATGTTAAATGTTTCACCGGGGAATGGCCAACCGAGAGGCCAACAACCAAGAAGTCAGGATCTGAAAAGACTTGCAAAAATAAAATGCAAAATCTGCTGGAGAAGATCGGGTTGAAACCGATCAACTGCAAGAAGGAATTCCAAATGAAGATTGGGCGTTGTGGGAGAATATCAGGGAGAGATTGTAGCTTCTAAAGGAGAATGAAAAATAGAAATCGAATGGCGTTGGAGAAAATTAGGGCAAGACTGTAATCTCTGGAAAAGACGGCGTGCATCCATGTTGAGGATAATACCAAGATGACAAACCAGATGTGAGAAGTGAAAACTTCGCTGGGGAATCAGATAAAATCTATTAAGGACAACCTTGCCAGGGATGAGATGTTCTTCGATAAGAAAACCCAATCAAAGATATTACTGTTAGGGGTACACAAATCCTCGAACAGAAAATATAGTCAGAACCACACTGATGGAGATTGAGAATACTCTTCAAAAATGACCAAACCTACCGGGGAAACTTCTGTCGGAAAATCCTTTACCGACTACCGTAGATTAACAAAATCTCAATTAATCAACCAACATCAACTCTACTGGGGATAAGGAAAGATCCTTAAATAAGGATGCCCCAAGCAACAAAATAGCTGGGAAATGAGAGATCATGACGAGGAATCTCTGATTGGCAACTCCACTAAGGAACTGAAACTTCTTCAGACTGTGAATTCTCGTCTAAGCAACTCCACTGGGGACATGAGACGTCTTCAAACTTGAAGTCTCAGAACTAAGCCTTTCTCTTGAATGAGAACACATGTACTTAGGATCAATCTGATCGATCCTGCAAGTTACCAATTTTTATTCGATTTGGAAGACCAATGACTTTTTACCAAATTTCACGGAAACAAATTGGCACGTCCAGTGGGACCTGTGTTTAATATTTCTGTTTTTTTTTTCAATAGAAAGTTTTTGAAAACCTTCATTATCTTCTTGTATTTTTCTGTGTTTATGAGACTTATAAGTGGTAAATTAGCCACAAATAACAAGGAAATATCTAAAAGAAAGTACATTAGGAAAATAGCGAATCTAGGTCAGGCAAGTAATCAAAATCCTCTTAACAATGATGAAGTACCACCCCCAGTCACTTCGAGAGGGGGAAATACATTTTATACGCCTTCTTCTGAGGCCATACCTTCGTCAATAAGTTCGACGCCAACATATTCGAATACTTACACCGACCCTCTTTTAACTTATATAGGCCCACATGGTTCACAAGGAACCCCCCCCCCTCCAGGGGGAAATATTTTGCATAGGCCTCAGGGGCCACCTGGTTTTTCCATGTCTCAAAATATCCGTGAGCGGCCTTATGGCATGCCATCTTCATTTATGATGGGTTTACATAATTCTACTTCAACATATTCAGATCCTGTGATGAACGTCACTTCGCCATTACAAGGTTCTGGATCTGTGGTTAATAATAGGGGTCGAAACGTTCAACCACAAATCGAAGGAGTTTCTTTCCAGCTACCAAACTTAACAAATTAATCTGCACCAGTGATTAGACATAAAATGGATGAGAGTAATCATTAAATGGTTCAAATGCTTGCACAAATAATGGATACAATCTTTAACCCTTTGATTCAAAACACTACTTAGGAGAACCAACAAATGGTTGCACAAATGACACACATCATTGATTTATTTGGTGTGCCCCAACCAACAACACATCCTCAGAGGGAGTGGATTAGGTAAAATCAAGGGCTAATCTTAGAAGAACACCCAACAATTAATCAAGTTCAACAGAATCAAATAAATGCACCCAGGTGAATGTATTAAATTAGGGAGGAGTGGTCGAAATGCCTAGAGTTATGAATGTCAAAATACCTAGGGTTGAACCTTTCAGGTAAGAACCGCAAGTGTTAAGCCAACCATAACCTAGGGTTATGATGGTAAATAGAAACTGTGATCGGTGGATCTGGAACTGACTGTTTAACGCTGGTTCGCGAAATGTTGCGGAAGCAAGAGTCGCCACCGTCTTTTATTTTCTCCAAATGGAAATGACAAAAGCACAGAAAAATTCCTTAAAGAGATTGCTCTCGGTTCGGGAGGTAGGTTATAGAAAGGGAAGGTGTTAGCACCCTTTCTATCCATGGTTATCCATGGGCTCTTAGATACTTGCTCAATGTGTTTTCAAAATGTTGCTTGCTTTTCAATGTGGGTTTAAAAAAAGTTTCTTTGAAAAATTTCAGATCGACTCGTACGTCAGAGTGTTTGAAAAGATTGCTTTGAAAGCTTTTGAAAAGTGTCAGTGTGAAAAGTCTTTTTGATTTTTGTTTTGAAATTAGAGCAAGTATCCTTGAGAACCTACCTACCCTAAGGAATTCGTCTGTGTAAATGTCCTTAAAAGTAGTGCCATCCCACCATTGAGAGGTAGGTAGCACCACCGTTGGAGGTGTTCGGGTCAATTCGATGTTCGGGACATGGTGATCACCAGAGCAATGGGAAGACACCTTAGAAGCTACCCTCATGCCAGGTTCCCGGATCATGAGGACTTACCAAGACGTCCTCTACTCGACGATCACCTTTCGAAAGGCAACAGTGAGGCGTACCCTAGGGGTGGTGTGTGCGAATTGTGTGTCATGTTTCAGTTATTTGTCTTGTCATGTTTGTTGTGTTCTACGCTTGATTTTAATTAAGACATTCATTCTTGCATGCTTTTTAACAGTTATAAAGTTTGCGGAAAAATAAATCTAAAGCTATTACAAATGGCGCGGGTCCACATCGCCAAAATTAAACCGGACCCGATTTGACTGAAAAATAAATAAAGCGAATAAATAAAGTGCGAAAAGTTAAAGTTACAAGGCTTTGGGACATGTACATAATTATAATAAGCGATAAAGTAAAATGCGCGAAATAAAATAATTAAAACAATGGGCGTTGGACCCTTTTGCAAAAATATTAAATTAATAAGGAATTAAAAATGAAAAATTAAATGTTTTTGGTATTTTTGTGTTTTTTAGATTTAAAAGAAAAAAAAAAGAAGGAATTAATTATAATTGACTAACCCTAATTCTATTGTTTTTTTTAAGTTTATTGTGAAAATATTATATTAACCTAAATTAAACCCTAATTTTTATTTATGTACATTTAATTATAAAAATAAAATAAATAATATTGTGATAAAAAAGGAAAAATTAAAAGGTATAAAAATTATTAAGCAACCTAATTCTATATTTTTTTGGATTTTTATTAAAAGGAATTAAAGTTAAAAACCTAATTAAACTAAATAATTTACATATAATTTATTTATAGAAATAATAAGAATTATATTTTTTGGCATTTTTTGATTTTATGATGTTTTTGTATTTTGATTAAAAATTAAATAAACAATAATTAAAATAAACATAACAATTAAAATAATAATTAAAGAAAGATATAAGAAAAATAAATGAAATTGGCAAACCAGGGTGGGGTGTAGTCCCCAATTCAGGAGGTATAGGTTCAGCAAATCAGGCCCAATAAGCATGGCTTTGTGGACTTTTCCAGATTTCATATGGTGCGTTGACTGGAGTTTATTGCGCTTCTGGAATCCATGCCTTTGATTTGGCCGTCTGGGACACGTGTGTGGCTTGATGATGAGAGAATATGGTGTACCTGGATGTTAGCGTAGCATAGGATTTTATATTGCAAAATAACATTGAAATTTACCAGACCTGGGACTTGAACCCAGGTCTTTAACATTGCCAGTACAAACACTTAACCACTGAACCAAGCGCTTTTCATTTGACATATAATAACACATAAATATAATAAATAAAACATGGCGTTAGTAGATGAAAAACGCGCGAGATTCAAAGTGGCCAATGGCTGATGGACACGAAACCATCTTCTTCCTCGTCCTGTAAAACAAAACCCTATGGCAACAGTTTTCACGCGTGGGTTAAAGTAGCTTTTAGGAAAATAGCGACTAGCGCTATAGGACCAATAAATTGGGCGCGAGTAGTGCTTATCCTTCGTCTCAACCTGCTCAATCCAATGGCCATAGTCTTGAATCCTAATTTTTCTTCGTTGTAAAAGCCCTAATTCAAAAAACCTCCAACCCTAATTTTTAAGCATGGTGAAATCGCGCATGGTCAACGAAAATTCAATCAAACGCAATGGTTAGCTTAGAAACATCATTATGAGCATGAATACATAAATAAAAATGCAAAAAGATGCTTGAATTATGCCATACGATTTCGAAAATTTTGCTTTACAGTTTGGGTTCTTGATGCCAATTCCTGGAGTTTTTATGGTTGATATTGATTGGAATACGATCAGTGAATCACAAGGAAGCTTTTGGGATGGAAATCAAGACTTGAATCGACCCCTAACCTTGAAAACAGTTTTGTGTTTTATGGAAAAAATTTCAATGTGCAAAGTGTTCTTGGGGCGCAGCTTAGAGTGTAAGGCAATTAGGTTTGTGCTTCTGATCATATAGTGAACATATTAGGTCAACAAAACTTGACAAAATCCAAAGCATTCAATGATTTCAATCTTTGATTTTGGAAGATCTTTTTTGAATCTTTTTTCATGTTATTTGGTTCAATCATGCTCCAATCACACCAAAACTTGCCATATTTAATTGTACACGAAATCTTGAGAATAGAATGTGCACAAAAAGATTTTTTAGGTCAAGCTTTATATTTTTCATGTATTAAAATAATTTAAATGAATTAATATTAATATTAATTCAAATAAATAATTAAAAAATGAGAAAATACTTCCCTTTGGGCCTAATGGTCGTGCATAGGCTTGGCATGGAGAAACTTGGAAGAAAAATGGGCCCATTTGCATTTTTAGGTCATTTGAACCATTGTTGATTTTTCAAAATTCCCAAAAATTTCCCAACTTCCACAAGGCATAACTTGCTCAAGTTTTAAGCTTTGCTCATGTTCTTGGACATTTTGGAAAGGTCTTTGAGTCCTTTAACCAATGCCTTTGGTCCCATGTCATTTTGATTTACCAATCTCAAGTTATGGCCTTTGACTTAAAGTCCCTTTTTGTTGACTTTTGAAAATGACCTATAATGTTGAAATTGATAACTTTTTGTGAGAGCATTTCTTGGACTTGAAATATGAAGATGAATTGTAGGAAATGTCTTTCTCTTCAAAATGAGCTTTGGATGGAATTTTTCTGATAATCCATGTGAAAGTTATGCCCTGGTCAATTTCAGTTGACTTTTTCAGCTGTCCAAATATAGTAACTTTTGCATCTTTGATGATTTCTGAGCCCAATTTTGAGAATCATGATCAAGCATTGATCAAATGATGTTTGTGGCTTCAAAATGATATGTTGACCAAAAATTTGAACTTTTGACTGTCAAATGACCATTTTGCCCCTACAGTTGACTGTAGTGCAATCTAGGGTTTTGACTGTGCAATTTTGAGCTGAATGCCTTGAAACTTGACATGAGGATGCTTGACCATATTTGTAGGCATATGAGACTTGATTGGGCCTTTGAAAACTTCATTTTCTTGATCAGAACCCAAACCCTAGTTTTGACTGTATAGGAAGGTGTTGAGCTGCACACCCCTTGGGGAATTTTGTGACCTTGACTTGACAAATCTTGAAGAATATGGGAGGGCAAATTTTGGGGTGCAACAGTTGCCCCTGTTCAATCTTCTTAAGCCTGAGGATGCAGATTGGCTGACGTGCCTTTCGTAATCCGAGGGTAGAAGATGATTGAACACTAGAGTGCCCAGAAATTTGCGCTCACATGTTAGCAGTGTGATGGAATGGGCTTATAGATGCCATTTGGAGATTGCTGGACAGGATGATGGGCTTATAAATGCCATCTGGATGTTGATCGCGTAGGAGATTCCTTAGCGAGAACCTGCATACCTGCAAAAGAAAAATGAGTACCTGACACGTTGCAGGAGCTGATTTTAAATGCTTGGTATAGATATGTCCTGACTGGTTACAGGAGCTGAGTCTGGAGTTTCAAACGCTGATGAATGAACCAGGGATGGTTACTGCCCTAGCATGGATGGTAAGAGAACCTTGGGCGACTTTAACTTCAACAACGCTCGTTGAGAAAAATCTTGGGTATCTTTAACTTCAACAACGCTTGTTGAAAAAATCCTGGGTGTCTTCTACTGGAATAAGAATCAGAGAGATCTTAGGGTCGATCTGACTGAACCAGAGAGGCCTTTGACGGGATAAGAATCAGGAAAATCTTAGGGTCGATTTAACTGAACCGGACAAGGTCTTGAAATATCTTCAACTGGATAAGTATCAGGGAGATCTTAGGGTCGATCTGACTGAACCAGAGAATGCCTTGGACTGGGTAAGAATCAGGAAAATCTTAGGGTCGATTTAACTGAACCAGACAAGGTCTTGAAATGTCTTCAACTGGATAAGTATCAGGGAGATCTTAGGGTCGATCTGACTGAACCAGAGAAGGCCTTGGACTGGGTAAGAATCAGGAAAATCTTAGGGTCGATTTAACTGAACCGGACAAGGTCTTGAAATATCTTCAACTGGATAAGTATCAGGGAGATCTTAGGGTCGATCTGACTGAACCAGAGAAGGCCTTGGACTGGGTAAGAATCAGGAAAATCTTAGGGTCGATTTAACTGAACCGGTCTAGGTCTTGGAATATCTTCAACTGGATAAGTATCAGGGAGATCTTAGGGTCGATCTGACTGAACCAAGAGAAGGCCTTTGACTGGGTAAGAATCAGGAAAATCTTAGGGTCGATTTAACTGAACCGGTCTAGGTCTTGAAATGTGATTGAGACTTTAAACTGCATCTTTCCTGAAAGGTAAAAGTCAGTCATATGCAATGCATGATATGGGTCAAGCAATGATGTTCTCAACACAAAGGAGACTTGTATGATGCAGTGCGTTATGCATGCTATGATGATGTATGTGAAGTTTGATGTATGTTTTAGTCTAGGAAAGTGAATCCTTGACGGGTGCCTGGAAGTTGTATCCTGGGCTGACGTTGAAGAATAGATTTTACTTCCGCTGGGGATGATAACTGCAAGAATACCGGTAGGAGAAGATAACTCCGTTGAGGAATAAACTTGGCAAATGAAGAGTCTGCGGGGAGAAAAGATACTCTAGCGACTATGCTGGGAAGCGGTACTCTGTGGGGATAGAGATGCTTTGCTTGAATGACTTGCTGAGGATACCGTTGTTGTATGAAGTGTTGACGGACTTCGCTGGGGTAAGAAGACTTTGTCGACGACGCTCTTTCCGAGGCTTTCGGCTGAGGATAACCCAGTTATATCCTGTTAAGGAAATAACTCTTTAAATAAAGTCGGGCGACGCGTTCGTGCTCTGCGAGGGGATAAGCTTCCAGAATCTACTGGGGATAAGCTTATTGCTTGGGGGAGATGAATTCCAATCCTCTTGGGGAACCGGATTGGACTGGACTCTTTTGGGGAAGTTTTGATATGCTGGGGAAGCGATTCCTTTGAATGTTGGTATGCCGCCGGGGAACAATCTTTAGACCAAGACTGCCGGGGATGCTTGTTATGAATATATGTATTGCTGCTGGGGAATGTTTAAGATCGGCTGGAGGATACTCAATTTCCTTGATATTTGATGATTCTTGCTTGGAGAAGAGTGTATTGTTGGCTCACTCTCTGGGGAATTAAGATGTACCGGTTATGTTCTTTAGCTGAACCTACCTTGATACCTTAGAGGATAGAACAATTAGACTGCTCAGACAACTCTTTATTGCCCCTGTTTCTAGTGTCACCTGCAATCAATTCCTTTGTTTCGTGTGCAAATATTTATGAGTTAGCAAATTATTGTCAATGCATACATCACAAATTGAACCTTGGACGTTCTTCGTAAAACAAAACAGAAAAAGGAAAAATACTTGGCACGTTTAACTGAAAATGTTTTTATATTGATTTTTGAATGGCCTGAAAAATAGGCGTTTTGTATACAAGAGGCTGACGTCCTAGTAAGAGGTACGCCGCCGATCAAAAGAGTTTATACAAGTTTTGTACAAAAGAAAATAAAACAGCTGTGTGAAATATGAATGATCCACTGGGTTTCAACTCTGCTATTGTCTTTATAACTCCGAGCGTCTCATCACTTGATGACCTTGGTTGAAGGTGAAGCTGACTGATCGATGCCGTTTGAACTTGGTGTAAATACCGGATTCTGGATGCAAAGTGATCCAATGAGACATAGTATTACGCTTTTATCCCTAATTTTGCCTGGACCGCCCTTTCGGGTTTTCAGTCCACCGGGATACCCCTTTTTGCCCAAGCCGCCTTTTCAGGTTTTCGACTTGCCGGGTGTACAGATTTTTTCATTTTCATCCCTTCATTTTGCCCGAACCCTTTTGGTTCGACGGGAAGCCCTAATTTTTGCCTAGGCATGTCAGCCTAGCGGGTCTTTTTTCATGCGTAGTATTTTTTTACTATGTCTGCATTGGCGGGGTGAGGAAGGTCGTCACCATCCATGTTGGTTAATATCATTGCTCCTCCTGAGAACACATGTTTAACCACAAATGGCCCTTCGTACGTAGGGGTCCATTTGCCCCTTGGATCACTCTGAGGAAGAATGATTCTCTTGATAACCAGATCCCCAACTTGATATTCCTGCGGCCTGACTTTTTTGTTAAATGCCCTGATCATTCGTTTTTGGTACGTCTGACCATGACAGATAGCAGCAAGTCTCTTTTCGTCAATGAGGTTGAGTTGGTCAAGTCGTGTCTGGATCCAATCGTCTTCATTCAGATTTGCATCCTTCATTATCCGGAGAGAGGGAATTTGTACTTCAATCGGCAAGACTGCCTCCATGCCATAAACCAGAGAGAATGGAGTTGCCCCGGTTGACGTCCTAGCTGAGGTACGGTACCCATGCAGAGCGAACGGTAACATCTCGTGCCAATCTTTATAGGTCACTGTCATTTTCTGCACGATCTTCTTAATGTTTTTGTTAGCTGCTTCTACAGCCCCATTCATCTTCGGTCTGTAAGGAGAAGAATTGTGGTGCTGTATCTTGAACTGTTCGCAAAGCTCAACAATCATTTTATTGTTCAGATTGGTACCGTTGTCTGTAATAATCCGCTTAGGGACGCCGTACCGACAGATCAGATTGTGCCGAATAAACCGTGCCACTACAGTCTTGGTTACCGTAGCATAGGATGCTGCTTCAACCCACTTCGTAAAATAGTCGATCGCAACTAGGATGAAGCGATGTCCATTGGATGCCGTAGGTTTTATCTCGCCGATCATGTCTATGCCCCACATTGCGAACGGCCAAGGTGCAGTCAGAACATTCAGGGGAACCGGAGGAACATGCACCTTGTCTGCATAGATCTGGCACTTGTGGCATGTCCTGGAGTGTTGGTAGCAGTCGGCTTCCATTGTGGACCAGTAATATCCTTCCCGTAGGATTTTCTTAGCCATAGTGTGCCCACTGGAATGCGTACCAAAGGTCCCTTCATGTAGCTCTTCCATGATTCGTTCTGCTTCAGTCTTATCCACACAACGCAGTAAGGTTGAATCATGGTTTCGCTTGTACAAGATGCCGTTGCTTAGGAAGAACTTGGCTGCAAACCTCCTCAGGAATTTCTTATCGTTGACAGAGGCACCTTCAGGGTATTCCTGAGCTTCCAGATATCTCTTCACTTCGTGGTACCAAGGCTTCTCAGTTACCAATTCAGTTTCGAGATCACAACAGTATGCCGGTTTGTCCAGTTTCCAGATGATGATCCGGGGAGCTTCATTATCCCATTTGACCTTGAACATTGAAGACATTGCAGCTAACGCGTCCGCTAACTGATTCTCTTCTCTTGGAAAGTGTTCAAAGGTTATCTCTGTGAAGTGGGGAATCATGGTCAACACACATTCTCTGTAAGGAATCAAGTTTGGATGTTTCGTATCCCACTCTCCTTTAATCTGATTGATCACAAGAGCAGAATCTCCGAAGACACTTAGAAATTTGATCCTTAGGTCGATCGCAGCTTGAAGACCCATGATACACGCCTCATACTCCGCCATGTTGTTGGTACAGTTGAAACACAGCCGGGCAGTGAGTGGAGTATGAGTACCTTGTGGAGATATGATTATGGCGCCGATACCATTTCCCAAAGCATTGGAAGCTCCGTCAAAGTGCATAGACCATCGGGATCCTGGTTCAGGTCCTTCATCCGGTCCAGGTACTTCACAATCAGTTACAATCATGATGCTTTCATCCGGAAACTCGAAGTTCATTGATTGGTAGTCATCTACAGCTTGATGAGCTAAGTGGTCTGCCAATACACTTCCCTTGATGGCTTTCTGGGTTGTGTACTGAATGTCGTATTCCGTCAAGATCATCTGCCATCTTGCAATTCTCCCAGACAGAGCAGGCTTTTCGAATATGTATTTTATAGGATCCATTTTTGAGATCAACAAGGTAGTGTGAGTCAGCATATACTGTCTCAGCCGGCGAGCAGCCCATACCAAAGCGCAGCAAGTTTTCTCAAGCAGTGAGTATCGGGTCTCACAGTCGGTAAACTTTTTGCTAAGGTAATAAATGGCATGCTCTTTTCGGCCAGACTCGTCATGCTGCCCCAGCACACACCCCATTGAATTGTCTAACACTGTTAGATATAGGATCAGAGGTCTCCCTTCAACCGGTGGCATAAGGATAGGTGGTTCCTGGAGATACTCTTTGATTCTGTCGAAGGCAGCCTGACATTCATCGTTCCAACGTACTACCTGATCTTTCTTCAGCAGCTTGAAGATTGGCTCACAGGTAGCAGTCAGATGAGAGATGAATCGAGCGATGTAATTCAGGCGCCCTAAAAAGCCTCTGACTTCCTTCTCTGTCTTAGGAACTGGCATCTCTTGAATAGCTTTGACCTTAGCAGGGTCCACTTGAATACCTTTATCGCTGACCACGAAGCCTAGTAACTTTCCCGATCTTACCCCGAAGGTGCACTTGTTCGGGTTCAATCTCAGCTTGTACAGTTTCAAACGGTCAAACAACTTCTGCAGATGATCTAGGTGCTCTTCCTCAGTCTGGGACCTAGCGATCATGTCGTCCACATACACCTCTATCTCGTGGTGGATCATGTCGTGAAATAAGGCAACCATGGCACGTTGGTAGGTTGCCCCAGCATTCTTTAATTCAAACGGCATGACCTTGTAACAGAAGGTCCCCCACTGAGTAACAAATGTAGTCTTTTCCATGTCTTCGGGTGCCATCTTGATCTGATTGTAACCTGAAAAGCCATCCATGAAAGAGAATACCTTGTGCTGAGCTGTGTTATCAACAAGGACATCAATGTGAGGTAAGGGGAAGTCGTCCTTGGGGCTGGCCCTGTTTAGATCCCTGTAGTCAACGCACATTCTGACCTTGCCGTCCTTCTTAGGTACCGGCACCACATTAGCAACCCACTGAGGGTAAGAAGTTACTGCAAGGAACCCGGCATCAAACTGTTTCATGACTTCGGCTTTAATCTTCTCGGACATCTCTGGACGCATCTGACGAACCTTTTGTTTAACTGGAGGGCAGTCTTCCCTAGTCGGCAAATGATGGACGACAATATCTGTATCCAACCCTGGCATGTCTTCGTAGGACCAGGCAAAGATCTCCATATAGTCATGTAACATCTTGGTTAACCGTTGCTTCACGCTGAGCTCTAGGTTGGCACCAATCTTCACCTCTTTTCTGTCTGCCTCAGTACCCAGGTTTATGGTTTCCACTGGCTCTTCATGGGGTTGAATTGCCCTCTCTTCCTGAAGCAACAATCTTGCAAGCTCGCCAGGCACTTCGCAATCATCTTCACCTTCGTCTTCGGCTAAGTTGATCGGATTTTCGAAGTCATAATTGGCAGTAGCAGAGCTGTTATCAGTGAGATCCAGAGTGGATTGGAACCTGTATGAGTGAGTGTGTGTGTAAATACAGCTGTTTTGAAAATTATGTAAAGGAAAGGAAAGATAGAAAAGGAACACGATATTTGCAATGCGGAAAATACGTCCAAGATTTTCATTCATGGTATATGAAATGACAATTTGTATGCCCTCACAAATAGAACCACGGTGCCTCGGGTAAGACACCGGGCCATAGAGTTTATCATTGTTTATTACAAAATAACAAAACATAGGAACTCATTACTTAGTAACAAAAGAAACAAGGAGATTGTCCTTCGCGCTCCAATTGTTGAGTCCACCGTCAATTGCCGGGTAAATCCAGCTATCAAACTCAGCTTCATCAACTTCCTCTTCATCACCAATAGCATTAACCCCATGAGCAGGCAGGGGAGCCGTCACCACGTTAGGCTTGTCAGATGCCTCAAACTGTACCTCCTTAGCGTCAATGAGGTCCTGCAGCTTGTTCTTTAGTGCCCAGCAGTCATCAGTAGAGTGCCCCGGGCTTTCTGAATGGTAAGCACAACGAGCATTCGGGTTGTACTTGGGAGATGCTGTATTGGGGAACTTTGGCGCCTCCCTGACAGTCACCAAATTAGTTGCGAGCAACTGTGGCAGAATCTGCGACAAAGTCATGTTTAAACGGGAGAATTCTCTCCGGGGTCTTTCCACCTTCTGAGTATTGTTTGGCCGGGGAGCGGCTGCAGGCTTAGCAATCATTACCGCACTGACAGATTGGCGGTGCTCATGTCTTTCTGATCTTCTGGAACCATACACGGCACTAGACTCCTTCTTGAATGGTTTCTTTTCCGAACTAGAGGATGATGCCCCCTTTGCAATCTTCCCAGACTTCAACCCAGCTTCAATCCTTTCTCCAGTCAAGATCAAATCAGTGAAACCAGCAGAAGAGTTCCCAATGAGATGGTTGAAAAACGGCCCAGATAGGGTCCCCAAGAACATGTCAACCAACTCCCGATCAGTCAATGGTGGCTGCACCCTGCCAGCCAGGTCTCTCCACTTCTGAGCGTACTCCTTAAAACCTTCGCTTGCACCTAACGCCATACCCTGGAGTTGGGTACGTGTGGGGGCAAGGTCGGCATTATACTGATACTGCTTGTAGAAAGAAGTAGCCAGCTCCTCCCAGTTACGAACTTTGGTCCCATCCAGCTGATAGAACCATTCGAGATGAGTCCCTGAAAGACTCTCCTGGAAGAAGTGGATCCATAGATTCTTGTCCGCAGAGTACGGCTGAATTTTCCGAACATAGGACCTCAAATGCAGCTTGGGACAAGATGCCCCATCATATTTGGAGAAGGTGGGTGCTTTAAATTTATGCGGGATAATTACACCAGTCGACAAACCCAGATCTCCGAAATCCAGCCCAGGTGCCTGTTGCACCTCCATAGCCTTCAACCTGTCCTCCAGTTGTTTGTACCTGTCATCTGCAGGAGGATACTGTTCCTCATCAAAATCTGTCTCGTTGTCGGAGACCACTGGAGTAGGAACCTTTACTTCTGCCTGAGAAGGACTCCTGCCAACAGAAGAACCAGCCTCTTCATGGTGCAGAGTATTGCCGAATCTTCGGCCCGAGTTGAACAGAACAGTTCTTCTTTTCTTCTTCTTCTCCTTCTTCAGGAGCATAGTCTTCAGTTCTTCTTGGCCTTTAGCTAGACCCATGATTAGTTCTTGAAACTGCGCATTCTGCGCCTGGAGAGCCTTGATTGATGTCTCAGTTGATTCAGATCCGGGATTCATGATGCTGAAATAAACAGCGAAGAACTGTAAGCAACCTGAAAAGAGAAAAACCTGCTATGCACATGATGTATGAAATGCGTATGCAATGCATTCAAGGGTTCGAAAGTTCAAATTCGTTGTAGACAAGAAAAGAACACACGTTATCGTTAAGGAAATCATTGTTTAATACATCAAGGCCTCATGGGCAACAGTACAAAAGTCAAATCAATCCCAAAATACACTGCGCATCCTCTTCGGAGCTATGTAGGTGTTGAGGTTCCTCTCCTCATGCAACAGGCGAGTGAGCTCCAAGACCTTCTTTTCACTGGCATGCAGACTAGTCTCAAGAGAATTCCTTTCCTCCTTAAGCTGGATCCAACTCTTCTGCATCTCTTCCCAGGATGTGGGCATATCAGGGTGCTGGATAGTGTAGGACACTTCCCCTTCCGAGACTGGCTCTTTGATTACCGGGAGCATATGAGGATAAGGCATCACTAACTTCTGAGAGCGGGCGCGTACCCACTTGAGATAGGGTTCCAATGGGATGGAGTTCCTGTGCCCCAGTGTTTTGCTGTCTATCCTACTGGGCATCCTCCAGGCTCTGATAAATCTCTGACGAAGTCCTTGAGTATCACTGTCGAAGTCAAAAACTATGTCGGGAATTAACATGTCATGAGGACCATCCCTCCGAGCATAACCAAACTGTCTCCAAGCCAGGCATGGACTATAAGTAATACCTCCTCTGATTCCAAGTAAAGGAACATTAGGGTACTCCCCACAACGATCAATGATAGTGACGTCTCCTCTGAATCTAGGACACCAATGTATATCTGCATGTGTAAGAGTCATCAACCGTTGTGACCATCTCAAACCCCGCTCATTCTTCAGGACTGATTGGGGAAGGTGCGAAATAAACCACCTTCCCAGGAGAGGAGTGCAACACATAAGGACACCTCTTTTTCTCATGGTTCGAGTGTAACATGAGTGAAGGATGTCCCCCAGCAACGTAGGTATAGGATTCCTGGACATAAAGATCTGAACGGCACTGATATCAATGAGCTGATCTGGGTTAGGGAATAACACCAAACCATAAACCAGGAGGGCCACAACCTCTTCAAACGCTTGCAAGTCAAGGGAGTTCCAACATTCATGGGCTTTCTCAAACAGAAACCTGGCTAAGAACCCTTTGATACCGCTTCTAACTTCCCAATGTCCCTTGAGGTCAGATGACTGTAGGTGCAAGGCTTTAGCAATCTCTTCCAGCTTCGGTTCCTTTTCTGTACCGTTGAAGGGTAGCTGATCAAGGATAGGGATCTTCAGGAGCCGGGAGAACTCCTCCAATGTAGGTACCAACTGATAGTCCAAGAAGGTAAAGCAGTGATACAGAGGGTCAAAGAATTTGAACAGGACCTTTATCATATCTTCCTCAATGTTGGTGTTGACCAAGCTGATGAGGCTTCCATGCCTTTCACTGAATGAAGAGTTCTCGGGAATCCTGGATATGAGCTCCTTAAGCTGAGGAGGTACCCTTACAAGATTGACCTGAATTGTCTTTCTACGAACAGTTTCCATGTCCTACAAAACAAGAACAAAGATGAAAATTCGAACCCCTGAAATGGTTAGTCAATGCATATGATGCTGGATGATGTCATGATGCTATGATTAAACACACCACAGATATTTACAAAGACAAACATGTAAGGCACACAAGGCACACAAGACAAGCCCTTAAGGTTTAAGGCCAGCATGGGGTCTGGGTAGTACCCTCTTGAAGTTGGTGGGTTCAACCTGTCCTAATCAAAGCAACCGGGTTCTAAGGTTCCCAATATCACGGGATTGCTTTCATTGTTCATCGTTTCGATTTAGCCACTGAACTGGCGACCGAAATATTCCAGGAAAGCAACCCTCAATTGAGTGTAGTATCGAGTATCAACCAACCTCGGACTGTACCAAAGTCAGTTATCTCACTACCCTAAAGAGGCCAAGATAGTTCAATTAAGGTTCCTAAGGTCTGTTGATGCTTCACGACACCACGCGGAGGCCCCGTACTCTCCTTGACTGAACTCAAGGGTTACCGGTACACACCAAAGTGCCACATCAACGTAGCAGACTGTTTCAACCATGTCGGTATACCCCGCACAGTTCCCTCACAGCCTTGTTGCTACTTTCTAAGAAAGGTATCCCCCAGATCCGGGTTTAGGATCTATAGAACTCCCAAGCAACCCACAATTTAAAGCACACAAGGAAAACAATTGAAAACATAGTTATAAGCTAGCCCTAAAGTACACCTCACATTAAAAGATATCCCCAGCAGAGTCGCCAGTTCTGGGATCGGTGGATCTGGAACTGACTGTTTAACGCTGGTTCGCGAAATGTCACGGAAGCAAGAGTCGCCACCGTCTTTTATTTTCTCCAAATGGAAAGGACAAAAGCACAGAAAAATTCCTTAAAGAGATTGCTCTCGGTTCGGGAGGTAGGTTATAGAAAGGGAAGGTGTTAGCACCCTTTCTATCCATGGTTATCCATGGGCTCTTAGATACTTGCTCAATGTGTTTTCAAAATGTTGCTTGCTTTTCAATGTGGGTTTAAAAAAAGTTTCTTTGAAAAATTTCAGATCGACTCGTACGTCAGAGTGTTTGAAAAGATTGCTTTGAAAGCTTTTGAAAAGTGTCAGTGTGAAAAGTCTTTTTGATTTTTGTTTTGAAATTAGAGCAAGTATCCTTGAGAACCTACCTACCCTAAGGAATTCGTCTGTGTAAATGTCCTTAAAAGTAGTGCCATCCCACCATTGAGAGGTAGGTAGCACCACCGTTGGAGGTGTTCGGGTCAATTCGATGTTCGGGACATGGTGATCACCAGAGCAATGGGAAGACACCTTAGAAGCTACCCTCATGCCAGGTTCCCGGATCATGAGGACTTACCAAGACGTCCTCTACTCGACGATCACCTTTCGAAAGGCAACAGTGAGGCGTACCCTAGGGGTGGTGTGTGCGAATTGTGTGTCATGTTTCAGTTATTTGTCTTGTCATGTTTGTTGTGTTCTACGCTTGATTTTAATTAAGACATTCATTCTTGCATGCTTTTTAACAGTTATAAAGTTTGCGGAAAAATAAATCTAAAGCTATTACAAATGGCGCGGGTCCACATCGCCAAAATTAAACCGGACCCGATTTGACTGAAAAATAAATAAAGCGAATAAATAAAGTGCGAAAAGTTAAAGTTACAAGGCTTTGGGACATGTACATAATTATAATAAGCGATAAAGTAAAATGCGCGAAATAAAATAATTAAAACAATGGGCGTTGGACCCTTTTGCAAAAATATTAAATTAATAAGGAATTAAAAATGAAAAATTAAATGTTTTTGGTATTTTTGTGTTTTTTAGATTTAAAAGAAAAAAAAAAGAAGGAATTAATTATAATTGACTAACCCTAATTCTATTGTTTTTTTTAAGTTTATTGTGAAAATATTATATTAACCTAAATTAAACCCTAATTTTTATTTATGTACATTTAATTATAAAAATAAAATAAATAATATTGTGATAAAAAAGGAAAAATTAAAAGGTATAAAAATTATTAAGCAACCTAATTCTATATTTTTTTGGATTTTTATTAAAAGGAATTAAAGTTAAAAACCTAATTAAACTAAATAATTTACATATAATTTATTTATAGAAATAATAAGAATTATATTTTTTGGCATTTTTTGATTTTATGATGTTTTTGTATTTTGATTAAAAATTAAATAAACAATAATTAAAATAAACATAACAATTAAAATAATAATTAAAGAAAGATATAAGAAAAATAAATGAAATTGGCAAACCAGGGTGGGGTGTAGTCCCCAATTCAGGAGGTATAGGTTCAGCAAATCAGGCCCAATAAGCATGGCTTTGTGGACTTTTCCAGATTTCATATGGTGCGTTGACTGGAGTTTATTGCGCTTCTGGAATCCATGCCTTTGATTTGGCCGTCTGGGACACGTGTGTGGCTTGATGATGAGAGAATATGGTGTACCTGGATGTTAGCGTAGCATAGGATTTTATATTGCAAAATAACATTGAAATTTACCAGACCTGGGACTTGAACCCAGGTCTTTAACATTGCCAGTACAAACACTTAACCACTGAACCAAGCGCTTTTCATTTGACATATAATAACACATAAATATAATAAATAAAACATGGCGTTAGTAGATGAAAAACGCGCGAGATTCAAAGTGGCCAATGGCTGATGGACACGAAACCATCTTCTTCCTCGTCCTGTAAAACAAAACCCTATGGCAACAGTTTTCACGCGTGGGTTAAAGTAGCTTTTAGGAAAATAGCGACTAGCGCTATAGGACCAATAAATTGGGCGCGAGTAGTGCTTATCCTTCGTCTCAACCTGCTCAATCCAATGGCCATAGTCTTGAATCCTAATTTTTCTTCGTTGTAAAAGCCCTAATTCAAAAAACCTCCAACCCTAATTTTTAAGCATGGTGAAATCGCGTATGGTCAACGAAAATGCAATCAAACGCAATGGTTAGCTTAGAAACATCATTATGAGCATGAATACATAAATAAAAATGCAAAAAGATGCTTGAATTATGCCATACGATTTCGAAAATTTTGCTTTACAGTTTGGGTTCTTGATGCCAATTCCTGGAGTTTTTATGGTTGATATTGATTGGAATACGATCAGTGAATCACAAGGAAGCTTTTGGGATGGAAATCAAGACTTGAATCGACCCCTAACCTTGAAAACAGTTTTGTGTTTTATGGAAAAAATTTCAATGTGCAAAGTGTTCTTGGGGCGCAGCTTAGAGTGTAAGGCAATTAGGTTTGTGCTTCTGATCATATAGTGAACATATTAGGTCAACAAAACTTGACAAAATCCAAAGCATTCAATGATTTCAATCTTTGATTTTGGAAGATCTTTTTTGAATCTTTTTTCATGTTATTTGGTTCAATCATGCTCCAATCACACCAAAACTTGCCATATTTAATTGTACACGAAATCTTGAGAATAGAATGTGCACAAAAAGATTTTTTAGGTCAAGCTTTATATTTTTCATGTATTAAAATAATTTAAATGAATTAATATTAATATAAATTCAAATAAATAATTAAAAAATGAGAAAATACTTCCCTTTGGGCCTAATGGTCGTGCATAGGCTTGGCATGGAGAAACTTGGAAGAAAAATGGGCCCATTTGCATTTTTAGGTCATTTGAACCATTGTTGATTTTTCAAAATTCCCAAAAATTTCCCAACTTCCACAAGGCATAACTTGCTCAATTTTCAAGCTTTTCACATGTTCTTGGACAGTTTGGAAAGGTCTTTGAGTCCTTTAACCAATGCCTTTGGTCCCATGTCATTTTGATTTACCAATATCAAGTTATGGCCTTTGACTTAAAGTCCCTTTTTGTTGACTTTTGAAAATGACCTATAATGTTGAAATTGATAACTTTTTGTGAGAGCATTTCTTGGACTTGAAATATGAAGATGAATTGTAGGAAATGTATTTCTCTTCAAAATGAGCTTTGGATGGAATTTTTCTGATAATCCATGTGAAAGTTATGCCCTGGTCAATTTCAGTTGACTTTTTCAGCTGTCCAAATATAGTAACTTTTGCATCTTTGATGATTTATGAGCCCAATTTTGAGAATCATGATCAAGCATTGATCAAATGATGTTTGTGGCTTCAAAATGATATGTTGACCAAAAATTTGAACTTTTGACTGTCAAATGACCATTTTGCCCCTACAGTTGACTGTAGTGCAATCTAGGGTTTTGACTGTGCAATTTTGAGCTGAATGCCTTGAAACTTGACATGAGGATGCTTGACCATATTTGTAGGCATATGAGACTTGATTGGGCCTTTGAAAACTTCATTTTCTTGATCAGAACCCAAACCCTAGTTTTGACTGTATAGGAAGCTGTTGAGCTGCACACCCCTTGGGGAATTTTGTGACCTTGACTTGACAAATCTTGAAGAATATGGGAGGGCAAATTTTGGGGTGCAACAGAAACCAAAATGCTGATGAAGTTTTATACCAAGTTCGACATGACACAATGGCAGCAGACAACAATCTGGCAGCCATGGTTGAAAGAATTATGGTACAAAATGGTGTAAATGTAGGCCTTACTAAGCCAAATTATGCTAATCCCTTATCTGAATATATTTTACATAATGGATTTCCTAAGGGTTGGAAAGTCCCAAAATTCACAAAATTCTCTGGTGACACCAACAAATCAATTGTCGAACATATAGTTAGACATGTTACCGAGGCTGTGGACACAGTGAACAATGAAAACCTAAGGATAAAATATTTTCCTAGTTCACTAACCAAAAATGCTTTCACATGGTTTACTATCCTTGCAGCAAATTCTATCCATGATTGGACGCGTTTAGAAAGGCTATTCCATGAACAATTTTATGTAGGTCAATCAAAGATAAGTCTCAACGAATTGGTCAACATTAAGGGCAAGTTTAGTGAGCCAATTGATGGTTATCTCAAAATATTTCGCCTGCTAAAGGCAATATGTTTTACCCAAGTACCAAAACATAATTAGTTGATATGGCTACAAGAGGATTGGATTTCTCCATCAGAAAGAAATTGGATCCCTATTACTTAAGGGGTATGGCCCAATTGGCAGATAGGGTTCGACAAGTGGAGCGCTTGAAGTTCGAAAAGGCCGGAGTGGACAAGAACCATCGAAAGGAAAGAGTGGCATACGTTGAATTAGAGGAAGACAAACAAGAAACCTATACTAAACTCCCTGACTTTGAAGAAGTTGAAGTTGATTTGGCTGAGTTAAAACAACGACCACCACATCCTTGTAAAGTCCTGGCTCCTTCGAACGTAAAAAATCTTGTCGATCCTGAAAAGAATGTGCCAAAATATTTTATTTATTAGTAAAAGATGGTCAAATGATAATAGCACCGGGTGCTAAAATTCCTCCGTTAGATCAACGAAAGAAAAGATGTTTTTGTAAACATCATAATTTTTTAGGGCATAAAACCTCACAATGTTTCCTTTTCAGAGATCTGATTCAAAATGCCATCAAGGAAGAAAGTCTGAAGTTTGGTAACAAAACCAAGCCACAAATGAAGGTCGATGTTGATCCTTTAAATGTAGCAGAAACTAACTATATCAAACCAGTTTTTATTAACATGCTAGAGATCATTGACAAAGTTAATCCAAATGCTAAAATAATAGAGGCTACTGATGGCCTCTCCAACGAGCAACCTGTCAACCAGACTACTAAAGGTTTAATGAACCATAAATTTGAAGGCAACATTACTGAGGATTTTGTGCCAAATGTTGAAATGATGAAGACCACTGAAGGTTTCAGAGTCAAGTTTGAGGAGATTAGGATTATTGATGGTCCTAATGTCGAAGTCAACATGGTGGATTTAAACTAGCCTACCCCAGAAATGGAAGAAGTCAAAAGGCGTCTCCAAAGAGAAGATGCCCTGTTGAACAAAACCTATATGAAAGCTGGAGAAAGTTTGTTGGACTATTTGGCTCATTGTCACAAAAAGAACTTCAAGGATTAATGTGCCAAAGATGCAGTATCATTTATGATCAAAAGCAGCAAAGGTTTATCTGCAAACCCAAAAGGCTCGAACTAGGAGAAATTGGAGGAAGGATGATTTGATGTAGATGGTTTACCCAAAAGCTTGCGAAAGTTTGCTAGGTTTTCTTGTCCATTGGCATAAGATGCAGTCAGAATGCTTAATGTGCCCTAGGTGTAGTTCTGTTTACGATCGAAAGGCTTCAGAGGAGTACAAAAAGAATCCATTATGCCCGAACTATGGGTAATTGGAGAAGCCAACATAGCAGTTTCACTTTTCACAAAAGGGGGGGGGGGGGGGGGGGGTTCAAGAAGGGCTGATAGCCCACATTCTAAAGCAAATAGAAGAGTTACCTTAAAACTCCCAGCAAATGTCCCTAATGATAAATGGACTAAGCCAAATGAAAATAGAAGAGCAGGACAAGAAAAATGGAAAAGTTTTGATCTGGGAAGAGGATCATCAATTGCTTACAGAAAAGTGTTCCAGATATCAAGAAAACAAACATCTAGATTTGATAATTACAAGGGAAAAACTCCAATAACCAGGACCTCGTGGCGCGAGCACCAAAGGATTAAGATGGCTCACAAGGAATTAGCATAAAAGGAAATATGGGAGTCAAGCAACAATCAGTGTCTCCCAAAAAATAACGTAAAAAAAAAACAATCTGTCTAAAGAAAACTTTTTTCCCCGAAGAAGGAGATAATTAGAGAAAAGGACCAAAAATATCCAACCAATGATGATGGCATGATGACATATGATTTCAAATCAGATGGGAAGTCTTCACTTAACATAAACTGCAACATGGTGTCTGTACTTCCACGTGAATATGATCAAGTGATGGAAGTGGAGGATTATGGGGAAGTGGATGAGGCCGAAATGGCTAGGCACAAACCTGTGTGTTACTATATCCTGAACAACGGTGTTGTGGATGAGCAGAACGCTTTTTTCGAGCGTCCTAATCAGTTAATGAAGAACCACCTCAAGCCTCAATTTATAAGAGAAAAGGTGGAAGGATTAGGGATAAACAAGATTTTGGTTGATGGTGGGGCAACAATAAATTTGATGCCTCAATTCATGTTAAAAAGATTTGGAATATTCGACACAGACATTAAGCCATACAACCTGGTGTTGTTTAACTATGAAGGAAAAAAGATGAATATTTATGGATGGAAACTATTAAGTTTATATTTTAAAATATTGAAGTTAGTGGGACACGTGGTGATCTATGACAAGCTGGTATAAGAGGTTGCTTGTTTAAAAGCCACATTAAGAACCTTACTTTGTAGCAATGATGGAACTGCTGCACGAACGTCTTGATTATACGTTTTGAAAAGTAAGTCATGATTATTTTGACGTCATAGCAGTTATTGTCCGTCATGAAGATTGTATGTTCGTCGAAATATAATTATTTTTCAAGAAAAATATGTTTCTCTAAGAAATTCGAAACACACATTTTTGAGGGCTATTTGTTGATTGGAAATTTCGACTAGATGAGTTTTTTTAACTGAAATGATATATTTTAGAAAATATAATTCAAAGGAAATAATAAAGAATTTTGTGTGAAGATTTCGATAAATAAAGAGCTAATAAAAGCTTTATTTTTGCTAAGTGTTGGCAAAAGGTTCGTATGCGAACCATAGAGATTTCAAGATTATTCGAAGTAGCAGCAAGCATATTTCGTCCGTCGCGTTTTGGCGCTTCGAAGACAAGGAATTTTTAAATTCAAAAGTTTGATCTTATCCAAAGAGACGCGTAGAAGCATAGATAGTTCGAAGACACATGTAGATGTTGAACGTGGCGACATCTTATTTAGAGACCGTTTGGTCGAAATTAGTATAAATAGGGGTCTTAGCGTTAGGATTTAGTGTGTTCACATCTTTGTACAAAATACTCAAAATTAGTTAAAGTACCAGCGTTAGCGAAATGAGTTTATGAGAATGTACGTATGATGCACCAATTTTATGTTTATAGTCATTCAACTTTAATTGAAGTTTTATACATTCCTTTTAAATTTCAGTCGAAAGCCTTTTACATTCCAGTCTTTTCTTTAAAGCATTACTTTACTACTTACGAAGTTACAATTGAAATTAACTTTTCTTAAAAGAATAAGAATGTTGTAGAAAGTATTCTTCATTTTAAGAATAGAAGTTTTGAACGAGAACACGTGTATTTAGGATCAATCTGGTCGATCCTGCAAGTTATCAATTTTTATTCAATTTGAAAGACCAGCAGTTGTTTATCGAATTTCACGGTAAACAGTGTGTGATTCGAATCACAATACTTTTTGAGTCAAATTAGATAGATTTTTTATTCGAATCATGACAATCAAATATTCTTTATAAACAACCATGATTCAAATCATACTTTTGTATGACTCGAATCACAAGTGCAAACCATGATTCAAATCAAAATGGCAATCTTCTCGTTTTACTTCCTTGATTCAAATTATTATTTTTGTTGATTCAAGTTATAACCGCATGATTTAACTCGAATTATTTGTTCTTTTTCTCAACTTTTTGTGCTTAATCTCTAGAACCTATACAAATCTTGTGTCATATTTTTTTATATAAAATATAGAGAAATGATGAAATGATGAAAATCTTAGGATTTCAAATGTCTCATGAGAGGTGATCAATGTTGATATCTCAAAAGAGATGAGATTTTTCAAGATAAAGATATAGTGAGATCAAATCCATATTTTTCACAAATCTTGAAAAAAATTTGTTAGAGTTTCTCCTTTCACAAACACTCTTCCTTCTTGATTAAATCTTGTGAAATTTTTTCTAGAATATTGATATTGTGAGATCTAAGCCATTTTGTGAGAGATTATTTAGATAATCTTCATCATTTTCAACCTTGAACCACAAAACTATTGTTGTGGTGCTTAACTCTAAAGATTGAAATTGAATGATAGATTTAAGGTACATTAAGGAAGTTAATGTTTTTTTGTGAGATTTGATGTGTGTATCAGAGTAAAGAATCATATGGTATTTAGAAATTGATATCCAACAAGAGAAAAGTTTTTTTTTTATAATCCATTGAATATCTTAGTTGTGTTGATATTGAATTATCTTCTCTAGTTGCATTTGGCATCGAAACATATCTTTTCAAAACTATCCACAATATGTTGCTTCTGCTTGCTATATGCGAATCAGTTTACTAAACTTTGATTTCGCTTGCTATTCAATCTCCCATTCTAGATCATTTAATCCCCATATTCTCCATCAATATATAGTCTACCTGATATTGATTTTCCTTTTAGCCTTTATAAAAATATATGAAGTTTTGAGGTCCTAAAACTTTCTTTAGAGAACATTTGTATTAGAGAATGGTTATCAACATATCATATGACCTTATTATCCAACAATCTATGATGGTTGGATAACCTTGATTTAGTGTATTTCTAGGACCAATATATCTTCTAAATTATGTTTATCAATTGATTTTATGTGACTCGAATTTATTGAAGTTGGTTATCGATCTAAATCAAATCAAATTAAATTTTAAAAAATTATATATTTATATGTGGCGAATTGGACAAACAAAATAAACTTAATATTTGAGTGAGTTTTAAAGAAATGTTTTTTTGAGACATATTTGCTTTTTATTTTATTTTTTTATGTTTGTCATCTTTCCGAATTAATATTTGAATCTTATCGTCATGTTGTGTTAGTCTAGTTCATTCTACTAAATCCTAGCTCATTGGTAGACACATTCTCTTTGAATGAGTGTGGTTAAATGAAGGTTCTACATGGTAGTTGTAACAAGATAATTAAACAACAATATATAGCAAATTTCGAAACAATTGGTAGAATAATCAGTTCAATCTTATTAGGCCATATAGATTTACTTCAAAAGAAACTTGATAGCATTCGTTTCATGAAGAAAAAGAAAGACTTTATATAATAAGAAAAGGTTACAAAATCCATTAGTTGCAAAATAAAGCCAACTACATAGATATAATATAGTTCGATTAGCAACTAAATATTAGATCCCATTTCTGTTTTTCCTATGTGAAACAATTGAAAGAAGCCTTGAAACACCTTGAGTCCACAATTCATATTCTCTTTGATTTCTACATTCAAACTCAACTAAACCTCTTGATTCTGTCTTCAATCCAAAGTACCTTCTTTTCTCACCATCCTCTAATAGATGCCTTCCTGGCCATGCTGCTAAATTCATGCACACATCTAACACAACATCTGAAATATTTTAAGAAAAACATTGTATTTAACCAAATGAGTTATGATTGGTTTCTATGAAGTTGAAAGGAAAATTAACTTATAGTATTAGTATATTGATATAGCTCACTCTTTTTCTTTTTTGTAATTGTTCCTGCAACATGTCTGCTTTTCATTTTCAACATCACTTGGCCGGTTCGATGTATATAAACAGAAACTATTTTCCAGTGAAGATCACCTACAGATATAACCAAATAAAGTTTAATCATTTAGTAAATGAAAATGTATCGAAACTAGATTTGTTAAAACTACCTTTGCGGGTGCGTTTGAGTAATTCAGTTCCTCGAGCAAGGAGTTCTTGACTGCAAGCACTTAGAAAATTATCTGCATTGATAATCTCTCCACCACTATCACTAGTGCTAGAACTACTGTTAGTATTGGCTTTACCGCCGCATATTCCGATTCCTATGCTTTTTTCTAGTGGTGTCACAGCACTAATATTCCACATCTCTTTCAATGCTCTTGCCTTCAATGTTGCTGCGCCCCTTAGAGCTGCATATATCAAGAAAATACCACGTTGCAATATTTCAAGTAATGGTGCTGAATCTGAATGAATGAATGAATGAACAAAACTATACCTGTGGCAGCTGCAGCAGTTAGAGTAGTAATATCATCATAAGATCTCACATTGACAGCAGAACTAACAACAGAAGCAAGGTGTTCTCTCTCAGCTCCCATTGCTTCAGCAGCTTCAACACACTGAGCAGCAATCAGTGTTGCTGCAGAAGCCACAGCCATATCAGTCTTAGCCATTCTCTCATCCTTGTTTGACACAGACGATGCTGCCGTTGCTGCTGTGATGGCAGCAACGGCAGATGCTACTGCTGCTACAGAAATAGCAGCATGAACTTGAGCATTATGGCTTCTGTTTTCTTCTTTCTTTTTCTCTCTTCTTTCTTTCAACCATCTTCCTACTGTTTTTGGTCCTGAACTAGGAGTTGCATTGCCAAGTCCACTACTCATTGCTCTTGTACCATTGAATAAAGCATGTATCGAATTGTTTGCACGGAAAAACTGCAATACATTTACATGTAACTTACCATTACCATTACCATTACCATTTTTTTCTAGTTAAAAACCAAAGTAGCTTTTCATAGGTAGCAAGAAAATAATCCAAAATAAGAAGGTTGTTATTGTTTTGTTTTGTTTTGTTTGCGTGAATGTGTGAAGATAAAAGGTAGTACTACTACATTGGACAGTCAAACTCTTTGTCTTGCTGTCTAACTAATCTTCAACATTTTGATTAGCAATGACTAGTCACATCCAAAAGTTAAGCTCAAAGTTCAAAATGTTCAATTTTGAAATCAAAAAAAGAAAAGTCATAACTCTCTCGCTATAAAACTAGCTAGGCTCTATATAGTCTAGCTCTTTTTTTTTTTTGTCAGTTAGTGGGAAGAAGATAAAATAAAGGTGACCCTAATTCCAAACTCTGATGGAAAACCTTTGTGCTTTATTAAGCACTAAAAAAATCATCAGTGATGTGCAATTTTACTTTTGCAGGCATGTTACAAAGTACTAACACAGTCTGCTGCTTCTTGGTTACTACAAACAACTTGAATTTATTTCATCTTTCAAATTGCGAGTAGTAATTTACATTATTGCAACCACTCATTTATACCGATCGAAATTGCGAAAACCGAAATGGCAACATTATTAAGGAACAAAAACATGTGATACAAAACTATTGAACTTGTAAGAAACCAACCAATGAGTCAGTGTTGACTGCAACAATTGTTCCTAAGGGTCCCACTCAAAACGCAAAAGAAAAGGGAAAGGAACAGAGAATACCTTAATAACATCATCAAATTCATCAGAAGGAGAAATTGGAGGACTATCTGTTCCTGTTAAAGAACCACCACCATTCAATGGTTCACTGCTATGAGACAATCTACCTGATGTTAATGGAGATACTTCCTGTTACATACATCACACATAAAACAAAATTTAAAACCAACAGACAACATTACTATAAACATAAAAACCAAAACATTAATTAAAAAGAATGACAATTAGTGGGTCAAGCTTCGTTTCACAACTCGATTTTTACAATGACCCTTTAGTACTATGCTTCAGAAACTTCAAAAGGGTAGTGAAAAAAAATAATTTTTACAATGACCCTTTAGTCCTATGCTACATAAAATTCAAAAGGGGTGTGAAAAAAAAAATCTTTTGATGAATGTATGCAGTTTAGTTACCTCTCTTGCAGACTGTGACATGATACGTTCAAGGACAAGCTGTGAAGTAGCAGAAGTAGCAAAAGAGAATTGATTTCCAGACATGGTTTCTTCAGGTATAGAGATAGTAGAAGGTTTATTGGAAGTTAAGCAAGAAGGAGGAGGTGGTGGTGGTGGTTGAGGTGACAAGGCTTTAGAGACTTCAAATGCAGAAGCACTCCATGACCTTGAGAGAAACTCCATTGGTATTCTTGGACTCTCAGGCAAACGAGAAGTGGCATTGTTTGTTGTTGGAAGATAGTCATTGTTATTTCTGTTGCAATTGATTCTGAACTTTGGTTCCATGTTAGTTATGGTCTTGCTTAGAGCATGAAAGGTTTTAAATGGGGATGTTGTGAGTGAGGACAATGTTTTTGGTCAGCAAAATATGGTTGATTGATGAGTTTTGAAGAATGGTCAAACAGCATGTGATGAAGTACTTTGTTATCAACTTCATATACCGTAAAGAAAGAAGGAAATAAAGATAAAGTATTACTCCATTACTATATTAAAAAATAATTGTTATATTAAAAAATGAAAATGATCATTATTTTAAAATCAAATTTATTTACTAAAATGACAATATTTTAAAACGTAGGGAGAGACTATAGGAAATAGGGAAATTATGTGAAACCTATTTTAACACAACTTTGTGGCTTTAGTGACTCTCTTGTAGTACAGTGTAGCGTTATTATGCTATTGAAATAATTTACTGGGACCCTGACGAAAAGAAATTTATATAAGTCAGTGCTGGATATTTTAATGAGCTATTATTAGTGACTGATTTAATAATCATCACCAAACAACATTTATCAAGGGGATTAGGGTGGTCATGAAGTGGCGACACTTGGATCTTGGAGAAATTGTTTAGAAAATGGGAATGGTATAAAGACTCTTGTTTTTTATTAAATTCGGGGCTAGATCTCGAGAGATTGAGTGATAGGGTTAGTAGATTATATGGGTTGATCGTGGATATATTTGTCACGTAAAAAAGACAATTGATTAATTGTAGATACAATTTGTTCGTTTTAGTTTATAAATCTGTTTGTTAATAGATCGTGTTAAGAGATTCTTTATGGATAGTGTAAGAGTTGCTCGTTTCTTGTTATGTTAGGAGACAAGCAAATTCTCACGAAGTGGTATGTACCATTGATATTTTTTTTATTTAATTTGCATTCAACAAAATCAGAATCCTTGTGACGATTAATTGAATTGTTGCTCTATATCTTCAAATTTTAAGGTATGGGGGAAAATTTTTTATTCATAGGTGATTTAGGCCGTCAGATAGTTTTGTATTTGGTCAAAAAGGGTTTGGGCAAAACCCTTGAGACGATTGCTTGATGTGTTGCTCTATATCTTTAATATTGTGATATGAAAATATATAATTGTTGTGGTTTGAATCATTTGACGAAACATTCTTTCCGGTGCAAGTGTCGGTTCTTGTTGTTTGATTAAACTGAATTGACTGGGGTATCAAGTCCTCTAGTAAAAATTATAGCCTTAAAATATAATCTCTAAGCTTTCTGAAACATATCCATTTGATTGATTTCGACCTTGCTTGATATTTTAAATACTTATTCGAATATGATGTGTGACTAGTAGGAAGATTTTGAGTCTGGTTTGATGAATTTTGAGATAAATTTAAAATTATTAAATAAATTGAGTTGTTTGGCTAACTTAAATTAAATTCTTATCATGTCAGAGTTGTCAATAGAGTTATTAAAGTTGTCAAGATTGTTGTTAGAATTGTTATAGAGTTGTTTTCGAGTTGTTTAGAGTTTAATCTGATGAGCTTTAGAGTTAAAATTGAAGGTATTTGATTTTTTAGAGTTTTTTTTTTAGTTATATTATTACTTGAGTCAAGTCACTAGCCATTAAAGTCTTTTAGAGCTATTTGAGCATGTAAGAGGTTTCAATTGAACACTCTAGAATACTTTGGAGTACTCTAAAGTCATTTAGAGCTATTTTAGAGTTGTATGGATTATTATAGAGTTGTTTAGAGTTCGCTTGAGAACTCTGTTGAGTAAAAGACAAAAATTATTATCTTTTGGATAAGTTGTGAATATACATAAATTAATTATTACTATGCTGGTGTGTTTTGAGTATTTTCTGAGTTAATTTGAGTTGCTGAGCAATAACATATTTTTACTTTGTTGAGATTATTGTGATTTTTAGTATAAATAATTGAGATGTAAATTTTGAGATGAATAATTCATAGAGGAATTAAGGTATTGACCTTATATTGGCAAAATTGTGATTCAGAGAAGAATCTTTTGAGTATGAGTTTTGAGTATGTTTTTATGTTGTTTTGAGCTTTGTGATTTCTGTTGTCATGTTCATGCATACATATATATTGGAGTTGAGTAGGACTTCGGTCCAATGAGGCCCGGTTCAGATAGGAACCATGAAGGTCTCAAGTTCAGAAAGGAACACAGTTCAAAGAGAAACCAGAGACATGGATAAATCAGTAACACATCTCTGATACCTAAAAACATGACATCACATTAATATTGAAAGAATAGTATAGTGCATTATGCATTGCATTATAATTATTATTGTTGTTTTTTAATTGTATGTTGAAATGATATTAGATGTTGTTACAATTATCTAACTATTTAATTTCACCATTAACATTTGTAAAGTTATTTTCACTCCTTCTCTGTTGATGCGTGTCTTTTTATGCATATGTTGTAGATACAGGTAGTGAGTAATAGTTGTTGTATTGAGGAGTGGCACATGTTGCCTTCTCCTTTAGTTATTTTCTGAGTTCTGTTTAATTTTGCAGTGTCGCTCTGATATGTAACGTCGGGATGAAATTTGTTTTGATTTTTGTTTTCTTTTCAGAGATTTTGTGTGACTATTTTTCTTATGATTGAATATTGAATTTTTTTGGAGTTATTCAGTTAAACCTATATGAGATTATCCACTACGTATTTTTGAAAAGTTTTTAGAAGCATGTTGGGTTTTAAAAGAGATGTGTGACACCCTAGGTGCTTAAATATGTTGTATTCTATAATTTTAGTTAAATAAGAGTCGTGGGGTTTAGGGTGTTATGAAAGCACTAAGTATCATGTAGTACCTTTTACGTGCTTTAAGTTTCGTTTGTGTCTCGATGCTTTATCATTTGATTTTTGTTTATCATATTGAATTGCGTATTTGTAATTTAAATTTAATTTGTTTATTGTGCCAGTACACTTTTATCATTTGTAATTGCTTTTGCTATTAGAAACTTGTACCAATAAGAACCCTCGATATTTTATGAAATAAACCTCTTTAATCATTGTTAGTATTATGGTTTCAAGCCTATGAAATCGCTTTCTAGTTATTTCCATAGACGTAGCTTGAATCACAAGTTAAAGTTATCAAAATTGAAATATCAGTGAATAGATTCGAATCACGTACACAATATGATTCAAATCATGAGTTGTGTGAAATATGGGAAAAAAATTTGTTGGAATTGATTCGAATAAAAAAATAGGCATGATTCGAATCACAACCTCTTGTGATCTGAATCAAGTACATATGTTGATTCAAATCAAATTTCTTTTTGAAGATTCATTTTTTTCCTGTCCAAATTAATTTGAATCATAGTTTCACTTGATTCGAATCAACAAGTTCTAGAGTCCATAATTGATTTTAATCATGTTTTTCACTTTGTTTGAATCATTGCTTAAAAAACCCATTTGTCACATTTCATATATATAACTTTTTCTTTTATGAAAGTAACAAGTGTGAAAAACCTATGGTGTTACCCATAGAGACAATGGATGTTTTCTTTGTCTTCTCTTCTCAGTGTGTTCATATTTACACCATGATATTTTCTCTTCTTCTTCTTCTTTTACAAACAACCTCTAGATTATGAATTCATGTCAAATTCAACTGATTTTATGTTGCATCTTGTTTTATGCAATTGTGTTATTGTGTTGAGTGATTTAGAGAGTGAGTTGATTAATCTTGTTGTGTTTTTCATGATTAATCAATATCAGGAATGTCATCTTTACCAAGACTTATTCATCCAGAAATTTGTTAGAATCTTGTATTATGTTCTACTTTCACATTCATCTATACCTTGACTAACACCTTGTGTTGTAGTTTGGTTTGTGACATTTTCGAGCACTATTCACCATCTTTATCCTTAGTCATAATTCCATGTTTATGGTTCTCCGTCTCTAAAGATTGAGTGCTTGAGGGAGACTAATGGTACATTAGGTTTTCTAATATTTTGGTGTGAAGTTTGTTGTTTGTAACAGGTGCATGCATCATTTCTTTAATCAATTTTGGTATCCTTGATATTCATCAAGAAGAGTGTTTCAATATACTCCAAGAAATACTTTGGCGAGATCAAGTATCAATTGTCCATAAGGCAAGATTGGAAGTTGTCCATTCTTGGTGGAGTTGGAGAAAGATTGCTTGTAGACAAAGTTGGGACTTGTCCAATGAATGATTAGCCATGACAATCACTCTGAACAAGAAATCAGTAGAATCAAAGGGTTGATGGCTACATACAAATACTTGGAGAAGAATTGTTGTGTATGTGAAGAATCATTGGATCAAGGTCTTTTGAGATCATGTTGTGTTAGCAAGTTTAAAGTGTCTACATTAACAATGTGGTTTATTGTTTAATATTTCATTATAACCAAAATGCTTGTATCAAACTTATAAAAATAGTGGAAGATCGTGATTATTTCCTAGTGATTTTTAACACCATTGAAGAGTGGAATAGGAAATGTGAGGACGACAGTCGAACCACTATATATCATCGTGTATCTTTTCTTCTACCCTTAACTCTTTTAATTTTCAAGCATTGACTATCATGCCATTGAATTGTTGCATAATTTCCCTGATTGTATACCACATAATATAGACTTTTCTTATAGCAATTTAATGTATAAGTTTAGGTGTGTGTTGTATCAATCTTATTAAAGTATCATGACTTGAATTATGTCATTGCTAGAATCTATAAGCTATGTGTTTTGAAATAGCTTTGGTGCAAAGCTACTTATGCAGTCTTGTGATTTACTTGCTCATGAAGCAATCAAATGTATTTAGAATATAATGTACCATTTTATATGGAATGTTTAATTGAGATACTTCCAAGATCTCTCTTTTTATTTTGCTTCTGTGCCTTTTTCAAAAATCTCTGATTTCGTACATGAAACCTAAAATATTTTTGAAAATGTCTAAAATGGAATTGGTATATTCAACCCCATCCCCTCTAGACACTTTGATGTCAATATTATCACCCAACATGTTACATAGTTTATATCAGAGCAGGTCGGTTCATCCGACCTAAGTTTTGTATGACATGTGTATGAAACACTTTCGAGACTCTCTTTTCTTTAACTGCTATCTAGCATGAGGCTGCAGGTGGAAATGAAACAAATGGAGGATAATCCATTAAGGGTAGTGTGACATGGGAGTTAGAGAGTAGATGAGAGAGTCTTATTTAAAGTTGCATTATCGAGACATTTTCGAGGGCAATTTTTTTTATGTGGAGAGAGTTGTAACACTCTAATTTTTAATTTTAATGGTATTAATATTATTTTAATATTTGTATTATTAATTTTAAATATTAATTTAGGTTGTTGTGTGGTTTATTTAATTAAATAGGAATTGTTTAATTATTGGGTAGTTGAATGTTACGAGAAATTAGTTTAATTTAGATTAATTAAAATAATAGAGAGAAATAAGATTTATTAATAAAATTAAGGAGTGAGGGGCGGATTTAGTAGGATGTGAGAGTGTGGAATAAAACTAAAGATTTGATTTACTTTTATTTTATTGGATTAGGGGAATATTTGGTTTTAAAAAATAAAATAATAAAAATAGAGTTAGTGACAATGTTAAGAGAATTGTGGGGTGAGATAAGTAAAAATGAATTTTAGGTTAAATAAATAGATAAAGTGAGAATTAAAATTGTCAGATCATGAAATTTGAGAGCGATGAAAAATTACAAAAGCCAAGAAAAGTTCACCGGCCTTCAAATTTTAAGGTAAGGGGGGAACTCTTTACTCATGGGTGATTTAGACAATCAGATAGTGAGGGGTCATCACCCTTCTATCTTTTTTATCTCTTTCTGTATATGTGATTTATGTATTTAGCCAAAAGGGGTTAGGCAATTGATATATCTTTACTATTAGGATATGAAAATATATAATTGATGTGGTTTGAATCTGTTGATGTTGTGATGATATGTGGTTGTGCCCTTTGGGAAAATTTATCAATAATTGGATTTTGGTATAATTTTCTATGTTTGATCTGTGATGTTTAAGTCATTATATTTTAAAGTTAAGCCGAAGGTTATGAGAAATCTTGCCATCTGTAGGGAAATACCGTAGTAGCATTGTCACCAATGAACCTTGTGTTAATTAGCATGTTTAGAGTTATTAACATGTTTTGAATTTACTCTAAAGTTGTCAATGAGTTGAGTTTAAAATTATTGTGAAAATGATGCCAAGAACATAGTATAATAGGTTTCTTTAAGGCAAGAAACCCACAAGGTATGAATCAGAAAAGCAAGAAGAACACAAGGAATTGGTTATTAACTGCTATTATTTACTTTCTCTTTGAAACAATATTACAAGTGTTACAGAATAACAAATAACCTCTCTCTCACCTTAAATTAGGATTTGAAGTATGCAATAATGAGAGACTACTATGTTATTTATAATAAACCTAACATACTAAACTAATGGGCTTTTTCACAAATACCCATTACAAGTTAACTTAGGGTACAAGCTAATTTGAACAATTGGACATAACAAACATGAACAATTAGACATGCTAATAAACCTAGCATTTTCGACAACTGTATGCTTGACCATACTTCGACTACATCATACTACTTCAACACCAGCATGTGAACGACCTTCAACTTCATGCTAACCTATGTCGTACTTATCGAACCACGAAACTACCCTTCGACCCAATAAAGTTTGATCCAATATCTCTTTCCACCTTGGAACAAACTCTAATATCTGAGAAAAAACTAGCTTTATCAACTTCATACAGTGGAAAACATTACAACTTGGCAATGTATTGGTGATCATATCAACATCATTGTGATCTGTCGAAACCTTCAGCAATTGGACTTCTCCATGCTCGATTACCCTTCTGACGAAATGCAACCTAACATATATGTGCTTGGGTCACTCATGATAGGTTGAGTTCTTCGACATGTTTATTGCACTTTGACTATCACATTTAACAATGATAATTTAACCCTGAAGTTTCAACTCCTTAGAAAAACCTTAAGTCACAATGTTGCTTTCATAGCTTCAGTAATGACGATATATTCCACTTCAGTGGTTGATAAGGCTACAACCTTCTTAAGTGTCACTTCCTAATTAGTTGATGTGCCAAACATAGTGAAAACATATTCAAAAATAAATTTTATGGAATCCATACAACCTGCATGATTAGAGTCAATATATCCTTCGATTACTACTTTACTATCTTCACCCAAGGCTCCATCATAAATTAGGAGTATATTCAGAGACCTATTTATGTACCTTATAATTCACTTCAATTCTTGCCAGTGATCCTTTCCATGATTCACCATATACCTACTTACAAGACTCATTGCATATGCTATGTCGGGTCTAGTACATACCATAACATACATCAAAGAACCTACTATATTAGCGTATGTGATGTTATTCATATAAGCTCTTTCGACATCAGTATTGGGACACTGATCTATACCCAACTTGAATTAAGGATTTGTTGGAGTCACAACATTCTAAGAATTTTAAATACCAAATTTGTCAAGAATCTTCTGTAGCTATGTGTTGTACCCCAAAATTTTCCCTCTCATTTATCAAGATTTTCTCACAAGATCTCTTTGACTCAAGGCTAGATTAGGGTTTGATCAACTCAACACATCTCATCTTGCACTGATGACCCAAAATTAGGGTTTGAGTTTGCACAAGGATTTTTGGACTATTAATGCTTCATATGACTATCTAGTATCATCATGGATCCCTAAGATTACTCATGTCAAGTTTCAAGCCTTGAATCACATTTTTTGACCAGTCAATTGGACAGTTGACCTAAAAATCAGCTGTATTGGGGAAAAAGTCAACCATGGCCAGTTTACAGTCAAACTTCATAATTTTTTATCCACATCAACATTTTAGACTCATATATATCATTCGATCAAGTTTGGACCACAATTCCTCAAGAAATTTGATCAAATCATCAAAAGGGCAAAATGGTCAAAATTAGGGTTTTGAGTGAGAAAGGGCAATTTCTGATTTTTGATCTAGCCAATGAGCAATTGGTTTGAAGCATGATTTCAAGGGTTCAATTTTATCATCTTGACCTAATGACATGGTTCAAAACATTGCATTTTCATTGGATTGACAGATGAAATTTGCAGTCAATTGATCAAAAGTCAAACTTTGACTTTTTTGGTCAAAATCAAGTGCCAAGGATCATAATTCATCAAAACATGTCAAAATATGAAACTTGTTCATCAAGAAATCAAAGATTGAAGATTTGGTTTTAAAATTTGAAATTTTCTTAACTTAGAAATTTTTCTAAGTATAGAAAATTTCTTATTTTTCTCAAACTTTAAGCCAAAATTCCACCATGATGCAAGATGATTCAAAGAAAGTTCCCAACATGAAAGTTGTAGACCTCCATGAACTCTACAACTTTTCTTCACACATTTCCCCCTAAATATGGTTGTATCTCAAGATATAATTTTGTGAATACATGTCCATGAACTAAAATAACTTAGTGAAATTTTGCCCTAATTTAGGCAGGTTTTTGACCTAACTTCATTGAAATTTTTCACCTAGTTCCAAGAGGAATCTTGAAATGCATTTCACAAATGAGTTATAGAGAAAATTGCAAGATTTCCAAAATATCCAAGAACTCCTTTACATCATTTTTGAGTAGGGAGAATCGAAGAGATGAAGTTGGCAATTTCTCACTTTGAATTCAAGCCATTTCATGAAGAACAAAATTCAAATTTGAACCTATGCTGCCTAATTCTTACTTTACAGGTCTCAAACTTGTTTCTAACTTCATAATTTAATGCTTATTCAGTTGACAAAGCTTTAATTCAAGCCCAAGAGTCTTTTTCCAAGTTGTAATTCCATAAATGACACAAAGTTGCCAATGCCATTTTGGAAAAGCTTCACTTTTGCAACTTTCCAATTCTTGAGCATTGAACATGTCTTCTCTGCACACACAAGTCCTACAGACCTAAATCAACTTGTATAGAGCTTATACCAACTCCAAGCAGGTCAGCACAAGCATGTGGAGACTTGTCCCTTCACTTTGCTTCAAAAGCAAGAAAGTGTGCAAAAATCCTACAACTCAAAAATCTTTTGGAGAGCTGACTCGAAACCTTCTCTATACTAATACACAAACCCATTACAACTGAGAACATGATTGAAAAAGGCCTGAAACACTAAAAAAACCCCTCTCACTCAAAACCTGTCAAAAACTTGCAGTTTGAGCATAAGCACAACAATCCACAAATTGGCTCGTGCGTTTCAAGTTTTAATCATCCAAACACTTTACCTACTTCATATATAAGTGATCCAGACCATCATCCCTACACTGTAACTCCTCCTTCTTCATCTTCCATTTTTGTTTTCCAAGCTTGTAGGTTGACTTGGATAGAGAGTTCCAGACACTTCCAAAGCAAGGAAAGGATTGGAACACACTCAGAGAGGTTCAAGCAAGCTCAAGCAATCATTAGGCCTTCATAAATCTCACTCAAACTCCATTCACGATCTCAGCTGAAAAAGGTAAGAACTCCAACTTTTATCTCCTCATACAGGCATCCATTGGCCACGATTTATGAAATAAAAATGTAGATATCATTGATACAAAGTTGTACACATCCATAACTTGCATTTATTTGGCCTGAGTTGAGAGAATTTTGAACTTGAAGTTCCTGGAAAAATTAGGTTAAGAATTAGGGCCATTAAAATTCTCTTTAATTTTGGACTTATAGTTTTAGTTATGCACATGGTTAGAATCGTGAGACAAAATGCTATAACATTCATGTTATCAATTTCCATTTTTGTTGAGAGATGAAAGAGTTACAGGAGGTCCGGCTAGCTTGAGGAAGAAGATGAAGTACATGGCTAGGAACGGTTTTGTGTAATGTATATTTTATTTCATTTAGACTAACGGATGTACAACCACCCCAGTGGCAAGGTAGCGCGCTGGAAATACATAGATCGTGGGTTCGAACCTTGACGGTACCTTTTGTTTTTTCATATTTTTTCCAGTTTCATTTTTTGCTGTTTTGCAGGATGGGCTTCAACATTGGGCCTAGCGTTTTTTCTAGCATAACACCACCTGATTTCTTAGGATACCCCCTGGCCCATGTATTTTATTTATTTGTTTTATTTTCTTTTCTTTGTTTCATTAAATATTTTCTTTAATACATAAAATCATAAAAAATATAAACATGTTAAATTTTGCATTTTGTTTATTTTATTTTATTTTCACATAAAAAAATATTTTTATTAAACTATATATATTAATTATTTTTCTTAAATAAACTTGTAAACATAAATAAAATAGATTTAGGTTAATTTCTTATTTCCTTTTCATTTCATACTTGTAAATATTTATTTTGGCATATAAAAACTAAATATTTTCATAAGATATTGTTTATTATTTTTAATACAAAAAATACATAAAAATAATACCTATAGAACTTTATTTTCTTTTAAATTAGAAATTAGGATTAACTTTTATTTTCAAGAATTAATTTCTTTTTTTTAAAGATTATTAGATTTAAGTCAAAACCCTTTTCACATAAAAATAAGACAAAATCTTTTTCTTGCATACATATCATTGCATATTGTATATCTTATTTATTCAAATATTCGTACAAATTTGATTTGGTTGTAATAGCTTAACTAGATTTACATTATTGCAAATCCCTATTTATAATTTGTATTCCCCCCTCCCATACAATATTGTAATAGCGTAGTAATCTTTAAATTATGCAATTTACTGCTTTTATATACCATGCTAGTAATTAGGGTTTGAATGGCAAGATCAAAACAAAATCAAATAGAAAACCCTAATTCAAGACAAAATCAAACATGAAAATAACACACTTGCACACAAGCATCCTTAGGGTTTCTCCACTTGGTTTCCTTATACAAAAATAGCCATATTACGCATGCAAAGTATCTTGGCAAAACAAACAAGTATAAGATCATAGTCCCTCGATGACGCTATTCTAAGTTGCCTTACAAAATGATCTTGGTCCCTAAAAAATGCTAAGATACTTTGCAACATTGCTAATCATGGTTATACAATGACCCACACCCGTCCCGTTAACATCTAAAGATAGGGTTGCTTACCAAATCAATGGTAAGACAACAATGTCAAAGGAATAGAAAATGAACAAGAAATACATTTGAGTAGGTAGATTACTTCTAGTTACTTGCTCCATTTCAAACAAATATCCTTGCTATTTTCAAAACAAACACACACATTTCCAAACATCTTAAAAACATTAAAAACATTTTCAAAAGACAAACATCTTTGTATACATTCTTACGAACGAGAATCATTACAAAGATTACCTAAACAATGGCCTCTTTTACAAAATACTTTCAAAACCACACCAAACACAATTTCAAACAAAAGCAAGTGATCTAGCAAGTAACTAAGAGCCCATGGAAAACCATAGATGAAAAGGGTGCTAATACCCTCCCTTTTCATAATCTACCCCCCGAACTCAAGAAAAAATCTCAAAGGTCTTTCCTATGCTTTTTCACCTTTTCTTCTGGATAAAAGAAAAGTCGGTGGCGACTCTTGCTAAACCGCAACATTTATGACAAAACGCAAAACCTCAAGTCAGTTCTCCCACCATATCACAGAACTGGCGACTCTGCTGGGGAAATTTCTAAAAGTGGGGTTACCTTAGGGCTAGATCACATTTATTTGCTCATTTTGTTTGACTTGTTTGCTTTACATTTTGGTTCTTTGTTTGGGTTTGAAATCCTCTACCCGGATTTGGGATACATTATAGGTAAATAACAATACGTTGTGGAAACTGTGTGGGGTATACCGACATGGTCTAAGCAATAGCTATGTTAGTGTGACATATTTGTGGGTACCAGTAGCCTTTGAGTTAATCAAAGAGAATACGGGGCCGCTGAGTGATGTCGTGAAGCACTAATGAACTTCTAGAACCCTTTACTTGACCAACTTGACCTTTAGGATGTAGTGAGATGACCGGCTTTGGTGTAGTCTGAAGTTGGTAGATACTCGATACTACACTCATTGAGGTTTGGTTTCTTGGGATATTTCGGTCGCCATTAAAGAGGCTCGAGCTGAAACAATGACCAAGGAAACAATCCGGTGATATTAAGCTCCTTAGAACCCGGTTACTATTGCTAGGACAGGTTTAAGCCAACTAAACTTCAAGAGGGTACTTACCTATAAAACCTCATGCAAGCCTAAACTAGGAATTTATTTGCTTTGCTTGTATATGCATACTTGTACATAACATCATGGACATCATGAACATCATATGCATCCACTAACCATTTCAAGGATTTTGGAGATTCATCTTTGTTCTTGTTTTGTAGGATATGGATTCACTTCGCAGGAAAACTATCCAAGTCAACCTTGTAAGAATTCCTCCACAACTTAAGGAGCTAGCTTCAAGGATCCCTGAGAACTCTCCGTTCACCAAGAGACATGTTCGTCTACTCAACTTGGTCACCTTCAACACTGATGAGGATATGATGAAGGTGCTCTTTCAGTTCTTTGATCCTTTGCACCATTGCGTCACATTTCCCGACTATCAACTTGTACCTACTTTGGAAGAATTCTCCCAACTCTTAAGGATTCCCATTCTCAATCAACTACCTTTCAACAGTACGGAAAGAGATCCAAAGCCATAAGAGATTGCTCAAGCTCTGCACTTGCACTCATTTGATGTCACAACTCATTGGGAAACTAGGAGTGGTGTCAAAGGCTTCTTAGAAAAGTTCCTGTTTGAGAAAGCCCAAAGCTGTTGGAATTCTTTAGACTTGCAAGCCTTTGAGGAAATTGTGGCTCTTCTAATCTATGGGATGGTCTTGTTCCCCAATCCTGACCAACTCATAGATGTGAGCACCGTCAAAATCTTCATCTCACGCAACCCGATGCCTACATTGCTTGGAGATATCCTACACTCTTTTCACACTCGTACAATGAGGAAAAGAGGTGTCCTTATGTGTTGCACTCCTCTCCTCGCAAGGTGGTTTATTTCTCATCTTCCCCAGACAGTCTTAAAGAATGAGCAAGGTTTAAGGTGGTCACAAAGGTTAATAACGCTTAAACATTCAGACATTCATTGGTGCTCCTGATCCAAAGAGAATGTTATCATTGTTGACCGTTGTGGGGAATTCCCTAATTTCCCTTTACTTGGAATTAGGGGAGGCATCACCTACAACCCATGCTTAGCTTTAAGACAGTTTGGTTATGCTCGAAAGGATGGCCCGCACGAGATGCTGATTTAAGGTTTGGTATTCAACTACGACAACGACGATCAAGGTCTTCACCAGAAATTCATCCGAGCTTGGAGGATGCTAAACAAGGTAGATAGCAAGACTTTGGGGCACAAGAATTCCACCCCTCTTGAGCCTTACCTCAAATGGGTACGAACCCGTGCTCAAAGTCTTATGATGCCTTATCCTTCCATCCTCCCGATGATCATTGAGCCTGTTAAGGAGGGAGAAGTTCCATACACTATCCTACATCCTGACATGCCCACATCTCTTGAAGACCTACAAAGGGATTGGATACAGCTCAAAGGAGAGCGTGATACTTTCGAAGCCCAATTCTATGCAAGCGAGAAGAAGGTTTTGGAACTCACTAGGCTACTTCATGAGGAGCAGACTCTAAATGCCTACATTGCACCAAAGAGGATGCGCACTACTTTATTATCTTAGAGTTTTGTATTATTTTTCCCAAGGGGCATTGATGTACTCAAACTTTATCTTATTAATATAACATGTGTTTCTTTTTTGTATAAAACGAACTTGAATCTTTGAAATCCTTGAAAACATTGGATATGCACATATCATTCATCATAACATAAACAGGTCTTTTGCGGCAAGTTTCCTCATCTCTCTACTGTTTATTTCAGTAAGATGGATCTCGAACAAACAGTCAAAAACCTCCAAACTCAGAACACGCAGTTTTAACAGTTGCTCACAACCCTGACCAAGGGGAAAGAAGAATTTAAGACTCTGTTGGCCAAAGAGAAGAAGAAAGTGAAGAAACCAACCGGTGTTGTAATCACAGGGAGAAGGTTTAAAGGACAAACCAGACAAACTTTGGACTTTGCGACATCATCAGGAGAAGGGGATAATCAAACCCAGGAAGTGAACAATGACCCAACATCCGAGGAGGAAGAAGAGGAAGACTACTCTGAGAAACAGTATCCTCCAGCTGATGAAAAGTACAGACACCTCGAAGAGCGTTTAAATGCAGTGGAAATACAAAGGGTACCGGGCCTAGATTTTAAAGACTTGGGACTAGTAACTGGGATTGTGATTTCCCCGAAGTTCAAAGTACCTTTGTTTGCAAAATATGATGGAGTGTCATTCCCTAAGATGCACCTCCGATCATATGTAAGAAAAATCCAACCACACTTCGCTGATAAAGACTTGTGGGTGCACTTTTTCCAGGATAGTCTATCTGGAACACAACTAGACTGGTTTTACCAACTAGAAAGAGCCAACGTCCATAATTAGGAAGATCTCGCTGCATCTTTTTATAAGCAATATCAATATAATGCCGATTTGGCACCTACCCGTACTCAACTCCAGAGTATGGCTATGGTTTCCAATGAGGGTTTCAAGGATTATGCACAGAAGTGGAAAGATCTGGCGGGGAGAGTCCAACCCCCTCTGTCTGAAAGGGAATTGGTGGACATGTTCTTAGGAACTTTATCGGGCCCTTTCTTCAACTATTTAATTGGAAGCTCATTTGCAGGATTTATTGAGTTAATACTAACCGGAGAGAGGGTGGAAGCTGGCATAAGAAATGGAAAGATTCAGAAGGATTCATCTTCTTCTACAGCTGTGAGGAAGCCTTTTATCGGTAAGAAAGAGGTATCTGCTATTTATCCACAAAGAAACCAAGAGAGAGCCGAGCGTCGACCAATGGTAGGGGCTGTTATGATTCCAAAGCCTACGTCTGATCAACAAAGAAGTAACCAACCAAGGGTGGAGAGGCCAGTCCGACAATTCACCAGAATCAACACGACTCCATATCAAGTATTACCGCATCCGTTGAGATCCAATTTGGTAACCTTGAAGGAAGCTCTGAAAAATCCCAACACGACATCCCCTCATTATCACCCCAATGCCCATTGCGCATATCACTCCGAAAGTCCTGGGCACGATAACAATAACTGTTGGGCCTTGAAAAACAAAATACAAGATCTCATTGAAGCAAAAGAAATTGAGTTTGATGCGCCTGAGAAGGAAAATGTTGTCTCTGCTCCCATGCCCAAACATGGTCACAACGCCAATGCTATTGAAGAAGATTTGTTTGTTACCATAGTTGATGAACTCATGACTCCACTTCCAATCATTTAGATAAATTTGTTGAAAGCCGATGTGTTCTCGGGTTGTAATAAAGACTGCTACCTCTACTTATCCTCACCAACTGATTGCCCTTTGTTGAAAATAGGCATTGAACGCTTGATAGACAACAAAGAGATTCTGTTTGAAAGTACTCCTGTTTCACCTGTTTCTATTGAAGATGTTTCAATCATTACCATATCCGCCAATTCTTCCAGGGTTTCCAAAAAAATCGTTAGAATTACATTGGTTCCAAAAGCAACTCCTCTAATAATCACAATTCCTGGGCTGGTCCCATATGAATCAGACAAAACAGTGCCGTGGAATTACGATGGGGACATTTACTACCATGGCATCAAACAAGATGGGCTGGCCGCCGAAGAGATGAACTCCGAAGAAGAAGATTCCGAAATTAGCAATATTGCCGGAACCAGTAAGATTAACCAAAGCGGTAGAATCTTTTCTCCAGAGATTACCCCCCCAAAGGAAGTTTTTGGACCCGTGGCTGCTCCGAAGGTTACTTCCGTACCCATAATCATCTCTGCAAGTGCTCCTATTGATGAAGCTGTTACAACCCCTATTGTCATTCCTACCAACACTCCTGCTGCTGAAACCCGAGGAAAAAGTATTCAAGAAGAGCCTGTCCGGACGAAGGCTCAATCACTGACTATTCCCAAAGCTTCTAAGAAATAAATGGAGGAGATCTTAAAAATTATAAAGAGGAGCGACTACGACGTAGTCGAACAGTTGAGGCAAACTCCCTCCAAAATTTCCATGCTAGCATTACTACTATGTTTCGAGGCACATGCGAAAGCCTTGGTGAAGTTCCTTAAAATAGCACATGTGCCTCAAGAGACGTCTGCTGACCAATTTCAAGATTGTGTGACCAGTTTGACGGCGGATAACGGCCTAGACTTCTTGGATGCTGATCTGACACCAAGGGGAAGAAAGCACAACGAGGCATTACATGTTTCTGTGGAATGTAGGGGCACAACTCTGGCCCATGTATTGGTGGATACTGGCTCATCTTTGAATGTTTTGCCAAAGAAAGCTCTTGACAGACTTGACTGCGAATGATTGACGTTAAAGCCAAGTAACATAGTAGTAAGGGCATTTGATGGCTCGAAGAGGATGGTACACGGGGAGTTAGATATCCCCATAAAGGTCGGAACTCAAACTTTCAATTCAACCTTTTATGTAATGGACATCCGCCCCTCTTACTCCTGTCTGCTAGGACGGCCTTGGATCCATAATGCTGGCGCTGTCACCTCTACATTGCACCAGATGTTGAAATATCCGGTTCAAGGAAAGATTATAACTGTCCACGGAGAGGAAGAATACATGATTAGCCATCTCAATTCCTTTCGGTATGTGGAATTGGACGGTGAGTTCATTGAAACTCCTTTTTAACACTTCGAAGAGGTCCCCCAAGAGGTCACAGTGACCAAGACTGTGTCCCAGATTCCCAAGATTACAAGACCTCCACTCTGGATGTCATCTCTGAAGGACGCCAAAGCTATAGTAGAGGAAGGAGGATGCACCATATGGGGGCAACTTCCAGACATCCTGTATAAATCTGATAAGTTTGGCTTAGGTTTCACTTCAAGTGCTCAAAAGGTTGTATGCCGTGCCCATGCTGGAGGGCCACCCTTGAAGATTAGCAGCCGAAAGGTCAACACGATAGAAGATGGTGAAGAGGATTTCAACTTGGAGGATTGGATCTTTCCGACTATCAATGGAGGACTTCACAATTGGCAGGCCAGAGACTTTGTCCCAATAAATTTCATCCCTCAGTAATTTATCTTTTCTTTTTGTTGTTGGATCTGTAATATTCACAAACAATTCGCACTCCTAAAACCTTGTGTCTTGCCCGAGGCACAATGGTCCATTTGTAAGGGTTGTTATTTTCATATTCATATGACATCCAATGAATCATGGATGTTTTTCGCATGCAAAATTTTTGGCTCATTGTTTTTCTTTTGCATTTTATTTTCTTTTAAAGGTGGCTATACCCTTACACACACCCACACTCATAAATGCAGGTACCCATCCACTCTGGATCCCATGGGTAACGATACTGCTATGGCCTTTTGTGACTCTGAGGATCTAATCTACCAAGCCAGAGACGAAGGTGAGGAAGATTGTGAGGTACCAGGGGAACTTTCCAGACTGCTACAACAAGAGGAGAGAGCCATTCAGCCTCACGAAGAACCTGTGGATACAATCAACTTAGGTACCGAGGGGGATAAAAAAGAGGTCAAAGTGGGTGCCAATTTGGAACCCAGTGTCAAAGAGCGCTTGATTCAACTGTTACATGACTATGTTGAGATCTTTTCCTGGTCATATGAAGACATGCTGGGACTTGATACAGACATCATGGTACATCATCTACCTACGAGAGAAGACTTCCCGCTAGTAAAACAAAAGGTTCGCCGCATGAGACCTGATATGTCAGAAAAGATTAAAGCGAAGGTCATGAAGCAATTCAATGCTGGATTCTTGGCTGTCACTTCCTATCCTTAATGGGTTGCCAACATTTTTCCCGTACCTAAAAAAGACGGCAAAGTAAGAATGTGTGTGGATTATAGAGATTTGAATAGGGCGAGCCCTAAAGATGATTTTCCACTCCCCCACATTGATATCCTGGTTGACAATACTGCACAACACAAAGTTTTTTCCTTCATGGATGAATTCTCAAGTTATAACCAAATCAAAAATGGCACCTGAGGAAATGGAGAAAACTACATTTGTCACACAGTGGGGCACATTCTGCTACAAGGTGATGCCATTCGTATTGAAGAATGCTGGGGCAACCTATCAACGCGCCATGGTAGCTTTATTTCACGACATGATACATCATGAAATAGAGGTCTACGTAGACGATATGATAGCCAGGTCGCAAACAGAAGAAGAACACCTTGATCACTTACAAAAATTGTTTGAAAGACTGAAGAAGTATAAGCTGAGGTTGAATCCAAACAAGTGCATATTTGGAGTACGGTCCGGTAAACTCCTAGGTTTTGTCGTCAGTAACAAAGGTATTGAGGTCGATCCTGCCAAAGTTAAAGCAATACAAGAGATGCCTGCTCCTCGTACTGAGAAAGAAGTCAGAGGATTCTTGGGACGCTTGAACTATATTGCCAGATTCATTTCTCACTTAACAGCTACTTGTGAGCTAATCTTTAAGCTATTGAAGAAAGATCAAGTAGTCAGATGGAATGATGAATGCCAAGTTGCTTTTGACAAAATCAAAGAATACTTACAAGAGCCTCCTGTGTTGATACCACCAGTCCAGGGAAGACCATTGATCATGTATCTAACCGTTTTAGAAAGCTCAAAGGGGTGTGTATTGGGATAGCATGACGAGTCTGGCCGAAAAGAGCATGCTATTTATTACCTGAGCAAAAAGTTTACCGACTGTGAAACCAAATATTCACTGCTCGAGAAAACTTGCTGCGCTCTGGCATGGGCTGCTCACCGACTAAGACAGTATATGCTGACTCATACTACCTTATTGATATCTAAGATGGATCCGGTAAAGTATATCTTCGACAAGCCTGCTCTTTCGGGGAGAATAGCTAGATGGCATATGATCCTAATAGAGTACGACATACAATATACTACCCAAAAAGCTATAAAGGGAAGTGTATTGGCTGATCATCTTGCTCACCAAAGCTGTAGAAGACTATCAGTCCATGAAGTTTGAATTCCCGGATGAAGACATCATGAAATTAGACAACTATGAAGAAATCAAGCCATATGACGAACCTGAACAAGGATCCCGATGGACCCTGTTCTTTGATGGGGAATCCAATGCACTTGGTAATGGTATCGGCGTTGTACTCATATCTCCAGAAGGGTATCATACTCCCTTGACTTCCAGACTTTGCTTCAACTGTACGAACAACATGGCGGAGTACGAAGCATGCATCTTCGGTCTCAGAGCTGCCATAAACTTGGGGATCAAATCCTTAGACGTGTTTGGAGATTCAACTTTGGTCATCAGTCAGATCAAAGGGGAGTGTGACACTAAGCACCCAAACCTTATCCCTTACAAAGAACATGTTTTGACATTGCTACCACATTTTGAGAAGATTACCTTCGAGCATTTCCCACGAGAAGAAAATCAGCTAGTAGATGCTCTAGCCATAATGTCATCTATGTTTAAACTTAGATTAAATCGACCAAATATTTATTCTGATACTTCTCTCAGTAGACCTTTTTCTAGATCAGATTAAGTCGACCAAATATTTATTCTGATACTTCTCTCAGTTAAAGATTTAAAGACTTCTGCTAGCTTAGATTAAATCGACCAAAATTTATTCTAATACTTCTCTCACTAGACGTTTTTCTGGCTAGATTAAATCGACCAAAGATTTATTATGATACTTCTCTCAGTTAAAGATTTAAAAACATCTGCTGGCTCAGATTATATTGACCAAAGATTTATTCTGATACATCTCTCAGTAGACCTTTTTCTGGCTCAGATTAAATCGACCAAATATTTATTCGGATACTTCTCCTAGTTAAAGTCGAGCGTAGACTTAGTTTAATTTCTCTATCAATAGATACTTTGGATGACATCTATAAGCCCATCTCCGACAAATTTCTGTCACCTCTCCAAATGGAATCTCTAAGCCCATTCCCAATATAATCAACAAACGGTTTTACTTCGTGCGCAGGCGAGTGCAAATTTCCGGGCACTTAAGTGTTCAATCATCTTCTACCCTCAAGTCACGAATGGCGAACAAGCCAATCTAACTCTTCAGGTTTAAGAAGATTGAACAGGGGAAGCTTTTGTACCCCAAAACTTTCCCTCTCTATTCTCAAGACATTTCTCACAAAATATCTCAAATGCTAAAGAAGTTCCAAGAGTTTGATCAGACAAGCTCACCTCCTAAGCACTGAGCCTCCAAATTAGGATTTTGTTTTTCTCAAGGACAATTGAACTTTTGATGCCTCAAATGACTTTCATGGTTAATTATAGGTCTCTAAGATTGCTCATACCGGGTTTCAGGTCTTGCATCACAATTTTGTTCAGTCAATTGCTCAGATGATTGAAAATTAGTTGTATTGGGTAAAAAGTCAATTGTGGTCAATATACAGTCAAACTTAATGATTTTCGGCCATCAACATTTTTAATTAATATTCATCAATTGATCAAGTGTTGATCACAATTCCTCAAGAAAAGCACTCAAATCATTAAAGGGGCAAAATTGTCAAAATTAGGGTTTTGACTAAGAATGGATGATCATTGACTTTTAACCTAGTACATGACCTAATGGTTTGAAGCATTATATCAAGGATTAAAATACAATATCTTGACCTAATTTCATGGCTCAAATTATTTCTCAAGATCAATGGATTGATGGTTGATTTTTTGATTAACTAATGAAAAGTCAACTGATACACAAAAAGTCAAACTTTAACTTTTTGATCAACATTGAGTTTAAAAGATCAAGATTCATCAAGATACTCAAAAATATCAAACTTGATCATCAAGAATCAAGAAAGTCCATAAAAAGTCAAAGTTTTCAATACTTAGAAAATTTCTAAGTATTTTTTAACCTTGATAATTTCAATATTTCATGACAATTTTTCACCAAGATGCAAGATGATTCAAGGAAAACTTTCAACATGAAAGTTGTAGATCTTGATGAACTCTAAAACTTTGTATTAGAGGGTTTATGTCCAAAAAATTCTTATATTTGAATATATAAGCCCATGAAGTCATGACATTTTTCATAAAACAGTGAAATTTTCAACTAGTTTAGGCAGATTTTTGACCTAACTTCTTGACCAATTTTCACCTAGTTCCAAGATGATTTATCCAAAGTGGTCAACATGAAGGTTGTAGACAATGTTTAATGCTTTCCAAAATGTCCAAGAACTTGAAGAGATAATGCTTGATCTAGGAGAATTGAAGAGAAGAAGTTGAGCTTTCATTCTTGAATTATAGATCATTTTGATGATGAACACTTAACCAAATTTCAAGCCATGCTGCACAAATCTTGCTTTGCAGGATCCTAACTTGAAAATCACTCCATAATTAATTTTTACACAACTTTTAGAGCTATGACCCAAGAATTTGATCCATTGTCCAGGTGATTAATCCATTTTTGGCACAAAGGTAACATTGCCATTTTAGAAAAGTGGCTTTAATCACAAAGTCTACTCTCCTTGAGCTTTGCACTTGTTGCTTATTAACATACACAATCTCAAAGCCAGAAGAAACTTGTATAGATTATGTCAACCACCCTACAAGTCCTTGTACCATGCATTGAAGTTATGTTTGTCAAGCTTGCTTCAAAAACAAATTTCAAGACCAAAATATATGATCTCTTGTTTCTGATCCCTTCAAGATTCCAAACCTCTTGCCTATAAATAGAGAGGTTATATGCAACCTAACACACAAATGCACAAGTCTTGAAACCCCCTCAAAAACTCCCAAACTCAGAATTGCTCTCAAACTCCATTATTGTAGCATTTCTAACCTTGAATCCCAAACTCATGTTTCACTCGTGCATTCTCCATCTAAATCATTCTCAAAGATTCCATACATCAAATATAAATCATCCCTATCCATGTTTCACAACTGTAACTACATCTTCATCATCTCCCAAACTCAAAAACAGAGCTTTGCATATTGAATTCTACAGGAAGTTTCAGTCACTCTCAATCCAAAGTAAGAGTTGCATTAGCTTCCCAGGAGTTCATTGAAGCTATCCAGATCATCACCACACCTCTAGAAGTGCCTAAACTCCATACACGATTTCCAGTTTTGAGGCAAGTGTTTTGAACTTTGAACTCTCTCTACAAGCATCATTAATGATTACTTTGTGAATAGAGAATATAGACATCATAGCTCTGAAACTACCCATGCCCTTAAATTTCATTTATGTTTCTTGAGTGATGTGGATTTTGAGTTTGAACTTTCTGAAAAAATTAGGTTTTCATTTGGTACCAGTAAAATTCTCATTCATCTTTGATTTATAGCTTATGAAGTTTACATGGTTGAATTCGTGGTGAAATTTCAAGAAAGTTTCATGTTTACATTTTCTAATTTGGTTGAGAAAGGAAGATTTGGAAAAAAATTTGAATAATGGTGTTGTTGGTTCTGATACGCACGCAAGGTTGAAGATGAAGTTCAAAATATTAGGAACGAGTTTATTTTATATTTAATAGTTGTTGTTTTATAAACGGATGAAACATCCACCCCAGTGGTAGAGAGAGCGCCCGTAAGGAATTACCCCATAGGGACCTGGGTTCGAGCCCTAGTGGTACCCTTTTGGTTTTTCTTATTATTTATTTGCAAATCTAGTACATTCTGGCCACGTGCGCTCACCATGAAGCCTCATATTAATGCCAAAGGATCACCATAGGATCTCATCCAACACATCACAAGACAAGCATATGGCGTACCTCAGAAAATCAGTCACACATGATCAGAATGGGCACTGGACTCTCCCTCCCGGGCCTTGTCTTTTTTGTTAGTTCTCACCACCTTTTTTTGCTAAACACAGCGCAGGCCCAATAACATTTTTTTATCACAAACTTTTTATTCTTTTTTCTGATTTTAACAAAAACAGATTTGGGCATGTTTGCTATTTTCAAACCTCCCTTTTACTTTTTAATACCTCAAGCCCAACCTTTTTTTTTATATTTCTCTATTTTATTTATCTATTTATTTTTACTAAGACCAAAAAATACAAAAAAATATTTTTTTTCTTAAAATAATTTAATTTAAGCATTTTATTTTATTTTAGTTAAATTAAAATTTATTATTTTTTCTTTTACATTATAAAATATTTTCTTAATTAAAACTTAACATTCAAATTATTTTCTAAATAATTGAATTAGACTTAGGTTTTTGCTAGTTAGTTTGACTATTTTAATTAACCTAGATTTTGGATTTTGTTAAACAATTAATTAACTTTTCTTATAATTAATTAGTTTAATTAAGATTAATATTAAACCTTTCCATCAAATGAAACCCTAAAAAAGACAATTTATTTTTGCTTCTTCATCTTTGCATTTTTGTATTATTATTGTAATTCATATTCAATGGTTTGTAATAATAATTAGAGCTTTATTGATTTCCTCCCCTCATTCCCAAAGCGGTGTAATAGCGTAGGACATTTAAATTCCGCAATTTATCGTTTTCTTTATTATGGTTAGTAATTAGGGTTTGTATGACAAGATTTAAAATCAACCATTAGAAAACCCTAACTCAAAAACAATATACATGAAATTCAAAACACTTTGCACACATGCACCCTTAGGGTTAATTACACTTGTTGCCTCGGATATAAACAGTCACATCCCTCAAGTATGAGATGATTTTAGCAAATACGCTCGATTAAAAGATTATAGTCCCTCGATGACCCTTCAATGTTGCCTTCGGTAAATAATCTTAGTCCACTACGACAATTGCTAAAAGCATCTTACAAGTTGCCTTCTATGACTGTACGATTACCCACACCCGTCTCTCACATCCAATGATATGGCTATTTACCATTCAATGGTAAAATAGAACTATCTAAAGAAGGAGGAAAGTAACTAACACTTTTTGAGTAGAACAAATTATTTGTGCTAAAAAAATGGCCGATGAAGAAAGATTAATGATATTGAGATTCTTTAGAACCCGATTACTTCTTTTAGGATATGTTGAACCAACTAAAGCTTCAAGAGGGTACTTACCTATAAACCTCATGCAAGCCTAAACGTAAGGCCTTGTGTGCTTTGTGTGTATATGATTATTTGTTCATAACATCATAAACATCATAACAACATGACATATCATTTTTACTAACCATTTCAAGGACCTAGGGATTTATCTTTGTCCTATTTTGTAGGGTATGGCTTCCACTCGCAGAAATACCATTCGAATCAGCTTTGTAAAAGTGCCCCCTAAACTCCAAGAGTTAGCATCAAGGGTTCCTGAGAATTCCCCGTTCACCAAAAGACATGGTCGACTTCTCAATCTTGTTACCTCAAGCTTTAAAAAAGAAATGATGTGTGTGCTCTTTCAATTCTTTGATCCTAAACATCATTGTTTCACCTTTCTCGATTATCACCCATAATGGAAGAGTTCTCTCAACTATTAGGAGTACCTATTCTTGATCAAGTGCCCTTCACCGGTTTAGAAAAGGATCCACAACCCCAGGAGATTGCATCAGCCCCACACTTGAAAAGGTTTGATATTGTAGCCAATTGGGAAACAAGGAGTGAAGTCAAGGGTTTTCTAGCCAAATTCCTGTTAGAGAAGGCTCGACTATTTTGGGAGGATATGGATTTGCAAGCCTTTGAAGAAGCCTTGGCTCTTCTAATCTATGGGTTAGTACTGTTCTCTAATCCAGACCAACTCATAAATGTGAATGCTGTCAAGATCTTCCTTTCTCGTAACCCTGTGCCTACTTTACTTGGAGACATTTTGCATACTCTTCATACTCACACCATGAGGAAGAGAGGAGCTCTTATGTGTTGCATTCCGTTGCTGTCTGGGTGGTTTATTTCGCACCTTCCCCGGTTAGTTTTGAAGAATGAAGAAGGTCTAAATTGGTCGCAAAGAATAATGTTGCTTTCTCATACAGATGTTCATTAGTGCTCCCAATCTCTAGAGGAAATTACTATCATTGGCCGTTGTGGGGAGTTCCCCCATGTTCCACTCTTGGGAATTAGGGGATGTATTACTTATAACCCTTTACTGGCTCTATGACAATTTCGCTATGCTCGAAGATATGGTCCCCATGATGCGCTCATTCAAGGTATTGTATTCGACTATGAGAACAATGTCCAAGGTTATCATCGAAGGTTTGTACATGCTTGGGGCATGGTAAGCAAGGTTGATAGAAAGAATTTGGGGAAGAATAATTCCATCCCTCTTGAGCCTTATCTCAAATGGGTACAAGCTCGTGCTCAAAGTCTCATGATGCCCTATCCAACTATCTTACCAATAGTTTTGGAGCCTATTACTGAGGGAGATACTTTTTATACCATTCTCCATCATGACATGCCTAACGACCTTGAAGAATTGCAGAGATTATGGATTCAACTAAAGGGGGAATGAGACACTTTTGAAGCTCGGTTCTACGCAAACGAGAAGAAAGTGTTGGAGCTCACAAGATAACTTCACAATGAGTGAAGCCTGAATGCATACATTGCAACAAAGAAGAAGCGTCTGTGGGATACTTGAGCTTTTTGTTTTAGAAGTTCATTTTGTTGTCTCTTTGAGACATTTTTGCTTTACTCATTGTAAGCCCAAGGGGCGATTATAACTCTTGAATTTATTAATACAATTGTTGTGTTTGTTTCCTTTTTGGCTAGAAAACTTAAGTCTCTTGAGGTCCTTGAAAACATTGCATCCACATAAGCATGCATCATATCATAAGCACGTTTTCCGATACAGGTTTCCTCATCTCTTTACTATTTATTTCAGTATAAGATGGCTCTAGATAAAATTGTCAAATACCTGCAAACTCAACACACACAGTTATAAGAGACTCTCCTCAACCTAGCCAAAGGTCAGCAAGAAATAATGGCACTCCTTGCCACCAAGAAGAATACCAAGAAACGGGATGATATTCTCAACATGGGAAAAAGGTTCAAAGGGCCCACCCGACTGGATCAAATAGAAGAGGCTTCTTCTGAGGAAGAAGACAATCAAGAAGAGGAAGTTAGAAGCACCAGAGTTAGGGGTGTAAATAACCAGATTACTGAGGACGAAGACTATTCTGAAGAGTAATATCCATAGGCGGATGAGAAGTACAAACAACTGGAAAACCGACTTAAGGCTGTAGAGATCCAAACAATGTCTGGTTTGGACTTTGGAGATTTTAGGTCTGGTCCCTGGGGTGGTCATTACCCACAAGTTCAAGACCCCCCTGTCTTCGCCAAGTATGATGGGGTGTTCTATCCAAAGATGCATATGAGGTCTTATGTCCACAAGACTCAACCACACACCGCCGATAGGAAGTTATGGGTTCATTTCTTCCAAGAGAGCTTATCTGGAACACATTTGGAATGGTTCTATCAACTAGAAGGGACTAATATCTACACATGGGAGGATCTGGATGTTGCCTTCTATAAAAAATACCAATACAATGCTGACCTTGCACCAACTCGCATGCAACAAAATATGACTATGGGTTCAAACGAAGGCTTTAATGAGTATGCTCAAAAATGGAGGGACCTGGCTGGAAGGGTGCAACCCCCATTGACTGACAGAGAATTAGTGGACATGTTTATGGGCACCTTGACTGGTCCATTATTTAATTTTCTGATTAGGAGTTCTTCATCAGGGTTTACTAAGTTGAATATGACTGGTGAATGAGTTGAAAGTGGAATCAAAAGCAGGAAGGTTCAGATGTCTGCATCCTCTAGTATTGTGAAGAGACCATTCATTGGAAAGAAAGAGACTAATGCTATTTATGGACAAAGGAGACGTGTCAAAAACGATCACCATCAGTCGGTAGAAGTTGTATTTATTTCAAATCCAACCCCAGTTCAACGACCACAACAATCAAACAATCAACAAAGGCCAGATGCCCCGAGAAGGCAATTCACTAGAATCAACATGCCACTATCTCAAGATTTACAACATCTGTTGAAGGCAGATTTGGTAGCACTGAGGAATCCTCCTCAAAACCCCAATACTTCATCTCCAAAATACAAACTGAATGCAAAATGTGCCTATCATTCCAATAGCTCTGGGCACGATACCAACGATTGTTGGGCCTTAAAGAGCAAGATCCAAGATTTGATTAATAACAAAGTGATTGAGTTTGACACTCTGCAAACCCCTAATGTCATTACTGCTCCCATGCCCAGTCATGGTAAAGGTATTAATGTTGTTGACGATGTTTCCTATGTCTCTGTTGTTGTACCCCAAAATTTTCCCTCTCATTTCACCCAAGACATGTCCATTAAGATCCCCAATTGCCATATGATGACTAAGAATTGACCAGACAAATTCTCCTCCTAAGGCAATGAACCTCAACTAGGATTTTAATTTTAAGCAAGATGTGTGAGTCCCAAGGAACCAAAATGTTCTCCATTGTCCTAATATGTCCTCAAGATCATCCATATCAAATTTCATGCCTTGAACAACAAGTTTGCTCAGTCAACTGCTCAAATGCCTAGAAGTCAACTATACCAGGTCAAAAGTCAACTGTGGCCCAAATACAGTCAAACTTTAAGATTTGTGGTCAACACCAACATTTTGAAGTGATATCCATAATTTGATCAAGGGTTGATCATGATTCCTCAAGAAATGCTCCCAACTCATCAAAAGTCAAAAATGGCAAATTAGGGTTTCTATAGGAAAGTCAACCAAACTTTGACCAGGCATAACTTTCTCATACTTTATCAGAAAATTTTCCACCTAGGCTCATTATGAAGAGAATCCAATTCCCTAAAACTTCCCTCAACCCTCAAGTCTATTAAATTCTTCAATCAAAAGATACAAGCTCATACATTATAGGTCCTTTCAAAAAGTTAACAAAAACACCTTTTGGGTCAAAGCTCCTTACATGAACATGGAAGATCCAATTGACATGAAACCAAAAAGGTTGTTTAGGGGGCATACCAAGCTCTCTAAAAAGTCCAAGAACACCCTATTAGGGTTAAAAATGAGAAATATATGCATTGCTAAAGTTGACCAATTTTGGAAAGGTGCATGAAGCCAATATTGACCAAACTTGAATTTTTTCCAAATGGGCCCATATTTTCATGCTTGAAACTTGTTTCCAACATGGCCCGTGACCCCTGAGCTCACTCATACATTATTTCATTATTTTTATTATTTTTATTATTTATTTTGATTTTTATTCATTAAAAGTCAAAATTAAATAAATAAATAAATAAATGAAAACATGTAAGATATGATTTGGAAATCTTTTCTCATCAAATAAAGGATGAAATATGCTGGCAAATCAAAAGGAAATCATGGAAAGAAAGCAAGATTGGATTTGTTCCGAAACAAGCAAAAAATAAAATAATTTAAAGAAGGATATTTCTCATCAAAGCATTGGATTTTTTCCACAATTATAAACCTAAAAGGATTTACTACATATACACAATAACCCTAGATCAAAAGGGCGTGCGTAGCTGGCTCTACAGCAAGCACAAAAAATTCTCAAAACATTCAAAAAACCTTAGAAGCTTCAAACCCTATTCTCCAATCATGCTTAAGGAATTTCAAGTCTAGCATCACTCTTCTGAAGTTGCCAGGGTTTGATACCAGCCCTTACATATCGTGAATCAGCGCCAGAACCCCCTTTTGAAGAAGTTCCGGTTGGTAAGTGGGTAAGTTGTAATTTTTGAGATTTATGATGATTTCAATTGTTGTAAGCATGCTAACATAGATCATACTCATTGTGATACGGTGGCAGAACCGAACTGTTTTTAGAAATGCTGGTTTGCATTTTGCGTTTGTGTTTGCAAAATGTCGCGGTAAGCAAGAGTCGCCACCGAATTTTATTTTATCCAACAAGGAAAGGAAAAAAGCACAGAAAAATTCCTTTTTCGAGATTTTCTGAGTATGGGGGGTAGATTATAGAAAGGGAAGGTATTAGCACCCTTTCTATCCATAGTTTTCTACGGGCTCTTAGGTACTTGCTCATCATTTTAAAATTGCTTGTGTGTGTTTGTTTTGAAAAGTTTTGTTTTACTTCGTTTTAACCCTTGCTTCTGTCTTCAAGAGTGTTACGAAGTTGTTTTGAAAACTTTGTTTGAAAAGGAGTGTAAGTGTGAAAAGTTTGTTGGTTTTGAGCAAGTACCTACTAGCATCTACCTACTCGAAAAAAGAATTATTCTATGTTCGTTACCTTTAGACAGCGCTATCCTACTATTAGTGAGCAGGTAGCACCGTCGTTGGAGTTTTAAGGGTCAATTCGAAAGGGACGTACGATCACTAAAGCAATGTTAGGACATCTTAGTAATAACCCTAATGTCTTAAGATCAATATTCGAGGCAACTATTCCGAGGCAACCTTTCCGAGGCAACTTTGATCTTTGAGAAAAAAGAGCGACCACTAAAATACCCTATACTCAATGATCGTTTATCAAAGGCAACCGAAGTGGGAGTATACCCTAGGAGTGCGCATGTGCGAGTGATTCAATTTCAAGTTATTTATCTTTGCACATTTAGGGTTTGCTAACTGTTTTAAAGTTTACATACATTCTTGTCATGCATCCCTATTATTCATACATCTAACAGTTTAATGTTTGCGGAATTTAAAGTGCGGAAAGTAAAACTACGCTATTACAAGGCTTCGGGTATTAATTACATAGCCAAAAACAACCCGTAAAAAAAATGATAAATGAAAAGGAGAAAAATCCTAATTAAGATATTACAACTTGTGAGCAATTACATCAATATGGTAAGAATATAAAGCGCGCGAGATGAATTAAGAATGAGAAAAGAAATAGGGTTTTGACCCCATCTAACCTAATCGAAAGGAAAATTTTTTTTTTGTTGTTTTTAATTGTTTTTGAGAGAAAGAATAAGATTTTTAAATTAAATACAAAATTAGTTAGTAATTAAATTAATTAAAGAAAATGACTAAATTTAACCTATTTTTGTGTTTTTGGTTATTTTAAGAAAAAGAAAATAGAATTAAGTTAGAAACAAAAACCCTAATTGTTCTAATTGTTTTTAGTTTATTTACAAAATGATTTAAGTTACCTAAAATTAAATAACCTAATTTAATTAATTTTTGTATGTAAAAAAAATCCTAAATCTAATTGGGTGAAAAATATTATTTTTATGATTTTTGATAAAAAGAATTATTAATTATGTTAGTAAAATAATTTAAATGAATAAATAAGGGAAATATAAAAAGAAAAGAGAATAGAAAGTGGGCCTGCAATAACAATTTGGAGGGGTGTGGATGGCAACTTCTGGGCCCAAAACAAATGATCCACGTTGACCTGCTGGATCCCCTGCCATGCGTTGACTAGGTCACATGATATATTCTTCAATGATGGCCTTCATATCTGGCCTCCTGGACACCTGGCTGGTTGGATGATGATGGACTATGGTGGTCATCCCACACAAGCACGCGCCTGATTATGGAAAGGAAAATAATATGAAATAATTGGGGGGACCTGGGATTTGAACCCAGGTCCTGTGACCTTTTCCAACTGCTCCACTACCAACTGTGCTGCACGTTCCATTTGTACATAGAATAATAATAACTGATAATATATAATATATGCAAGTTAGTGGAAGAAAAGGGCCAAAATTCAAATCAGCGAATGAGATGGTGCCACGCCAGTCATCCCTGACCTTGCTCCGTTGGTAAAAGTCATAAACTTTTACCTACGGTCGTGTGTCCATCACTACAACCATGGCTTATTTAAAATCTCCCATGGGCATGATAAATGGAGTCTAAGGCCATGGATTGATTCGTCTTGGCCTGCTGAGCACGATGGTGCCCTTCTTGAGGGCCAATTTTTCCTGTACCCAAAGATCCTAAATCGAAGCAAAAAACCCTAACAATGGTAAACTCTGATACAATCCACAAAAACACAATTAAATGATATAGATAGCTTGCAAATGTGTTAAGGAACAAGAATATATGATTATTTCATACTATAAGTACCAGAATCATGCAATTCGATTTCAAGAACAAACCAAAGTCGTGGCTGACTTACAGTGGGTTTTAGCACTTGAAAGTGCTTGTTCTTGATTGGTACAACCTCCTTGCAATCCCAGGAATCGAATGAGATGGCTAGGGGACCTTGTAAATGCCTGGAAGTGCAAAATAAGTTTACCACTTTTCTTTGTTTTTTTTTCCAAGTTTTGCTCTCTCTTTTGCGCCTCCAAAACCTTCCAATTTTTGTCTGCAAATGTTCCTTATATACTGAGGATTGGATTAGGGTTGCAAACATGATCTCAATCTTTGCCAATTATTGATTTTGATCTTGATTTGATCCACATGAAAATCATTCTAAAAATAGGCCAAAACTAATCTTTTTGTGCCCACCTATGCCTTGCACGAACTCAATCACTTGCTAGCTGGATATAGAACCTGAAACATGCACAAGATCTTGAGATTTCAATGATTTGGATTTTTCATGACTTGTTTTGATTTAAATTGATTTAATTGCAATAAAAATAAAAACAAATAGAAAAAATAGGATAACGACAAATGGGAAGAGCTAGGGCTCGTGGACCATGCTACCAACTCAAAACAAATGCAAAAAGTTAGGCCCATTTAGCAAAAATTGCAATTTGAGGCATAGTTGACTTTTGGCAATTTTGCAAAAAAGGTCAACTTAATCAATGTACAACTTCCTCAATTTTGACTCTTTGAATGTGTTCTTGGACTTTTTAGAAAGCTTGAGATGTTCTATAAGAAACCTTTTGGTTTCATCTCAATTTGGTATTCCATGTTCATGTATGAAGCTTTGAAGAAAAAGGTGTTTTTGTTGACTTTTCAAAATGACCTATAATGTCCAAATTCATAACTTATTGTGAGTTCATATTTTGAAATTGGGAGATGAAGATGAATTGTAGGGAATTTCATCCTATTCAAAATTAGCTTTGGAGGGGCCATTTATCATAAAGTATGAGAAAGTTATGCTTGGTCAAAGTTGAGTTGACTTTTCCTACAAAACCCTAATTTAGCAACTTTTGGGTTTTGATGAATTGTGAGCATTCCTTGATGAATCATGATAAAACCTTGATAAAATGATGAATACTACTTCAAAATGAGAATGTTGATAAAAAATATTGAATTTTGACTGTATGTGGGGTACAGTTGACTTTTCACTTAGCATAGTCGATTTTCAGGCTTTTGAGTAATTGACTTAGCAAACTTTCTCTGCAAGGCTTGAAACTTGACATGGATGATCTTGAGAACATACTAGGACATTGATGAGCATTTGAGACCCTTTGGAATCAAGTATATTGATGCAACATGAAACCCTAATTTGAGGTAGACTGCCTTAGGAGAGAGTTTGTCTCGTCAACCCTTGGACTTCCTTGAGCAATTTGAGGACCTCACTTGAAATGTATTGAGAAATATGGGACAGAAAATTTTGGGCTACAACACTCATCATTGCAAATGTTCTAACGTCTTACATGGAAGCTTTAGTGTAGAAACAACACCGTGCCATTGTTAGGGCATAAAGCTTTTGAAGCTTCGTATCTCACAATACAAGACTTTTTAAGACAAACCAACCATGCCATTGGAATCGCAAGGCCTAAATTAGTCAAATAAGGTTATTCTTTTGTTTGTTTCCATTGAATTTTGTAGGTTTGAGTTTTTGCCCAAACGGAGAAGACGACCGGAACCATCGTCCAGGGTGATTGGACCAGTCGGGGCTGAAGTTAAACGCTGGCATGGAGTTTCCTTTCTCTCCCATTGGTTGAGTTTAAAATATGATTTCTCTCTCTCTCTCCCTCTCTCTCTCTCTCTCTCATTCTTATTGGTCCATAGGAGGTACTGGCGTAGATTTCTTTTGATGACTGAGACTTAGTCATTTGTTTTACATATAAAATTATAATGTTATTATATGTATGAATGAGCAGGCAACGCAGATGGCAAGAGCAAAGGGTTTAAGGCTTTGTATGCATGGGAGGTCAGGGGTTCGACCCTTGCCTCCTGCATATTATTTTTTCTGATTTGTACACGCAGATCCAATTTTTCTAGCCCTAGCATGCGCACCATAGGCCATCACCTCTATACCATTGGATCACTCGTCCTCCAAATCCAGCGCCCAGAAACGCTTTCCATTGATGGACCTCCCAAGTATGACTCCCACTGGATCTCACGCAAGCTATGGGCCACAAGATCTGGGCTTTGACAAATTTCAGCAGCCTACCCTCTAATTGGGTTTCTCACCCCCCTCAGGCCCATTTCTTTTTTTTTTCATTCTTTTTATTTAGTTTATATTTTTTTTATTTAATCCTTTTTTTTCTTCATAAAATCAGAAAAGATCAAAAAAATTAGGACTTAGTTTTTTTTCTTAATAAATTAAATTTTTGCAAATTAATTAATTTAATTAACTTTAAATTCTTTTCTTTAATTTAAAATTAGTTAGAGACTAGGCTAAATTTCAATTTTTGTTTCATAAAATACAAAAAAATATTTTTAATGGGCAATTAGACTTTTAGGGTTTCAAATTAGGCCATTTGTAAGTTTTGCGCATTATTATTTTTTTCATACGATTATTTTTATTTATGTAACTGCGCTCGGTTTGTAATAGTTAATTAGGGTTTTCAATTTTCGCATTTTACTTTTCAGTCATTATTTATGTATCTGCACCGAAGCCTTGTAATAGCTGTAGGAATTTTATTTCTCACTTTATATTTCTTATATGCTTGTATATAAATTGTTAGTAAATTAGGTGTGCATGACAAGATTAAATCAATTAATCATTATATCACTAACATAAGATAAAACATCGGAAAAAGCACATTGTTGCACACTTGCACCCTTAGGGTATAACCTCACTTTGGTTGCCTCGGAAAATAATGGTCATGTCCCTCGAACATAGGGATATCTTAGAAAAGACCCTCAGTTTAAAAGTCGTCATAAAGATCATGGTCCCTAAATATCCCTTGAATTGCCTACGAGAAATGATCTTGTCCCTCGATGTTGCCTATATGATGACAGTCCCTTCGAAATGCTAAGGTATCCTTACATGTTGCTTTCGATGACCATAAACGTCCCTTTTGATAGTCCCTCAACATCCAACTCTCACTAATAGTAGGATAGCACTATCTAAAGGGTGGGAGGAAAAGAACATCCTTTTTCAAGTAGGTAGACAGTTCTTAAGTACTTGCTAAAAAACAACTTTTTACATTTACACACCTTTCAAACTTCTTTTCAAAAACGCTTTATCACACTCTTGAGAACCGATACAAGAGTTACCATAAAGCAAACAAAAATATTTCAAAACACACAAACACGAAAATAGTTTTTCAAAATGAACAAGTACCTAAGAGCCCGTGGAAAACCACAGATGGAAAGGGTGATAACACCTTCCCTTTCCATAATCTACCCCCTTACTCAGAAAATCTCAAAAAAGGTCTTTTTCTGTTCTTTTCACCCTTTCTTTTGTTGGTAAAAGAAAAGTCGGTGGCGACTCTTGCTTATTGCAACATATGCGAACAAAAAATGCAAATCAGTATAAAAAGTCGATTCTGCCATTGTATCACAGAACTGGAGACTCTGCTGGGGATAATATAGCGGGGTTTACCTTAGGGTCTAGATCATTTTTCTTCTTTGACTGTTTGTTTGCTTTACTTTTAAAGGTACTATTTGGGTTACTATAGATCCTACACCCGGATCTGGGGAAACCTTTTAGGTAAGTAGCAATAGATTGTGGAAACTGTGCGGGGTATACCGACATGGTTGAAGCAATGGATATGTTAATGCGACATTTTGGTTGGTACTGGTAGCCCCTGAGTTAATCAAGGAGAATACAGGGCCACCGTGTGGTGTCATGAAGCGTCAACTGACCTTAGAACCTTAATTGAACAACTTGTCCATTAGGGCATAGTGAGATGGCCGTCTTTGGTGTATTCCCAAAGTCGACAGATACTCGGTGCTACACTCATTGAGGTTTGACTCCCGAGTTTTGTTTGGTTGCAAGTCATTTGCCTATCGAACGAAAATTGTGGGAAAGATCACTGATATTGAGATCCCTTAGAACCCGGTTACTATTTATAGGATAGGTTGAATCAATCCAAACTTCAAGAGGGTATCACCTTAAAACCCATGCAAGCCTTAAACCTAAGTTCTTTGTATGATTTGCTTGTACTTGCTATATCTGTGATTTCTTAGCATAATCATGACATCATAAAATGGCATATCACACTAACAATTTCAAGGATTTTCTAGTGCTTATCTTTGTCTTATTTTGTAGGATATGACATCCGCTCGCAGGAACACTATCCAAGTCAACCTTGTGAAAGTACCTCCTCAACTCAAGGAATTAGCATCAAGGATTCCCGAAGGCTCTCCCTTCACTGAAAAACATGGTAGACTTCTTAACTTGGTCACTTCAAACCCTGATGAAGAAATGTTAAAGGTGCTCATTCAGTTCTTTGACCCGTTGCACGAGTGCTTCACTTTTCTTGATTACCAGTTAGTTCCTACTATGGAGGAGTTTTCTCAGTTATTGGGGGGTACCTATCCTTAATCAGCTACCATTCAACGGTATGGAAAGAGACCCAAAGCCTGATGAGATTTCTCAAGCTCTGTCTTTACAACGATATGATGTAGTGGCAAGGGAAACCAGAAGAGGTGTCCAACGATTTCCAACTAAGTTCCTATTTGAGAAAGCTCACCATTTTTAGGATAACCTGGATTTACAAGGTTTTGAAGAAGTGTTGGCCCTGATCATCTATGGGATGGTACTATTCCCTAACACAGACTAACTCATAGATGTGAATGCGGTAAAGGTTTTTCTATCTCATAATCCAGTGCCTACTTTACTTAGGGATATTCTATGCTCTCTGCATACTCGCACTCTAAAGAGAATAAGGACCCTTCCGTGTTGCACTCCTTTATTGGCTATGTGTCTTATTTTGCACCTACCTCGGTCTATTTTGAGAAATGAGAAGGGTATGAGATGGTCTCATAGGTTGATGTCCCTTACACATTCGAATATTTATTGGTGTTCTCGATCCTTGGAGAATGTTACCATCATTGATCGCTGCGGGGAATTCCCTAATGTCCCTCTCTTAGGCATTAGGGGAGGAATCGCTTATAATCCTTGTTTGGCGTTGCGATAATTTCGTTATGCTAGAAGGGATGGTCCTCACGACACACTCGTCCAATGAATCAAATTTGACTATGAGAATGATGTTCAGGATTATCGTAAGAGGTTCATTTGAGCTTGGGGCATGATAAATAGAGTTGATAGAAGGACATTGGGGCATAAGAATTCCATCCCTCTTGAGCCTTACCTCAAATGGGTGAGAGCTCGTGCTCAATATCTTATGATGCCTTACCCCGCCATCTTACCTGTGATTATGGAGCCAATTGCTGAGGGAGACACTCCTTACGTCGTTCTTCATCCTGACATGCCAACTGATTTTGAGGAGCTACGGAAATCCTGGATCCAACTCAAAGAAGAACAAGATGGATACCTTTAAAACCCAATTCTACGCCAGCGAAAAGAAGGTTTTCGAGCTCACCCAGTTACTTCATGAAGAGAAGAGTATAAATGCTTACATTGCACCAAAGAGGATGCGCCGGTGGGAAGCTTGAGTCTCTTTGCTTTGGGAGTTTACTTTTGCTTTGTTATTTTCCTTGTAAGCCCAAGAGGCATTATTGTGATCAATAAAAAATCTCAATATAATTAACGTTTATTCTCTTTATGTTTAAGCAAATTTAAGTCTTAGAAATCCTTGAAAACATTACATACATATATCATACATATTATTGCATAAGCAGGTTTCAAAGCAGGTTTCTCATCTTCTTCGCTGTTTATTTCAGCAATGGCTCTATAACAAACAGTGAAAGATCTACAGACTCAGAATGCTCAGTTTCAACAGATGATCATGGCTCTAGCCAAGGGGCAAGAGGAACTGAAATCCCTAATTGGCAAAGAGAAGACTAAGAAGCCAAGGAAGACAGCTGGTGTGGTGAATTTGGGAAAGAGGTTCAAAGGACCGCTAAGGCAAGTTGTAGAGCTGACATCTTCATCAAAAGAAGAGGATACTCAAGAAGGGGAGACAAGAGAGGAAGACCCTAGTCCAAGGGAATCTGATAATGAGACTGGCTATAATAAAGAGCATTATCCTCCGGCCAACGAAAAATACAAACAGCTAGAAGAACGTCTAAGTGCAATGGAAATCCAGAAGGTGCCTGGGATGGATTTTGAAGAGCTTGGTTTGGTTTCTGAGGTTGTCATCCCGAAAAAGTTCAAAGTTCTGGTGTTTTCCAAATATGATGGAGTTTCATGTCCCAAGATGCACCTCCGATCTTACGTGAGGAAGATCCAGCCTCAGACTGCCAACAAGGACTTATGGGTCCACTTCTTTCAGGATAGTCTATTCGGAACTCAATTAGAGTGGTTCTACCAGCTGGAAAGGACCAACATTCGTAATTGGGAAGACATGGCTGCTGCTTTCTATAAGTAGTATCAGTATAATGCAGACCTTACTCCTACACGAACACAACTCCAATGTATGTCTATGGGCTCGAGCGAAGGCTTTAAATACTATGCTCAGAACTGGAGGACTTAGCAGAAAGAGTCCAATCTCCCCTATCTGATAGGGAGTTAGTGAATATGTTTTTGGGTACCCTATCTGGTCTATTTTTCAATCATCTTATTGGAAGCTCCTCAGCTAGCTTTACTGAGCTGATCTTGACGGAAGAAATAGTAGAAGTTGGGATTAGAAGTGGCAAGATCCATAAGGATTCCTCTTCAAATGTGGGAAAGATACCTTTCATTGGGAAGAAGGAAGTTAGTTCCACCTATAGCCAAAGGAATCAGGACAGAACTGAACACTGTCCAGCGGTAGGGGCTGTTATGATCTCTAAACCTGCACTTACTCAACAAAGGAATAATCAGCCGAGAGCAGAAAGGCATGTAAGGAAATTCACCCGGATAAATACGACTTTATCTCAAGCTTTGCCACAATTATTGAAGTCTAATCTGGTAACTTTGAGGAAAGCTCCGAAGAATCCTAATACTGCCTCTCCCCACCACAATCCAAACGCTCGATGCGCCTACCATTCTGAGACTCTGGGGCATGACACGAATGACTGCTGGGCTTTGAAGAACAAGGTGTAGGATCAGATCAAGGCAAAGGAGATTGAATTCGATCCCCGTGAGACTCCCAACGTCATAACTGCACCCATGCCCAAGCATGGACCGTGAATCAATGCTATTGATGTTGTCTCCATCATGGAAGATGCTGATGGTGACTATGACTTGGATAACTGGATCTTCTCCACTACCAACGGTGGACCCAGTAACTGGTAGATAAAAGACTTTGTACCAATTAATTTTATTCAGAAGTAATTGTCTTTCTTGTTTTTGGATATGTAACAAACAATATAAACTCTATGGCCATGTGTCTTACCCGGGGCACAATAGTTTATTTGTGAGGGTCATCATGTTTCAATTTCATATGGCATTAATAAAGCATTAGACGTTTATGCATACAAATTTTGCGCTCTTTGTTTTTATTTTCTGCTTTTTTTACTTTGCCAATACAGTTATGCTCTTACACACACTCACATATCAAACTGCAGATCCATATCCACTTTGGATCCCATTGATAACAATTCTTCTATTGTCGGTTATGAATTTGAAAATCTGATCAACCAAGCCGAGGACGAAGGTGAGGAAGATTGTGAAGTACCCGGACAACTTGCTAGGCTGTTACAGCAGGAAGAAAGGGCTATACAACCTCACAAAGAGCCAGTTGAGACAATAAACTTGGGCACAAAAGAGGATTGAAAAGAAGTCAAGATAAGTGAAAATTTAGAGCTCAGTGTCAAACAGCAATTGATACAAATGTTTCATGATTATGTCGAGATCTTTGCCTGGTCATATAAAGACATGCCAGGACTGGACGTGGATATTGTGGTTCATCGTCTGCCAACTAAAGAAGATTACCCTCCGGTAAAGCAGAAAGTCCGTCGTATGCGCCCTGAAATGTCCAAAAAGATCAAAGAAGAAGTTATGAAATAGTTCAACACTGGGTTCTTAGCTATCACCTCTTATCCCCAATGGGTTGCTAACGTAGTCCCGATGCCTAAAAAGGATGGCAAAGTACAGATGTGTGTGGACTACCGAGATTTGAACAGGGAAAGCCCCAAGGATGAATTTCCGCTTCCCCATATTGACGTTCTGGTTGATAACACCGCGTAACACAAGATCTTTTCCTTCATGGACGGTTTCTCTGGTTACAATCAGATCAAGATGGCACCCGAAGACATGGAGAAGACAACCTTCATCACACAATGGGGCACTCTCTGTTACAAAGTGATGCCGTTTGTGGTTGAAGAATGTTGGGGCAACCTATCAGCGAGCCATGGTAGCTCTGTTTCATGACACGATTCACCATGAGATAGAGGTCTACATTGATGACATGATATCCAGGTCTCAAACTGAGGAAGAGCACCTTGATCATCTACATAAACTGTTTGTTAGGTTTAAGACGTACAAGCTGAGGTTAAACCCGAACAAGTTCACCTTTGGGGTAAGGTCTAGTAAACTCCTAGGTTTTATTGTCAGCAACAAGGGTATTCAGGTAGACCCTGCAAAGGTGAAGGCTATACAAGATATGCCGGCTCCTCGTACTGAGAAGGATGTTAGAGGTTTCTTAGGACGCCTAAATTACATTGCCAGGTTCATTTCCCATTTAACTGCTACTTGTGAGCCAATCTTCAAACTCCTGAAGAAATATCAAGTGGTAAAGTGGAATGACGAATGCCAGACCGCCTTCGAAAGAATCAAGGAATACCTTCAAGATCCTCTAATTCTAAAGCCTCCGACTGAAGGAAAACCTTTGATAATGTACTTAACAGTGTTAGATAATTCAATAGGGTGTGTGCTGGGGCAACATGACGAGTCCGGTCGAAAAGAGCATGCAATATACTACCTTAGCAAAAAGTTTACCGACTGTGAAACAAGATACTCACTGCTCGAGAAAACTTGTTGCGCTTTGGCATGGACTGCTTACCGACTTTGACAATATATGTTGACCCACACTACTTTGTTGATATCTAAGATGGATCTGATCAAGTACATCTTTGAGAAGCCCTCTCTCTCCAGAAGAATAGCAAGATGGCAAATGATCCTGACCGAATACGATATCCAATACATGACCTAGAAAGCAATTAAGGGAAGTGTGCTAGCTGATCATTTGGCTCATCAGGCTGTGGATGACTACCAGTCCATGAAGTTTGAGTTCCCGGACAAGAATATTATGTTAGTGACGAACTGTGAAGAACCTGGACCGGATGAAGGACATGAGGAAGGATCTCGATGGACCATGGTTTTTGATGGAGCTTCCAATGCACTCGGCAACGACATCGATGCTGTAATCATATCTTTCGAGGGCTGTCATACTCCTTTTATCGCCAGATTATGTTTCAATTGTACCAACAATATGGCGGAGTATGAAGCATGCATCATGGGTCTCAAAGCTGCTATTGACCTGAGGATCAAGTTCTTAAGCGTTTTCAGGGATTCAGCCTTGGTAATAAGCCAAATCAAAGGAGAGTGGGACACGAAGCACCCAAATCTCATCCCTTACAAAGAACATGTGCTGACATTTCTTCCACACTTTGAGGAAGTCACCTTTGAACATTTTCCACGAGAAGAGAACCAGTTAGCGGACACGTTAGCTACTATGTCATCTATGTTCAAAGTCAAGTGGGACAACGAGGCACCTCAGATTACTATTGAGAGGTTGGATGAACCAACATACTGCTATGAGATTGACATTGAAGAAGTAGCAGACAAACCTTGGTTTCATGAAGTAAAGAGGTATCTCGAGGCTCAAGAATATCCTGAGGGGGCATCTGTCAATGATAAGAAGTTTCTGAGAAGGTTCTCCACAAAATTCTTCCTCAGTAATGGAATCCTCTACAAGCGAAACCATGGCTCTACTTTACTTCGATGTGTAGACAAGAGCGAAGCAGAGAGGATTATGGCATATTTACACGAAGGCATCTTTGGCACCCACTCTAGTGGACACACCATGGCTAAAAAAATCCTACGAGCGGGATACTATTGGTCAACTATGGAAGCAGACTGTTATCAACATTCCCAAATTTGTCACAAATTCAAGATCTACGCTGATAAAGTACATGTACCTCTGGTTCCCTTGAATGTCTTGATGGCTCCCTGGCCCTTTGCAATGTCGGGCATTGACATGATCGGAGAAATTAGACCTACCGCTTCCAATGGGCATCGCTTCATCATAGTGGCCATTGATTACTTCACGAAGTGGGTTGAGGCTGCCTCTTTTTCTATTGTTACCAAGAATGTTGTGGCGCAGTTTATCAAGCATAACCTGATTTGTCAGTATGGTGTGCCAGAAAGAATCATCACAGGCAATGGTACAAATTTAAACAATATAATGATCACCGAACTCTGTAAACAATTCAAGATCCAGCATCATAATTCTTCCCCTTACTGGCCGAAGATAAATGGCACTGTGGAGGCTGCTAACAAGAATATTAAGAAAATCACACAGAAGATGACAGTGACATACAAAAACTGGCATGAGATGTTACCATTTGATCTTCATGGTTACCGTACATCAGCACATACGTCAATAGAGGAAACACCTTAATCTTTGGTATATGGTATGGAGGTTGTCCTACCTATTGAGGTCCAGATCCCTTCTTTGAGGATCATGAAGGATGCGGGTTTGGACGAAGATGATTGGATCCAGACTCAACTTGATCAACTAAATCTGATTGATTAGAAAAGGCTTACTGTTGTCTGTCATGGTCAAATGTATAAAAAACAAATGATCAAGGCTTTCAACAAAAAGGTCAGACGTCAAGTATATCAAGTGGGTGATCTAGTAATCAAGCGCATCATAATGCCAAAAGGTGATCCCAGGGGCAAGTGGACTCCTACGTACAAAGGGCCATTTGAAATCAAAAGCATATTTTCCGGTGGAGCTATAATTCTGACCACCATGGATGGTGACGACCTTCTTTACCCTGTGAATGCGGACATAGTGAAAAGATGCTACGCGTAAATAAAGACCCCTAGGTTGACTGGCCTAGGAGAAAATAAGAGCATCCCGGTGAACCAAAAGGGTTCGGGTAAAAATTAGGGATAAATACAAAAAAAATTGTACACCGAGCAAGTCAAAAACTTGAAAGGACGGCTTGGGAAAAAAAGGGTATCCCAGTGGACTGAATACTAGAAAGGGCGGTCCAGGCAAAGTTCCTGCCGAGAGCTGAAATCTGTTTTCTCCAGCCGAGTTTTATGATTTCAAACAATTTATAAGATCTCCTCCCGAGTAGAGTTTATTTTTCAAACTGCGGAAGTTCATTCCCCAACAAAGTTTATTTCTCTACATCGACAAAATCTTCCAACAAAGCATTATCTTTCTCCCTAGAGTCAATCCCCGACAGAATATCCTCAAACAGAAAGAGGAAATCCCCAACAAATCATCTCCATTCATCATCCTCAGCATAAACGAAGGATTCGGTTTCCCAATACTCTTCAATAGCAGTCAGGGATTTACTTTCCCAGACTAAGAAATATCGCAATAGCATCCCATATTCATACATCATGGCATGCACATACACATCACATACAACACAATCTCATTTATTTTGAGAACATCATCACAATGCATTTAATACATCATGACATTGCATATGACTAACTCTTTACCATTTTAAGGAAAGATCAAATCAATAAACACCGTTGACTACTTACGTGACCTGATAGTCTTCTACAAAAGCTATGTCTGATGAAAGACTATTTCGGCATTTTCCTCAAAAAGACATTCTCAGAAGACCTTCGCTGGTTCAGTTAGATCGACACTAAGATCTCTCTGATTTCCATTCTAGTTGAAGATATTCTAAGACTTTTGTCTGGTTCAATTGAATCGATACTAAGATTCTTCTGATTTCCATTCCAGTCAAAGTTAATTCAAGACCTTCCTCTGGTTCAACTAAATTGATACTAAGATTTTCTTGATTTCTATTCCAGTTGAAGACAACTCAAGACCTTCCTCTGGTTCAACTAAAGCGATACTAAGATTTTCTTGATTTCTATTCCAGTTGAAGACAACTCAAGACCTTTCTCTGGTTCAGTTAAATTGACACTAAGATTTTTTTGATTTCTATTCCAATTAAGGAAACTGCAAAGCCTAAAATACGACTGGATAACAGTTCACTATACTGTGAAGCCTGGACCTGACCAGATAATAGTTAACATCATGGATGAAGCCTGAAATTCGACTTGATAATAGTCAATCAACAATTCAAGACACTGTGAAGCCTGGAATCCGACCAAATAACAGTATAAGGTACTGTAAAGCCTGGACCCGACCAAATAATAGTTAACATCATGGCTGAAGCCCGGAATCCGACCGGATAATAGTTAATCAACAATTCAAGACACTGTGAAGCCTGGAATCCGACCAGATAACTGTATAAGGTACTGTGAAGCCTGAGATCCAACCAGATAGAAGTTTACTCTATCAATTACTATGAATCCTGGACTCGACCAGATATTAGTATACCTCAAATTCAAGTTGAAGCCCGGATCCGACCGAATAACATCTTAATTTCTTCAAATCACTGAAGCCTGGACACGACCAGATAACAATTCAAGTCACTGAAGCCTGGATCCCGACCAGATAACAGTTTAAGAAACTGCAAAGCCTGGAGTACAACCAGATAACAATTTAATCTCATTCCCCCAGTAAGTCGCTGTGAAGCCTGGAATACGACCAGATAGCAGTCAGCCTTATTATCCTCAGCAAGTCACCGTGAAGCCTAGATCCCGAACAGATAGCAGTTCACTTCTGTCTCTTCAATCAAGAGATGACTCCCTAGTAGAGTAATGGACAACCAAAGCTCCTAAACCCTACTTCCCGAACAAAGACCAACATTGCTCAACAGAGCGCTCCTCAACTATTTAGATAGGGATTCTCACAAAGGAATATCTCATGAAATCAACATTGTTCTAGATGGCATCTTTAAGCCCATCTCCAACGACTCTCCGTCATATCCTCTCGATGGCATCTTTAAGCTTGGCTCCGACTATCTTCCGTCATCTTCCCCAAATGGCATCTATAAGCTCATTTCTGACATTATCTACACAGTCAAGTATCATTTCAGACGAGTGCAAATTTCTGGGCACTCTAGTGTTCAATCATCTTCCACCTTTAGATCACGAAAGGCAGACCAGCCAATCTGCATCCTCAGGTTTAAGAAGATTGAATAGTGGCAGCTGTTGTACCCCAAAATTTCCCTTCTCATTTCACCCAAGACATGTCCATTAAGATCCTTAATTGCCCTAGGATGACTAAGAATTAACCAGACAAATTCTCCTCCTAAGGCAATGAACCTCAACTAGGGTTTCAATTTTAAACAAGATGTCTGAGTCCCAAGGATCCCAAATGTTCTCCATTGTCCTAATATGTCCTCAATATTATCCATGTCAAATTTCATGCCTTGAACAACAAGTTTGCTCAGTAAACTGCTCAAATGCCTGGAAGTCAACTATATTAGGTCAAAAGTCAACTATGGCCCAAATACAATCAAACTTCAAGATTTATGGTCAACATCAACATTTTGAAGTGATATCCATCATTTGATCAAGGTTTGATCATGATTCCTTAAGAAATGCGCCCAACTCATCAAAAGTCAAAAATGGCAAATTAGGGTTCTATAGGAAAAGTCAACCAAACTTTGACCAGGCATAACTTTCTCATACTTTATCAGAAAATTTTCCACCAAGGATCATTTTTAAGAGAATCCAATTCCCTACAACTTCTCTTCAGCCCTCAAGTTTAAGAAATTCCTCAATCAAAATATACAAGCTCATACATTATAGGTCCTTTCAAAAGGCCAACAAAAACACCTTTTGGGTCAAAGCTCCTTACATGAACATGGAAGATTCAATTAACATGAAACCAAAAAGGTTGTTTAGGGGACATCCTAAGCTCTATAAAAAGTCCAAGAACACCCTCTTAGGGTTAAAAATGAGAAATATATGCATTGCTAAAGGTGCATGAAGCCAATATTGACCAAACTTGAATTGTTTCCAAATGGGCCCATATTTTCATGCTTGAAACTTGTTTCAAACATGGCCCACAACCCCCGAGCTCACTCATACATTATTTCATTATTTTTATTATTTATTTTGATTTTTTATTCATTAAAAGTCAAAAATAAATAAATGAAAACATGTAAGATATGATTTAGAAATCTTTTCTCATCAAATAAAGGATGAAATATGCTGGCAAATCAAAAGGAAATCGTGGAAAGAAAGCAAGATTGGATTTGTTCCAAAACAAGCAAAAAATCAAATAATTGAAAGAAAGATTTTTCTCATTAAAGCATTGGATTTTCTCCATAATTATAAACCTAAAAGGATTTACTACATATACACAATAGCCCTAGATCAAAAGGGCATGCACAACTGCCTCTATAGCAAGCACAAAAATTCTCAAAACTTTCAAAAAAACCCTATAAGCTTCAAACCCTATTCTCCAGTCGTGCTTAAGGAATTTCAAGTCTTGCATCACTCTCCTGAAGTTGACAGGGTTTGATACCAGCCCTTACACATCATGAATTAATGCCAGAACCCCCTCTTGAATAAGCTCCGGTTGGTAAGTGGGTAAGTTGTAACTTTTGAGATTTATGATGATTTCAATTGTTGTAAGCATGCTAACATAGATCATACTAATCATTGCAAATGTTATAACATTTTACATGGAAGCTTTAGTGCAAAAATAATACCGTGCCATTGTTAGGGCATAAAGCTTTTGAAGCTTTATATCTCACAATACAAGCCTTTTCAAGACAAACCAACCATGCCGTTGGAATCGCAAGACCTCAATTAGTCAAATAGGGTTGTTCTTTTGTTTATTTCCATTGAATTTCGCAGGTTTGAGTTTTTTCCCAAACGGAGAAGACGACCGGAACCACTGTCTAGTGTGGTTGGACCGGTCGGGCCTAAAGTCAAACGCTGGCATGGCGTTTCCTCTCTCTCCCATTGGTTGAGTTTAAAATATGATTTCTCTCTCTCTCGTTCTGATTGGTCCATAAGAGGTGATAGCGTGGATTTCTTTTGATGATTGAGACTTAGTCATTTTTTTTACATATAATATTATTATGTTATTATATGTATAAATGAGCAGGCAGCGCAGATGGCAAGAGAAAAGGGTTTAAGGAATTGTATGTGTGGGAGGTCAGGGGTTTGACCCTTGCCTCATGCATATTGTTTTTTCTGATTTGTACATGCATATCCAATACTCCTAGCCCCAACATGCTCACCATAGGCCATCGCCTCTATACCATTGGATCACTCATCCTCCAAATCCAGCGCCCATAAAAGCTTTCCCATGATGGACCTCCCAAGCATGCCTCCCACTGGATCTCACGCAAGCTGTGGGCCACAAGATCTGGGCTTTGACAAATTTCAGCAGCCTACCCTCCAATTGGGTTTCTCACCCCCCCCCCCCCCCCTCAGGCCCAATTCTTATTTTTTCATTCTTTTTATTTAGTTTATATTTTTTTATTTATTCCTTTTTTTATCATAAAACCAGAAAAGATCAAAAAAATTAGGACTTAGTTTTTTTCTTAATAAATTAAATTTTTGCAAATTAATTAATTTAATTAACTTTAAATTATTTTCTTTAATTTAAAATTAGTTAGAGACTAGGCTAAATTTCAAATCTTTTTACATAAAATACCAAAAAATATTTTTAATAGGCAATTAGACTTTTAGGGTTTCAAATTAGGCCAGTCGTAAGTTTTGTGCGTTATTATTTTTTTCATATGATTATTTTTATTTATGTAATTGCGCCCGATTTGTAATAGTTAATTAGGGTTTTCAATTTTTGCATTTTAATTTTCAGTCATTATTTATGTATCTGCACTGAAGCCTTGTAATAGCTGTAGGAATTTTATTTCTCGCTTTATATTTCTTATATGCTTGTATATAAATTGTTAGTAAATTAGGCGTGCATGACAAGATTAAATCAATTAATCATTAGATGACTAACATAAGATAAAACATCTGAAAAAGCACAATGTTGCACACTTGCACCCTTAGGGTATAACCTCACTTTGGTTGCCTCGGAAAACAATGGCCATGTCCCTTGAACATAGGGATATCTTAGCAAAGACCCTCAGTTTAAAAGTCGTCATAAAGATCATGGTCCCTAAATGTCCCTAGAATTTCCTACGAGAAATGATCTTGTCCCTCAATGTTGCCTATATGATGACAATCCCTTTGAAATGCTAAGCATCCTTACATGATGTTTGATGACCATAAACGTCCCTTTCGATAGTCCCTCAACATCCAACTCTCACTAATAGTAGGATAGCACTATCTAAAGGGTAGGAGGAAAAGAATATCCTTTTTCGAGTAGGTAGACATTTATTAAGTACTTGCTCAAAAAAAACTTTTTACAATTACACACCTTTCAAACTTCTTTTCAAAAACGCTTTATCACACTCTTGAGGACCGATACAAGAGTTACCATAAAGCAAACAAAAATCTTTCAAAACACACAAACACAAAAAAAGTTTTTCAAAATGAGAAAGTACCTAAGAGCCCGTGGAAAACCAAAGATGGAAAGGGTGCTAACACCTTCCCTTTCCATAATCTACCCCTTACTCCGAAAATCTCGAAAAGGTCTTTTTCTGTTCTTTTCACCCTTTCCTTTTTGGATAAAAGAAAAGTCGGTGGCGACTCTTGCTTACCGCAACATTTGTGAATAAAAAACGCAAACCAATATAAATAGTCGGTTTTGCCACTGTATCACATCTGCCATCAGTGAATTGACTACTCCCTTATTATCGGTTAAGAAGAATTTGCTGAGAGCTGGTTTATTTCCTGCCTGCCTTGAAAATTGTTACCATTGTGCTTCCCAAACCAATGGTTGTATGTGGCTAAAGAAAGGTATCCAACTCCTAATTGATAGCCATGAAATTCTGTTTAAGAAAACTCTATCCATGAAGAGTTTACCTGAAAGTATACCTCAAGATGTTTCAATAATCACCATTTCAAATGCTCCTATTAGGATCACCTCTAAAGGCCCTATAAGGATTCCTGTTGAGCCAAGAGTGGCTCCCCTAATCATTACTATACCGGGGCCAATCCCTTATTCCTCCGACAAAGCTGTGCCCTGGAACAATAGGGCAAAAGTTTATTATCATGGTGTCAAGCAAGAGCCATGGATTACCGAAAATGAAGAGCCTGAAATTGCAAACATTGCTGGAACTAGTAAGGTCACTAGGATAGGAAGGATCTTCTCTCTAGATATCTCTTCTCCAACAACTACTATAACTCCTGTTCTAATTCCTGCTGCTAGGCCAACTGCCAATTCTTGAAGTAAAGAGAAAGTTACTGAGCCTGTCCTAACGGAGGCACCCTCAAAAGATGTTACAATTGAAGACCCATCAAGACAAGAGATGGGGGAAATTCTGAAGATCATCCAAAAAAAGTGATTACAAAATAGTTGAGAAACTAGGGCAGACACCCTCAAAAATATCCATGTTGTCCTTGTTGTTATGCCCCAAAGCACATGCCCAAGCTTTATTGAAATTCCTGAAGAATGCCCATGTACCACAAGAGACCATTGCTGATCAATTTGAGAATTATGTTGCAAGCCTAACTGCTAATAATGGCTTGGGATTTTCTGATGCAGATTTAACTCCAGCAGGGATGAATCATAATAAGGCTCTCCACATCTCTATTGAATGCAAAGGCACCGCTTTGGCACATGTGCTAGTAGATACTGGGTCCTCCCTCAATGTTTTACCCAAAGGTGCTTTGGATAGGCTGGATTGTGAAGGGCTGGTGCTGAAACCCAATGATATCATGGTAAGAGCCTTCGATGGGTCAAAGAGGATGGTCCATGGAGAGGTTGATCTCCCGATCAAGGTGGGATATCAAGTCTCCAATTCAACCTTTTATGTAATGGATATTTGCCCGACCTATTCATGCTTGCTCGGACGCCCATGGATTCATGGGGCAGGTGCAGTTACCTATACATTACATCAAATGCTGAAGTACCCAGTGAGAGGAAAGGTTGTCACGGTCTGTAGAGAGGAAGAATATATAGTCATTCATTTGAATTCTTTCAAATATGTTGAAATGGATGGAGAATTCATTGAAACCCCCTAGCAAGCATTTGAGGTAATCCCTGCAATGATTGTTGTTACTAAAGCTACTATTACTGAGGTCTCTAAGGACACACCAAGGATGGCTTCCTTGAAGGATGCTAGGGTTGTGGTAGAAGATGGAGGCTGCACTATCTGGGGACAACTTCCTAACACCCCCTACAAATCTGACAAATTTGGGTTGGGTTTTACTTCAAAGGCTCAGAAAGAGGTCCGACGTGCTTGTGCTGGTGGACCAACTCTCCGTATTAGCAACAATAAAGTCAATGCACTGGAAGACACTAATAGTGATGGTGACTTGGACGACTGGATATTCCCAACTACTGATGGAAGGCTTAACAACTGGAAGGCCAAGGACTTCATCTCAATCTCCTTCAGCCAGGAGTAATTTCTATTTCTTGTTTTTATTGATTTAAGAAATTTGTCTGTATAATTTCCTTCAAAAAAATGACTTTAAACCATAAGCTTTTCCCAGGGCACAATGGTCCATTTGTTAAGGGTTTGTCATTTCATATATTATATGCTCATTTAATGAAAAACATTAGACGATTTTGCATTCAAATTTTGCACTCTTTGTCTTTCTTTTTACTTTACTGCATTTTCAAAAAGCCATGTGACCTTACATGCACACATACACACATTTATAGATCCATATCCACTTTGAATCTCATTGATAACAATTCTGATATTTCCGTTTATAACTTCGAAAATCCAATCTATCAAGCCGAAGACGAAGGTGAAGAAGATTGTGAGATACCCGGAGAACTCACCAAACTTCTGATACAAGAGGAAAAGGCCATCCAACCGCGTAAAGAATCATTCGAAGTGATAAACTTGGGTACTGAGGAAGATAAGAAAGAAGTCAAGATCGGCGCTAACCTGGAAGACAGTGTCAAGAGAAGATTGGTTCAGATGTTGCACGAATATGTTGAGGTATTTTCTTGGTCATACAAAGACATGTCGGAGCTCGATACTGATATCATGTTTCATCGTCTACCAATGAAAGAGGATTGTTCTCCGATCAAACAAAAGGTTCGTCGCATGCGTCCTGACATGTCTGAAAAGATCAAGGCTGAGGTAATGAAATAGTTCAATGCGGGTTTCTTGGCAGTGACGTCGTATCCCCAATGGGTTGCAAATGTTGTTCCAGTGCCAAAGAAAGACGGTAAGGTCCGTATGTGCGTAGACTACAGGGATTTAAATAGGGAAGCCTCAAAGACGACTTCCTACTACCATATATTGATGTCTTGGTTGACAACACTGCTTAACACAAAGTGTTCTCCTTCATGGATGGCTTCTAAGGTTATAACCAAATCAAAATGGCGCCCGAAGACATGGAGAAGACTACTTTTGTCATATAGTGGGGCACCTTCTATTATAAAGTCATGCCTCTTGGGCTGAAGAATGCAGGCACAACTTAACAACGGGCTATGGTGGCTTTATTTCATGACATGATCTATCATGAGATAGAAGTCTACATGGATAACATGATAGCAAGATCCCAAACTAAGGAAGAACACCTTGGTCATCTGCACAAACTGTTTGAGAGATTGAATAAATACAAGATGAGGTTGAACCCCAACAAATGCATCTTTGGGGTAAGGTCTGGAAAGCTCTTAGGCTTCGTTATCAGTGGAAAAGGAATTGAAGTTGATCCTGCCAAAGTCAAAGCTATCCAAGAAATGCCAGTTCATCATATTGAGAAGGAGGTCATAGGTTTTCTAGGACGACTAAACTAAATTTCACGATTCATCTCTCACCTGACTTCTACTTGTGAACTACTCTTCAAGTTGTTGAAGAAAGATCAAGTGGTAAGATGGAATGACGACTGCCAAATAGCTTTTGACAAGATCAAGGAATACTTGCAAGAACCACCAATTATGATGCCACTAGTTGAAGGAAGGCCTTGATCACGTACTTAACCGTGTTAGAGAATTCAATGGGTGTGTGTTGGGGCAACATGACGAGTCTGGTCGAAAAGAGCATGCAATTTACTAACTTAACAAAAAGTTTACCGACTGCGAAACAATATATTCACTGCTCGAGAAAACTTATTGCACTTTGGCATGGGCTGCTCGCCGAATAAGACAATATATGTTGAATCATACCACTCTATTGATCTCTAAGATGGATCCTTTTGTACCCCAAAATTTGCCCTCTCATTTTATCAAGATTCTACTCACAAGACTTCTTGGACTCCAGACCAGATTAGGGTTTGCTCAGCTCAAGACATCTTCTTCCACTGATGACCTGAAATTAGGGTTTGAGTTTGCACAAGTATTTTTGGACTTCTAATGCCTCATGTGACTTTCATACTTCATGTTGGACCTCTAATATTGCCCATACCAAGTTTCAAGCTTTGAATCAAATTTTTGCCCAGTCAATTGGACAGTTGACCTAAAAATCAACTGTATTGGGGAAAAAGTCAAGCATGGCCAATTTACAGCCAAACCACATAATTTTTTATCCACATCAACATTATAGACTCATATGAACCATTGGATCAAGTTTGGACCACAACTCCTCAAGAAATTTGATCAGATCATCAAAAGGGCAAAATGGTCAAAATTAGGGTTTTGACTGTAGAAAGGCAATTTATGATTTTTCACCTGGCCAATGGCAAATTGGGTTCAAGCATGGTTTCAAGGACTAAATGGCATCATCTTGACCTAATCACAAGGTTCAAAAGATCTCAAATGCATTTGATTGACAAATGAATTTTCCAGTCAACTGATCAAAAATCTACTGTACACTGAAAACTCAAACTTTGACTTTTTGGTCAAAATCAAGTGCCAAGGGTCATTTTTCATCAAGATGTGTCAAAACATGAAACTTGTTCACCAAGAAACTTAATTTTGAAAATTAGGGTTTTGATTTGAAATTTTTCATAACTTTGAATTTTTCTAAGTTATGAAAATTTCTTATTTTTTCCCAACTTTTCCCAACTTTTTCACCATGATGCAATTGGATTCAAATAAAATTTCCAACATGAAAGTTGTATTCCTCCAAAAAATCTACAAATTTGATTCACAAAGTTTTCCTAAAAGATGCTTGGATCTCAAGTTATGATTTTGTGAATAGGGGTCCATGAAACTTTTAACTTAGTGAAATTTTGCCCTAGTTTAGGCATATTTTTTACCTAACTTCATGGAAACTTTTCATATAGTTCCAAGTGGAATCTCAAAATTCATTTCAAATATGGATTGTAGAGCATGTTACAAGCTTTCCAAAATGTCCAAGAACTCTCCAAGATCATTTATGGTTATAGAGAATCGAAGAAAAGAAAATGGCCATTTCTCACTTTTGTCCATGGCATTTTTCACATTGCTACAAGTTGCAAATCTGTCCTAAGCATGCTTGTACTTGTTTTACAGGTCTTAAATATTTACACACTCATTAATTTAATGCAAATACATTGGAAAATGGCTTTATTCCGAGCTAGGGAACTTTGCACAATGAATTAATCCATTTATGGCATAAAGGTAACAATACCATTTCCATAAAGCTTGCTTTTTTGCAAACTTTGTATTCCTTGAGCATTGAACATGATCTTTGGCTACAAACAAGATCCACAAACTTGAGGCAAAGTACACCAACTATGTTCAGACCTCAAGCTAGCAAGTACAACCTTTGCCTTTGTCACTTCAACTTTTGCTTCAAAAGCAAGTAAGCTTGCAAAAAGTCCACATCTCTTCTATATGATAAAACCAAGCTTGGATATCATTTGAAACAACTTCAGCATATTGTAACAAGCCAATACACGAGCTCATAGCATTGCAAACACCCTAAAACACCAAAATCACAAGCTTCTGCCCAAAACAGGGCAACCTCTACAGATCACTAGCCAAAACAAATTTCACTCGTGCGTTTTTTGTTTCAAGGCTTCAAACACATTCCCTACATCACACTTAAGCTGTCCAAGCCCTTGTCAAGCAACTGTAACCCCTGTTTCTTGCTTCACCATTTTCAATTTCTGAGTTTGCAGGTTGACTTCTACAGGGAGATTCAGGCAATTTCAAAGCAAGCTGAGCATTGGGAAAGGTTGAGGGAACTTCAAGCAAGCTCAAAAGAACTTTAGGCCTCACTCAAAGTTGCTACATTTCCATAACCAAACTCAACTGAACAAGGTAATTTTCAAGTTTCTATCTCTCTATTTAGACATCCTTAGGTTTAGGTTTGTGAAGCAAAAATGTAGTCTTTAAGTTGCTTGAGCTGTACATATGCATAGTTCTTATTTATATTAACTGAGGTAGGAGAATTTGGATGATGAACATGCTGAAAATTTTAGGTCAGAAATTAGGGGTGATAAAATTCTCTCTGATTTTTGAGAGTTAGGTCAAGTTCTTTATATCATTGGAATCGTGTGATGATGAGCTACATTTTTCATGTTATAATTTTTTGATTTTATGCAAAGAATAGCTAAAATAGGTTTTGTACACAGAACGCGCGTTTTGGACGAAGGCAGAAGGTTAGGGACGAAGCTGACTGGGCCTGGCACCTTGGGCTTGCTTCTTTTTGCATCCCCTGTTTCCTTTTTGCACCCTGTTGGCCCATTTTATTTATTTTGTATATTTTCTCATTTCTTTTATATTTTCTGACTTTATTTATTTTTTCTAAACATTGAAAAATCTCAAAAATATTTTCTTAATTTTTTTTTCATTTTATTTTATTATTTTTATTATTTTTTGGGCATAAAAATAGGTTGTTAATAATAATATAACTTATTTTTAAAACTTGTAAATAATATAAAAATATCATACACTTTTATTTTTATTATTTATACACTTAAAATAATATTTTCATATAATATTTAATTTTTCAAAATTTTGTATATATTATTATTATTTTTTCTTGTACATAAATGAAATAAATAATAATAGAATATATATTTTCTTTTAAACCAAAAAAATTAGGGTTTTCACCCTTTCAAAAATAATCATTTTATTTTTATTATTGTTAAGACATAAACAAATCCATTTTTACATACATAAAGACAAATACAAAAACATTTTGCATATTTACAATTTATTTCATATTTAAATACTTGTTTATTTATTTATTGTTGTATAAATTCAATTGGGTTGTAATAGTAAATTAGGGTTTTATTTTTTTCAAATATCCCCCTATTCAAACTTGTATCCCCTTACCATAATAATGTTGTAATAGTCTAGATTTACTTTACGCATTTATTGCTTTTATATGCCATGATAGTAAACTAGGGTTTGTATGCAAAAGACCAAAAATCAAAACAAATAGCACGACTTAATACAAGACAAAAATGCATGAAAAATGACAACACAATGCACACAAGCATCTCTAGGGTTTCACCCACTTTGTTACCTTAAAATGACCATGGTATGCATGCTAGGTATCTTGGCAATATCAAACAAAAACAAAAAGATCATAGTCCCTCGATGACGCTATCTTGGTTGCCTATACAAAAATGATCTAGTCCCTCAAAAACTTGCTAAGATACTTGGAAATATTGTTATCATGGTCATACGACGACCCACGCCCGTCCCATTTAACATCCAAAGATAAGGTTGTTTACCAAATACAATGGTAAAACAGCAATGTCAAAGGGTTAAAAATGTGTAGGAAATACTTTTGAGTAGGTAGATAAGCTTTTAGTTACTTGATCAATTTGCAAACCATCCTTTCTATTTTCAAACAAACACACACATTTCAACACATTTACAAAACAAACTTTTAAACATTGAAACATTTTTCAAAAGACAAACATCTTTGTATACATTCTTCAAACAAGAATCATTACAAAGATTGCCTAAACAAAGGCCTCTTTTCAAAATACTTTCAAAACCACACAAAGCACCATTTCAAACAATTGAAAAGCAAAAGCAAGTGATCTAAAACAAGTAACTAAGAGCCCATAGAAAACCATGGATGAAAAGGGTGCTAGCACCTTCCCTTTTCATAATCTACCCCCCGAACTCAAAAACAATCTCAAAGGTCTTTCCTGTGCCTTTTGACCTTTCCTTTGGATAAAATAAAATTCGGTGGCGACTCTTTCTAAACCGAAACATTTGCGAACACAAACGCAAAACCTCAAGTCCGTTCTGCCACCGTATCACAGATCCCATCAAGTACATCTTTAAGAAGACAGCTCTCTCCAGAAGGAAAGCCTGATGGCAAATGATCTTAAATGAATACGATATCCAGTACACTACACAAAAAGCAATCAAAGGAACTGTGTTGGCAGATCATTTAACATATCAAGCTATAGATGATTACCAATCTATCAACTTTGAATTCTCGGATGAGAATATTATGCTGATTATCGATTGTGAAAAACTTAGACTGTATGAAGGACCTGAGCAAGGATCCTTATGGACTATGGTTTTTGATGGAGCTTCCATCGCACTGGCTAACAGAATTATGCTGTGATCATTTCTCCCGAAGGTTACCATACTCCTTTCACTTCCAGACTCTACTTTGACTGTACCAACAATATGGGCGAGTATGAAGCATGCATCTTGGGTCTCAAAGCTTCTATTAACCTAAGAATAAAATTCTTAAGTGTATATCTAGACTCAGCTTTGGTGATCAGTCATGTTAAAGGAGAGTGGGATATAAAACATCCAAAGATTATCCCTTACAAAGAACTTATGCTAACCTTGATCTCGTACTTTGAAGAAATCACCTTTGAACATATCCCGAGGGAATAAAATCAGTTGGCATATGCTTTAGCTACCATGTCTTCTATGTTTAAGGTTAGATGGGACAACAAAGCTCCCTGAATCACCATTGAAAGATTTGACGAACCAACACACTGATATGAGATTGACACTGGTGGTATAGAGGAGAAGCCTTGGTTTCATGAGGTGAAAAGATACCTCAAAGCTCAAGAGTATCCTGAAGGGGTGTTAGTCAATGACAAGAAATTCCTGTAGAGGTTCTCAGCCAAGTTCTTCTTGAGCAATGGGATTTTATACAAGCGCAACCATGATTTAATTTTGCTCCATTGTATGGACAAGAAGGAAGCAGAGAAGATCATGGAGGATATGCATGAAGGTATATTTGGTACTCATTCTAGCAGACATACTATGTCTAAGAAGATTCTGAGAGATAGTTATTATTGGTTGACCATGGAAAATGATTTTCCTCACCACTCGAGGACTTGCCACAAGTGCCAAAATTTATGCTGATAAGGCTCATGTGCCTCCAATAACTTTTAATGTCATGACTTCTCCTTGGAAATTTACAATGTGGGGAATTGACATGATCGAAGAAATTAAACCTACTACCTCTAATGGACACCATTTCATTCTTGTCGCCATTGACTACTTTATAAAGTGGGTTGAAGCAGCTTCATTTCCCTCAGTTACCAAGAACTTCGTAGCCCAATTTATCTAACATAACCTCATTTGTCGGTATGGTATCCTTGAGAGAATCATCACTGACAATGGCACCAACCTTAACAATTCCATGATCATTGAGCTTTGCACGCAGTTCAAGATCAAGCATCACAACTCTTCTCCATACAGACCTAAGATGAATGACACAGTGGAAGCTGCCAACAAGAAAATAAAGAAGATTGTGCAAAAGATGGTTGTGACCTATAAAGACTGGCATGAGATGCTACAATTTTCTCTTCATGGCTACCGTACTTCAGCGCGAACATCAACTGCGACAACCCCTTTCCCTTTGGTCTATAGCATGGAAGTTATCCTGCCTATTGAAGTTCAGATTCCTTCTCTGAGGATTATGAAAGAAGCAGACTTAGATGAAGATGAATGGATTCATACAAGGTTGGATCAGTTGAATTTGCTTGACGAAAAGAGGTTGGATACTGTTTGTCATGGTCAGATGTACCAGAAATGCAAGATCAAAGCTTTTAATAAGAAGATCAAGCATCATGTATACCAGGATGGGGACTTGGTAATAAGTGCATCATTCTACCACAAGGCGATCCAGGGGAAAATGGACTCCCACCTACGAGGGGTCATTTGTTGTTAAGAAAGTATTCTCGGGTGGTGCTATGATGTTAACCACTATAGACAGCGAAGATTTCCCGCACCCTGTGAACACGGACATAGTCAAAAAATACTACGCATAAGAATGACCCGCTAGGTTGACATACCTAGGCAAAAATAGTGGCATCCCGGAGAACCAAAAAGGGTTCGGGCAAAAATTAGGGATATATACAAAAAAAGTACACTCGGCAAGTCGAAAACTTGAAAAAGCGGCTTGGGCAAAAAAGGGTATTCTGGTGGAATGAAAACCTGAAAGGGAGGTCTAGGAAAAAGTTAGGGATTAAAGCGTACGACTATGTCTCGTTGGATCACTTGCATGCAAGCTTTATTACCAAAGTCGAATGTTCAAATGGTTCAATCAACTTCTTCCAATGGCAAAGGACGAGATGTTCGAAGACATAGGGGCAATAGCAGAGTTGGAACCCAATGAGATCACTTCCATATGGCTATATACGCTTGTTTTCACTTTGTACTCTTTCATTCACGACGACTTCTTCTTACTAGAATTTTCGACTCTTTGTACAAAATCGCCTGTTTATAGGCAAATTATCAATACAAATATACTTTGAAGTTCAAAATTTTTGTTTTTATCTTTTGTTTGCAAAAACATCCAATGAATAAATTGAATTAACATATGCATATGAACATGACTAAACATTTACTCAAAACTCTAGGAGTTGGGTTGACACTTAAGCTGTCCATAAATCCCCACAAAATATTATCCCCAGTGAAGTCTCCAGAGCCACTTCTATGAGATTATCTCCCAAAGATTAGTCTTAATAAATAAGGGTACATTCCTCACAATCTCCCCACAGAGTCCCAATCAGTATAATTCATGAAAATTCTCTTCCCCAACTAAGTTTGTTCCTCCAAAACTGTAGAAGGAGACCCTGTAGAGTTCCTTCTCTTTAGCAAAATTCAATTTCCACAAGAGAGTTAGTTTCCTCAGCAGAGCACTTCTCAATAAATAAGGGTTTATTTCCCCAACAAACTACAAATTCCCCAGTTCGAGTCTATTCCTTAGATCACTACAAATCACTGACAAAAGTCTTCTCCCCAGTAAATCACTACAAATCACTGACAAAAGTCTTCTCCCCAGTAAAAATGCCACTATCCCCAGAAAGTTGCTGCAACATTTGGAATCTGACAAGATACCAGTTAACTTTATTCTCCCAAGACAAGTCAGAAGATTGACCATCTATTTTATCCCCATTCAGGGTATATAAGAAATAAATTCCCCAATAGAGCAACAGACGACCAATGTTCCTAGACTTTACTCCCCAAACAGAAATCAATACATCCACTGCAGAGTTTCCTCGAACAAGTAAGCAAGAATCCCCAGCGGAGGAATTCTATACAAGATTGAAGATGCACATACTCTTCATTCCTCAATAATAGTCAAGGATTTATTTTCCTAGATGAAGATACACTTCAACAACATTTCACAGTCATACATACATCATAACATATGTGTAACACGGTGGGAGAACTGACTTGGTTGTTTTGCGTTTGATTGCAATGTTTCGGTTTAGCAAGAGTCGCCACCGACTTTTCTTTTATCCAAAATGAAAGGCTGAAAAGAACAGGAAAGACCTTTGAGATGTTTTCTTGAGTTCGGGGGGTAGATTATGAAAAGGGGAGGTATTAGCACCATTTTCATCCATGGTTTTCCACGGGCTCTTAGTTTCTTGCTATATCACTTGCTTTTGTTTGAATGTGTGGTTTTTGAAAGTATTTTGAAAATGTCTTCGTAATGGTTCTTGTTTCTATAAGAACACGTACAAAGTGTTGTTTCGAAAATAGTTCAAAGAGGTGTTTGTGGAATGTGTTTTTTTAAAGTGATTTTGAAAAGGTGTCTTTGTAATGGTCCTCGTTTCTATAAGGACGCGTACAAAGTATTGTCTTTCGAAAATGTTTCAAATGAGTGTGTTGGTGTATAAAAATGTTTTTGTTGTGAGAAAGCAAGCAACTAGGAGCGAATCTACCTACTCAAAAAGGTATTAAATATTCATTTCCTCCTCCTTTAGGTGTTGCTATCTTACCATTGTTTTGGTAAGAAGCCCCATCGTTGGATGTGAAGGGACGGGCACGAGACATTTGTACAGTCATAGAAGGCAACCCATGGGACGTTTTAGCAATGTCATTTAGGGACTAGATCATTTACCGAAGGCAACATCGAGGGTCATCGAGGGACTACGATCTTTTATCTAGGGTCTTTGCTAAAACGCCCATGTTCGAGGGACATGACTATCTTTCGAAAGGCAACAAAGTGGGATTACCCTAAGGGTGCAAGTGTGAATGGTACGTTTGATTTACATGCATTTAGTCTTGGTTAGGGTTATCTATTTGTTGATTTTATGTCTTGCCATACACACCCTAATTACTAACATTTATGTTTGAAAGCAATAAATTGCGGAAATGTAAAGGTCCCACGCTATTACATCATTTAGGGATGGGGGTACAAATTTACAAATGGGGGGGGGGGGGGGGGGGTGGGCTGCAAGAATTTAAATCCTAATTAACTATTACAACCATATTGAAATGTATAATGCAAGAAATAAAAAGGACTTGTTTAGAAAATGGTTTTTTGTCTTAACGAATTAAGAAAAAAAGAAATAAATTAATTAATAAAAAGAAAATATTTTTATATCTTTTTTATATCTTTTTTATATTATTAAAAAGGGTATTAATGTTTAAAATGATAAAAAAGGGAAATAATGAGAGATAGAAATAGCATGCTGCTGAAAGCAGAACAAAGGGGATCAGAAGTTCTGATGCCGGGCGCGCTGTGGTTCAGAAAGAAACGTCAGAGGAAATCAGAAGTTCTGGATTAACACACTCTGAGGTCCTACAGGAAATGTTAGAGCGAAAATACATAAGTAATGGGTTGCTACGTGCCGAACTTCTGAGTGTTAGAACAGCGAGAAAGTATTAGAAGTTCTGTGTATTAAAACAGTGAGGAGAACTCAGAAGTTCAGTATGTGCTAAGACAGTGAGTGAACATCAGAAGTTCAGGGTGTGTTAACCGCGAGTAAAAATCAGAAGTTCTGAGTGTTAAAACAGTGCGTGAAAGTCAGAAGTTCAGTGTGTGTTAAGAGCGAGTGAAAATCAGAAGTTCTGTGTGTATTAAAATGGTGAAGAGAACTCAGAAGTTCTGTGTTACATCTCAACCCTTTCCTCATATTAATCAGCACATCAACAATTTATTCAGATGTTAACAACAACAAATTATAAAGATAAAAGCACAACAATTCATAGAAGTTCTAATCCTAGTTCTGAGCCTAACTTTATTCAAGAAGTTCTGATCCACAGTTTTTTTCCTACTTATGCAATGATATGGACAACTTCAATACTATGATATTTACATATTTAATGATATTATGAATGAAAAGATTCAAAGTCAGAAAGACTTACCTTGAACCTGGAACGTGTGTTTGGGACTTGAACTAGTGCCTTCAGGTGATCTGGAGTTAGCAAGAACAACGTAAGAGAAAATGCTAAGTTCTTTGATCCACAGGGAAGAACACAGGTTTTGTTTAGGATTTGCGAAGGTTTTTACTGTTTCCTTTTCTCTCTTTTTTAATTCTCTCTCTCCAAAAGACAGCCCCTTGTAAGTGTGATGGAGAAACTTATTTATAGGTGAGTTTGTTGTGGTTTTGAGGGGAAAAACAAATGGGATTTGAACATTTTTGGTATACTGTTCCATTGCTTTTTGATCACAGCTTTTTGTATTTGGTGCAAATATGGGATTTGGGAAAATGTAGGCGTGGACTGGATTAGCTGCTGGTTATAGGACCGTGTTGTAGCAGTGCAATAAGTTGTTTAAACGAGGTTTTGGGATCTGGTGATGTTCTGATCGCAGAAGACCAGAATGAGACTCGAGAGTGATGTTCTGACCGAAGCATTGAACATAACCTTCATATGCTGAAGAATCATGTTCTGACCGAAGAGCATCGCTTCCACATGTTTTTATTGAAGCATCATGTTCTGAGTCGTGTTTGCAAATTCTGACTGCACTTGCATGGAGGCTGGCCAAGAAGTTCTGAAGTACCATATTCTCTTAACACTTAGAAAAATTTCTAAATGTTTAGAAATTTGGATTTTTTCAAATTTCTGACTTCTAATTTTTGATGAACCAATTTCATGTCTTGATGAAATATGATTGTTGAAGCTTGATTTTTGATCCAAAAGTCAAAGTTTGACTTTTCAGTGTGCATTTGACCATTTTGCCCTTGTGAATGACTTTCTTTAGAAAATTGTAGTCTGAGACTTGAAACTTGCCAGAAGCAAACCCGAGGGTCTAGAATGATCTTTCGAGAAATGAGAGAGAAAATTTTGAGGTACAACAGCTGCCCCTGTTCAATCTTCTTAAACCTGAAGAGTTAGATTGTCGAATCTGCCATTTGTGACTTGAGGGTAGAAGATGATTGAACACTAGAGTGCCTAGAATTTGCACTCGATGATATTGTGGTCGAGGTGTAATGAATGGGCTTAAAGATGCCATTTGGAGAAATGATGGAGAGTTGTCAGAGATGGGTTTATAGATGCCATCTAAAGGTGATTGTTGACAGAGAATGGACTAAGTCTGAACTTGATTTCAACTGGAAAAGAATCAGAATAAATCTTTGGAGCGACTTATATGAACCATAAGAAGTCTTGTATGTTGTTTGACTGGGAAGAATCAGAATAAATCTTGGAGTGATTTATCTGAACCAAAAATGTTCCTTTGGAAAGTATTAGGATAAATCGTTGAGGGGTTTAAATTTGAACCAAAAGAGATCTTGAATATTATTTAACTGGAAAGAAACAAAGTAAATCTTTGAGTGATTTATCTGAACCAGAGAAAACGTTTGCGGGAAAGAATCAGAATAAATTGTTGAGAGATTTATCTGAACCCGAAGTGTTCCTTTGGAAAGTATCAGGATAAACCGCTGAGGGGTTTATACTGAAAAAAAGAGATCTTGAATGTTCTTTAACTGGAAAGAATCATACTAAATCTTTGAGTGATTTATCTGAACTAGAGAAAGCGTCTGTAGGAAAGAATCAGAATAAACCGTTGAGAGATTTAAACTGGACCGACAGGGATTTGGAGAAGAGTCAGACCAAATCATTGAGAGATTTATCTGAACCAGAGAAGACGTCTACGGGGAAAAAATATAATAAACTATTGAGAGGCTTAAGCTAAACCGGCAGGGATCTGGAGAAGAATAAAAAAAAATCATTGAGAGATTTATCTGAACCAGAGAAGACGTCTGCGAGAAAGAATCAGAAAAAACCATTGAGAGATTTAAATTGAACTGGCAGGGACCTGGAGAAGAATCAGAACAAATCATTGAGAGATTTATCTGAACTAGAGAAGACGTCTGCGAGAAAGAATCAGAATAAACCGTTGAGAGATTTAAGCTGAACCGGCAGGGGTCTGAAAGAAATATCTGTTATGTAGATGGTTGACCAATCCTTTCTTGGGAATTGATCTGTATTTGACTTGCTGAAAATTTGACGATAATTTTCTGTTGATTGATCTTTCCTGAAAAGATGAAAGGTTGGTTGTATGCAATGTCATGATGTATGAAATGCATGGTGTAATGATGTTCTCAACATAAATGAGATTGTGTCATATGTATCTGTGTTGTCAATGCTATGGCATATGGATGTAATGTATGGACACATTAATTGTTATGCCGCAGTATTGCTGGAGTCAGGGAAATAAATCCCTGAGCATTACTGAGAATGAGGAGTGCAAGTCTTCATTTTTTGAAGTTAAAGTGTTGATGAGCTTCCATTTGTTAGAGAAATAAACTCTGTAGTGTAAGCGAAACACCGTGTACTGCTTGTAGACCTCATGAAATTCTGCTGGGGAATCTTGAGGAACTGGACGACTTTCACTGGGGAATCTTAGGAGTGGTAACTGGAAGTTTTGTTCTGTCTGGGATGTGAGAGAGCTTGACATCATTAATCTGTATACTGGAGATACGTTAGCGATCCTGTGGTGGGATGTTCCGTTTTCCTCTCTTGCTGGAAAAGAGTACTTGTGGGGGATTTTATGGAATAGTCTAAAGACATTATCCTATTTCTTAAAGCCATTAGCGATTGTCTTTCTATTTTCTGTTCCCCTTTTTGCTCATTTGTAAACAGTAGTTACATTCAAATGCATATGTTCAAAAATAAATCATTGGACGTTTTTGCAAACAAAACACAGAAAAAGAAAAACATATAGTTTTGCACTTTCAAAGGGATATCTTTGTATTAATTTGAATACGTATTTTTGTACAATGATATGAAAATTCTAGTAAGAGAATGTCGTCGTAGGAAGTGAAAATTGATACAAAGAAAAGATAGCTATGTGAAATGATCCCATGGGGTTCCCATTATGCTATAGCCTTCGTGTCTCTAAGCGTCTTGTCCACTTGCTGCCTTGTCCGAAGTTTATTGGATTGATTAGACCCGTTTGAGCTTGTCAGTTGATGCTAAAGGTTGTCTGTAAGGTGATCCAACGGGACATAGTCATAAGCTTTAAACCCCTAACTTTTTCCTGGACCTCCCTTTCAGGTTTTCAATCCACCGGGATACCCTTTTTTGCCCAAGCCGCCCTTTCAGGTTTTCAGCTTGCCGGGTACATATTTTTTATATTTTATCCCTAATTTAAGCCTGAACCTTTATGGTCCTTCGGGATGCCCTTGTTTTGCCTAGGTGTGTCAACCTAGCGGGTCTCTTATGCATAATATCTTTTGACTATGTCCGTGTTCACAGGGTGCGGAAGGTCGTCGCCATCCATAGTGGTTAAGATCATTGCTCCACCAGAGAATATGCTTTTGATCATAAATGGTCCCTCGTATGTAGGAGTCCATTTCTATACCTTTATCGGACCTCACTCCAAATGTGCATTTACTTGGGTTCAACCTTAGCTTGTATTTCTTTAGTCTTTCAAACAGTTTATGCAAATGGTCAAGATGTTCCTCTTTAGTTTGAGATCTGGCTATCATGTCATCCACATATACCTCTATTTCGTGATGGATCATGTCGTGAAATAGAGCTACCATGGCGCGTTGATAAGTTGCCCCAACGTTTTTCAACCCGAATGGCATAACCTTGTAACAGAATGTGCCCCACTGTGTGACGAAGGTCGTCTTATCCATGTCCTCAGGTGCCATTTTAATCTGGTTGTAGCCTGAGAAACCATCCATGAAGGAAAATACTTTATGTTGTGCGGTGTTGTCAACCAGAATATCGATATGGGGCAGCGGGAAGTCATCCTTGGGGCTTTCCCTATTCAAGTCTCTGTAGTGCACACACATACGTACCTTACCGTCCTTTTTAGGCACTGGAACAACATTGGCGACCCATTGTGGATAGGAGGTGACGGCTAAGAACCCGGAGTTGAATTGTTTCATGACTTCACTCTTGATCTTCTCTGACATGTCTGGCCGCATGCGACAGACTTTCTATTTTACCGGAGGGCAATCTTCTTTTGTCGGTAGACGATGGACCACGATATTAGTGTTAAGTCCTGGCATGTCTTCGTATGACCAGGAAAAGACCTCAACATAGTCATGTAGCAACTGAATTAAATGCTTCTTGACACTAGGTTCCAGATTGGTACCCACCTTGACTTCTTTCTTGTCCTTTTCGGTACCTAAGTTAACTGTGTCCACTGGTTCTTCGTGGGGATGTATGGTCCTTTCCTCTTGTTGTAGTAACCTGGCTAGTTCCCCTGGAACTTCACAATCTTCCTTACCTTCGTCTTTGGCTTGGTAGATTATATTTTCAAAGTCACAATAGGCCATATCATAATCGTTACCCATGGGATCCTGAGTGGACGTGGATCTGCATTTGAATATTGTGAGTGTGTGTAAGAGCATAGCTATCATTGAAAAAATAAAATGTAGAAAAAGAAGAACAAAGAACATAAAGTTTGCATGAAAAAACGTCCATGATTCATTGATGACATATGAGAATGAATTAACAACCCTTAGAAATGGACCGTTGTGCCTCGGGTAAGACACAAGGTTTTAAAAGTCTGAATTGTTTAATTATTACAAAGTATGACCAAAATTTAAAGACAATTACTGTTGGATAAAAGTAATTGGGACAAGTTCTTTGGCTTCCCAGTTGGTGAGTCCTCCGTTGATAGTTGGGAAAATCCATTCTTCCAGGTCACAACCGTCATCACTATCCTCCACTGCGTTGACTCCATGGTTGCTGATCCACAAAGGTGGTCCCCCGGCACGAGCACGACGAACAGCTTTCTAGGCTCCTAAAGTGAAACCCAAACCAAATTTGTCAGATTTGAAAGGATATTCGGGAGTTAGCCCCAAATAGTACACCCACCTTCTTCGACTACTGCCTTGGCATCTTTCAGAGAAGACATCTTTAGCGGAGGTCTTGTAATCTTTGGGACTGGGGAAACAATCTTGGTTGCTGCCATTGTTTGGGGGACTTCCTCGAAATGCTGAAATGGAGTTTTGATGAATTCACCATCCATTTCTACGTATCTGAAGGAGTTCAAGTGACTGACTATATATTCCTCCTCTCCATGGATAATAATGTTTTTTTCCCTTGGTTGGGTATTTCGGCATCTGATGTAATGTAGAGGTGACGGCACCAGTGTCATGAATCTAAGGTCGGCCCAATAAGGAGGAATAGGAAGGGAGAATATTCATTACATAGAAAGTTAATCAAAGGTTTGAGTTCCAACTTTTATGGGGATGTCCACCTCCCCATGCACCATTCTTTTTGAACCGTCGAAGGCCGTTACCACTATGTTGCTGGGTTTTAAAGTCAGACCTTCACAGTCTAGTCTATCAAGTGCCTTCTTAGGAAAAACATTCAAAGATGAACCAGTATCAACTAGGCCATGGGCCAAAGTTGTGCACCTGCATTCGACAGAGACATGTAACGCCTCATTGTGTTTTCTCCCTCTAGGTGTAAGATCAGCATCAGAAAAGCCCAAACCATTATCAGCGGTCAAACTGGTCACACAGTCTTGGAGTTGGTCAGCAGAGGTTCCCGTGGCACATGAGAAGTTTTAAGAAATTTCACCAAGGCCTTCGCATGAGCCTCGGAACACAACAATAAAGCTAGCATATAAATATTTGATGGAGTCTTCCGTAGCTGTTCGACTACGTTGTAGCCACTTCTCTTTATAATTTTCAGAATTTCTTCCATATCCTTCTTGGAGGCTTCTGGGATAGATACTGATTACGCCTTCGTCCAGACAGGCTCAATCAAAATGCCTTTGCCCCGAGTCTCGGTCGACTCGTTGGTAGGGGAGTCAGTAGGGGTAACCATAGGAACTGTAGTAGTAGTGTCAACAAGAACAAAAGCAGGGATGATCACCGGACCAATAACAGTTTTCAGAGGAGAAATCTCAGGGGAGAATACTCTTCCACTTCCGGTTATTTTGGTGGTTCCCTCAATATTGTCGATGTCGGGGTCAGCCTTCTCAAAGATCGAGTCTTCACCAGCCAACCGGTCCTGTTTGACACCGTGATAGTAGACGTCACCCCATAGTTCCAGGGGACAATTTTATCTGAGGAATACGGGATCTGCCCTGGCATAGTAATTATCAGTGGAGTCACCTTAGGAACATATGTAATCCTAACGGGTCTTTTGGTGGAGACCCTGGAAGGATTGGCGGAAATGGTTACTATTGAAACATCCTTGTAAGAAATGGTTGGAACAGGAGTCTTTTCAAACAAAATCTCTTTGTCATCCATCATGCGCTGGACAAATTCTTTCAGTAAATGACAACCCTATGGTAGGGGTAAAGAGAGGTGGCAGCCTTCGCCACAGCCCGGATATAAACCGGCCTTCAACAGATTCCTCTTGACAGTCAGGAGAGGAGTAACAAGTTCATCAACAACAGTAAGAAACACATCATCTTCAACGGCCTTAACATCACGACCATGCTTAGGCATATGCGCGGTGATAACATTTGGGATCTCAGGAGCATCAAATTCATTTTCTTTTGCCTCGAGAAGGTCTTGCACCTTGTTTTTCAAAGCCCGACAGTTGTTGGTATCATGGCCTGGACTTTCTGAATGGTAAGCACAGCGTGTGTGATCGGTGGGAACGAGAACTGACTGTTTTTGGAATGCTGGTTCACGTTTGCATTTGTTTTCGCAAAGTGTCGCGGTAAGCAAGAATCGCCACCGTCTTTTATTTTATCCAACAAGGGAAAGGACAAAAGCACAGAAAAATTCCTTTTCGAGATGTTTCTTGGGTTCGGGAGGTAGATTATAGAAAGGGAAGGTGTTAGCACCCTTTCTATCCGTGGTTATCCACGGGCTCTTAGGTACTTGCTCATTGTGTTTTCAAAAGTTTTCTTTTCTTTATGTTTGTGGGTTTTGAAAAGAGTTTTGTTTGAAGAGAGTGTAAGTGCGAAAAGTTAGTTTTGTTTTTTAAAAGGAGCAAGTACTTAAGAACCTCTACCTACTCAAAAAGGAATTAAATTGTGCAAATGTCCTTTAGACAGTGCTATCCAACTATTGAGGAGTAGGTAGCACCGTCGTTGGAGTTTTCGGGTCAATTCGATTTTAGGGACGTGTGGTCACTAAAGCAATGTTAGGACGCCTTAGCGGTAATCCTAATGTCTTAGATCATTTTTCCGAGGCAACCGTTTCGAGGCAACTTATGATCTTTGGACAAAAGGACGACCTCTAAAACATCCTATACCTAATGACCACGTTCGAGGCAACCAAGTGAGGTGTACCCTAGGAGTGGCATGTGCGAGTGTGTCAATTTTCAGTTTATATTATCTTTGTACATGTTATGGTGAGCTACTGTTGATTTTAAGTTAAGAGTTAATCTTGTCATACAATCCTAGTTAGCATACATCTAAGCAGTTAACATATGTACAGGAATTTAAAGTGCGGGAATTGTAAATCCTACGCTATTACAAGGCTTCGGGGATGGGGATTATTTACATGTCCAAAAATTTGGGGGAATAAAAAGCAGTAAAAGGTCTTAGTTAAACTATTACAAACCAATGGACAGTTACAATAAAATAAACGCGCGTGAATCTGAAAATAAACTCTAAAAATTCCTAAGAATAAAATCTTTTTGCTGTTTTATTTTATTTTGGGAAAATGATCTAAATCTACTTGATTTTAGTTTTTTTGGAAAAAAATGTTAAGATCATTAAAAGGTTAATTAACAAAATTAATTTTAATAGAAAACACTAGCCTAATGTTTTTTGTGGTTTTTTGATTTTAATGTTAATTAAAAAGATAAAAAGAAGTCTATGAAAAACAAAAATAAAATACAAGGGGGGATCCTTCGATCCAGGAAAGAAAAGGAGTTTTGACCCAGGGAGAGCATGGAAGCTTCGATCCAGAGAGAGGCCTGGTCCTTTCGATTGGGCCAGACAGTAAGGCGTGAGTAGCCTTCGACCCAGGGAAGAGGATTGTCTTCTGATCATGGAGGTCATGACTTTCGATCCAGGAATGAGATGCCTCCTTAGATCCAGCATGCTAATGGGTTCGATCCATAGAAGGTGTCTCCTTCGATCTGGAATGTTATACCTGCAAAAGTGTGTTAGCGAAATAAAATGCAGGGCCTGGGTATTGAACCCCAGCCCCTTCGATCCTGCACTTGCTGGGTCTCTTCAGGCTATGTCTGCAGTAAATGTTAGCAAACGAAAAGCATGACCTGGGTGCCAAACCCAGGCCTTTCGATCTTGTCTAGGATGGCAAATCAAAGATAACAACAATTAATAATGTGTTATGCAAAAATGAAAGGTTTTTTTTTGACAATTTACCCTCTCTTACAGTAGTTGGAACCTTCGATTTGGCACTGGCTGGATGGGAGCACTTTCAATCTGAGGGCTTCTGGGCGTGGGCACCTTCGATCTGAAGGACTGCTTTGGCTTGGAAAATTCTGAAAACCTTAGATGGATTGTTTGGGCAGCGTCTCTCCAATGCTTCTGATTTTCCTGCAGAGTTTTGTGTGTGATTTTCGTTGTATAATTTTTTGTGTCCTGGTGATGTATGCTGGCCTCTGTATTTATAGGGGTGTGAGGGTGCAGTAATGGCAAGAGACAGCCATTAAACAGGCCATTAAATGCCATGAGACAAGAAACTGACACATTAAATAATTTCCTTTTTTGAAACATTTGTTTCTCTTGAATGAACCTGGACGCTTTTGACTTGAGTGCCCTCTTGATGACCTCCTTCGAATGGCCCTTGTCCAAAGATCAATCAAAGGGTACTAATTAAAATTCCAATCGAAAGGCTTTGTTAACAGGCCAATCGAAAGGTGTTGTTTCATGCTAATCGAAGTGCTCCTTCAGAATACCAATCGAAGGGCCTTTCAGAATGCCAATCGAAGTGCTCTTTCAGAATACCAATCAAAGGGTCTTTCAGAATGCCAATCGAAGTGCTCCTTCAGAATGCCAATAGAAATGCTCCTTCAGAATGCCAATCGAAAGATACTTAAAGCACCACTCAAAAATTTTCTTTTTCCTTAGGCAAGGGTTTGTGATCAACCATGCAGGGGGAAGACTTTGAAAAACATGAGAGGGAAAATTTTGGGGTGCAACAGTTTCCCCTATTTAATTTTCTTAAACCTGAGGATATAGATTGGCTTTCTAGCCTTTCGTGATCCAAAGGTGGAAGATAATTGAACACTAGAGTGCCCAGAAATTTGCACTCGCATGGTGTGGTATCAGCATTGTGATGTCGGGAATGAGCTTACAGATGCCATTTGGAGATTGTTGGTAGGAGGATGGGCTTATAGATGCCATTTGGAGATTGTTGGTAGCTGTCTTGAGAGAAATAGAATTTTAGGAGCTTCAGTTGTCCGTTACTCTACTGGGGAGTTAACTCTGTAGGTGCACTGCATATCTGGACTGAGAAGGAACCTGGGTAAGGTTACTTTATGATGAGTCCATGTAAAACTTCATCTGGAAAGGAGGGACCTGTGTAGGGTTGCATGATGATGAGTCCATGCAAAACTGCATCTGAAATTTCCTGAGAAGGAACCTATGTAAGGTTGCCTGAGGATGAGTCCGTGTAAAACTGCATCTTGGAAAGAGAGAACCTGTGTAGGGTTTCTTGATGATGAGTCCATGCAAAACTTCATCTTGGAAAGAGGGAACCTGTGTAGGGTTGCCTGATGACGAGTCCGTGTTAAAATTCATCTTGGAAAGATGGAACCTGTGTAGGGTTTCCTGATGACGAGTCTGTGTAAAACTTCATCTTGGAAAGAGAGGGAACCGGTGTAGGGTCGCCTGATGAGGAGTCAGTGTAAAACTTCATCTTTGGAAAGAGAGAACCTGCGTAGGGTTGCCTGATGACGAGTCCGTGTAAAACTTCATCTTGGAAGGAGAGGGAATCGATGTAGGGTTGCCTGATGACGAGTCCGTGTAAAACTTCATCTTGGAAAGAGAGGGAACCGGTGTAGGGTTTCCTGATGACGAGTCCGTGTAAAACTGCATATTGGAAAGAAGGAACCTGTGTAGGGTTGCCTGATGAGGAGTCCGTGTAAAACTTCATCTTTGGAAAGAGAGAACCTGTGTAGGGTTTCTTGATGATGAGTCCGTGTAAAACTGCATCTTGGAAAGAGAGAGAACCGATGTAGGGTTTCTTGATGATGAGTCCGTGTAAAACTTCATCTTGGGAAGAGGGAACCTGTGTAGGGTCGCCTGATGAGGAGTCCGTGTAAAACTTCATCTTGAAGAGAGAAGGAACCGGTGTAGGGTTGCTTCATGATGAGTTTGTGTAAAACTTTATTCTGAAATATATGATAAAGGACCCGTGTAGGATTTTTTAGGATAGACCCGTGTGAAGCTGCATTTAGGAGAAACCCGTGTAAGATTTCTTCATGGCGAACCCGTGTAAAGCTGAATTTAATCGCGCAGATAATTACTCTGTTTAGTTTCCGGAGTTAATCTTGAACTTGCTGGAAGTTGTTGATGATAACCATCTTTCCTGAAAAGGTACATGATTAATCGTATATGATGCATGACATGCATTGTATGATGATGTTCTCAAAATAAATGAGATTATGCTGTATGCAATATGTATGCGCACGTCATGATGTATGAACATGAAATGCTATTGTGGTACGTCCGAGTTTGGGAAAATAAATCCCTGACTGTTGTTGGAGAATAAAGAGCTTCACTCGCTGGAGATAACGACCGAAGATGATTGGGAGAATAATCCTGCAGGAGAGAATAACTCCGCTGGGGAATTGACTGACGAGGAAATGATTCTGTGGGGAGTATATACTCTGCTAGAAGATCTGCTGATTTAGAGAAATAAAACTCAGCTGGGGATGAATTGTTGTTGCTGGTGACAGTGAACCCTGTTAGGGATTGAATTTCTGTCTATGAAAGGAATGAACTCCGCTGGGGATAGAAAGAACTTCGCTGGGGATGATCTTTCAGTTGCAACTTGCTGAGGATAACCCAGTTAGACTCTTGTGAGGATAACCTCTGAATTTGGCTGAGGAGACTTATTTGTGCTTCGTAGGGGACAAGCTTCCAGAGTCTACTGGGGAAGAGGAGTTGTGGTCCTTTGATCTGTAGTAGTCGGAGAGACAAACTCAAGCTGGGGAATCCTGGTGTTGTTGGGGAAATAAACCTTGTCGTCAGTCCGTTAGAGAGGTGACATCTTCGCTGGGGGAAGTCCTCGAGGATTCTTGAGTTTGATTCAGCTGGGGAAAGGTTTTCAGAGATTAAACCCTTGCTGGGAGTCATCCCATGAGAAGGATTTGGGGAGATTTGTCATTTCCCCTAGTAGAAAGTGTTTGTGACATTGCCAGAAAATGTTTAATTGTACGTAACCCTTCACTGAGACTGATGTTCAATGCCCCAAGTGATGGAGATGGAGACTTGCCCCTGGTTACTCTGCACTTCTTCAGAGATTTCCCGGAATCTTGACTGGACTGCCCCAGGTGTGCTGGATAGTGACATGTCATGCCCCCTTGTTGATAGGAGATTTTTCAATGGAAGTGTCATCCTTTTTGAAGTGATTTTGTTCATTGAGAGGACTCTCGTTCATCGAATATTCGTTGTGTGAATTTCTCCGCTGTCAAAGAAATAGCCAAATGCAAACAGTGATATTCAAATAATGCAAAGTTTATGCTTGTCTTGAAGTTTTGAAAAATGCGTTTTTTTAGCAGAAAACTCTTTACAAGACAATTTCAACACAAGATTTAGGGCAAAGCCTTACAGGAGTCAGGATACCTTTTGTAACCGTATGCTTTCGAACTAACTCATGCTTCAGTTAGGACTTTTGAAGGGTTGTAACGTGGCTTGGTTCACGTTTTAAGAAACAAAGGATAAAGGCCCAAAGTATATTTGTACCCACCCGCTCTTCGTGATGTTCTTCAATCCTAAACTCAGTTAATTGTGCATTTGAACTCCAATTGAGTCTGGAACGACGTTTTTGGTGATGGTTCACACAAGTTGAATTTGTTGGAAGGCAGTCATTTTTGCAACATTTTTCATGTTGTTGAGGATTTTTAGCGACCTTGTTCTTTTGATTTGTTATCCCTAACTTTTGCCTGACTGTTCCTGTTTTCGAGATTACAGTCAGCGGGATGCCCCAGCTTTCTTAAGCCTCCTTTATAGGTTTTGGCTCAGTGGGCTTTTTTCTTTTGAGAGATTGACTGCCTATGAAATAAGGAACCACCACTGTCTTTTGATTCCAGAGGAATGCTTTTGATGTTGTTCGTTGTATTATGAACTGAGAGTTCTGCGACTTCAATGCGCATCTTTTGAATCAACTGAGAGACTACCCTGCCCCAGGTTTAAATTGAAGGTTTCAATTTGTGTTTAAAACAGAAAACTTCTACTTCTTTGGCTCGAAGGGGTTGACTAGGGATTATCTTCCTTATAACTCCAGTGTTTAGGATTTGAAAGAAATGCCTGTGCATCGTCAGCAAGGTCTGTCCAAAAGCATACTGTATGAGATTATGGCATTGTTTCGTCATCCTCCCTCTAAAGGCTTGTAACTTTTAGCAAGAGTTGAGTGAGTAAAAAGCATAGTTTAAATGTAATTTAAAATTATTGGATCAAGTCAAGACAAACATATGCAATGCATTAATGAAACAAAGTTTGGCATTAATAGATAATTGTTTGAATAACAAAGAGATTACAACTTGAAAATTCAACTGAAACAAAGACATTCTCAATGATTTGGCGTAGGAGCAGTGATTATGCTAGAGTCTCCGGAGGACCAAACTCAATCTCCTTGGCATCAATCAAATTCTGAATCTTGTACTTTAATGCCCAACAATCGTTAGTATCGTGCCCCGGGCTACCAGAATGATAAGCACACCTTGCATCTGGGTTGTAATTAGGAGAAGAGGTCTTAGGGTTCGGATGAGGGTTTATCACCGTAATTAGATTCATCTCCAACATCTGCTGCAAAGCTTGAGACAACGGCATGTTGATGTTGGTGAACTGTCTTTTAGGCTCATCTGGCTTTCATTAATTTCCCTTTTGCTGTTGTCGGTGTGACGCAGAACCAGAGACCAGGACTGCCCCTGTGTGTTGGTCATGGCGACCCTTTTGACTGTACACAGCACTAGACTCTTTCTTCCCACTGTAAGGCTTTTTTTGAGCATCAGGAGGTTTTTCTTCTTGAATCTTCCCACTTTTGAAGCCAGCTTCGACCCTTTCGCCGGTCAGTATTAGCTCGGTGAATCCGGCTGAAGAGCTTCTGATCAAGTGTTTGAAATAGGGACCAGACAAAGTCCCAAGAAACATATCCACCAATTCTCTATATGACAGAGGGGGTTGGACTCTTCCAGCAAGATCTCTCCACTTCTGAGCGTAGTCCTTAAAGCCTTCGCCTGTACCTATAGACATACCCTGAAGCTGAGTACGCGTGGGAGCAAGGTTGGCATTATACTGGTATTGCTTGTAAAAAGCAGTAGCAAGGTCCTCCCAGTTGCGGATGTTAGCTCCTTCCAGTTGACAAAACCATTCAAGCTGAGTCCCTGAGAGACTGTCTTGAAAGAAATGGATCCACAAGTTCTTATCAGCATTGTAAGGCTGAATCTTCCTTACATATGACCGAAGGTGCAACTTTGGACAGGAAGCTCCGTCATACTTGGCAAAGGCAGGTGCCTTGAATTTATGGGGAATCACCACCCCAGATGATAGACCCAGATCTCCGAAGTCCAGACCGGGAACCTTCTGTATCTCCATAGCGTTCAAACGGTCCTCCAGCTGTTTGTACTTATCCTCAGCAGGAGGATACTGTTCTTCATCATAGTCCGTCTCGTTGTCGGAGACCAAAGGGCTAGGAGCCCTCCTTTCTTGGGGATTGTCTCTCTCTTCAGATGGGATGGTCAGATCAACTTTACTCTGCAGCCCGTTTCCAAACCTGCGTCCAGTGTTGAACAGGATGGTCCTCTTTTTCTTCTTCTTTTTCTCCTTCAAAATCGGGGTCTTCAGGTCCTGCTGACCCTTAGCTAGGTTCATGACCAACTCTTGAAATTGGGCGTTCTGGGCCTGGAGGGCCTTGATAGCTTGATCAGTGGAAGGTTCAGTAGACATGATGAGTGCTGAAATAAACAGCGAAGAAGATAAGAGACCTGTACTGGGAGACCTGTTATGCAATGATATGTATGATATATGTATGCAATGTTTTCAAGGATCTCGTGGGGTAAACAAGAAACTGTTAGAATCTGAATCTGGTAGCTTGATTGAAGGAACTTCATGTTGCTGAGAGTCCTTCTTCAAGAGTCAAGCTCACCATATCGAGTGGGTCATAGCCCCTGACTCAAGTTATCGTGCTTGGATTTCTAGATGGCATTGGCTAGAGGAAAATAAATCCCCTTTTGCCCCTTGCTGGACATCTGATTTACCATAACCTGCATCACAAACCCTTGAGATCCTTGAAATGGTTAAATAAATGTTAAGGCATGACGTTATGATGTGTATGCTACGCGTTTAAGCAAAAGTGTGAGGTGATGTAAGTAAGCCCTGCAATAAATCCAGATTATTGGATAAGGACTGTAAACAAAACCTGCAAGGAAACCCTGTTGTCAGATAACAAGAATGTGCAAGTAGTTCAAGTTTGAAGGCACACAAGTCACACATAAGAGCCCTTAGATTTCAGGCTTGCATGAGGTTCCATAGGTAACTACCCTCTTGAGTTTAGTTGGCTCAAAACCTGTCCTATAAATAGTAACCGGGTTCTAAGGAGCTCAATATCATTGGATTGTTTTCTATGTTCATTGTTTTGGTTTAGCCACTTAATTGGCGACCAAAATATTCCAAGAAAACAACCCTCAATGAGTGTAGTATCGAGTATATACCAACTTCGGACTGCACCAAAGTCGGTCATCTCAATACCCCAAAAAAAGGCCAAGATGGTCAAGTAATGTTCTAAGGTCAATTGATGCTTCACGACACCACGCGGCAGCCCCGTACTCTCCTTGACTTAACTCAAGGGTTACCGATACTCACCAAAGTGCCACATCAATGTAGCTATTGTTTCAACCATGTCGGTATACCCCACACAGTTCCCTCACAGTTTGTTGCTACTTACCTAAAGGGTATCCCCCGATCCGGGTTAGGATCTATAGAACTCCGATACAAACCCACAAAATTTAAAGCATACAAAGCATACAATTGAAAACACAAGTGATCTAATCCTAAGGTACACCTCACTTATAATCAATCCCCAACAGAGTCTCCAGTTCTGTGATCGATGGGAACGAGAACTGACTGTTTTTGGAATGCTGGTTCGCGTTTGCGTTTGTTTTCGCAAAGTGTCGCGGTAAGCAAGAGTCGCCACCGTCTTTTATTTTATCCAACAAGGGAAAGGACAAAAGCACAGAAAAATTCCTTTTCGAGATGTTTCTCGGGTTTGGGAGGTAGATTATAGAAAGGGAAGGTGTTAGCACCCTTTTTATCCGTGGTTATCCACGGGCTCTTAGGTACTTTCTCATTGTGTTTACAAAAGTTTACTTTTCTTTGTGTTTGTGGGTTTTGAAAAGAGTTTTGTTTGAAGAGAGTGTAAGTGCGAAAAGTTTGTTTTGTTTTTTAAAAGGAGCAAGTACTTAAGAACCTCTACCTACTCAAAAAGGAATTAAATTGTGCAAATGTCCTTTAGACAGTGCTATCCCACTATTGAGGAGTAGGTAGCACCGTCGTTGGAGTTTTCGGGTCAATTCGATTTTAGGGACGCGTGGTCACTAAAGCAATGTTAGGACGCCTTAGCGGTAATCCTAATGTCTTAGATCATTTTTCCGAGGCAACCGTTTCGAGGCAACTTATGATCTTTGGACAAAAGGACGACCTCTAAAACATCCTATACCTAATGACCACGTTCGAGGCAACCAAGTGAGGTGTACCCTAGGAGTGGCATGTGCGAGTGTGTTAATTTTCAGTTTATATTATCTTTGTACATGTTATGGTGAGCTACTGTTGATTTTAAGTTAAGAGTTAATCTTGTCATACAATCCTAGGTAGTATACATCTAAGCAGTTAATATATGTACAAGAATTTAAAGTGCGAGAATTGTAAATCCTACGCTATTACAAGGCTTCGGGGATGGGGATTATTTACATGTCCAAACATTTGGGGGAATAAAAAGCAGTAAAAGGTCTTAGTTAAACTATTACAAACCAATGGACAGTTACAATAAAATAAACGCGCGTGAATCTGAAAATAAACTCTAAAAATTCCTAAGAATAAAATCTTTTTGCTGTTTTATTTTATTTTGGGAAAATGATCTAAATCTACTTGATTTTAGTTTTTTTGGAAAAAAATGTTAAGATCATTAAAAGGTTAATTAACAAAATTAATATTAATAGAAAACACTAGCCTAATGTTTTTTATGGTTTTTTGATTTTAATGTTAATTAAAAAGATAAAAAGAAGTCTATGAAAAACAAAAATAGAATACAAGGGGGATCCTTCGATCCAGGAAAGAAAAGGAGTTTCGACCCAGGGAGAGCATGGAAGCTTAGATCCAGAGAGAGGCCTGGTCTTTTCGATTGGGCTAGACAGTAAGGCGTGAGTAGCCTTCGATCCAGGGAAGAGGATTGTCTCCTGATCATGGAGGTCATGGCTTTCGATCCAGGAATGAGATGCCTCATTCGATCCAGCATGCTAATGGGTTCGATCCAGAGAAGGTGTCTCCTTCGATCTGGAATGTTATACCTGCAAAAGTGTGTTAGCGAAATAAAATGCAGGGTTTAGGTATTGAACCCCAAGCCCTTAGATCTTGTGCTTGTTGGGTCTCTTCAGGCTATGTCTGCAGTAAATGTTAGCAAACAAAAAGCATGACCTGGGTGCCAAACCTAGGCCTTTCGATACTGTCTAGGATGGCAAATCAAAGATAACAACAAGTAATAATGTGTTATGCAAAAATGAAAGGTTTTTTTGACAATTTACCCTCTCTTACAGTAGTTGGAACCTTCGATTTGGCACTGGCTGGATGGGAGCACTTTCAATCTGAGGGCTTCTGGGCGTGGGCACCTTCGATCTGAAGGACTGCTTTGGCTTGGAAAATTCTGACAACCTTTGATGGATTGTTTGGGCAGCGTCTCTCCAATGCTTCTGATTTTCCTGCAGAGTTTTGTAGTGACTTTCGTTGTATAATTTTTCGTGTCCTGGTGATGTATGTTGGCCTCTGTATTTATAGGGGTGTGAGGGTGCAGTAATGGCAAGAGACAGCCATTAAACAGGCCATTAAATGCCATGAGACAAGAAACGGACACATTAAATAATTTCCTATTTTGAAACATTTGTGTCTCTTGAATGAACCTGGACGCTTTTGACTTGAGTGCCCTCTTGATGACCTCCTTCGAATGGCCCTTGTCCAAAGATCAATCGAAGGGTACTAATTAAAATTCCAATCGAAAGGCTTTGTTAACAGGCCAATCGAAAGGTGCTGTTTTTAATGCTAATCGAAGTGTTCCTTCAGAATACCAATCGAAGGGCCTTTCAGAATGTCAATCGAAGTGCTCCTTCAGAATACCAATCGAAGGGTCTTTCAGAATGCCAATCGAAGTGCTCCTTCAGAATGCCAATCGAAATGCTCCTTCAGAATGCCAATCGAAAGATACTTAAAGCACCACTCAAAAATTTTCTTTTTCCTTAGGCAAGGGTTTGTGATCAACCATGCAGGGGGAAGACTTTGAAAAACATGAGAGGGCAAATTTTGGGGTGCAACAGCGTGCATTAGGGTTATAATGAGGAGAGACGGTGTTGGGATTCTTCTGGGCTTCCTTCAAAGTTACCAGATTAGATCTCAACAAATGTGGCAGGACTTGAGACGGCGTCATATTTATTCGGGTAAATTGTCTTACTTGTCTTTCCGTTCTAGGCTAGTTATTCCTTTGTTGAGTAAGTGCGGGCTTAGGGATCATGACGGACCCTACCGTTGGGTGGCGTTTCATTTTGTCCTGATTCTTTTGAGGGTATACAGCATAAACTTCTTTCTTCCCAATGAATGGTTTTCTCACGGCACTGGAGGATGCGTCTTTTTGGATCTTCCCACTCTTAATCCTAGCTTCCACTCTCTCCCCAGTCAATATTAATTTAGTGAAGCCAGATGAGGAGCTTCCAATTAGATGATTGAAGAAAGGACCGAACAGGGTACCCAAAAACATGTCTACTAGCTCCCTGTCAGACAGGAGAGGCTGGACTCTTCCTGCTAAGTCCCTCCATTTCTGAGCGTAGTCTTTGAAACCTTCGCTTGAACCCATAGCTATACTCTGGAGTTGAGTACGGGTAGGAGCAAGGTATGTGTTGTACTGATACTGTTTATAAAAAGCAGCGGCCAGGTCTTCCCAATTATGGATATTGGCCCTCTCTAGTTGATAGAACCAATCTAGCTGAGTTCCGGATAGACTATCCTGAAAGAAGTGGACCCACAAATCTCTGTCAGCAGCGTGAGGCTGTATCTTCCTAGCATAAGATCGGAGGTGCATCTTGGGACACGAAACCCCGTCATACTTAGCAAAAACTAGTGCCTTGAACTTTGGTGGAATAACAATCCCAGACACCAAACCCAACTCTTCGAAGTCCAGCCCGAGCACTTTCTGAATCTCCATTGCATTTAGACGTTCTTCCAGATGTTTTTACTTCTCATCAACTGGAGGATATTGCTCTTCATAGTAGTTATCCTCTTCTTCCTCTTCAGATTCCAGATGGTCAGTTACCCCCTTGTCTTTCCCTTCTTGATTATCCATTTTACCCGACGATGTTGCGAAGTCTAGGGTCTGTCTGGCTGGCCCTAGGAACCTTCTTCCTAGATTCAAAATACCGGTTGATTTCTTTGCCTTCTTCTTTTCTTTGATTAGTACAGTTTTTAAATCCTCTTATCCTTTGGCCAGAGTTAAGAACATTTGTTGAAATTGAGCATTCTGCGTCTGGAGATCTTTTACTGTCTGCTCAAGATCCATCTTACTAAAATAAACAGTAGAAAGATAAGGATACCTGTTGTAAGAAACCTGTTTGTGTTATGATGAATGAAGATGCATATGTAAATGATTTCAAGGAAATTAGAGATTTAAATTTGGTTTAGACAAAAAGGGAACACCCGTTATATTAATAAAACAAAGTTTGAGTACATCATGCCTCTTTTGGGATTACAAAGAAATACAAAAACTCTAAGATAAAAAAGTTGAACGCATCCTCTTTGGTGCGATGTAGGTGTTCAGACTACGCTCCTCATGAAGCTGATTGGTGAGTTCCATAACCTTGTTCTCGCTGACATAAAATTGGGCCTCAAAAGTGTCTCTCTCCCCTTTAAGCTGTATCCAATCCCTTTGCAGGTCTTCGAGAGAGGTGGGCATGTTAGGATGAAGGATAGTGCATGGGATATCTCCTTCCACAATAGGCTCTATGATAACTGGGAGAATAGAGGGATAAGGCTTCATAAGACTTTGAGCACGAGCTCATACCCATTTGAGATAAGGCTCAAGAGGGATGGAATTCTTGTGCCCCAGTGTCTTTCTATCAATTCTATGTACCATGCCCCAAGCTCACATGAACCTTTTGCGGTAATCCTGAGCATCATTCTCGTAGTCGAAGATGATTCCTTGAATAAGTGCATCATGAGGACCATCCCTTCTTGCATATCCAAATTGTCATAGTGCCAAACAAGGATTGTAAGTGATTCCTCCCCTAATTCCTAAGAGAGGGACATTAGGTAATTCTCCGCTTCCATCAATGACAGTAACATTCTATGAGAATCGGGGACACTAATGAATGCCTGAATGTGTAAGAGTCATTAACCTATGAGACCATCTCAAACCCTGTTCATTCTTCAAGACGGATCGAGGTAGGTGCGAAATAAACCACCTAGCCAAAAAAGGTGTGCAACACAGAAGGGTTCCTCTCCTCTTTACAATGCGAGTATGCAACGAATGTAGGATATCTCCAAGTAGAGTAGGCACCAGATTACGTGACAGGAAAATCTTAACCGTGTTCACATCTATGAGCTGGTCCGGATTAGGAAACTGTACCAAACCATAGATGAGAAGGGCTAACACCTCTTCAAAATCTTGTAAGTCCAAGGTATCCCAAAAATGATGAGCTTTCTCGAACAAGAACTTAGCCAAAAAACCCTTGACACCTCTCCTGGTTTCCCAATTTGCTACTACGTCAGACCATTGTAAGGACAGAGCTTTGGCAATATCTTCAGGTTTAGGGTCTCTTTCCATACCATTTAAAGGTACGTCATTAAGGATAGGCACCCCCAATAGCAGAGAAAACTCCTCCATAGTAGGCACTAACTGGTAGTCCGGAAAAGTGACGAAGTGATGTAGAGGGTCAAAGAATTGAAAGAGCACTTTTAACATTTCTTCATCATGGTATGAAATGACCAAGCTGAGAAGTTGTCCATGTCTTTCAGTGAATGGAGAGCTTTCAGGAACCCTTGATACCAAATCCTTGAGCTGAGGAGGTACTTTTACCAGACTGACTTGGATAGTGAATCTACGGGCGAGAGCCATGTCCTACAAAACAAGACAAAAATAAACCCTAAGAATCCTTGAAATGGTTAGTATTACATGCTATGTTATGATGTCATGATTATGCTTAGATATAGAAAGCACAAGCAAATCACACAGAGATCTTAGGTTTAAGGCTTACATGGATTTTAATGTGATACCCTCTTGAAGTTGGGTTGGTTCAACCTATCCTAAATATAGTAATCGGGTTCTAAGGGATCTCAATATCACCGGTCTTTCCCCCAAATCTCGTTCTGATTGACAATTGACTTGCCACCAAACAAAACTTAAGGGTCAAACCTCAAAGAGTGTAGCATCGAGTATCAACCGACTTTGGGTTTACACCAAAGACGGCTATCTCACTACGTCCTAAAAGCCAAGTTGGTCAATTAAGGTGCTAAAGTCAGTTGACGCTTTATGACACCATGCAGCGGCCCCGTATTCTCCTTGATTACTCAAGGGATACCGATAGTTCAACCGTGTCGGTATATCCCGTATAGTTCCCTCACGGTTTATTGCTACTTACCTAAAAAAGGTTTCCCAAATTCGGGTGTAGGATCAAAGCAAGCCCAAAGAAGGAACCATAATGTAATGCATGCAAGTCAAACAAGGAAAGAAAGTAAATGTGATCTAGCCCTAAGGTAACCCCACTTTAAAAATTTCCCCAGCAAAGTCACCAGTTCTATAACACGGTGGGAGAACTGACTTGGTTGTTTTGTGTTTGATCGTAATGTTGCAGTTTAGCAAGAGTCGCCACCGACTTTTCTTTTATCCAAAAGGAAAGGCTGAAAAGAGCAGGAAATACCTTTGAGATGTTTTCTTGAGTTCGAGGGGTAGATTATGAAAAGGGAAGGTATTAGCACCCTTTTAATCCATGGTTTTACATGGGCTCTTAGTTGCTTGCTAGATCACTTACTTTTGTTTGAAGGTGTTCTTGTGGTGTGGGTTTTGAAAGTATTTTGAAAATGTCTTCGTAGTGGTTCTCATTTCTATAAGAACGCGTACAAAGTGTTGTTTCTAAAATAGCTCAAAGAGGTGTTTGTGGAATGTGTTTTTTGAAAGTGATTTTGAAAAGGTGTCTTTGTAATGGCCCTCATTTCTATAAGGACGCGTACAAAGTATTGTCTTTTGAAAATGTTTAAAATGAGTGTGTTAGTGTATAAAAATGTTTTTGTTGTGAGCAATCAAGTAACTAGGAGCGAATCTACCTACTCAAAAAGGTATTAATTCTTTTCCTCCTCCTTTAGGTGTTGCTATCTTACCATTGTTTTGGTAAGAAGGAAACCCGTGGGACATTTTAGCAATGTCATTTAGGGACTAGATCGTTTACCGAAGGCAACATCGAGGGTCATCAAGGGACTACGATGTTTTATCAAGGGTCTTTTCTAAAACGCCCATGTTCGAGGGACATGACTATCTTTCGAAAGGCAACAAAGTGGGATTACCCTAAAGGGGCAAGTATGAATGGTGCGTTTGATTTACATGCATTTAGTCTTGGTTAGGGTTATCTATTTGTTGATTTTATGTCTTACCATACACACCCTAATTACTAACATTTATGTTTGAAAGCAATAAATTACGGAAATGTAAAGGTCCTACGCTATTACATCATTTAGGGATGGGGCTACAAATTTACAAATGGGGTGGGGGGATTAAGAAAAAAATTAATTAATTAATTAATAAAAAGAAAATATTTTTATGTCTTTTTTATATTAATAAAAAGGGTATTAATGTTGAAAATGATAAAAAAGGGAAATAATGAGAGATAGAATTAGCATGTTGCTGAAAGCAGAACAAAGGGGATCAGAAGTTCTGATGTCGGGCGCGCTGTGGTTCAGAAAGAAATGTCAGAGGAAATCAGAAGTTCTGGATTGACACACTCTAAGGTCCTGCAGGAAAAGTTAGAGGGAAAATACAGAAGTTCTGGGTTGCTACATGCTGAACTTCTGAGTGTTAGAACAGTGAGAAAGTCTTTGAAGTTCTGTGTATTAAAACAGTGAGGAGAACTCAGAAGTTCAGTATGTGCTAAGACAGTGAGTGAACATCAGAATTTCAGGGTGTGTTAACCGCGAGTGGAAATCAGAAGTTATGAGTGTTAAAACAGTGCGTGAAGCCAGAAGTTCAGTGTGTATTAACAGCGAGTGAAAAATCAAAAGTTCTGTGTGTGTTAAAATGGTGAAGAGAACTCAGATGTTCTGTGTTACATCTCAACCCTTTCCTCATATTAATCAGCACATCAGCAATTTATTCAGATCTTAACAACAACAAATCAGAAAGATAAAAGCACAACAGTTCATAGAAGTTCTAATCCGAGTTCTGAGCCTAGCTTTATTCAAGAAGTTCTTATCCATAATTTTTTTTCTACTTATGCAATGATATGGATAGTATCAATACTATGATATTTACATATTTAATGATATTATGAATGAAAAGATTCAAAGTCAGAAAGACTTAACTTAAACCTGGAACGTGTGTTTGGGACTTGAACTGGTGCCTTCAGGTGATCTAGAGTTAGCAAGAACAACATAAGAGAAAATGATAAGTTCTTTGATCCACAGGGAAGAACAAAGGTTTTGTTTAAGATTTGCGAAGGTTTTTACTGTTTCCTTTTCTCTCTTTTTTAATTCTCTCTCTCCAAAAGAAATCCCCTTGCAAGTGTGATGGAGAAACTTATTTATAGGTGAGTTTTTTATGGTTTTGGGGGGAAAAACAAATGGGATTTGAACATTTTTGGTATACTGTTCCATTGCTTTTTTATCACAGCTTTTTGTATTTGGTGCAAATATGGGATTTGGGAAAATGCAGGCGTGGACTGGATTAGCTGTTGGTTATAGGACCGTGTTGTAGCAGTGCAACAAGTTGTTTAAAAGAGGTTTTGGGATCTGGTGATGTTCTGATCGCAGAAGACCAGAATGAGACTCGAAGAGTGATGTTCTGACCGAAGCGCTGAACATAGCCTTCATATGCTGAAGAATCATGTTCTGACTGAAGAGCATCGCTTCCATATGCTCTGATTGACGCATCATGTTCTGAACTATGTTTGCAAATTCTGACTGCACTTGCGTGGAGGCAGGCCCAGAAGTTCTGAAGTACCATATTCTCTTAACACTTAGAAAAATTTCTAAATGTTTAGAAATTTGGATTTTTTCAAAGTAATTTCTGACTTTTGATTTTTGATGAACAAATTTCATGACTTGATTAAATTTGATTGTTGAAGCTTGATTTTTGATCCAAAACTCAAATTTTGACTTTTTAGTATGCATTTGACCATTTTGCCCTTGTGAATGACTTTCTTTAGAAAATTGTAATTTGAGAATTGAAACTTTCCAGAAGCAAACCCGAGGGTCTAAAATGATCTTTTGAGAAATGAGAGGGAAAATTTTGGGGTACAACAATATGCACACGAAACACATATAGCACAGTCTCATATATGTTAAGAGCATCATTACGCAATGCATTTCATACGTTGCATACAACTAACTCTTTTCCTTTTCAAGAAAGATCAATCAACATACCGATATCATCAAAATAGATTGTAGGCTAAGACAAGGCAAATATCTACATGATGAGAACTCCCAATAGACCTTTTTTTGGCTCAGAATAAATCGACCAAAGATTTATTCTGATACTTCTCTCAGCTAATGATTTTCAAGCATCTACTGGCTCAAATTAAATCGACCAAAGATTTAATTTGATACTTCTCTCAGTAGACCTTTTTTTGGCTCAAATTAAATCGACAAAATATTTATTTTGATACTTCTCCCAGATAAAGATTTTCAAACATTTGTTGGCTCAGATTAAATCAACCAAAGATTTATTCTAATACTTCTCTCAGTAGACCTTTTTCTAGATCAGATTAAATGGACCAAATATTTATTCTGATACTTCTCTCAGTTAAAGATTTAAAGACTTCTGCTAGCTCATATTAAATCGACCAAAGATTTATTCTAATACTTCTCTCACTAGACCTTTTTTTAGCTCAGATTAAATCGACCAAAGATTTATTCGGATACTTCTCTCAGTTAAAGATTTAAAAACATCTACTGGTTCAGATTAGATCGACCAAAGATTTATTCTGATACATCTCTCAGTAGAACTTTTTCTGGCTCAAATTAAATCGACCAAAGATTTATTCTGATACTTCTCCTAGTTAAAGTCGAGCGTAGACTTAGTTTAATTTCTCTATAAACAAATACTTTGGATGGCATCTATAAGCCCATCTTCGACAACTTTTTGTCACCTCTCCAAATGGCATCTCTAAGCCCATTCCCGATATAATCAACAAACGGTTTTACTTCGTGCACATGCGAGTGCAAATTTCCGGGCACTTAAGTGTTCAATCATCTTCTACCCTCAAGTCACGAATGGAGAACAGGCCAATCTAACTCTTCAGGTTTAAAAAGATTTAACAGGGGAAGCTGTTGTACCCCAAAATTTTCCCTCTCTATTATCAAGACATTTCTCACAAAATATCTCAAATGCTCAAGAAGTTCCAAGAGTTTGATCAAACAAGCTCACCTCCTAAGCACTGAGCCTCCAAATTAGGGTTTTGTTTTTCTCAAGGACAATTAAACTTTTGATGCCTCAAATGACTTTCATGGTTCATTATAGGTCTCCAAGATTTCTCATACCAAGTTTCAGGTCTTGCATCACAATTTTTCTCAGTCAATTGCTCAGATGACTGAAAATTAGTTGTATTGGGTAAAAAGTCAATTGTGGCCAGTATACAGTCAAACTTCATGATTTTTGGCCATCAACATTTTTAATTAATATTCATAAATTGATCAAGTTTTGATCACAATTCCTCAAGAAAAGCACTCAAATTATCAAAGGGGAAAATTGTCAAAATTAGGGTTTTGACTAAGAATGGTTGATCATTGACTTTTGACCTAGTACATGACCTAATGGTTTGAAGCATTATATCAAGGATTAAAATACAATATCTTGACCTAATTTCATGGCTCAAATCATTTCTCAAGATCAATGGATCGATAGTTGATTTTTTGATCAACTAATGAAAAGTCAACTGATGAACAAAAAGTCAAACTTTGACTTTTTGATCAACATTGAGTTTCAAAGATCAAGATACTCAAAAATATCAAACATGATCATCAATAATCAAGAAAGTCAAGAAAGTCCACAAAAAGTCAAAGTTTTCAATACTTAGAAAATTTCTAAGTATTTTTTAACCTTGATAATTTTAATACTCCATGACAATTTTTCACCAAGATGCAAGATGATTCAAGAAAAACTTTCAACATGAAAGTTGTATATATTGATGAACTCTAAAACTTTGTATTAGAGGGTTGATGTCCAAAAAATGCGTATATTGGAAGATGTAAGCCCATGAAGTCATGACATTTTTCATAAAACACTTAGTGAAATTTTCAACTAGTTTAGGCAAATTTTTAACCTAACTTCTTGACCAATTTTCACCTAGTTCCAAGATGATTTAGCCAAAGTGGTAAACATGAAGGTTGTAGACAATGTTTCAAGATTTCCAAAATTTACAAGAACTTGAAGAGATAATTCTTGAGCTAGTAGAATTGAATAGAAGAAGTTGAGCTTTCATTCTTGAGTTATAGGTCATTTTAATGGTGAACACTTGATCAAATCTCAAGCCATGCTGCATAAATCTTGCTTTACAGGCTTCTAACTTGAAAATCACTCTACAATTATTTGTTTACACAACTGTTAGAGCTATGATCCAAGTATTTAAGCCATTATCCAAGTGATTAATCCATTTTTTGGCACAAAGGTAACATTGCCATTTTGGAAAAGTGGCTTTAATCACAAAGTCCACTCTCCTTGAGCTTTGCACTTGTTCCTTCTGCACATACACAATCTCAAAGCTAGAAGAAACTTATCTAGAGCTTGTGAACCACCCTACAAGTCCTTGTACCATGCATTTGAACTATGTTTGTCAAGCTTGCTTCAAAAACAAGTTTCAAGACCAAAACATGTGATCTCTTGTTTCTGGTCCCTTCAAGCTTCCAAAACAGTTGCCTATAAATAGAGAGGTTATATGCAACCTAACACACGAATGCACAAGCCTTGGAACTCCCTCAAACACTCCCAAACTCAGAATTGCTCTCAAACTCCATTTTTGTGGCATTTCTGACCTTGAATCCCAAACTCACGTTTCACTCGTGCGTTCTCCCTCTAAGTAATTCTCAAAGCTTTCACACATCAAATATAACTCATCCTCATCACTATTTCACAACTGTAACTCCATCTTCATGATCTCCCAAACTCAAAAATAGAGCTCTGCATATTAACCTCTACAGGAAGTTTCAACCACTCTCAATCCAAAGTAAGAGTTGCATTAGCTTCCTATGAGTTCATTGAAGCTATCCAGATCATCACCACACCTCTATAAGTGCTCAAAGTCCATACAAGATTTTCAGTTTTTAGGTAAGTGTTTTCAACTTTGAACTATCTCTACAAGTATCATTAATGATTACTTTATGAATAAAAAATGTAGACATCATAGTCCTGAAACTAACCATGCCCTTATATTTCATTTATGTTGCCTGAGTGATGTGAATTTTAAGTTTGAACTTTCTGAAAAAATTAGGTTTTTATTTGGTACCAGTAAAATTCTCATTCGTCTTTGATTTATAGCTTATGAAATTTACCTGGTTGGATTCGTGGTGAAATTTCAAGCAAGTTTCATGTTTACATTTTTTTAATTTGGTTGAGAAATGAAGATTTGGCAAACATTTGAATAATGGTGTTGTTGGTTTTGATACGCGCGCGATGTTGAAGATGAAGTTCAAAAATTAGGAACGAGTTTATTTTATATTTAATAGTTGTTATTTTATACACGGATGAAATAGCCACCCTAGTGGCAGAGAGAGCGCGCATAAGACATTACCCCATAGGGACCTGGGTTCGAGCCCCAGTGGTACCCTTTTGGTTTTTGTTATTATTTCTTTGTAGATCTAGTGCATTCTGGCTACACGTGCTCACCATGAAGCCTCACATTAATGCCCTAGGATCACCAGAGGATCTCATCCAACACATCACAAGACAAGCGTATGATGTACCTAAGAAAATCAGTCACACATGATCAGAATGGGCGCTGGACTCTCCCTCCTAGGCCTTGTCTTTTTTGCTAATTCTCACCACCTTTGTTTTGCTAAACACAGTGCAGGCCCAATAACGTTTTTTTGATCATAAACTTTTTCTTCTTTTTTTCTAATTTTAACGAAAACAAATTTGGGCTTCTTTGCTATTTTCAAACCTCCCTTTTACTTTTTAATACCTCAAGCCCAACTTTTTTTATATTTCTATATTTTATTTATCAATTTATTTTTAATAAGACCAAAAAATACAAAAAAATATTATTATTTTTTCTTAAAATAATTTAATTTAAGCATTTTATTTTATTTTAGTTAAATTAAATTTTTTTTCTTTTCCATTGTAAAATATTTTCTTAATTAAAACTTAACATTCAAATCATTTTCTAAATAATTAAATTAGACTTAGGTTTTTGCTAGGTAGTTTGACTATTTTAATTAACCTAGATTTTAAATTTTGTTAAACAATTAATTAACTTTTCTTGTAATTAATTAGTTTAATTAAGATTAATATTAAACCTTTCCATCAAATGAAACCCTAAAAAAGACAATTTCTTTTTTGCTTCTTTATCTTTACATTTTCGTATTATTTTTGTAATTCATATTCAATGGTTTGCAATAGTAATTAGAGCTTTATTGCTTTCCTCCCCTCATTTACAAAACTTTTACCCCATTCCCAAAGCGTTGTAATAGCGTAGGACATTTAAATTCCACAATTTATCGTTTCTTTATTATGGTTAGTAATTAGGGTTTGTATGACAAGACTTAAAATCAACCATTAGAAAACCCTAATTCAAAGACAATATACATGAAATTCAAAACACTTTTCACACATGCACCTCTAGGATTAACCATACTTGTTGCCTCAGATATAAACAATCATGTCCCTAGAGCATGAGATGATTTTAGCAAAGACCCTCGATTAAAAGATTGTAGTCCCTCGATGACCCTTTAATGTTTCCTTCGGTAAACAATCTTAGTCCCTTACGACAATCGCTAAAAGCATCTTACAAGTTGCCTTCTATGACTGTACGATGACCCACGCCCCTCCCTCACATCCAATGATATGTATATTTTCTAATCAATGGTAAAATAGCACTATCTAAAGAAGGAGGAAAAGAACAAATACTTTTTGAGTAGGTAGATTTCTCATGATTACTTGTTCATAATTATTTTGTATACATTCTCAACGATACGAGAATCATTACAAAATGACCTTACATTGGCATTTTCAAACATCTTTCCAAACACTTCCTTTCAACAAATATTTTCAAAACCAACACTTTGTATACATTCTCAATGATACGAGAATCATATGTAAAGTTTGCCAAACTTAGGCGTTTTCAAAATATTTTCAAACTTACACAAACACAAAGCATTTTTTAGTGATCAAACAATTAAGAGTCCGTAGATAACTACAGATGAAAAGGGTGCTAACACCTTCCCTTTTCATAACCTACCCCCTGAACTCAAGAAAAATTCTCAAAGGTCTTTCCTGTTTTTTTCACCCTTTCCTTTATTGGATAAAAGAAAAGTCGGTGGCAACTCTTGCTATCCACAACATTTGTGATCAAACGCAAAGCACACCAAGTCAGTTCTCCCACCTTATCACACACAAAATTTCAATTTCAAGAAGAGTATTTCAAGAATATCTGGTTGGTGAATAAAAAAGTTCTTCCGAGAAAAAAACCTGGAAAGAAACAAACTGCAATGAGAAGGAGGAATACTCGGGCGAGAGTACGCCTTCACCGAGGAAAATACCGCAAAAAATAAATTGCAATATATGGAAAATTGAACTCTGATCCAACTCCCAACTTCCTGGGGAAAAATCCAACATCTCTTTCCAGGGATAAAGAGAACCTTGCTGGGAACTGGGACCTTCTGATCTAAGTCCTCAATAAAAGTGACTTTGATCGAAGAATCATAGAAATTTTTAAATAAAAGAATTCTACCCAGACAACACTGGGGATACTACCGCTGGGGAGTAACAAACTTAACTTGGAGAAGAAGAGGGCATCTTTGAACCATAAGCTTGAGGTTCAGAACTCCGCTTAGGAAATATTTCAGCAATATTCTATTACTGGGGATGGAAGAGCCTTAAACGGTATTCGTCTATGCACACGACTCCAGAAAAAACAGAAGACATGCTCCGCTTGGGCATAAAAACTTGTTGATCAAAACATATCTTCAAGAAAACTTGACAGGGATAAACTTCCTTGGGGAGAAAAGATACAAACTTCATGGGGAAGACGAACGAGAACCTCACTGGGGAGATAAATACCCATCACAGAGACACAGGGTATCGAATTCAAGAGTATGTAGTAGAGGTATCCATTCTAATGAAACAATCCTTCCCAGATTCTTCAAAAAGAGTAGACTGTGTTGAAGGAGAAAATTGTACAAAATCATGCTGAAATGCACTTCTTTGGAGATAAGCCCCTGGAAGGGACAAACTCTTAAACAACTCTAATCAAGAGTGTCGACTTCAATGGGGATTACACAGGGATGCTCAAACCTCATTGGGAGATACAAGAGACTTCACGGGGAATAAAGGATTTCCAGTTGATGGGAGCTCTTCACTGGGAATAAAAGGATTCTGTCTAGGAAAGAGTATGTCTTCACTAGGGATATGGGATTCTATCTTGAGTAGAAGTGAGCATTCACTGGGAAAAATTGGATTCCGTTATGCAAAAATCCTTATGTTGGTCGCATGCAGACCCTTCTTGATTCATCTGCTGGTATGCTTCTTTTCATAAAAGACCAACAATACTTGCAAAAAGAGAAATTGTGGCAATACGCCCCATGTTGAGAAATAAACAATTTGAACTACTGACCACTAGGTAAAAACTACGATGCAAGATTGCAACTCCAACATGTCGACTCCGAGGAGAAATGCCACTAAAAAGTGGACTTTGGAGAAGATGCTGCAAAAATTAATTGCAGTCCACTGAAAAGAAATCATCTTTACTTCAAACAACTCCTAAATTTCTGGGGAGAAGATTCACTCTCCTCCTGCAGAGAAGTGAAGAATGCTTTGCTGGGGAATAAAGATCTCTGAAGAGAAACCCTTTAGCAGACAAACTTTTGTTAAGTAGCAATAGATCCTTTACTGGGGAAAGGAACTCCTTCTAGGAAACAATGTTTCCGACACGAACCTTGTATGGGTAACAACCTCACATATTTCCTATTATCTTGCGTGTACCTTGTTGAGGATAACAATCAAAACTTCAATTGGAGATAATGATCCTAACTTCTGATGGAGGAACATCAATAAATGGACCTAAGTCTCTGATGAGCCAAGGATAATGATCATGCCTTCCCGACATGCTTTTCAAATTCACAAATTGTTTAGCCCGCGCCTGAACTTAATCTGATAAACCCTTGAAGAGGAGAAAATTCCTTTTCATAATTTCTTGCCCCAGTCTGTAGGGCTTTTGAAAAAACTTTCCTCGAGAGGACTTTCTGAGATCTATACCATAAAGATAATCTGCCTCAGTATTATGAACTTCAGAATACTGCCCCAAGCTAACCAAAGTTGGATATGGTTTCAACCTTGCTTGAGTGAATGCCCATTCATCTTCAAGTTATGAAAAGATTCTCCTCTAATCAACAGATTCTCGGAGAAATTTGTCAAATCTCGACATAACTGCCCCAGTTTGACTGTACTTTGAGGGATCAAATACTAACTTGAGTGCCTTAGATTAGATGAACACTTACTCAAAGGAGTATTTAATATGCTCTTTGTGCTCAACAGAGTCTTGATAAACCTTTTCTTAATCTCATGCTTACAAAGAGATGAGAAGCTCGCAGAGTTATGAAGACAACACAACCTTAGGATGACTAGCTTGCTTCTTAAAATAAGGCCACTTCATAACCGTACTTCTCAACTTGAACTGCCTCATGTTTAAGCATATACTTGAATCAAATACGTCCCTCGGGACCAACTAAAAGTAATGCACTGCTGCTTGACAGAGACTCTGGGCAATCAACTTTTGCAATTTGCTTCAGATCATTTCTCAAACTGGTATTCTTTTACTCAACAGAGTCAATAGAAGGTCTTCCCCAGATTAAGATCATCTTCAAAAAATGATTTGCGCATCAACACATCCCTGTAGCAATTTGTCCCTTGACATAATCAAATTTTCATCTGATGCTTATTATGCAAGCTACTTGATGTTTAAGCACTTGCCCATATGCAAAGAATGTTTATTCTAAGAATGATAATTCTAATGAAAAGCTCATGTTTGTATTGAAGTATAAAAAACTTTTATTAAAAAGGTTAAACATCAAAAAAATATTGTGCGAAAGAAATTAAAAAGATGGTGTGATACCAACTCAAAAGTTTTAGCAAGCCTCCTAGGAGTCAGATTACCGTACTCTCGTTATAGTGCATTTTAGAATTAACCCATGCTTCAGTTAGGACTTTTAAGTGTTATAACATGGTCTGGTTCATGATTTTTGAAAAAAGGATTTAAGGCTTAAAATATTTTGCGCCCACCCATTCTCCATGATGTTCTCCATTCCTACATTCAGTTAACTCAATGCGAACACTTATCTCTCAAAAGATTTTACAATAACTGAGGAACCAAATGAGGATTTCTGGACATGGCAGTTACTCACCTCTTTCTTTCTTGGTGTTTGATCACACGACTTTGTTCTTTGCTGAGGATTTTTATTTCATAATCCCATTTTGCTTTTCGCGCTTTCTGTTTTCCCTTAATTTTTCTCTGACTTTTGCCTAAGAAACTTTTTTTTCAAGTTTCAACTTAGCGAGGCTTTTTTTCTCTCTCTTTCATCATTTGATTTTCTTTCCTTTTGAACAAGTCGTTGATCTTCATGTCTTCTTCGATTTGTTGGAAGAGATCGTGACTGCCTGAGTCCTTGGTAGATGAGGGATAATCATTGTGATATTGTCATCTGTTAACCTCCTGTTATGCGAGAGATACCCATTTGGATATAATCCTTCTTTGATGCACACTTCTGATAGGAGAATATTAACCATTGTGGTTTTGTCTTTCTTCATCCTTTTGATGGATAACCATTGATGTATCCTTATATGCACACTCATAATGAGTTATGAACGCTTGATCGGATTAACTGAAATCTACCCTTCCTCGGGTTAAATTTGAGAATTTTTTTCTGACAAGAAAAGAAACTCCTACTTCGAGGCTCAAAGGGGTTGACGAGGGTTTTAATCCCTTAAATCTCCAGTGTTTGGGAATTTGAAACAATGCTTGTACATCATCAGTAAGGTTTTACTCAAAAGCATATCGTTTGAGATTCTTGGTATATTTCTCATCATCCTCACTCCAGAGGTTTTTGCTTTATTTAATAAGAGTTAAGTATCAAAATCAAAGAAAAACATTTAGGAGTGAATTCGAATGGATTAATTCAAGACAAACATATTCAATGCATTATAATTAGTATTAAAAAATAAGCAAGTTTTGCATACAAGAAAGTACTGAACCAAACACGACAAGATTACAAATGAGAATGCAAATGTAATTTTGAAATTTCCATGTTGAGGAGACTAGTCTCCGTATGTACTTGTGGCTTCAGACGATACTCTGGCAGTCTTGAAACTCACTGCGTCAAAGGAGACTTCAAATATGGCAAGCTGGTGCGAAATTGATGACTTTTGCATCAAGCAGGTCTTGCACTTTATCTCTGAATGGTTTACAATCTTCAGTCGAATGGCCACGTGCCCCGACATGGTAATCATAAAGGATATTCCCTCAACAAATGTGATGAATACTTTATCAAGCGAACTTGTATAAACTGCATCACAAAGTATCTTCTACCATAGAGAAGAAATGCCCACCATCTTCTACTATACAGAAGAGGAAATCAACCGCTGAATTCTGGAGCATCTCCTACTAGATAAAAGAAGCACCGTCTTCTTCTACACAAGCAAAAATCCAGAAATTGTAACAAGATATTATATTACACAGAAGAAACTGAACTTCATCTCCTACTTCACAAAAGAAAAGTTTTAGCAACTGAACTCCAAGGAATCTCCTTTTTCACCAAAGAATCTTCGTCTTCTACTACACAGAAGAAAAAACCCACAAACTGTAACAAGATCTTCTACTACATAGAAGAAAATGAACTTTATCTCCTACTTCGCAAAAGAGAAGTTTTAGCAACTTAATTTCAGGGAATCTCCTTCTTCACAAAAGAATCTCCATCTTCTACTACCCAAAAGCAAAAATCCAGAAACTGTAACAAGATCTTCTACTACACAAAAGAAAATGAACTTCATCTCCTACTTCACAAAAGAGAAGTTTTAGCAACTGAATTTTGGGGAATCTCCTTCTTCACAAAAGAATCTCCGTCTTCTACTACACAGACAACAAGTGTCCAAGAACTAGACATCTTATACTTCTTTATCACAGAAGCATCACCTCATCTTCTACTACACATAAGAAGCACTCTACCGAGGAGAAAGAGTCTGAAACGGTTTGCCAAACATGGACTGAACCTTGGAAAAGAAGCCAGATAAGTGCCCCAAAATGGGAGGCACGTCTAGCATTTGCATCAAAATCAGGAGAGATATTTGTGCGAGGAGGACCCAAAGCACGAAGCTTAATCAACCGAGTTTCCAACACATGAGGAAGTAACTGGATGTAAGGTATAAAGATTGTATCAACATGCTTCTCAATTTTCTTCTGTCTTTGCTGATAAGCTTTGCCTCATGGGTTCACTTGGATACCAGAAACTAGTTGTTAGTAAGAAAATTAGGGAGCACAAAGTTCTAGGTGAGACCCATAAAGTATCTCTCGATTTGAAAAATGTCGAATATGCTGGGGATGAATGACAACTCTTATTATAGCAGTGTATACATGATCACTTTCCTTTGCTGACACTATCTTCAGAACTTCCATATCCGACTCAACTGAGTCTCCAACTGGTCATTTTTCTCCCCTAAGGATTTCTGACAATGGGCCAAGACCTGTATGTCCAAAATAAACAGTCTCATCTGATTTTTTCATCTCATCCAATTCCCTACTAAGTTATTCCATGGATTTTTCGGATCACAGTGCGGTGAGAAGTCAAGATTTGCAGTTCTAAAAAGAATACCAGGCCTGAGTAAGAATTCCCCACTCCGAATACCTGTTATATATGCATGAAGATACATGAGGTGAATGAGTGGATGCAATGCCATGTTCAATCATTTTCAAGGAACCCGCATGCTTTTAGTTTTGATTTCGATCCAACAAGAGATGGACAAACACAACATAATGTTCACAAGCACGATTCCTTGGAAATAGAAAGAACATGTCTGTTAACTTTTTTCATGCATACTTTTTCCCTTTTTTATGTAAAAGTAAATTTGCCATGATACAAGGTGCAATAATTCATGGAATTAAGGTTTCCAACATCGGAAATCCACTGTTTTGTTTCTAGATGTGCCGAGAATATCAAGATCAATAGTTCAGAACAAAAACCACAGAAAACCAAGTCACTAGCGAAATACGGTCACCAACAGAACAAAACTACCATAAAAATAAAATCACCATCTGTACCTGTAAATATTATCCCCCACTCATGGTTAAAGACTAGGTCAGGGTAAGCCATCGGTAACTCAAAATCACAGATCCATCCAGAAGTACTACTATCAAGCCACATACGTGGATGATGATAACACCCCATTTGAACCTCATCTGAGCATAGACGACATGAACGCATTGATAGGACCTTCATACAATAGCCGTCATGTTCTACTCTATTCCTAGGTTTCCTAGATAGTGCACTCTAGCCTAGGTACTGGGTCTTTTATCTTAATAGTAACACCCACCAAATCATGGAGAACCAGAATCCAGTATAACAGAAAACCAATGCAAACATATGCTCAGATAATCATATGTACAAATGAATAAACTGAAAGCATAAAAATAAACACCCAAATAAAAGAAACAAGATCTAGGAGTGACTTCGAGATGGACCAACATTTGGTCAACCATCCCTAGTGAAGTCGCCAGCTGAAACAACCGGCTGAATAAATCATGGAGATGAAATCAATAAAGTCGCCATCAAACGTTTTTATTCCACAAAAAGGGAAAGGTAAACATCTAGTAAACATGAGAAGAGTGAAATCAAGGTCAAACGACCAATAGATACGGGTAAGGGAGTCTGTTACGTGAGGGGAAGGTATTATCACCCCACACGTCTGTAGTACTCTATAGTATCCACTCTTGTTATTCTAATCTATTGGGTATGGTCAAATTCTATGTCTAAGGTTTAAAACAAAAAGAAATAGGGAATGCATGAAAAAGAAAGGAAAAGAAAGTGTAGGGAAAAGAAAGAGACTTTTACAAAGATATGCTCGATTCGGCCCCACAAAAATCCTCTGCCTATGTATCCCTTTTAAGGAATCAGAGCATCCGTAGTTCAGCTCATTTGTTTTGGTAGGTTTGTGTTTTTTAGTTGAACAATATTAAGTTCAATCATTCCACAGCTGCTCGACCCTTAGAGACTTACGACTTGTAGTGGAAAGGAACTAACATGCTCTTAGAATAGAAAAAGCCGATTGGAAAAAAGAAAGGAGTTGGTTATTTTTTTTACCTTATGAAAGGGTTTAAGATGTTAGAGAGTGTTTTATGCATTTATTAAGAAAAGAGTTTTAGTCTTAATGCAAGGATGAAAAAAAAATCTAAGGGAGACTATCCTAAATCTAATCCCTAATGTTATTGTTGTACCCCAAAATTTTCCCTCCCATATTTCTCAAGACATGTCAAGAATAATCTCCAAGTGACTCAAGTTGGCTTAAGAATTGGACAATCAAATCATCTCCTAAGACAGTCAATTCAAAATTAGGAATTTGTGTTGCATCAAGGTCCTTGCATACAAATGGCCTCAAATTCTCCAAAATGTCCTAATATTCTATCAAGTTTATCCATGTAAAATTTCAAGCCTTGCAGAGGAAGTTTGGTCAGCCAATTGCTCAAGAGGCCCAAAAATCGACTCTGCTAGGGCAAAAGTCAACTGTGACCTATAACCAGTCAAACTTCAAGATTTTTTGTCAACATTCTCATTTTGAAGGATAATTCATCATTTGATCAAGGTTTGATCATGATTCATCAAGGATTGCTCAAAATTCATCAAGACTCAAAAGTTGCTAACTTAGGGTTTTGCAAGAAAAGTCAACTCAACTTTGACCAAGCATAACTTTCTCATACTTTATGTGAAATGACCCATCCAAAGCTAATTTTGAAGAGGATGCAATTTCCTACAATCCATCTTCACACCCCAAGATCAAGAAATGCGCTCACAAGAAGTTACAAATTTGGACATTATAGGTCATTTTTGAAAGTCAACAAAAACATATTTTTATCCAAAGCTTATAACTTGAGCATGGAATATCAAAATGAGATGAGACCAAAAGGGTTGGTTATAGGACATCTCAAGGTTTCTAAAAAGTCATAGAACACCTTCAAAAGTTCAAAATTGAAGAAGTTATGCATTGTTGAAGTTGGGCATTTTTTCAAAAGTGCCAAAAGTCAAGTATCCTCAAAACTCCAATTTTTGACAAAAGGGCCCACTTTTTTCCACTTGATTTGATCTTGTCACACCACACACGTGTCCTATCTTTAGTTTCATGTCCATTCATTAATTTTTCTATTTTATTTAATTTTTATTGAATTAATTCATTTTAAATCAATATTAATTCAAATAAAATCCAAAAATTGATGGAATAAAATCTTTTTGATCATTACAGCTTTCAATTAACATGATACACCCAATCAAATTCGTATCAAGCTTTATTATGCACAGAATATTTGATTTGAGACATTTTTGGAAGTTTGTTAATGGAAGATCATATCAAATCTTGATTCATCAATTCCCATGGATTCAAGCCCAAGTTTTTAACCTAATTGCTTCTAATATACATGTACAAGGCAAAGGCATCGAGGACACGACTTGAAACTTCCCAAAATCGAAAAACAAAAACTGAAAAAAGCTTGGAAAAAGTGGAGATCAAAATCTTGGTTGAAGGCGAATTCAATCCAAAAACTCAACACCATCTCCTTGCCCGACGTCCACTGAAGCGATTACAATCAAAATCAAGTCCTGAAACCACCTGAAAAGCGCTGTAAGTGTTATTGAACATAGCTCTGAACATGAAATCGTGAATCCATGTTCTTGCATCTTTTTGCCAAATCGTTTGTATAATCATGTTTACAATTCAATTTCCAATCATTCTGCATTATTCAATTGGATTTTTGTAGCCTATATCTCCCTACCCAAACCTAGGGTTTTGGAGGTTTACATTTGGGTTTTTGTTTTGCAGGAACAATTAGGACGAACATGGCCATAGTTGTGTTCAGGGAAGAGAGACGAACACGATGATGGTCTTAGCTTGTGTTTACATGGCCTGGAAGTCGTTTTAAGATGATCCCACGAATCTTGCTGCGGATAAAAATCCGCAGGTAAGAAAACCGGGGATTTATTGAAGAAGACGACCAGGTGTCCTCTCCCAATTGGACAATTCAAACAGTGTGCCATATTTTTTATTTTTCCAGCATATTAATTGTTTTTCACATATAATAATCAATGTTTATTTTATTAACAACAAAGCATCACAACTCAGTTGGTGGAGGCGCTAGTGGATAGTCCCATGGGACCTGGGTTTGAATCCCAGGTCCCCCAATACATTTGTGTATTTTTCTCCAGGAAATTGCATGTGCTCTCCAAAGCGTTGGTCCACCATATTCCTCATCCCATCAGGCGCCAGATGGCTTCAGATCAAGTCCAATGGCCAAGATTGAGCGGCTACCATGAATTCTAGTCAACAGGCGCGTGTGAGATCCTAGAAAGTCAAACAAGGATGGCTTGATTTGGGCCTCAGAATTGCAGATTTCACCCCCTTTCCAGGCCCAAACCCCCCATTTGGTCAATTTCTTTTCTTTTCATATTTCTTTCTTTATTTAATTGTTTTTTAACTATTATTATTATTTACACTAACCAATTTATTTTTCTTAATAAAACCAGAAAACATAAAAAATATTATTTTTACTAATTTCATTATTTTATTTTTGTAAATAAATAATTTAATTGACTTAGTTTTTTTTTAATTAGGTATAATTTTAACATTTTTGCAATACATTAAAATTGATTAGAATATTAGGTTTTAACAATTTTAACCATTTTATTTTTATTTCCCTAAATATTCAAAACCCCAAGAAGATTTTCATTATTTAATTAAATTAAATTATTAATTTAGTTTATTTCCATAAATTCAAAAATAACAAAAACATGCTTTCTTTTCAAAAAGGGTCAAAACCCTAAAAAATGCGCCGATTTAATTTTCTCGCACACGATCCATATTTCCATATTGATGTAATTGCTTCCGGAATGTAATAGCTTTTAATTAGGACTTTTACTTTATCGCTTTATTTTACTTTCCGCAATTTAAATTTAAGGGTTGTCTTTGGCGATGTAAATACCCGACGCCTTGTAATAGCTTAGATTTAATTTCCGCAATTTAAATACCGCAACTATACACTGCTAGATGTTTGATAATAGGGAATGCATGACAAGATCCAATGTATGAACTTAAAATCAACATAGCTCACCCAGGACATGTACAAAGATAAAATTAACCGAAATAACACACTCGCACATGTGCACTCTTAGGGTACACCTCGCTTGGTTGCCTTCGAAAGTGGTCATTGAGTATAGGAAGTTTTATAGGTCGCCCTCTTGTCCAAAGATCATAAGTTGCCTCGAAACGGTTGCCTCGGATAAAATGATCTAAGACAATAGGGTTACCGCTAAGGCGTTCTAACATTACTTTAGTGACCACACGTCCCTTAATCGAATTGACCCGAAAACTCCGACGACGATGCTACCTACTCATCAATAGTGGGCTAGCATTGTCTAAAGGACATTTGTATAGATTAATTTCTTTTTCGAGTAGGTAGATGGTTCTTAAGTACTTGCTCCTTTTAAAACAAAACAAAACTTTTCGCACTTACACTCTCTTCAAAACAAAAACTCTTTTCAAACCCACAAACACAAACAAAAGCAAAATTTTGAAAACACAATGAGCAAGTACCTAAGAGCCCGTGGATAACCATAGATAGAAAGGGTGCTAACACCTTCCCTTTCTATAATCTACCTCCCGAACCCGAGAAACATCTCGAAAAAGGAATTTTTCTGTGCTTTTGTCCTTTCCTTGTTGGATAAAATAAAAGACGGTGGCGACTCTTGCTCACCGCGACATTTTGCAAAAACAAACGCAAAACGCGAACCAGCATTCCTAAACTGTCAGTTCTCTTCCCACCGATCACAGTTATCATACACAATTGCCCTATGTCAAGGATAAAGGGGAGATATCTATCTATGTTAGCATGCATGGATTACTATCCTAAGGTCTAGCTCAAATCGGGAAAGAAACAACCACATCCTAAGGGGACATGGTATATACAAGTAAGTGCTTTGGAAAAAGCACACAATCGAGGTGTACTGACTCATGGGATGGGGGTATGAAGAGAAAATGCTTTAGCTAAGGGGAGCAGATCACCCTAAGCAAACAAGTGGGATACTGAGATGAAATAAAAAAGAAAAGCATTACTTTAGCTAAGGGGAGCGGATCACCCGAAGCAAACAAGCGGGTAGCAAAGTGTCAGTAATGGCCATTGCAAACTCCTGAGAAAGTGTGAGGGTTTGATTGCAAAACCTTTTTCCATGTGACCGACTCAACACATATGATCTACACAAACCCAAAGGGTCGACGTACAACGTGAGCTAAGGATGACACAAACAAAAGGAGCGGGTCGATTGCGAACCCTTTATGCCCGCCTCCTTTTGAGGACTTATTAGGGTGGGGGAATATGCGAGCACAAATTTAAACACATATGCAAAATACCTACTTCAAAGGTATGATTTTAAACAAGCACAAGTAGCGGACATAATGCACATAATGTGAAATTTCCCTAAATGAGTCTTTAAATAAACCAAAGGGATTCTTGACATGATCAGCAACGGAAATCCCTTCATACATCTTTATTCCTACTTCTCATGGAAAGGAAAACAATAAATGCCCTACTTGACATGACCTCTAGAAAGCAATAAGATGCAGGAAATAAATAGAAGGAAATAAAGAAATCCAAAAAACTTCGGGAGATGTTATCACCAACAAAGAAAATACCATCAGCCTAAGCGTCAAAGTATCAACAAATCAAGATCGGAATATGTAGCAGACACATCCGAATATCAAAATACACCTACACGAAACACATTCCATATAGTGTATAAAACAACAATCACACGGCGAAATGTGTAGAGGACACATCCGTGTGATGCCAAGGTACCTGCACGAAATACAATTCATACAATATATGAAACAACAATCACACGGTGGAATATGTAGCACACACGAACTTGTGATGCCAGGGTACCTGCACGAAACAAGATTTATGCAAGAATAATAGCATTCACGCATCATACACAAACTTTCACTAACAAGTGATTGCATAAAACGCCCTTCAACCAATAATCATGTGCTAATTAAAGGTTGAAGGCCTAACAATGTACCTTGAAAAGCATTCACAAAATGAGTTAGAGTTAACAAGGCAATATGTGCAAACATGCATTAAAGTAAAGTGAAAATTAATATCTCTATCTGGGTAATCGATTACCATAACTCAGAAAGTTAGGGAAAACGCTACTGTCTTGAGGTAACCGGTTACCATAACTCAAAATGTTAAGGAAAACGCTACTGTTTTGAGGTAACCGGTTATTATAAATGGGTAACCCGTTATCATAACTCAAAAAGTTAAGGAAAATGCTACTATTTTGAGGTAACCAGTTACCATAACTCAAAAAGTTAAGGAAAATGCTACTGTTTTGAGGTAACCGCTTACCATAACTGGGTAACCAGTTACCGCATGTAGATCTTTTGAATTTCAGTTATTGGAAAGGGTGGTAACTGGTTATCATAACCGGGTAACCGGTTACCCACAGGCAGAAAGTAGTTTTTTTCCCAACTTTTTGAGGTTTTGGCTCAAGGCTTTAGCAATTGATCAAATACCAAATCTCCATAAAATCAACACATGATTTTGCATAATTCAAGGTTTGCATTCAAACTTCACATGCTTGATTAAGATTAACAATTAAACCTCATGCAACATCCTCAATTTATTTCATCAATTAAGCACTTTCATGAGAATCAACTTAATTCAATAAGCACTTAATTCAACTACCCAATTTCGGATTTACTCATGACGATCAAATAAAATCACAATTCTAGTATTAGATTTGGATTCTCAATTCAAAATTCAACCTAGATTCAATTCATACTTGACCAAAAAAGGGCTTCTCAAACAATCACTTATTTCAAAAGTGCTTAATTCAAGAAAACTCACCGATGGAAGTGAAGAGGAAGATTATGTTTTGAGATCATAACAAACGGATCAACGATCAGAGAAGAATTGCTCTTGATCTTTGACTTTCAAAATCTTGATGAAATTGTTGTTGTGTTCTTGATGAAAAAGTTGTAGAACTTTGATTAGATCTTTGAGAGAATTGAGAGAAAATATTTTTGTGTTTATGAGAATTTTCAATTATCAGAGCTCCCTTAATAAAAATCAGATTTGAAATTATATACATGGGCCAATTGGGCCTTGGATTGCAATTGGATTGGCCTTGACTTGAAAGTGTGAGCCCGACATGACCATGAAGTGCCACGTCATCATCCGTACGAAATCTTCAAAAAGTTCCAACACGAAAAATGAAGATAATAAAATTTTTGTTGTGTTGTCGAAAGAACAGGATCAATCGGATAAATGACAAGGAAGTTATGAATTTTTGAAGTTTTACTAACATTGTGTCAGACAAAAATAATTTCCTGCACAAAATTTTATTGCGTTACACGCGAAGAAGATAAAAAACAAGAACCTTCGGGTCACCATTTGCTTTTAGCATCTGATGAAAAGTTGTAGTAAAAGAAATTTGTGAACCAACACCACTAGACCCAGATAAATACAATAAGAATCGAGTGAGATATGAACTTTACCGTAATAAATATTAATACAAATGAAATACCGGTTCAACACAAACATGTCTTCAGAAACTCAAAATTCACGGGTCCTTCCTTTGTGAATCCTCTTTTATCCTCCAAAGACGACATCAAGACGAAATTTTGGAAATTGAAACCGTGCGCATACGATAATTCATCCAAAAGTTATGAATTTTTTAGCACACACAAAATAACGGTTCAACCCACTTCCTTTGTATTTTTTAACTGTATAACTTCCAAAAGAATGGCGTATTCGGGGACCTTCCTTTGAGATTTATCTTTTGGTCCGAACAGGAAAGTCGAAGAGAATGCCGAGATGGTTTCAAAACCTCAACAGTTAATCTAAAACACCGTTCCAAATGGGAGATATGAATTTCCAACCTCAAATCAGCTGAAAAATTGTTTCCCATTCACAATGCTTAGAATTCACTGAAAACCCCCAAATTTTCCATAACTTGACATGCGTTGATCAAATATGAGAGCTTTTTTGTGTTGACCAAAATACCTTGATCCCATGAGCACGAATCCAATGATATGTATATATGTCCATGCTAACAAAGTATAAGCCAATTAGAGAGAAAAATTAAGAGGGCAAATTTTGGGGTACTACAGTGGGTTGAGCCTATCTTTGTTTAATTGTGTATGTAATTTTATTTATTGTATATTATATGTTATTAACTTAAGATAAGACGAGTGGTATAGTAATATTAACTTTGAGGGAGGAATCCCAAAAAAGGAGATATGAGATCCCCCACTCTGTGGAGGCCCCCTTGACTGTAATATTCGTATACCGAGCAATCGGGAAGATGTGTTGCTTTCGACCAGGGAGCCTGCTGAAGTTGAGGACCATATAACCCTTAACCCATCTTGTCCTTTTAGGTGTAGCGCAGAGACTATGACGGAGCAATCTGAAAGTGGTTGCCAAGCGATGCTACACTCAGACGAGTTTTCCTGAGAATATTACTAATTACTGAGCTAAATGAGACGTTGGTAATATCCAAATGAAGAATATAGACTCTGGGAACTTTTTAGAACCTTGTTAGGTAGGTGATAAACTATTAGTCCATACCTTGTGGGTAATACCTCTGACTTCATGCTCGTGATGTCGAACCTATGTGTTGTACCCCAAAAATTTTCCTCCCACTTTTATTCAAAACATACTCCTAGGGTGCTCAGTTTCTCAAGGTTGCTCAAGAATTAGTCAGAAAAATTCTCCTCCTAAGGAATGTGTTAGAATATAGTTTGATTCTACAACCATTAGTTATAGTTTTGATGATAACTATTGTATCCCAAAATTTTCCCTCCCATATTTCTCAATACATGTCAAGTGAGGTCCTCAAATTGCTCAAGGAAGTCCAAGAGTTGACCAGACAAACTCTCTCATAAGGCAGTCTACCTCAAATTAGGGTTTCATTTTTCATCAAGATGCTTGAGTCCAAAGGATACCAAATGCTCACCATTGTCCTAATATGTTCTCAAGATCATCCATGTCAAGTTTCAAGCCTTGCAGAGGAAGTTTGCTCAGTCAATGGCTCAAAGGCCTGAAAATCGAATGTGCTAAGTCAAAAGTCAATTGTGGCTCACATACAGTCAAACTTCAAGATTTATTGGTCAACATACTAATTTTGAAGTATCATTCATCATTTGATCAAGGTTTGATCATGATTCATCAAGGATTGCTCACAATTCATCAAAACCCAAAAGTTGCTAAATTAGGGTTTTGTAGGAAAGGTCAACTCAACTTTGACCAAGCATAACTTTCCCATACTTTATCATAAATGATCCATACAAATCTCATTTTGAAGAGGATGAAATTCCCTATAATTCATCTTTATCCCCCAAGTTCAAAATATTCACTCACAAAAAGATGAATTTTGACATTATAGGTCATTTTGAAAAGTCAACAAAACACTTTTTGGGTCAAAGCTTCATACATGAACATGGAAGACTCAATTGAGATGAGACCAAAAGGGTTGCTTAGAGGATATCCTAATATTTCTAAAAAGTATAAGAACACCCTCCTAGGGTCAAAATTGAGAGAGATATGCATTGTCAAAGTTGGCAATTTTTGGGAAATTGTCAAAAGTCAACATTGATCAAAATTACATTTTTTTCCACATGGGCCCATCTTTTCAAGATTGCATCTCATTCCTAGCATAGTCCACGAGTTATGGGACCCTCCATGCTTTATTTATTTATTTATTTAATTTATCTTGATTTTTATTCATTTAAAATTAAAATGAAATCAATCCAAATAAGTCATATAATGTGTTTTATGGATGATTTTTGCATTGAAGGAAGATCTTATGTGCTGTCAAATGAGAACCAATTCGTGCAAGACTAATTTGAGTGGAAAAAGATTGAATTGAAGCAAATTTTGAAAGATATTATATGCCATGAAAGACCAAATCAAATCTTCATAATGGGCAAGATTGAATTCGTTTTTGTTGACCTAATACGTTGCATTACATATACAGAAGAGATCCAAGGCAAGAGAAGAGGTTGAGCAGTCATGAAAGAGGCAGCTAAAACTTCAAAATTTCAAAGAAAAAGTGCAGATCGAATTCCAAGTTACAGGCCATCTCAAGCCATCCTAACCTTACCAATCGATTGCTGGACGTCTCAGGAACATGATCCAATCACTAGCAAGCCTCCCCACACCCTGAAACACGTTGTAGCAGTCACACAGTTAGCCAAAAGAATTTGTTTTCGTTTTCATTGATTTATACATCTGTAGCGGTAGAAATGTTCAAGACTAAGCCATTGGATTGACTAGACTTTATACAAATCAAAATAAAAATCGCCACCACGCTTTATTGTTTCCAAAGGAATGGGAAAAGAGAGAATAACCCAAAAAAGGGGGAAAGATTCAAGGTAAGGGGGTTGGTTATGCAAAGGGAAGGTATTAGCACCCTAAACATCTATGGTATTCCGCATGAATCTCTTTGAAAAATCTGTATATTTTGGCTATGAAAATGTGTTGTATAAAAAATAGATGGTGGAGGTGAGAAAATAAATATTTTTATGATTTTTGCACCCGCCGCGGCTGCGAACCTTTAGTGCCTACGTACTACCTTTCGTGCAATAGGGGATCAGGGTACACGTAGTTCCTCTTTTAAAAGTTTGAAACACAAGTGTGTTGGTTAATTTTATGAGATAAGACATCATCGTCATTGTCCGTGTGGAAAACATACTTACTACCCACAATCATGAGAAAGAAGAATTTGCATCATCTTAAAGTGGAGGATATGGCTTGGATTTTAAAATCAACAATGCCTCACTCAATACCCAAGTGGAAAATTTCTCTCTTTACTACATATTGTAGAAGTATAGTTGTTTGCATCACTACAGGGATTGACAAGACTCTAATCTTTTAAGAAAAGTTTTAAAATAAAAAGCCAAAGTGGCAAAAATGGTTTGAAATGAGATTGATTGACTTTTAGTGTTCTCACAAAAATGTCAAGGTATTATTAAATTGATTGAAATTTATTTGTAAAAATGTTTTGAAAATGCATGGACCTAAGTCCAATTTTATTATGAAAGTTTTTCAAATTTAGAAGTAAGAAGAGTTTTTTTTAAAAGGAGGGAGAAGATTTTTTGAAATTAAAGAAAATGGGAGGAGAAGAAGAGACTATCCTAAAGCATAAGTTAAATCTAGGGATAAGAACCATCTAACTAACAAGAAGCCAATACTTGACATTATGAGTCAATATATAATTCTCATTCTTTGGATTGAAACCAAGCAAGCAAAGATACTAGACCTATTGAGAGAACCGAACTTCAAGTGTATTAAGTCTTCGCAAAAATTGGGCAGAGTAACGGCTGTATACGGGTGGATTCCAAATTACAAACAAAGAGTGTAATCACAATAACCTGCACACAAAACAAACAAACAACCCAATGTCTTGAGGTAAACCTAAAGAACTCCAGACAAAATATCAAATAAAGTCACAAAGTCTCCAAGATAGACCAAGGTCTCTAATCCTAAGTCCAAGAAGTCCAATACTCCATAATGCCAAGGATAGTAACCAAATAGTCCAAGTATCATTAAAGATTTTTTTATGGTTAATGTTGATTATTAGGTGTCTTTAAAAAGGAAAAGAAAAGCTCAAGTGAGCAAAATAAAAATGACATAAAAGTAAATGATCAAGTGAGCAAAAAATAAAAATGGCATGAAATGTAAATGATTAAATTAAATGGTACATAAAGCATAAAAAATAAAAACATAAAGTAAAGTCAATTGTTAGAAATTAGTGGTTAGTTGGATGACCATCTTGAAACTTGCATTTGGAACTCATTATAGGATTTGTAGAACCAAAGCCTCCACACAACAAGTTGCATTTTCTTTTTGTCAAGTATATCATCCATTTTGGAATCCTCAAAAGTAACATTTAATGATCAACAATGTTTAAGTTATCCGCGTTGACCAAAGGTGTTGTAGATCCATTAGAGGATTGGTAGAACCAAAGCCTCCATAAAATGAATCTCAAGGTTATTGGATCAAAGAGATCAAATTAACATACTTGGGCTTAAAATCATAAGTTTGGGCCACGAATGATCATTTATTCAAATTGGGACAAAATTTAGCGCTATGTTAAGCAATCGTAAGTGGACTTATGTAGAAATCGCACCTATTTTGAGGTTGGTCAATAGCAATTTATGTACTTTATGTTTATATAAATGATATAGAGATCACCATCCCTTAACATGTAGCATAATTAAAAAAGAAAGGGATAAGATGAAGAGGGAGGGGAATGATAAGCTAATTTGGATCACCATTTCAAAATTCTTTCATCTTTAAATTCAACCACTCCTCTAGATGGATTAAAGCACTAAATATATCATTAATCCAAAGCACCAAAAATGAATTAAATAATTCACTCTTAGGTAGATTTGAATTGATGAACATTTATTCAACTTCATCTACATCACAAAGTCCATTGAGTTTAAAAACAAATTAAACATTAAAAATTGCAATCCAAGTTATCCATCAAAGAAAGTGAGCAGAAAAATATTTGAGTCAAAACAGCCCCAAAATAAGGCAGAAAAATATTTTCGACACTGTTGCAATCGATTGTGCTTCGACAACAACCTATTGCATCAGTGTAGTTTTTTTCAAATCAACTTTCTGTGACAAACAATTGCAATGTTACAACAATTGATTGCAACCTGTTAAAATCAATCGAAAACAGCATCTCAAGGATCAAATTCTTGTTCCAACTTTTCATCAAATAACTTATGACCATGGATCCAATTGAGCATGAAAGTTCCATCAAATTATGAGAAAATAGAACTAGTGGAATCATAAAACAGTGCTCAATGAATCAAAACCAGAAATCCACAAGAGATCACATTGTGAAAGATGATGATCCAACTTACCAAAGGTAGAATTAGAGAATTATCAAACAACTTCCAGAATTTGCTGCAATTCGACCACAAGAATCAATTACCAAAGCTTGGATGTAGAGAATTGATGAAGAAAAAGTGTTTGGATGAAGGTTTAGCTCAAAGATTAGTAAGCTTCAATGCAAAACTTACTATCTTTTTTTTTTGAAAATGGAGCTTTGAGTGAATTTGGTAGATGGAGAGAATTGAGAGATTTTTTAGCAAAGTGATTTTGGCTATCAAAAGCTTGTGATTTGAATGAAATGAGGTCTCTATTTATAGAGTTTTAGGATTGAGATTAGTGGTAATTTGGTAATTGATTCTTGGAGCCAAAATTGAATTAATGATATAATTTCAAATTATGCAGAAAAATTGGAGCCAAAAAGATGACAGTTTGAAGTTGCTGGCTTATTTTCAAAAATCACGTGTATTTTGCTGTTATGAGTCGACACAAGGGTCATATGCATCGACACATCCTAGTTGTATAACACATCATGATTCGACGCAAGCTTCTATGAATCGACACATTTTGATATTTCAACATATTACAGAATCAAACAATTTGCATGAGTCGACACATAACACGTATGTGTCGACACATGCTAGTTATACAAACAGGATGAGTCGATAAATAACATGCATGTGTCGACACATGCTAGTTATACACAAAAGGATGAGTCGATACATACCTTTATGGGTCGATGCATGCTGCCTTTCGCCATAATAAAGAATCAAATCAACTTGCATGAGTTCGACATAAGCCTCTATGGATTGATACAAGCTGCCTTTCGACACAATACAGAATCAATCAATTTGCATGAGTTCGATACAAGCCTCTCTGGATTGATACAATTTTCCTTTCAACACAATACAGAATCAGTCAAATTGCATGAGTTCGACACAAGCCTCCATGGATCAATACAAGATGCCTTTCGACACACTACATAATTGATCAATTTGCATAAGTTCGACACAAGCCTCTGTGGATTGATACAAGTTGCCTTTCGACACAATACAAAACCAATCAACTTGCATGAGTTCGACACAAGCCTCTGTGGATCAATATAAGATGCCTTTCGACACACTACATAATTGATCAATTTGCATGAAAACCTTATTCGTCGGATGCTTTGACTCGGTACCTACAAAACACAATTTTGCAAAGACAAAGACAAATATTTTTTTGTATTTTGGTTAGAGGTTAATTATCAACGCATATACAAAATACACAACTAAAGTTCTTGGAGATTCCTCAAGAGAAAACTTAAAGATAGGAGATAGAAAAAAGAGGAAGAACCAACCCTAATGTGATTTTATTATGATCAAGTTGACATGATATGATAGGGGAATCTTAGGGGAAAAAATTGGGGTACAACAGCTGTCCTTATTTAAGTGTCTTCTATCCGGATATACGAAGGTTAAAAATCTTCGTGTCGACGCGATTGAAGATACTTAAATATAAAAAAAGCCCTATTTTTGTCTCTAAGATGCCATGCAATGCTTATGATTATGAATGCATATGAACAGAACAAAAGAGACGCAAAGTATCACTGAGTATGCCATAAAAATGAAGAAACAAAGGAGCAACCCCACCAGGAAAATAAATCACTGGTGAACAAAAGACATGACTCTATTGGTGTAAAACCTAAATAAGAGATAAGGTAGCATCAACTCAAATATTGAGGAAAAAGTAAAGAATGATAACGATCGAAAGATAACTGTGAACTACCAACTCAATAGTTGAAGGTAGAAGAAAAAGATATACCGACTCACAGATGACAGTGAAATGCCAACTCAATAGTTAAAGGTAGAAGATAAATATATATCGACTCACAGATGACGGTAAAATACCTACTCAATAGTTAAAGGTAGAAGATCAAGATATACTGACTCATAGATGACAGTAAAATACCAACTCAATAGTTGAAGGTAGAAGATCAAGATATACCGACTCACAGATGACGGTAAAATACCAACTCAATAGTTGAAGGTAGAGAGAAAAAAGATACCGACTCACAGATGATGGTAAACTACCAACTCAATAGTTGAAGGTAGAAGATCAAGATATATCGACTCAAAGATGACGGTAAAATACCAACTCAATAGTTGAAGGTAGAGAGAAAAAAGTTACCGACTCACAGATGACGGTAAACTACCAACTCAATAGTTGAAGGTAGAAGAGAAAAAAGATACCGTCTCATAAATGACGGTAAACTACCAACTCAATAGTTGAAGGTAGAAGAGAAAATATCATGCCATCGCTGTTTACTGACGATGAACTATCAACGTTCACTGAAGATAGAAAAAGGATAACAAACACCGACGTTCACTGCCGATGTACTACCAATGTTCACTGAAGGTAGAAAGAGAATATCATATCACCACCGTTCACTGACGATGAACCATCAACTTTCATTGATGATAACAAAAAGATAAAAAACACCAACGTTCACTGCCGATGTACTACCAACGTTCACTGAATGTAGATTTGAAAATATCATACCACCGCCGTTCACTGACGATGAACTATCAACGTTCACTGATTATAGCAAAAAGATAAGAAACACCGACGTTCAATGCCGATGTACTACCAACGTTCACTGAAGGTAGATTTGAATATCATACCACCGCTGTTCACTGACGATGAACTATCAACGTTCACTGATGATAGAAAAAAGATAATATCTCAAGTTTTCCCCAAAATTCTGGTGTTTCACCTAGAACGGGTCTCAACTTCTTCTTTAACCAAGGCACTCTGCCTGAAAAGGGTAATATGTAAGCTTATCTCAAATAAAGAGACTTCCACTCATTGTCAAGGGGAATTTCAAAGAGAAATGAATTTGAGGATAGAAATATGGCTTCCTGGGGAAAGAGATATGACTTCCTGAGGAAAGAGATATGACTTCCTGGGGAAAGAGATATGACTTCCCGGGGAAAGAGAGATGGCTTCCTGGGGAAAGAGACATGACTTCCTGGGGAAAGAAATATGGCTTCCTGGGGAAATTCCATGGTATTCCTGCTGAGGAGATAAAGTCTTCTCGTGCAAAATAAATGCACAAACCAAAACCCAAAGTTCTCAGAAATCCAAAGTAAATAATGTCATGCAACCACGAATCCAATTAGAAACAAACTGGAGCAAGACGGCCAACAAAGATAAATCCTTTGAGAAATAAACTCAAGAGGGAAAAACAAATCCACCTAAGCAAGGAGCGCTGCAGGAAGGTTAGAACACAATGTCAATAAAATGATTTGTAGCAATGCATGATGCATGTATGAATGTATGAGTGATATCATGCATATGCTGGTAAAAGGATACATAATCAGTACAAAAAAACAAAACCACCTCAGGTACCAACAACATTGGGCTAAACTTCAAACAGAAAGATCAATCCAAGAAAGGTAAAAGAAACTTCGGAAACCAAACCTATTGCCTGTCCTAACTTCACTGAGGAGAAACATAATCCAGATGTAGCTAAATCAAACAGATATCGGGATAGAACATCTTTCTTCCGGTTTCATCGGAGAAACCAGTTTTTCAAAAGCAACATACCTACTGGAGATAGCAAGACCAGCCTCAAATAAAGTAGACTGACACCGAGACAATCAAACCTCACTGGGGAATTCAAACCCACTTTGAAGGAGGAAAAACATACAGACTTCACTAAGGGAGACAATGCTTCATCATCGAGACATCTACTGGGGACTTCATGTTGACTTCAATGGGGAGGTCAAAACCACATCATCTAGAGGAAACCAAGATACGTTCTTCACTGGGGAAACTGGAGATACGTTCTTCGAGAGTAATTATTGCACCAACTTCTTTAGGGAGAAAGGACTCCTATCAAATAAACGAGGCCTTCACTGGAGAATATTGGATTGAGTCTTCATATCATACAAACCTATTCCAACAAAATATGCCCTGGTATAGCCTTCCCGGGAAATCAAGAAGTCAACACTAATGCCAATACTGCAAAAAGAGCGATATCTTAGCACACCAAGGGAATAAAACATTTCATCATATAAGGGAAAACTTCGCTGGGGAATCTGGGACGGAGGCTTCTGACCATGCAAACCCAAAATCAAAAGCAAACCAAGACTTGGCCGGGGATAATGGGATCACAAACCTAATATTGTACCTTGCACCCACTGGTATCGTCTTTAACTATCTGAGAAACACACAAAGATTGCACACATACCAACAAGATGACCTGAGAAAAACATTCAAGGGGAACCAAGAAGTTAACAGTACAGTGAGAAGTCAAAATTATGGGGATTTTAAATCAGACTTAACACTTGGTGAGAGAAAACCAAAAAATTTGACAATTGTCTCAACACTTCTTAGAAAATATACTGCCCTTGTCTAGTTACTTGGGAAGCACATAACAACAATAATGTTGTAACAGGAGAAAGAACTGCTCTACAAGAGATTCCATATCAATAAAAAGGGAGAAATAACTCCATCAAATGAGAAAAGGCTTCATGGCTCTTTTTAATCTCCATTTGATCACCACCTGTCTGGGTAAAGAAATCACACTCAGTTGGAGAAGTCTGCAACAAGACTGGAAAAATGGGATTATAAACCCAACACCATAACATAACTTGAGGAAGGTTCTCGGCTTGGGGTAGACATAGCAGCTATCTTGACGAAATATGGATATGCCCTTGGAAACCAATCTGGTGTCCCAAGCTTACCGTGCTGATCAAGGTAACTTTCATAACTTGCCTTTGGCTGCATGCTTTTAAGATAACCTTTCTGATCAAATGGCTTCTAGATATTTGTCGAATCTTGACGTAACTGCCCTAGATTGGCTGAATGTTGCACCTCTTTGCTCTGCAACTCTTCTCGGCATGCCCTTTGCTGATACTCAAATGTAAACTTCCATGATATCAAGCAGTTGTTTTACAAGCAGAAAATGTTTATTCTAAGAATGAAAATTCTAATGCAACAATTATGTAAGTCTTGAAGATTTTATTTGAAAAGATGTCACAAAACCTTGTGAACAAATCACTAGCCAGGATCCGACATGGATTTTTTGTACGAAAGATAACAAAAGAAATATGATACCAATCACAATAATTTAGCAAAATTAATGGGAGTCAGGAAACACTATCTCATTGGAGTATGCTTTCGAAATAAACCCTGTTTCAATTAAGACTTTTGAGGGTTGTAACGTGGCTTGATTCACGGTTTTAGAAAAAAATATTTAAGGCTAAAAAATATTTGGTGCCCACCCCCTTCATGATGTTCTTCGGTCCTAAGTTCAGTTGACTTGACACGAACATTCATCTCTCAAAAGAAATTTCGAGATGGTTGAGGAATCAAACAAGGTTTTCTTTGGACATGTAAGTTACTCATTCCCGCTTCTTTTGGTTTTCTTGTCACGCGACTCTGTTCTTTGTGAGGATTTCTCACTGTAATCCTTTATCGCATTTCAGGCTTTCCATTTCTTCCTTGCTTTCTGGACATATTCCTTTTGACTTTGATTCTGAAGTGTAACAGGATGCCTTGACTTTTGCCTAAGCGACTTGTTTTTTCAAGTTCCGACTTAGAGGGGATTTTTGTCTCTTTCTTTTTCATCATAATTTTTTATATTCATGTCATCTTTTTTTCTTTTGAACATATCACGTGACTTCGAGTCATTTGTGACTTGTCGGAAGAATTGTGACTGCCTTATTTCTGGGTAGATGAAAGATAACCATTGTTGTATCGTCATCTGCTGATCTCCTGGTATGTGGGAGATACCCATTGAGATAACGTCTTCTTTTGATAAGTGAAGATTTAACCATTGCAGTTTTGACTTTCCTCAACCTCTTGAAGGATAACCATTATTGTATCCTTGGATGCGCACTCCTGATGAGTTCTGAATGCTCGATAAAATTAACTGAACACTACCCTGCCCCAGGTTAAAAAATGAGGGTTTTTTCTGAATAGAAAAAGAAACTCCTACTTCAAGGCTCAAAGGGGTTAACGAGGGTTTCACTCCCTTATATCTCCGGTGTTTGAGGATTTGAAACAATGCCTGTACATCGTCAACAAGGTTTTATCCAAAAGCATACAACCAGAAAATTTGTGTTTTAACATCATCCTCCTCCTCCTAATCTCTGCCTAGGCAAGAGAATGGGTAACAAATTGGTATCATAAAGCAATTTAAAATTGAAAACAAATACGAGTAAAATGAATGAATTTCTTCAAGACAAACATACTCATCGTATTAAGATTAAACATTCAAATGTAAACAAGTTCTTACATGAAAACAATGCAATGATAAACAAGAAAAATTACAAATGAGAAAGTAGTAAAAATGCTAATAAACTAAGATGACTCTCTTATCTGGACTTGCACTGAAGGTAACATTTCCCAAGCTTTGGAACTATCAACGACAGAGATTCATTCCTGCCCTACTAACGAATTGTTTTGAACATTAGGGCCAATGTCCTTAAACGACAAGATACCGCTTCGGACCAACCACTGAACTTCGACCTTTAAAGCAAAGAAATCTTCTAAATCGTGCCCAGGAGCATCCTGATGAAAGGCACAGGAAGCATCAACCTTATATCCTCTTGGCAGTTTTTCAGGAACAACTGGTCGAGCTCGAGTTTAAACCGGATTCTTCTTCAACAAAGAAGGATACAACTCTGTGTATGTCATTGGGATTGGATCAAAGCTCATTTTCCTCTGATGACATTGCCCTTGATTTCCTTGTTGAGGTGCCCTCTGATAAGCAACGGTAGTCGGAGTGACATTCATAACAGGAGTAACTAAGGTGACTTGCCGATGACGCTGATAATTCTTTCTAGGAGCTTTTACCCTTCTCTCTTGCATAACACCATTTGTATCCCCCTCTTTCTTCTTTGTAAACCCATAAGCTGGCTTTTTCACCCCTTCGGATCCTTCACCCTTTGTTAAACGACATTCTCTTACTGCCTCTTCTAGGCGGACACCCATTCCTACCATCTATGTAAAATCACTAGGGGCACTTGCTACCATTATTTCATAGTAGAAAGCGCCTAGCGTCTTCAGAAAAATCTTAGTCATTTATTTCTCCTCCATGGGAGGAATCACTTGTGCAGTCACTTTGTGCCATCTCTATGCATACTCTTTGAACGATTCTCTGTCTTTCTGAACCATGGCCCTAAGCTGGTCATGGCCAGGCGCCATGTCCACATTGTACTTGTATTGTTTAATGAATGCTTCTCCCAAATCATTAAAAGTATGGATGTTGGCACTGTCTAAACTCATGTACCATTTCAACGCTTCACCGGTCAGACTATCCTGGAAAAACTGAATCAGCAGACGCTGATCATCGGTGTGGGTAGACATTCTTCTTACATACATTACCAAATGAGCGAGAGGGAAAGTGTTGCCCTTGTACTTCTCAAACTCCGGGACTTTGAACTTAGCAGGCACTTTAACATTCGGGACCAAACACAGCTCATTCACATTCTGCCCAAATAACTCTTTTCCCCTAAGATCCTTCATATCTCTTTGCATTCTATCAAACTTCTCTTGGAAATCATCCATTATGTCATAAAGACCCAAGTCTTCACTCGGCGGAGGGGAAGGACGACACATATCTTCATTAACAAGCAAAACCAAATTCATTGAAGGAGGTGCAGCAGGAACAGTATGCACCACAGGAGGTGCAGGAGTAACAACCTTTTGAACCACTGGAGCATCTTGAGGGCCAAGATTGAAACCTTCAGGTGCAAAATTCGCTGGCATTCCCCATGGATAACCCTGAGGCATACGGTTTTGAACAACAGCCGGAGTAGCGGATACAGGAACAGTAGGAACTTCAACATTTGCCCTTGTTGGTTGAGGTTGAACACTCGGTGGCTGATTCTGAGAAACCACCAGAGATTCCATCAGAGTAGCCAAGTTGGCCAAGCCAGCCTTCAAAGCGGAAACATATCCGCGCAACTCGTGATTCTCCTGTTCTAAGTTGTCCATCTTCTTTTTGAAATTAGCCTGAGTGTTGTAGTGATGAGTCAGCTTGCTGAGTGAAGTAAAGAAGCTGGGTAAGACACTTGGATATGCATAACAAATGCAATAAATATGTGCAATATGATGCATGATATGCAATGCATATGATTATTTTTATTTTATCATTTAATATTTACAGGGATTTAAGATTTATAGACACATTGCGAACATCAAAGTAATAAAACATTTGAAATACTGAAAAATTTCATTATAATAACTTCAAAATGGATTACAAGTTTGAATGATCCCAAGTACAAAATGAAAATACAATCTAAAATCCTGAGAAGAGGAACTAATGGAGATCAATCTGTACGCTGGCGCTTCCCTGTGAGCCTGACAATCTGAGCCCGCATCCTCTAGTTTTCTTCCACATGTCTGATGGCAACCTCCTTCCAATCATCTGAAGCAGGAAGTGAGTAATCAACACCTGTTTGAGGCTTAGGAGAAAATAAATCCCCTTGCCTCTCCATAGACTCCACTTCTCGACTCTCAAGGATCTCGATCAAATCATCTTTCTCCTTCAGGTCTGCTCTGTAGGAACTCTCTAAAGTCAGGAACTTGTTCTTCCAAGCATCCCTTTCCTGTTGCATCCTAACCAAAGCAAGCTGCAGCTCCTCTAGATCATCTAATAAGGGAGGAGTGGTCTTCACAAACAAATCATGCATGGGTGTCTCCCGAGTATACGGCATCTTCAACTGAATGGCTCTCGATCAGACCCACTGAAGATATGGCTCCAAAGAAACAACACCTCTAGGTCCCAAATCCTTCCTACTCTTCTTTTGAACGTGACGCCAGGCCTTCGCAATCTGTTCCCTAGCTTCCCTGTGGTCTTCTCCTTCTTCAGAAAGAAACTACTCAAATGAATACTATTCGGTTTATCCCTCATCGGGTAACCAAGTTGTCTCCGTGCAAGAACAGGGTTATAGCTAATTCCTCCCTTTCTACCAAGAAGAGGCACATTGGGGAAACTACCACAACTGTCAATAATCTCCACATCCTGGTAAGCTCGATGATACCAATCAATATCCGAGTGAGTAAGTACCATGATCTTAGGAGCCCAACAGGGTTCCTTCTTGACATCCAAAAAAGCACCAGTCTGAGGCATATGAGAGATAAACCACCGGTACAACAGAGGCATGCAACAGATAATCATTCCCCCATGATAGGAACTCCGAAGATGAACAGAATAATAAGCATCACCCAACAGTGTAGGAACCGGGTTTCCAATCATGAAAATCCTGATAGCGTTAATGCCGACAAACTTGTACACATTAGGAAATAAGAATAATCCATAGGCGAGTAAAGCAAAGAGGGCCTCAAAAGCAACCGTACTCTTCATCCTGGAAAAGTAACGAGCTTTCTCCAATAAGAATTGAGCTGATAATCCTCTAATCCCTCCTTTGGTAGTCATATGGGCTTCCACCTCAGACTTCCCCAGATGAATCAAAGCAGCAATCTAATGTGGTTTTGGCTCACCCTCCAAACCAGTAAAAGGAACACGATCAGTAACAGGTAAATCCAATAGATAGGAATACTCTTCCATTGTTGGCATCGGCTGATAATCAGGAAAAGTAAAACAGTGATACACCGGATCATAGAACTGGACCAAAGTTGAGAGAATACCCTCCTTCATCTTCAGCTTCATGAGAGGAATAATGGATCCATACTTCTTTCGAAAGTCTGCAGAACACTCGATCTCGGGAATTAGACTGATCAACTCATCTATCTTAGGATCCTTGAAACTGTATTTCCCGGTCTTTCTCTTTCCAGAATCCATGGTTTAAAAGTACCTGAGATATTCACAAATAGTCAACCTTTAAATCCCTTGAATATTGTTTTCTTCAAAAGATGCTTATGAGTGCATGGATGCATGATGCAACAATCACACACAAGATCAGACATATAGGGTTCATAGGTTCAACGTCACGAACATGAGGTCGAAGGTACTACATATAAGGTATTGGTCTAAAAAGTTATCACCTGCCGAACAAGGTTCTAAGAGGTTCCCAGAGTCTACATCCTTCCTTCGGATATTACCAACTTCCCGATTAACTCGGTAATTAGTAATATTCTCAAGAAAGACTCGTCCGAGTGTAGTATCGCGTGATAACTATTTCCGGATTACTCCGTCATAGCTTCCGCACTACACATAAAAGGCCAAGATGGAATCTACGGTCCTCAACTTCAGGAGGCTCCCAGGTCAAAAGCAGTACGTCTTCCCGATTACTCGGTAAACGACACTACAGTAAAAGGGGCCTCCACTTAGTGGGGGATCTCATGCCTCCTTTTTTGGGATTACTCCCTCGAAGTTAACATGACTATACCGCCCGTCCTATCTTAAAGTTTTCCCAAGTCTGGGTATAGGACTTATGAGTAATCACCAAGCACCCTGTAAACCAGGAAAATCCAGACAAACATATATACAAAATATAACACATAAACACAATAACACATATACAGATATAAACAAAGATTGGCTCAACCCACTTAGGGATAGACCAGTAAGAGGTCAATTTGTCCCCAGTGAAGTCGCCATTTTTCTGTAGGGGTAGAAATGTTCAAGACTAAGCCATTGGATTGACTAGACTTTATATAAATCAAAATAAAAATCTCCATCGCGCTTTATTATTTCCAAAGGAATGGGAAAAGAGCGAATAACCCAAAAAAGGGGGAAAGATTCAAGGTAAAGGGGTTGGTTATGCAAAGGTAAGGTATTAGAACCCTAAACATCTACGGTACTCCGCAGGAACCTCTTTGAAAAATCTGTATATTTTGGCTATGAAAATGTGTTGTATATAAAATGGATGGTGGAGGTGAGAAAAGAAATATTTTTAAGATTTTTGCACCCGCCGCGGTTGCGAACCTTTAGTGTCTACGTACCATCTTTCGTGCAATAGGGGATCAGGGTACACGTAGTTCCTCTTTTAAAAGTTTGAAACACAAGTGTGTTGGTTAATTTTATGAGATAAGACATCATCATCATTGTACGTGTGGAAAACATACTTACTACCCACAATCATGAGAAAGGAGAATTTGCATCATCTTAAAGTGGAGGATATGGCTTGGATTTTAAAATCAACAATGCCTCACTCAACACCCAAGTTGAAAATTTCTCTCTTTACTACATATTGTAGAAGTATAATTGTTTGCATCACTACAGGGATTGACAAGAGTCTAATCTTTTAAGAAAAGTTTTAAAATAAAAAGCCAAAGTGGCAAAAATGGTTTGAAATGAGATTGATTGACTTTTAGTGTTCTCACAAAAATGTCAAGGTATTATTAAATTGATTGAAATTTATTTATGAAAATGTTTTGAAAATGCATGGACCTAAGTCCAAGTTTATTATGAAAGTTTTTCAAGTTTAGAAGTAAGAAGAGTTTTTTTTAAAAGAAGGGAGAAGATTTTTTGAAATTAAAGAAAATGGGAGGAGAAGAAGAGACTATCCTAAAGCAAAAGGTAAAAGCTAGGGATAAGAACCATCTAACCAACAAGAATCTAATACTTGACATTATGAGTCAATATAGAATTCCCATTCTTTGGATTGAAACCAAGCAAGCAAAGATACTAGACCTCTTGAGAGAATCGAACTTCAAGTTTATTAAGTCTTCACAAAAATTGGGCAGAGTAACGGCTGTATACGGGTGGATTCCAGATTACAAACAAAGAGTGTAATCATAATAACCTGCACACAAAACAAACAAACAACCCAATGTCTTGAGGTAAACCTCAAGAACTCCAGACAAAATATCAAATAAAGTCACAAAGTCTCCAAGATAGGCCAAGGTCTCTAATCCTAAGTCCAAGAAGTCCAATACTCCATAATGCCAAGGATAGTAACCAAATAGTCCAAGTATCATTAAAGATTTTTTTATGGTTCATGTTGATTATTAGGTGTATTTAAAAAGGAAAAGAAAAGCTCAAGTGAGCAAAATAAAAATGACATAAAAGTAAATGCTCAAGTGAGCAAAAAATAAAAATGGCATGAAATGTAAATGCTTAAATTAAATGGTACATAAAGCATAAAAAATAAAAACATAAAGTAAAGTCAATTGTTAGAAATTAGTGGTTAGTTGGATGACCATCTTGAAACTTGCATTTGGAACTCATTAGAGGATTGGTAGAACCAAAGCCTCCATACAACAAGTTGCATTTGCTTTTTGTCAAGTATATCATCCATTTTGGAATCCTCAAAAGTAACATTTAATGATCAACAATGTTTAAGTGATCCGCGTTGACTAAAGGTGTTGTAGATTCATTAGAGGATTGGTAGAACCAAAGCCTCCACACAATGAATCTCAAGGTTATTGGATCAAAGAGATCAAATTAACATACTTGGGCTTGCAATCATAAGTTTGGGCCACGAATGATCATTTATTCGAATCGGGACAAAATTTAGCGCTATGTTAAGCAATCGTAAGTGGACTTATGTAGAAGTCGCACCTATTTTAAGGCCGGTCAATAGCAATCTATGTACTTCATGTTTGGATAAATGATATAGAGATCACCATCCCTTAACATGTAGAACAATTAAAAAAGAAAGGGATAAGATGAAGAGGGGGGGGAATGATAAGCTAATTTGGATCACCATTTCAAAATTCTTTCATCTTTAAATTTAATCACTCCTCTAGATTGATTAAAGCACTAAATATATCATTAATCCAAAGCACCAAAAATGAATTAAATAATTCACTCTTAGGTAGATTTGAATTGATGAACATTTATCAAACTTCATCTACATCACAAAGTCCATTGAGTTTAAAAACAAATTAAACATTTAAAATTGCAATCCAAGTTATACATCAAAGAGAGTGAGCAGAAAAATATTTGAGTCAAAACAACCCCAAAATAAGGCAGAAAAATATTTTCGACACTGTTGTAATCGATTGTGCTTCGACAACAACCTATTGCATCAGTACAGTTTTTTTCAAATCAACTTTCTGTGACAAACAATTGCAATGTTACAGAAATTGATTGCAAGCTGTTAAAATCAGTCGAAAACAACATCTCAAGGATCAAATTCTTGTTCCAACTTTTCATCAAACACCTTATGATCATGGATCCAATTGAGCATGAAAGTTCCATCAAATTATGAGAAAATAGCACTAATGGAATCATAAAATAGTGCTCAATGAATCAAAACCATAAATCCAGAAGAGATTATATTGTGAAAGATGATGATCCAACTTACCAAAGGTAGAATTAGAGATTTATCAAACAACTTCCAGAATTTGCTGCAATTCGACCACAAGAGTCAATTACCAAAGCTAGGATGTAGAGAATTGATTAAGAAAAAGTGTTTGGATGAAGGTTTAGCTCAAATATTCGTAAGCTTCAATGCAAAGCTTACTATCCTTTTTTTTTTTTGAAAATTGAGCTTTGAGTGAATTTGGTAGATGGAGAGAATTGAGAGATTTTTTAGCAAAGTGATTTTGGATATCAAAAGCTTGTGATTTGAATGAAATGAGGTCTCTATTTATAGAGTTTTAGGATTGGGATTAGTGGTAATTTGGTAATTGATTCTTGGAGCCAAAATTGAATTAATGATATAATTTCAAATTATGCAGAAAAATTGGAGCCAAAAAGATGACAGTTTGAAATTGCTGGCTTATTTTCAAAAATCACATGTATTTTGCTGCTATGAGTCGACACAAGGGTCATATGCATCGACACATCCTAGTTGTATAACACAGAATGAGTCGACGCAAGCTTCTATGTATCGACACATTATGCTATTTAAACACATTACAGAATCAAACAATCTGCATGAGTCGACACATAACACGTATGTGTCGACACATGCTAGTTATACAAATAGGATGAGTCGATACATAACATGCATGTGTCGACACATGCTAGTTATACATAACAAAATGAGTCGATACATACCTTTATGGGTCGATGCATGCTGTCTTTCACCATAATACAGAATCAAATCAACTTGCATGAGTTTGACACAAGCCTCTATGGATTGATACAAGCTGCCTTTCGACACAATACATAATCAATCAATTTGCATGAGTTCGACACAAGCCTCTGTGGATTGAAACAAGTTGCCTTTCGACACAATACATAATCAGTCAAATTGCATGAGTTTAACACAAGCCTCCATGGATCAATACAAGATGCCTTTCGACACACTACAGAATTGATCAATTTGAATGAGTTCGACACAAGCCTCTGTGGATTGATACAAGTTGCCTTTCAACACCATACAAAATCAATCAACTTGCATGAGTTCAACACAAGCCTCTGTGGATCAATAAAAGATGCCTTTCGACACACTACAGAATTGATCAATTTTCATGAAAACCTTATTCGTCGGATGCTTTGACTCGGTACCTACAAAACACAATTTTGCAAAGACAAAGACAAATATTTTTTTGTATTTTGGTTAGAGGTTAATTATCAACGCATATACAAAATACACAACTAAAGTGCTTGGAGATTCCTCAAGAGCAAACTTAAAGATAGGAGATAGAAAAAAGAGGAAGAACCAACCCTAATGTGATTTTGTTATGATCAAGTTGACATGATATGATAGGGGAATCATAGGGGAGAAAATTGGGGTGCAACAACATCATTTGCACGTTTTGATTACATATTCTTGTTCCTTATTGAGTTTGCAAGATACTCATTCTATTCAATTGCGTTTTTGATGATTGTATGTAAAACTGCCATGGCTAGGTTTTTTTGTTTAGTTTAAGGGATTTATAATACAGGTTAAATTTAATGTTGATTCTGGTACCATGATACTCGTGAGGATGAGACGAGTTGATTGGTACCAACCATGGTCATTTATCTTTCTGTGGACAATTTTTGAGATACACAGGTTTGTAGCTATAGCGCAATGCCCGTAGGTAAAAATATCTTGGGCTAAAACGACAGTTGGGAGGAAGAAGATGATGCTTGGCACTCCCTGGTTGGGCAGTTTGAACTTTAGCGTGTTTTTTCCATTAATCATTATTTTCCATATATTATATTTTGTTTTTATTATATGCACAAATAAGCAAAGCAGCTCAGTTGGCAAGCAGGGATTGGAAACGTGCATGAGGACTTGGGTTCGATCCCTAGGTCCCAACCTTTGTTCATATTTTTCTTCAATAGGTAATCTAGCACGCTGCATATCAGGAGGTCCACCGTGTGCCATCAAGATCCAACCATCAATCATGTCTTTGGCTCAGAACCAAGGCTTCCCCTCTGAAGGTCCATCATACGCCCCAGGTCAACATGGACACCAGATCCAACAAAGTCAAATGGGCTTGGATCATTTGGGCTCAAAGTTTCAGCAATATACCCCCCTTTCAGCAATATCACCAGGCCCATTTACTACTTTTTTTATTTCTTTTCTTTATTTCATTCTTTATTCTTTTAATTTTCTTTACTTATTTTAATTCACAAATTAATTTATTTTCCATAAAAACATAAAATCAATAATTCACAAAAAAATTAGGATTAGTTTTTTTTACTATTATCAAATTTAATTTAATTAAGTTTAACCTAGGGAAATTTTAATTTATTTTCACAATTAAAATTAAATTAGAAAATTAGGTTAACTTTTAATTTTTTTTTCTCTTTTTTCTCAAATAGATAAAAAAACACAAAAATAGGCTTTTAGATGAATTAATTTATTTTTCTTAGTTTAAAATTAATTAGACTTAGGATTTTCCTTTAATTTAACTATTTCATTATTTTCTTAAAAAAAATAGCCAAAAAAACCTTTTTTTATCAATCGCGAATAGGTCTAGTCAAGGGTCAAAATCCTAGTCGCTACGTATTTGATTCATCGCGCGTTAATCATTTTTACAATATTGTTGTAACTGTTCATGGCTTGTAATAGTTTAATCTAGGGCTTTTACTTACCGCTCTTTTTTCTCGGGTTTTTGGCTATGTAATTAATCCCCCTCCCCGAAGCCTTGTAATAGCATAGATTTACTTTCTCTCATTTTAATTCCCGCAAATATTAGACTGTTTAGATGTATGCTAATATGACTGTATGATAAGAATGCATGACCAATTTAACACAATTAGAAAACCCTAATGTGCAAAGACTAAATAATTGAAAACAGATCACTCGCACATATCACTCTTAGGGTATACTCACACTTCGGTTGCCTTCGGTAAATAATCATTAAAGTATAAGGTGTCTTACTGGTTGCGCTCTTGTCTAAAAAGATCAAATGTTGCCTCAGAAATGTTGCCTCGGAAATGTTGCCTCGAATATGATCTTAAGACTCTAGGTTTATTACTAAGGTGTCCTAGCAATGCTTTGGTGATCGTACGTCCCTTTCGAATTGACCCTTACAACTCCAACGACGGTGCTACCTATTTCTCAATAGTAGGATAGCGCTGTCTAAAGGAAACAAGGATAGAAACGATCTTTTTTTTTCCGAGTAGGTAGATGCTAGTAGGTACTTGCTTAAATCAAAACTTTTCACACTTACACATTTCAAAACAATTTTCAAAATAACTTCGTTACACCTTTGAGGACTGATACAAGGGTTATCACGAAGTCAAACTTTTCAAAACAAAGTACATACACAAGCAATTTTAAAAGATGAGCAAGTACCTAAGAGCACATGGAAAACCATGGATAAAAAGGGTGCTAACACCTTCCGTTTTTATAATCTACCCCCCGTACTCAGAATATCTATAAAAAGGAATTTTTTTTATGTACTTTTTTCCTTTCCGGTTGGATGAAATAAAAGTCGGTGGCGACTCTTTCTTACCGCGACATTTTGCAAACACAAAACGCAAAACACAAACCAGCGTCAAACAGTCGGTTCTGCCACCGTATCACAGAACTGGCGACTCTGCTGGGGATAAGATAAGTGGGGTATACCTTAGGATCTAGTTCATCATAATTTCTTCTCTTGATTGTTTTGTTTTCTTTACTTTTAAGGGTTTTGCTTGGGGTTACTATAGATCCTAACCTGGATCTGGGGGATACCTTTTAGGTAAGTAGCAATAGACTGTGAGGGAATTGTACGACGTAGACCGATATGGTTGAAGCAGTGGCTACATTGGTGTGGCACTTTGGTTGGTACCAGTATCCCTTATGGAGAAACGAGGAGAATACGGGTCCGCCGCGTGGTGTCGTTAAGCATCAACTGACCTTAGAATGTTTAATCGCCCAACTTGGCCATTAGAAAGTAGTGAGATAGCCGACCTTGGTCTAAAGCTGAGAACTGGTTGATACTCGATGCTACACTCATTAAGACTATACTCTCAGAATAGTTCCAGCCGCAAGAAAAGATTGTGTGATCTGAAACCATGACTGATTGAGGATGGTCAGTGATATTGAGATCCTCTAGAACCCGATTACTTTTCTAGGACAGGTTGAAACCAACTTAACTTCAAGATGGTATTACCTTTGACCTCATGCAAGCCTTAAACCTAAGGGTTTTATGTGACTTGTTTATCTTTGCAATATCTGCTATTTGCTATGCCTGTGTTTTATCATGACATCATGCATCATAACATAACATTCATGCTTCATTACACTAATCATTTCAAAGACCAAGGGAATTTATCTTTGTTCTGTTTTGCAGATCATGGCTTCCGTCCGTAGAAAGACTATCTGAATCAACTTTGTGGAGATACCATCCCAACTCAAAGAGCTAGTGTCAAGAATTTCTGAAACTTCTATGTTCATTAAGAGACATGGTCAACTTCTCAGCCTAGTTACTTCAAACCCTGATGAACAGATGATGAGCATACTTTTTCAGTTCTTCGATCCCGAGCATCACTGTTTCACCTTTCCAGATTATCAGTTGGTACCCACCTTGGAGGAATTCTATCATCTATTGGGCATATCCATTCTTGAACAGGTACCCTTCATAGGTATTGAAGAAGTTCCTAAACCAGAAATCATTGCCTCAGCTTTGCATTTGAAACGGGACGATGTGGTATCCAATTAGGAAACTCGAAGTGGAGTCGAGGGTTTTCTAGCCGAATTTCTGATAGACCAAGATCAACTATTCTGGGATGATTTAGATTTTCAGGCTTTTGAAGATGTCTTGGCTCTTCTTATCTATGGTTTTGCTCTCTTCCCTAATCCAGATTCCTTTGTAGATGTGAATGCTATCAAGATTTTCCTTTCTCGCAACCATGTGCCTACCATGCTTGGAGATATCTTGCACGCTCTCTATACTCGTACCACGAGGAGAAGAGGGACTCTTATGTGCTGCATGCCATTGTTGTCAAGGTGGTTTATTTCTCACCTCCCTAAGTCTGTGCTGAAGAGCAAAGGAGGTTTGGGTTGGTCGCACAAAATAATGTCACTTGCTCATACGAATATTCTTTGGTGTTCTCGGGCTATGGAAGACGTTGTTGTTATTGACCGTTGTGGGGGGGGGGGGTATCCTAATGTCCCATTACTTGGTATCAGAGGAGGTATAACTTACAATCCTTGTCTAGCTTTGCGACAATTTGGTCGTGCTCAAAGATATGGTCCCCATAGGTTACTTCTCGAGGATATTGCATTCGACTATGAAGATGATGTTAAGGGGCATTGCTAGAGGTTCATACGAGCTTGGGGCATGGTAAATAGATCTGACCCCCATGAGTAGGGACCAAAGACTTCCCTTCCTATGCAGCCTTACCTCCAATAGGTCCGAGCTCGTGCCCAGAAGCTTGTGATGCCTTATGCAGCAGTATTACCAGTGATTGTGGAACCCACTACTGAAGACGGCATTCCTTACACAGTTCTCTATCCTTACATGCCTACTGATCTTGGAGATCTATAGAGGTCTTGGATTCAGATGAAGAATAAGCGAGATACTTACAGGGAGCAGTTCCATGAGCAAAAGAGGAAGGTTTTGAAGCTCACCAGGCAGCTCGAGGAGGAAAGAGTGCTCAATGATTACTTCAACACAAAGAGAAAGCGTCCATAGGACATTTGATTTTGCTTTTCTAGTTTTAGATTTGTTTTATTTACTTCTTTGTAACGCCTTAAGGGCATTGTAGAACCTTTCAAAGTTAAGCTAATAAAGTTTTGTTTATTTTTGGTTTGCAAATTTAAATCTCCCAAAGTCTTTGAAATCATTACATGCGCATCCCATTATCATGCACATCATCACATGTACCAATACAAGTTTCTTATCTTCTTCGTTGTTTATTTTAGCAGAAATGTCTTCCGATCAAGCCATCAATGATCTTCAGGCATAAAATGCCCAGTTCCAACAGATGGTCATCCGTCTGGAAAAGGGGCAAGAGGATCTAAAAGCCCTCATCCTGAAAAAGGAAAAGAAGAAGAAGAAGGTCGGTATTCTGAATATGGGCAGAAGGTTTAGAGAAAGGTTGAAGCATCAAACTGATCTGACCTCTTCATCCAAGGAAAGGGAGAACCAAGAAGAGGAAAAGGATCCTAGTCCTGTAGTCTCTGATAATGATACTGATTTTGATGATGAGCAATATCCTCCTGCCGAGGATAGGTACAAGCAGCTAGAAGACCGTCTGAGTGCTATGGAAGTTCAGAAGATACCTGTTTTGGATTTTGGAGAACTGGGACTGGTATCAGGAGTGGTACTCCCTCAGAAGTTCAAGGCTCCAGTTTTTGCTAAGTATGATGGAATGTCTTTCCCAAAAATCAATCTCTGCTCTTATGTCAGGAAAATTCAACCCCACACAGCTGATAGAAATTTGTGGGTGCATTTATTTCAAGATAGTCTATCAGGGACTCAACTTGAATGGTTCTACCAGTTGGAAGGGGCCAATGTTTGAAACTGGGAAGATCTTGCTGCTGTTTTCTACAAGTAGTATCAGTATAATGTCGACCTTGCTTCCACTCATACTCAACTCCAGAGTATGTCCATGGGTGCAGGTGAAGGTTTCAAAGATTACGCTAAAAAATGGAGAGTTGGCTGGCAGAGTTGAACCCCCTTTGTCTGATAGGGAGTTGGTTGATATGTTCCCGGGGACACTGTCTAGTCCATTTTTTAACCACTTGATTGGCAGCTCGTCGTCTGGTTTCACCGAGTTAATTTTAACTGGAGAAAGAGTGGAGGTTGGAATTCGAAGTGGAAAAATACAAAAGGATTCTTCTTCGAGTTCGGTAAAGAAACATTTTAATGGTAATAAGGAAGCTAGTGCAGTTTATAGCCCGAGGGGCCAAAACAGATTTGAACACCGTCAAACGGTAAATGCTGTAGTGATACCAAGACCCACTGTTGCTCCACAATGCAACAATCAACAGAGGGTGGAAAGACCACAACGGTAGTTTACCCGCATTAGCATGACACTGGCTGAAGTGTTACCTCACCTGCTGAAATCCAACTTGACCACATTAAGGGAGGCTCCCAAAAATCTAAGCACTACCTCTCCTAGATACAATCCCAACGCGCGGTGCACCTACCACTCTGAGAGTCCTGGCCATGATACCAATGACTGCTGGGCTCTGAGAAACAAAGTACAAGATTTGCTGGAAACTAAGGAGATAGAGTTTGATGCTCCAGAATAGCCGAATGTAATAACTGCTCCTATGCCCAAACATGGTTGTGGGGTTAATGTTGTTGACAATGATTTGTTTGTGACCTCTGTTAAAGAAATTTCTACTCCTCTTATGACTGTTGAGAGGAATTTGATGTTGGCCGGTTTATTTCCGGGTTGTGGTGAAGGTTGCCACATGTGCTCGATTCTACCTTCTGGTTGCCGCTTGTTGAAGTCAGGTGTTCAGCGCCTGATGGATAATAAAGAGATTATGTTCAAGAAGATTATGATTCCTACTGTTCCCAATGAAGATACCGCCATCATAACCATTTCCACCAATCCTTCCAAGGTTTCCTCGAGAAAACCTGTTAGGATTACACCCGTTCCAAGAATTGCTCTGCTAATAATCATTGTTCCTTGTCCCACCCCGTACACTTCAGATAAGGTTGTCCCATGGCACTACGGTGCTGATGTGTATTATCATGGTATTAAGCAAGATTTAAAGAATGAAGAAGCTGATGTTGATGTCAGTAATATTGTCAGGGCTAGTAAGGTTACCAAAATTGGAAGGCTCTTCTCTCCCGAGATTTCCCCTCCGACTATCTAGAAACCTATTTTCATACCATCTACTGTTCCAGTTCTCACTCCAGTTATCACCCCTGTCGCCGAGCCATCTGGGACTCGGGGAAAAGAAATCATAGTTGAGCCTGCCCGGACGGAGGCGCCTAGAAAAATTGTTGTGGAAGCCTCTAAACAAGAAATAGAGGAAATACTTAAAATTATCAAGAAAAGTGACTACAATGTGGTCGAACAGCTGGGGAAGACCCCGTCAAAGATCTCCATGTTTTCTCTGCTATTGTGTTTTGAAGCCCATGCAAAGGCTTTGATTGTATTTCTCAAGACTGCGCATGTGCCGCAGGAAACTTCTGCAGATCAGTTCAAAGATTGTGTGGCTAGCCTGACTACTGACAATGGGCAAGGATTTTCATATGCGGATCTGACCGGTAAGGGGAGGAATCATAATGATGTTCTGCATGTCTCGATTGAGTGCAGGGGAACCACTATGGCTCATGTGCTGGTGGATATCAGGTCTTCGCTGAATGTTCTGCCAAAGAAAGCATTGGACCGTTTGGACTGTGAGGGTTTGACTTTAAAGACGAGTAACATTGTGGTGAGGGCTTTTGACGGATCAAAAAGGATGGTGCACGGGGAGGTAGACATCTCTGTCAAGGTGGGTTCTCAGACCTTTGGGTCCACCTTTTATGTAATGGACATCAGATCATCGTATTCTTGCTTCCTGGGTCATCCATGGATCCATAGGGTTGGGGCGGTTACTTTTACACTCCATCAAATGCTAAAGTATCCAGTGCAGGGGAAAATTGTCACGGTGCGAGGTGAAGAGGAATATATGGTGAGTCATCTGAATTCCTTCAGTTATGTGGAGATGGATGGGGAGTTCATAGAAAATCCTTGTCATAACTTCGAAGAGGTCCCTCAGACTTCGGTGTCAACTGAATTTACTACCAACAAACCTCCACTGAAGATGGTTTCTCTCAAGGATGCCAAGGCTGTTGTTGAAGAAGGTGGGTGTACCAATTAGGGTCGGCTCCTTGATTCACTCACAAAACTGACAAATTTGGTTTGGGCTTTACTATAGGGGCTCAAAGAGCTGTTAGGCGCGTGCAGATTGGAAGACCTCCTCTGCACATCAGCAATCAGGGAGTTAATTCAATTGAGGACGGTGAAGAAGATTCAGACATCAACAGCTGGATCTACCCAACAACCAACGGTGGACTGAATAACTGGACGGCGAAGGACTTCATACCTGTTTCTTTTATTCTGCAGTAATTGACTTTTGTTTTAAGATTTGTAATAAATAGTTTGAAACCTTACGACCCGGTGCCTTGCCCGAGGCACCTTGGATTTGCTTGTGAGGGTTTATTATTTGTCATTTTCATATATCTTTAATAAAACATTGGACGTTTCTTGCATTACAAATTTTGTGCTCCTTGTTTTTTTTTTGTCTCCCACTTTATCAAAACAACTATTCTCTTACACTCACATATCATGCTGCAGATCCACATACACTCTGGATCCCATTGATAACAACCCTGCTACTTCCAGTTATGACTTCGAAAATCCGATCAACCAAGCCGAGGACGAAGGTGAGGATGATTGTGAGGTACCTGGAGAACTTGCTAGACTACTACAACAGGAAAAAGGGCCATATAGCCTCATGAAGAGCCAGCTGAGTCAGTGAATTTGGGTACAAAGGAAGACAGGAAGGAGGTTAAAATAGGTGTGAATCTGGAGCCTAGTGTCAAACAACAGTTAATATAGATGCTACACGACTATGTTGAGATCTTCGCCTGGTCCTATGAAGACATGCCTGGTCTAGACACTGATATTGTGGTACATCGCATGCCGACTAAAGAAGACTTCCCTCAGGTAAAACAAAAGGTCCACCGTATGCGCCCTGAATGTCATAGAAAATCAAGGCAGAGGTCATGAAACAGTTCGACGCGGGATTCTTATTTGTCACTTCTTATCCGCAGTGGGTTGCGAACGTCGTTCCGGTACCTAAGAAGGAAGGTAAGGTACAAATGTGTGTGGACTACAGAGATCTGAACAGGGCAAGCCCCAAAGATGACTTCCCACTTCCTCACATTGATGTTCTAGTCGACAATACCGCGCATCACAAGATCTTCTCCTTCATGGATGGTTTTCCTGGATACAACCAGATCAAGATGGCTCCCGAGGACATGGAGAAGACAACCTTCGTTACACAGTGGGGCACCTTCTATTACAAGGTAATGCCTTTTGGGTTGAAGAATGCCGGGGCAACTTATCAGCGCGCCATGGTCGCTTTGTTCCACGATATGATTCACCACGAGATTGAGGTTTATGTTGATGACATGATATCCAGGTCTCAGACTGAGGGAGAGCACCTTGATCATCTCCAGAAACTGTTTGACAGGTTGAAGACATACAAGCTGAGGTTGAATCCGAACAAGTGTACCTTCGGGGTAAGGTCTGAAAAACTTTTGGGTTTTATTGTCAGTGACAAAGGTATTCAGGTGGATCCTGTAAAGGTAAAAGCCATACAAGAAATGTCGGCTCCTCGCACAGAAAAGGAAGTTCGAGGTTTCTTGGGACGTCTGAATTACATCGCCAGGTTCATTTCACATCTGACTGCTACTTGTGATCCAATCTTCAAGCTGCTGAAGAAAGATCAAGTGGTAAAGTGGAATGATGAATGCCAGACTGCTTTTGAAAGAATCAAAGAATACCTGCAAGAACCACCAATTCTGATGCCTCCAGTTGAAGGAAGACCTTTAATCTTATACTTGACAGTGCTAGATAATTCAATGGGGTGTGTGCTGGGGCAGCATGACGAGTCTGGTTGAAAAGAGCATGCCATTTATTACCTTAGCAAAAAGTTTACCGACTGTGAGACTCGATACTCATTGCTCGAGAAAACTTGTTGCGCTTTGGCATAGGCTGCTCGCCGACTGAGACAGTGCTGACTCACACCACTCTATTGATATCAAAGATGGATCCGATCAAGTATATTTTCGAGAAGCCCACCTTATCCGGAAGAATAGAAAGATGGCACATGATCTTAATCGAGTACAACATCCAATACACAACCCAAAAAGCAATCAAGGGGAGTGTGTTGGCAGATCATTTGGTGCATCAGGCCGTGGATGACTACCAGTCCATGAATTTCGAGTTCCCGGGTGAGAATATCATGTTGGTAACCGACTGCGAAGAACCTGGACCGGATGAAGGACCCGAGGAGGGATCCCGGTGGTCTATGTATTTTGATAGAGCATCAAACGCTTTGGGTAACGACATTGGCGCTGTAATTATATCTCCTGAGGGCTTTCATACTCCGTTCACCGCCCAATTATGTTTTAACTGCACCAACAACATGGCGGAGTACGAAGCGTGTATCATGGGTCTTCGAGCTGCTATTGACCTGAGGATTAAGTTCTTAAGTGTATTCGGAGACTCCTCTCTGGTAATAATTCAGATCAAAGGCGAGTGGGATGCGAAGCACCCGAATCTCATTCCTTACCGAGAATATGTGCTTACATTGCTCCCACACTTTGAGGAGGTAACCTTTGAACATTTCCCAAGAGAGGATAATCAGTTAGCAGACGCGCTAGCTACCATGTCTTCTATGTTCAAAGTCAGGTGGGATAATGAGGCTCCCCAGATTACCATCGAGAGGTTGGATGAACCCGCACATTATTGTGACATTGAGGCTGAAGAGGTGGCAGATAAACCCTGGTTTCACGAGGTAAAGAGGTATCTTGAGGATCAAGAATACCCCGAAGGGGCATCTGTCAATGATAAGAAGTTTCTGAGAAGATTCGCTGCAAAGTTCTTCATCAGTAATGGTATCCTCTATAAGCGTAACCATGACTCAACCTTATTGCGGTGCATAGACAAGAGTGGGGCAGAAAGGATCATGACAGAGTTACATGAAGGTACTTTCAGAACTCATTCCAATGGACACACCATGGCGAAGAAAATCCTACGGGCAGGATATTATTGGTCCACCATGGAAGCCGATTGTTATCAGCACTCTCGAACCTGTCATAAATGCTAAGTCTATGCTGATAAGGTGCATGTACCTCTGGTTCCCTTGAATGTTTTGACGGGCTCCTTGGACCTTTGCAATGTGGGGCATCGACATGATCGGCGAGATCAGACCTACTGCGCCTAACGGGCATCGTTTCATCCTGGTAGCAATTGATTAGTTTACAAAGTGGGTTAAGGCAGCTTCCTTTGCTACAGTAACCAAGAATGTTGTGGCGCGGTTCATCCGACATAATCTGATCTGTCGATACAGTGTCCCAGAGAGGATTATTACTGACAATGGTACAAATCTCAACAACACAATGATCATTGAGCTCTGCAAACAGTTCAAGATACAACATCATAACTCTTCTCCCTACCAGCCGAAGATGAATGGGGATGTTGAAGCGGCTAACAAGAACATCAAGAAGATTGTGCAGAAGATGACAGTGACATACAAAGACTGGCACGAGATGTTACCATTCGCTCTTCATGGGTATCGTACCTCAGCACGGACGTCGACAGGGGCAACACCCTACTCTTTGGTGTATGGCATGGAGGCAATCCTACCCATCGAGGTCTAGATACCCTCTCTCAGGATTATGAAGGATGTAGGTTTGAACGAAGATGACTGGATCCAAACCCGACTTGATTAGCTGAATCTAATTGACAAAAAGAGACTTACTGCTATCTGTCATGGTCAGACGTATCAAAAACGAATGATCAAATCCTTTAACAAGAAAGTAAGACGTCAATAATATCAAGTCGAGGATCTAGTGATCAAACGCATCATACTACCGCAGGGTGATCCCAGGGGCAAACAGACCCCCACATACGAAGGGCCATTTGTGGTTAAGAATATTTTCTCGGGAGGAGCTATGATTCTAACCACCATGGATAGTGATGACCTTCCTCACCCCGTCAATGCAGATATAGTGAAAAGATACTACGCATGATCAAAGACCCACTAGGTTGACTGGCCTAGGAAAAAATAAGGGCTTCCCGGCGAACCAAAAGGGTTCGGGAAAAAGTAAGGGATGAAAATTAAAAAACTGTACACCCGGCAAGTCAAAAACCTGAAAAGGAGACTTGGGCAAAAAAGGGTATCCCGGTGGACTGAAAACCCGAAAGGGAGGTCCAGGGAAAAAAATAGGGATTGAAGCGTAACACTATGTCTCATTGGATCATCTTACAACCAGACTTCGGTATCGACTATCGAGCTCGGACGGTGCCAATCAATCTGATTTACCCTCGACCAAGCAGCAAAGTCATGATGCTTGAAGATATAAAGGCAATAGCAGAGTTGAAACCCAATGGGGTTCATTTCACATAGCTGTTTTTCTTTCTTAAACACAAATTTTAATTTCTGTCTTTCGGCGGCGTTCTCTTACTAGGACGTCAGCCTCCTTGTACAAAACGCCTATTGCAGGACAACTTCAAAATCAATACAAGTCATTTTCACAAAGCTTTGATTTATTTTCTTTTTCCTGTTTTGTTTTGCTAGAACGTCCAATGGTTCATTTTTGATATATGCATTTGAAAATAATGGTTGCACATGAATATTTACATGAAAAACAAAAGACAATTACCCGTAATTCCAGGAGCAGGGAAAACAAGAAGTGCCCAAACCCTTACAGTTACTGTGACCATCAGGTACCAAGGTATAGCCAGCTTGAAAACACGAGTAGTGGTACATATGCTCCCCACAGAGTAAAAAGTATCCAAAGACAATGACATTAGCTTCCCCGAACAGGACATAACTCTCCCCAACTGAGGTTCACAATCGCGAGTGAGTTAGTAAATTATTCCCCAAGCAGAGTTTATTTCTCTCTCAAGCGGAAATCTAGTCTCCAACAGAATTCACCATCACCAGCAACGATAATTCATCCCCCACTGAGTTCATTTCTCCAAGCCAACAGATCTATCAACAGAGTATCTCCTCTCCAATAGTGTTATTCCCCGAAGTTATCCTCAGAAAGAGTCTCGTCCGGCAGAATATTTACCAGCCAAGGGGCAAATCCCCAGCATAGTCATCCTTGTTCACCATCCCCAACAGGAGTAGAGGAACTTTGGTTTTTACAGCAGTCAAGAATACCACTTGTCATACTCTCCAAACAGCAGCCAGGGATTTATTTTCCCGGACTCATATTATCACATCAGCATTTCATGTTCATACATCATGACATGTGCATACATCCCATATAACATAGTCTCATTTATTTTGAGAACATCATCATACAAATGCATCTCATGCATCGCACATAACTAACCTTGTATTTATTTCAGAAAAGACAGTTATTATCAACAATTTCCAACAGGTACATGATCAACACTCAAAGCTAAACAGAGTAATCATCGGCGACAAATGCAACCTTATACAGGTTCCTTCTCAGCAGCCCTACTATCCAGGCTTTCATGTCGAAGTAACCCTACTATCTAGGTTCCTTCTCACAGCCCTACTATCCAGGCTTTCATATCGAAGTAACCCCACTATCCAAGTTCCTTCTCAAAGCCCTACTATCCAGGCTTTCATATCGAAGTAACCCTACTATCCAGGTTCCTTCTCATAGCCCAACTATCCAGGCTTTCATTTTGAAGTAACCCTACTATCCAGGTTCCTTCTCACAGTCCTACTATCCCGGCTTTCATATCGAAGTAACCCTACTATCCAGGTTCCTTCTCACAGCCCTACTATCCTGGCTTTCATATAAAAGTAACCCTACCATCCAGGTTCCTTCTTATAACCTTACAATCCAGGTTTCTTTTCTATTATCTCCAGACAGCAGTCTACAACACTGTAAAACCTGTACCTGATCAAACACGTTTGGTTTCGCATTTCCCCGGTAAGTCGCGGTGCAGCTGATACCCCGACCAAATAAGCAGTTCACTTTCACTCCCCAAACCGGAATTATCCCCCAGTAGAGTAACGGACAATTGAAGCTCCTAAAACTCTATTTCTCCTAAGACAGAGACCAACATTCCCCAGTGAAGTCTTCCTCAACAACATGTATACGGGTTCTCGCAAAGGAATCTCTTATGCGATCGACATCTCTTCGGATTGCATCTTTAGTCCCATCTCTAAAAATTATCAAGCATCTACCAAATGGCATCTATAAGCCCATTCCCGATATCACAAATCACTTCATACGAGTGCAAATTTCTGGGCACTCTAGTGTTCAATCATCTTCTACCTTCAGATCACGAAAGGCAGACAAGCCATTCTACATCCTCGGGTTTAAGAAGATTGAACAGGGGCAGCTTTTGTACCCCAAAATTTGCCCTCCCATATTTCTTAATACATGTCAAGTGAGGTCCTCAAATTGCTCAAGGAAGTCCAAGAGTTGACCAGACAAACTCTCTCTTAAGGCAGTCTACCTCAAAATAGGGTTTCATTTTCCATCAAGATGCTTGAGTCCAAAGGATCCCAAATGCTAACCATTGTCCTAATATGTTCTCAAGATCATCCATGTCAAGTTTCAAGCCTTGCAGAGGAAGTTTGCTCAGTCAATGGCTCAAAGGCCTGAAAATCGACTGTGTTAGGTCAAAAGTCAACTGTGGCTCACATACAGTCAAACTTCAAGATTTATTGGTCAACATCCTCATTTTGAAGTATCATTCATCATTTTATCAAGGTTTGATCATGATTCATCAAGGATTTCTCGCAATTCATCAAAACCCAAAAATTGCTAAATTAGGGTTTTGCAAGAAAGGTCAACTCAACTTTGACCAAGCATAACTTTCTCATACTTTATCATAAATGATCCATCCAAAGCTCATTTTGAAGAGTATGCAATTACCTACAATTCATATTTAGCCCCCAAGTTCAAAATATGCACTCACAAAAAGATATGAATTTTGACATTATAGGTCATTTTGAAAAGTCAACAAAAACACTTTTTGGGTAAAAGCTTCATACATGAACATGTAAGACTCAATTGAGATGAGACTAAAATGGTTTCTTAGAGGACATCCTAAGCTTTCTAAAAAGTCTAAGAACATCATCCTAGGGTCAAAATTGAGAGAGATATGCATTGTCAAAGTTGGCAATTTTTGGGAAATTGTCAAAAGTCAACATTAATCAAAATTGCATTTTTTTCCACATGGGCCCATCTTTTCAAGATTGCATCTCATTCCTAGCATAGTCCGTGACTTATGGGACCCTCTATGCTTTATTTATTTATTTATTTATTTATTTATTTAATTTATCTTGATTTTTATTCATTTAAAATTCAAATAAAATCAAATAAATCATATAATGTGTTTTAGAGATGATTTTTGCATTGACGGAAGATCTTATGTGCTATTGAATGAGAACCAATTCGTGCAAGACTGATTTGAGTGGAAAAAGATTGAATTGAAGCAAATTTGGAAAGATATCATATACCATGAAAGACCAAATCAAATCTTCATAATGGGCAAGATTGAATTCGTTTTTGTTGACCTAGTACATTGCATTACATATACAGAAGAGATCCAAGGCAAGAGAAGAGGTTGAGCAGTCGTGAAAGAGGCAGAAAAAACTTCAAAATTTCAAAGAAAAGTTCAGATCGAATTCCAAGTTACAGGCCATCTTAAGCCATCCTAACCTTACCAATCGCTTGCTGGACGTCTCAGGAACATGTTCCAATAACTAACAAGCTTCCCCACATCATGAAACACGTTGTAGCAGTCACACGGTTAGCCAAAAGAATTCGTTTTCATTTTCATTGATTTATACATCATTTACACATTTTGATTGCATATTCCTGTTCCTTATTGAGTTTGCAAGCTACTCATTCTATTCAATTGCATTTTTGATGACTGTATGTTAAACTTTCATGGCTAGGTTTTTTTGTTTAGTTTTAGGGCTTTGCAATACAGGTTAAATTGAACGTTGATTCTGGTACCATGATACTCGTGAGGATGAGACGATTTGATTGGTACCATCCATGGTCATTTATCTTGCTTGTGGACAATTTTTGAGATACACAGGTTTGTAGCTACATCGCAATGTCCGTAGGTAAAATTATATTGGGCTAAAACGACGGTTGGGAGGAAGAAGATGATGCGTGGCACTCCCTAGTTGGGCAGTTTGAACTTTAGCGCGTTTTTTCCATTAATCATTATTTTCCATATATTATATTTTGTTTTTATTATATGCACAAATAAGCAAAGCAGCTCAGTTGGCAAGCAGGGATTGGAAACGTGCATGAGGACCTGGGTTCGATCCCCAGGTCCCAACCTTTGTTCATATTTTTCTTCAATAGGTAATCCAGCATGCTGCATATCAGGAGATCCACTGTGTGCCATCAAGATCCAACCATCAATCATGTCTCTAGCTCAGATCCAAGGCTTCCCCCCTGAAGGTCTACCATATGCCCCAGGTCAACATGGACACCAGATCCAACAAAGTCAAATGGGCTTGGATCATTTGGGTCAAAGTTTCAGCAATATACCCCCCCTTTCAGCAATATCACCAGGCCCATTTACTACTTTTTTTTATTTCTTTTCTTTATTTCATTATTTATTCTTTTAATTTTCTTTATTTATTTTAATTCACAAATTAATTTATTTTCCATAAAAACATAAAATCAATAATTCACAAAAAAATTAGGATTAGTTTTTTTTTACTATTATCAAATTTAATTTAATTAAGTTTAACCTAGGGAAACTTTAACTTATTTTCACAATTAAAATTAAATTAGAAAATTAGGTTAACTTTTAATTTTATTTTCTCTTTTTCTCAATTAGATAAAAAAACACAAAAATAATCTTTTAGCTGAATTAATTTATTTTTCTTAGTTTAAAATTAATTAGACTTAGGATTTTCCTTTAATTTAACTATTTCATTATTTTCTTTAAAAAATAGCAAAAAAGATATTTATTTTCAATCGCGAATAGGTCTAGTCAAGGGTCAAAACCCTAGTCGCTTCGTATTTGATTTATCGCGCATTTATTATTTTTACAATATTGTTGTAACTGTTCATGGCTTGTAATAGTTTAATCTAGGGCTTTTACTTATCGCTCTTTTTTCCCGGGTTTTTGGCTATGTAATTAATCCCCCTCCCCGAAGCCTTGTAATAGCGTAGATTTACTTTCTCGCATTTTAATTCCCGCAAATATTTGACTGTTTAGATGTATGCTAATAGGACTGTATGATAAGAATGCATGGCCAATTTAACAGAATTAGAAAACCCTAATGTGCAAAGACTAAATAATTGAAAACAGATCACTCGCACATATCACTCTTAAGGTATACTCACACTTCAGTTGCCTTCGGTAAATGATCATTAAAGTATAGGGTGTCTTAGTGGTTGCCCTCTTTCTAAAAAGATCAAACGTTGCCTTGGAAATGTTGCCTCGGAAATGTTGCCTCGAATATGATCTTAAGACTCTAGGTTTATTACTAAGGTGTCCTAGCATTGCTTTGGTGATCGTACGTCCCTTTCTAATTGACCCTTACAACTCCAACGACGGTGCTACCTATTTCTCAATAGTAGGATAGCGATGTCTAAAGGAAACAATGATAGAAACGGTCTTTTTTTCGAGTAGGTAGATGCTAGTAGGTACTTGCTCAAATCAAAGAAACCAAGGCCCTTGCACTCATTCAGAAGTATGAGGCATTCAAGATGGAAGATAGTGAATCAATAGAAACTATGTTTTCAAGATTCCAAATCCTTGTTGCTAGACTGAAGGTTCTTAACAAAGGGTATTCTACTGCTGATCACGTTAAGAAGATCATCAGAAGCTTGTCCAAGTAATGGAGACCAATGGTCACAATACTTAAGATAGACAAAGATCTCAACAAAATATCTCTGGAGGAACTTGTCAGCTCCCTCAGAAGTCACGAGATAGAGCTAGAAGAAGATGAGCCTCAAAAGCAAGGTAAGCCACTAGCTTTAAAATCTAACAGAAACTTCTGATGGATCCGTATCAGAAGAAGATGAACTGTCTCTCCTCTCCAGAAGGGTGAACCAACTGTGGAAGCAGAGACAAAGGAAATTCAGAAATCCTAGAGGATCAGAGAGTCAAAATGAATCCTCCTCCAGATACAAAAAGTCTGACTCTTCCTCTGGACACAGAAGATCTGAAGGTTCTTCAGGATACAGAAAGCCAAACAACAAGGACATCATCTGCTATGAGTGTAACGAGCAAGGGAACTACCAAAGTGACTGCCCAAAGCATCAGAAGGAGAATCCCAAAAAGAAATTCTTCAAGGAAAAGAAGAAAAGCCTCATGGCTACATGGGATGATTATGACACCTCTGAAGCTGACTCAGAATCAGATGATGAAAGAGAGAACATAGCTCTCATGGCAAACATATTAGAAGACAGTGTAGCTTCTGGTTCAGACTCAGAATCAGACACTAAAGAGATATCTATAGAAGCAAGGCTAAGACACCAGTCATGGTACCTGGACTCTGGTTACTCGCGACACATGACGGGAAGAAGGCATATGTTCCAAAGATTGGAACTTAAGACTGGAGGCTATGTGGGCTTTGGAGGTAATCAGAGAGGAAATATCATTGGCTCTGGAACAGTAGCACAAAAGTGTATTATGTTAGGATACTCTGAACGCTCAAGAGGGTACATAGTATACAATACAGAAACATAGATTGTTGAAGAGTAAATCAGTGTTTGGTTTGATGATAAGCTTGACTCTCAAAAGTCAAAGCAGAATGAATTCCTTGCAGGTATGGAAGTTGAAATCATAGGTACTGAAGACAACTCGTTAGAAGTTCTCAACATAGATGCTCCCTCAACATCAGAAAGAGTTACTGCAAGCAATCCAACACCTTCTGTTGATCAACTTCAGAAAAGGCTATCTAGAAGCAGCATTGCTCACCTAGAAGATACGATAATGGGAAAGAAGGAGGATCCAATTAGAACAAGATCAACTTTCAGAAACTCTGAAGAATCCCTCATGGGACTGGTCTCTCTGATTGAACCTACAACTATTGATGAAGCGCTTCTGGACAACAACTGGATTTTGGCAATGCAGGAGGAACTGAATCAATTCACCAAAAATGACGCGTGGGATATGGTTCCCAAACCAAAAGGATTCAACATCGTTGGAACAAAGTGGGTGTTCAAAAACAAACTGAACGAGCAAGGAGAAGTCATCAGAAACAAAGTACGACTGGTAGCACAAGGTTATAGTCAGCAAGAGGGAATAGACTATACAGAAACCTTTGCTCTAATTGCCAGGTTAGAATCTATCGGACTTTTAATATCATTTGCTGTAAAAAATGACATCACTCTGTATCAGATGGATGTCAAAAGTGCATTCTTAAATGGCTATATAGATGAAGAGGTATACGTGCACCAACCCCCTGGGTTTGAGAATTCCAAAAATCCAGAATATGTTTTCAAACTAAAGAAGTCACTCTATGGTCTAAAACAAGCTCCCAGAGCTTGGTATGAAAGAATAAGTAACTTCCTGTTAGAAAAGGAATTCACCAGAGGGAAAGTGGACACAACCTTATTCTGTAAGACAGTTAAGAATGACATGTTAATATGTTATATTTATGTTGATGACATCATATTTGGATCTACTAAACCCTCTTTAGGAAGAGAGTTTTCTAAATGTATGCAGGCAGAGTTTGAGATGAGCCTAATGGGGGAACTCAAATTCTTTTTGGGAATTCAGATAAACCAAACTCCATAAGGAACTTACATTCATCAGAGCAAATATGTAAGAAAACTTCTGAAGAAATTTGATCTCTCAGAATGTAAGCCCTTAAAGATTCCAATGCACCCCACGTGCATTCTGGAAAAGGAAGAGGTAAGTAAAAAGGTAGAACAGAAGGTCTACAGAGGTATGATTGGTTCTCTTCTCTATCTGACGGCTTCAAGGTCTGGCATTTTATTTAGTGTTTTCTTGTGTGCTAGATTCCAATCAGATCCTAGAAAATCGCACTTAACAGCAGTTAAACGAATTTTCAAGTATCTGAAATGTACTACTAATATGGGTTTGTTTTATAGAAAATCAAATGATTACAGCTTAGTAGGATATTGTGACACTGACTTCGCTGGAGACAGAGTAGAGCGTAAAAGCACTTCTAGAAGCTGCAAGTTTTTGGGAGAAAATCTGATCTCATGGACCAGCAAGAGACAGTCCACAATAACACTATCAACAGCAGAAGCTGAATACATAGCAGTTGCTGGATGTAGCACTCAAATGCTCTGGATGAAAAGTCAACTTGAAGACTTCAACATATTTGAGAGTAACATTCCTATCCTCTTTGACAATACTTCTGCTATTTGTCTCAGTAAGAATCTAATTTTGCATTCTAGGGCTAAGCATATAGAAATAAAACATCATTTTATTAGGGACTATATTCAGAAAGGGATTCTTAGCTTAAAATTTATTGACACTGACCATCAATGGGCTGATGTCTTTACAAAACCTCTTTCTGAAGATAGGTTTAACTTCATTCTGAAACATCTCAGCATGAAGCTATGCCCAGAATAACATGTTTTATTTACATATCTTAACCTTCAGAACTTTATTATTTTCTGTGAACTACTGATCAACCTGTCTTCAGAGTTTAGAAGTACAGATTGCATCAGAATCTATCCATGAAGATCTGAACGTTTCATTTCAAGGATAGAAGCGTGCAATTCACATAATCAAACAGTTGTCATCAATTCACCAGCCACTTTATGAGGCTGAACACGCGTTCACTTTTCTGAAAGGTCAAAGGCGCTGATTGGGTGCATTGAGACACATGTCATGGGTAACCGTCCAAGTATCTTTCTAAATCCCCTAATTTCAGCTGTCATTAATGCTTATAATCATGACTAATTATATCCCTCTCTTACTGCTTACGTTTTCAAAGAAACCTATTTAAACTCAAATTTTACTTTTTACATTCACTTCTTTTTTTACTCTCATCAATACTTTATGTTGTTTCAAGTTCTTGCTTTCAAAAACCCCTTTCATCTTCCTCAAAATATCGTGTGAACAATGGCTTCTTCAAGTGTCACAAATGTCATTGCTCATGAATCTGCTTCAATGGAACAGTATGAAGAACCCTACAGAACGCTCCTCACACCCATTGATAATCTAGAAGTTCTCTCAGAACTGATTATTGACTTTGAAAGCTTGCAAGAAAATGGCTTCAATCGGTATGAAGACGTTACTGCTCAAGGTTGGAACAGGTACTTTGACCGTCTACTGGGGCCAACCTTTCCCATTCTGGTCAAAGAATTATGGATACATGCTTCTTCTTCAAATAATCAAGTTACCTCTTATGTCGTGGGGAAGAAAATTTTTATTACAGAAGACCTAATTGCAAAGCTTATTGGATACAATGGTGGATGTGTCAGATGCATTGACATGGCTGAGAGATGCTCTGACGTAAGTTCTATTGCAAGGGGAATTTTTACTCATGGACTTCCCTCTAGAAAAATCAGAGATTTGAAGGATCACCACAGAATTTGGGCAAGAATCATTCTGGGGTGTATCAACCACAGGAAGCCAACTAGGTCTCCTGATTATATCAATATTGATCAGCAATTTCTGATCTATTTCATTGCTAACAGGACAAAGGTAAACCTTCCACACTTGCTGTTTAATCATCTTAGAACTAGTGTGAAGGAAACAAGAGAAGACGAACGGACCAAGAGGGACTGGATACCCTTAGGAAGGCTCATATCAGATATTCTGATAGAGAATAGGCTGATAGAACATTTGACTGAGGCCCATGAAATCAACACATTGGAAGCAACCGCTGGGAAGCCCCTGGACGCTAAAAATTTGAAGAAGATGAAAATCATTGAGAATATCAAGAAGGAACCCACTGTTACTTCTTATGCAACCATCATTTCAAGAAAGATACCTCTGGATGATTTTCCTCTATTTTATGACATTGACTCCAAACCAGAAATAATAGTCAGATATTTGGACGCTTGCAAGGGAGATGGTACTGCACCAGAAATCAACATCCAGGATTTACACAAGGCTGCTCCAAAAGTTGCTTTAAAGAAGACCAAGAAGAGGAAAGCAGCAGGAGAGGGACCCTCTCAGAAGACACCAAAAGCTTCCAAAAAGAAAGGTAATCCCTCCTTTGTTACTGTTATAGAATCAATATATGTATCAACATCTGAAGCCATGCCTTCTCAACTAAAAAATACAACTCCCAAAACATTTGAAGACTTTGACATAGGGTTTGATCCATCAGAAACTCTAGGTCTGAATGAAACTCACTCCCTTTCTCAAAATTCAAATCCTGAACAAAACCAACCAGAACTTCCCAAAGTTCTGTATGATATTGATTTATTTGACCAAGACTTTTCTGCTCCCGTACCACAAAATCCAAATTCTCAACTCCCAGAAAATCCAAACTTTGATACCACACCAGAAATCCCGCAACCACACTCTTCACAAACAGAAATTTCACAACAAAAAATTGCTCATCCACAATCACCTCAACCAGGAACACCTCAACCAGAAATTTCACAACCACAATCACCTCAACAAGAAATTCCTCAACTAGAAATACCACAACTAGAAGATCTGAACTCCATCTCACAATAACCAGAAGCTCAACCTTCTGAAAATCAATCTTCTGATATCCATGAACCAGAACCTCACCATGTTTCAACAAACTAATCTGAAGAATCTCTAACAGATTCTGATGCTATCCCAATACTTGGAATCACAGAACCTCTTGCGGTTCACATGCCTCTCACCATCCATGACATTCCAAAAATCCATTCATCTCTGGAATCCACTCCTCCAAAAACCCCCACTAGTCCAATCATCATACCTGACTCTCCCACTCCTTCACCTACTAGCCGTCCAGATGACAACTTAAGACTTGTCATTGATCCAATCTTGCTGGAAAGACTAACCTCCACATCTCTCAAAACTACCATTCCCAAACACAAACCAACTGAAACCACATCAGACCCATCAGATGTTGGTACAAATTTGTTGATTTTTAAAACAAGAATGCAGGAATGGATAAACTCTTTGAAGCATGCTAGTCAAGAGATAACTAATCCTGCTGCTTCTGATTATATGTGGACAAGATTCAGAAACTGGCTTAGTTCTGAAACGCTGAAGCTGAAGGAACAGAGTTATGAAGAGGTTCAGCAGAACTTTAGTGCTAAGCTGAAGGCTTTTCAAGACCAAGTTCTGACCTAACTGTTCAAGAAAGACATCCTCTCGCTGGATAATTCTCCCTGGAAAGAGCATCATCCATCAGATGAAGTTCAATCAGAATAAGAAAGTTTATCCCTGACTGCTGCTCCAGAAGACATGGTTAAAGCAGAAGAAATGGTTCACTCTGAAAAAGCTGCAAAATAATCTGAGCAACGTCCAACTCCTGAAGAAACTCCAACACCTTCCTTAGTTATGCAAACTCTGGAAGAGTTGAAGAAATAAAATTCTCTTATCCATGCAAGGTTGGATAAGCAGGAGGACACGAACAAAGAGATTAAAAGAATTCTGGGTCAACAGGAAGACACCACAAAGGAAATCAGAGGCATATTGGGCAACCAAGAAGAGTCTAATACTCAGATCAAGAGCTTGCTGGAAGCGTTGTTCACACGTCTTCCCCCTCCTTCTTAGATTTCTGTTTTAAATCTGTTTATCTGTAACGCTTAATTTTTACCTCTTCTGTTCTGGAACTTATCATTGCATCATGTTTTTAATATAATTCAACTATTTTGGTTCTGATTATATTGCCTTTTTGATAACTGACAAAAAGGGGGAAAAAGTAAGATATTTTAAATAATGGTTTACTGAGACAAAAGTCTCAAACATTCTGTATTACTCAACCTCTACCTTCTGAGAAGTTTGAACAGGTACAAATTCTGATGAAAGATACAGCTAAAATCTGATGCTCAAGGAACTTAAGGGAAGTACTCAACTAAGGGGGAGTTTCTCTTAAACCTTTTGTTCTTTATTTTTAATTGAAAATTATAGTTTTTGTCATCATCAAAAAGGGGGAGATTGTTAGAACATAGTTTGATTCTACAACCCTTAGTTAGAGTTTTGATGATAACAAATACAAAGAACAAATAACAAATACAAAGAACAAATATGCACCCTAAAAATTATGTTTTTATGTATGCAGAAGTTCTGACCAAAGCAGCATCAGAAGATAAGCCTTAAGAGCTACACGCTGAAGCAATCAAAACATGCACTGAAGATTGATGACCAGAACCTGCGCTTAAGCAAAGGAAAATCTGATTCTGAACAAGAACATGTTAATCCAAGTCATCAATATTCTAAAGCGTCATCAGCAGGAAAGGAGATAAGATTCTGAAGCGTTACTGATCATTCAAGACAATATCAATTCCAACGGCTTCTTTCAGACAGGATCTTCTCCAAATGGAAAGTGAGTTAACGACATTAAACACGCTTGATGATCAATGTTAATTCACTGCCTATATAAACAAAGTCAGTATTCAAAATCGTTGACGATTTGAGATAACCACTCACGCATATTCAAAGCTGCAAGCAATATTCTTTATCTTTCCAAGCTATAATCTTGTGTAAATTATCACAATTGTGATAATAGTTTTTATAAGAAAAACAAAAACATAAATTCTTGTATAATTGTTTTGAAACAGTGTTCCTTGAGATTAACCGGATTGTGGTTGTACTTAAGAAGACTTTAATAGTTGTTAAAGTAGTGATTGTAATCCTTTTGTGATTAGTGAATTAAGACTTCGTTAGAGAGAGGCAAAATCACCTTGACGGGTGGACTGGAGTAGTTTGAGATCAAATGAACCAGGATAAAAATACCCCTGTCATTGCACTTTTAATTTCAAGTTTTCAATTCAACCCCACCTTCTCGTGTTTTTCACATCTTCAGAATGGACTTACAAGGAAGATTTGGTTTCTAAGGTCTCAAGTGGATCTCATGGCTCCTCATATGTCCCAAGGAATGCTCATGACAAGTTTCAAGCCTTACACCACAAGTTTGCTCAGTCAATTGCTCCAATGACTAAAAATTAACTACATTAGACAAAAAGTCAATTGTAGTCAACATACAGTCAAACTTCAAGATCTTTGGTCAACATCAACATTTTGAAGTCACATTCATCATTTGATCAAGGGTTGATCATGATTCATCAAGAAAACTTAAGATTCACTAAAAGTCAAAAGTTACCAAGCATAACTTTCACACACTTCATCAAATTTTTCTCAACCAAAGCTCATTTTGAAGGAAATTCAAATCTCTACAACTTTTCTCTCTAAGCTTCATTCCAAAAAATGCTTCATTTGAGAGATATATGCCAATACATTATAGGTCATTTCAAAAGTCAATAAACAGACACTTTTTGTCAAGGAAACTTACATCAAGAAAAATCTCCAAATGAAAAATGATCAAAATAGATATTATAGAGAACATCTTGAGCTTTCCAAAAAGTCAGAGACCACCTTCAAATGATAAAAATTGAGAGAGTTATGATTGGTGCAAGTTGGAAAATTTGAGTAAATGCATGAAACCTAAAGTGACCAAACTTGAATTTTTGGGCTATTGGGCTTCTGATTCAAGGTCCATGCGTGTTATAGGTCTCAAGATGAACCTCAGAACTTACTCATACACCCCTTGGGATTTTATTTTATTTATTTTTATTTTTATTTATTTAAGGTCAAAATAAAATAAGATAAAAGTCAAGCTTTCTTACAAGGTCCAAGCCCAACATGTTTGACCTAATTTCCTCATTATATATTCTCATCAATTCAGACATCAAGCCACACGAAATATTTTCACAAGAAGCTATCCCAAAAATTTCCAAAATTCTCAAAACTAGGGAAAAGTGAAACCCTGTTTTGCAGCCTCCCTCAAGGACAAATATCTATCCAATTCCTTTCTAGAAGAACTATAGAGTAAGATGGGATCGAATATGATGATCCAAAGGGCATAAAAACAACATGCACGCACCTCTGTTTCTTTTGTTTTCTTGAAAATTCGTATCTTTATTTTCTTTACGTTTCAACGCATACTAATGATACTGACTTGTTTCTAAGGTTTAATAGTGCAGAAATAACCCATTGTGTAAGCCCCATAATGGCTAAATCAAAGACTATCATATTTGCACCATTTTGGGTTATTTAAGTTATATCTCTTTCTACAGCAAGATTCAGCCCAAACCAATACCTCCATTGAGATCACAGGGCTTGATTTAGGGGGGGTAGGGTCCTTGGAAATTGCTAACCATTGTTATTTTGTAGGGTTAAAAAATAAGTTTGTCGGAGAAGATGACCGTAGCTAGGGCTTCGACGCTTCTCCGATCCAGTTAATTAGTTTTATAATATAATTATTTGGTTTCGTTTATATTACCAGATTACAGCCACCCCAGTGGCAAGGCAGCATGCGTTAAGGCATTACCCTACAAAGGTGTGGGTTTGATCCCTGCCTTTTGTATCTTTTTTTAATATCTTTTTTAATTTTTGAAGATCACGTCTAGCGAGTCCCACATATCAACCATGCCCCTTGATGCTTCTTGCCATCAGATCTTTACAGATTTGATCCAACACTTCCAGGCCTACACGCCAATGATGCCCCCTCTTGGTTGAACATACCGAATCTCATAGACCAGCAGTGTTTAGGCCTGAACCTCCATTGCAATCCGCACCCCTCCTTTTGCTAAAACCAGGCCCAAACTCCTTTTTCTTATATTTGTTCTTTCCTTTCATTTATTTTCCTTTTATTTATTAATTAAAGTAAAAAAAATAGTTTTAGGTTAATTATTTAAAAAAAAAATCTTGAAAATAATTAGGTTTTAGATTTTCTTATTAAACATTTTTTAATTTAATTTCATTAATTAACTTTTTTTATTAATTAAACTTAACTAGTTTTTAGGTTTACTTAATTAGTCATAAACCACTTTTTTCATAAAAAACTTTAAAATATTTTCTTTTCTATTTTCACATTTTTAAGATCGACTGTATAGGTTTTTGCGAATGAAATAGCTAGCTTTATTTCCCATTATCATGTAACTGCTTCAGAATGTAATAGTTATAGGTTTTTGTTTTCTGCACTCTACTATTATATAACTGCCCCAAGGCCATGTAATAGCGTAGAAACTTTATTTTCAGCACTTTACTTTTCCTGCTATTACTTTACTAAATTGTTGTTAGTAATTAAGGTTTGTATGGAAAGACTAAAACGAATCGTTAGAAAACTCTAACCGCAAAGATAAATAACTAAATACAAATCACTCACACACTCACACCTCTAGGATAACCTCTATTGTTGCCTTCGGAAAATAATGGTCATGTCCCTCGAATGTAGGGACGCCTTAACAAAGACCCTCGATCAAGTCATCATACAAAAAGATTATAGTCCCTCGATGACCTTTTCGACGTTGCCTTTCGAGAATGATCTAGTCCCTCAAGTTTCCTATGAATAATATGATGACAGTCCCTTACGAAAATGGCTAAAAGCATCCTTACAAGTTTCCTTCAATGATTATACAATGCCCCTCGCTTGTCCCTTCACATCCAACGATAGGGATACCTACTAACTAATGGTACTGATAACACTATCTAAAGGAGGATGAAAAAACAAGAACGAACTTGAGTGGGGTAGATAGTTTTAATCGCTTGCTCACAAATTCAAAATAAAACATTTTCACAAACACTATCAAAATATTTTCAAACAAACGCTTTGTATACACTCTTGAGGACCGATACAAGAGTTATTACAAAGTCCACCTTACATTGGCATTTTCAAAATATTTTCAAACACACAACACAAAGCAATTTTCAAAAAGTGAGCTAAGAAATTAAGATCCCGTAGATAACTACGAATGAAAAGGGTGCTAACACCTTCCCTTTTCATAACCTACCCCCCGAACTCAAAATTTATCAAGCTCTTTCCTGTTCTTTTCACCCTTTCTTTATTGGATAAAAGAAAAGTCAGTGGTGACTCTTGCTATCCATAAAATGTTCGATTAAGCGTAAAACCAAGTCAGTTATCCCATCGTATTAGAGAACTGGCGACTCTGTTGGGGATAGGAACTTAAAAAGAGGGGTTACCTTAGAGTTAGATCACTTTTACTTAAAATTGTTTCCCTTTGTTTACTTTATAATTTGAGGGTTGCTCGGGTTTATTTCATGCAAAGATCCTACACCTAGATCTGGGGATACCTTAGGTAAGTAGCAATAGATCATGGAAATTGTATGGTGTAGATCGATATGGTCGAAGTGATGGCTACATTAGTGCGACACTTTGGTTCGTACGGGTGTCCCTTGAGTCAGTTGAGGAGAACACTAGGCTTTCGCATGGTGTCATAAGCAATAACTTACTTTTAGAACCTTAATTGACCCAACTTGGTCATTAGAGGGTAGTGAGATGGTCGGCTTTGGTGCAGTCCAAAGTTGGTTGATACTCGATGCTACACTCATTTAGATTTGACTCCCAGGATATTTTGGTGGCAAGTCAGTTACTCTCCTGAAATAAAACCTGCGAGAAAGATCGGTGATATGAGACTCCTAGAACCCGATTACTATTCTTAGGGCAGGTTAAGCCGAATGAACTTCAAGAGGGTACTTACCTATGAACCTCAAGCAAGCCTTTAAACCTAAGGCTATTGTGTGCTTTGTTTGTGTTTGTTATCTGTTCAAACATGACATCATGACATCATAACATCATACCATATCATTTTTACTTACCATTTCAAGGATATCAGGGACCTATGATGTAGTTTTATCATGAACCAGATGTCTAGCAAGGGGAAAGAGGATTTATTTTCGTCTAATCAGATGTCGTCAAAGATCGAAGTGCATTCTTTTGAGTCAAAGTCTAGGACTCGCTCAACATGGTGAGCTTGATTCTCATAGAAGGACGTTCAAAGAAACAAAGTTCTTCAGTCAAAGCTGCAGTCAAACTCAAGTTCTAACATTTCACTGTTATTTATCCCACGAGATCCCTAAAAAAATTGCATATGCATTCACATACCATACACATCATATCATAACAGGTATTCCCAAAACAAGTTTTCTCATCTTCTTTCTATTTATTTCAGTAAAGGATGGCTCTAAAACAAACTATGAAAGAACTTCAAGCTCAAAACACTCAATTCCAAGAGATGCTCCTGAACTTAGCCAAGGGGAAGAAAGAACTGATGGCGCTCATCGCCAAGAAGAAAAAGAATAAGAAGCCAGCTGTCATCCTTAATATGGGTAGAAGATTCAAAGGTCCAATCAAGAGGGCTCTAGATTTTAAGGTCCCATCAAATAAAGATGATAACAAAGAGGAAGATGATAAGAGTGTGAAAGCTGAGGAGAATAACAACCAAGGATATGATGAAGAAGAAACAGATTATTCAGACGAACAATACCCTTCTGCTGATGACAAATACAAACAGCTGGAAGATTGTCTCAATGCTATGGAGATCCAGAGAGTGCCTGGGTTGGATTTTAGATAGTTTGGATTAGTTTCGGGGGTTGTTATCCCTCACAAGTTCAAGGTCCTTACTTTTGTGAAGTATGACGGTGTTTCTTGTCCTAAGTTGCATCTGAGGTCTTATGCCCGGAAGATCCAACCCCATACCGCTTATAGGAAGTTATGGGTACACTTCTTTCAAGAGAGCTTATCGGGGACACAATTAGAATGGTTCTATCAACTGGAAGGAACCAACATTCGTACTTGGGAAGACTTGGTTGTTGCCTTTTACAAACAATAGTAATACAATACTGATCTTGCACTTACCTGTGTGCAATTACAAAGTATGACTATGGGCTCGAACCAAGGCTTTAAGGAATATGCCCAGAAATGGAGGGATCTAGCTGGAGGAGTTCAACCTCCTTTGTCTGATAGGGAGCTGGTTGATATGTTTATGGGAACTTTGACAGTACCTTTCTTTAATCATCTGATCAGAAGCTCTTCATCTGGATTCACTGAGCTGATATTAATTGGGGAACGGGTTGAAGGTGGAATTAGAAGTGAAAAGATTCAGGTAGCTACATCTTCAAGTGTTGTGAAGAAGACATTCAACGGAAAGAAGTAAACTAATGTTGTCTATGGCAAAAAGGGTCGTGCTAGAAGTGATCACAACCAATCTGTGGGGGCGGTGCTAATTTCTAATCCTGCGCATGTGCAACAACAACAACAGGGCAATCAACATAGGTCAGAAACATGTAGGAGACAGTTTACAAAGATCAACGTGCCGTTGTCTCAGGAATTAAAACATCTATTGAAGGCAGAGCTGATAACATTAAGGGATCCTCCTTAGTATCCCAAAACCTTCTCTCCTTGGTAAAATCCAAATGTAAGATGTGCTTATCATTCCAATAGTCCCGTACACGACATCAATAGTTGTTGGGCTTTGAAGAATAAAATTCAAGACATGATTGACAATAAAGAGATTGAGTTTGATCCTCCCGAGACCCCCAATGTGATTATTGCACCTATGCCTAAGCACGACAAAGGCATTAACACAATTGATGATGTTCTTTATGTTTCTGCTGTAAATGACTTGACTACTCCCCTAATAATTATTAAGAAGAATCTGTTGCAAGCCGGTTTATTTCCGGGTTATATTGAGAGATGCTACAACTGTGCAGCCCAACCCAATGGCTGCAAACTGCTGAAATAAGGTATTCAGCGTATGATGGACAACCACATGATTATATTTGAGAAAACTCCCTTTGTGGAGAATTTATTTCAAGACTTGGAGATGGAAGAGGTATCTGTAATTTCTGGCACTCCTATCAGGATCACTTCCAAAGGTCCTGTAAAGATTACTACCAAACCCAGAGTTGATCCTATGATAATCACCGCACCCAGACCAATTATGTATTCCTCAGACAAAATTATCCCTTGGAACTATGGAGCCGATGTCAACTACCATGGTGTCAAGCAAGAACCATTGACTACTATAATTGAAGGTAATGAAGTTACTGATCCCACTGTTGACAATATTGCTGGGAACAATAAGGTTACTAGAAGCGGCAGGGTTTTCTCTCCAGATATCTCTCTGAAGACTGTTTCCACACCAGTTCGTGTTATCGCCACCGAGTCAATTACTGAGACTCGGGGCAAAGAACAAATGATGGAGCCTGCCCAGACGAAGGCACCTGAAGAAGTTATAGCTGAAGATACCTCCAGGCAGGAGTTGGAGGAGGTATTAAAAATTATCAAAAAAAGTGATTATAAGATTGTTGAACAGATGGGACAGACTCCCTCAAAGATCTTCATGTTATCCGTGTTGTTGTGTTTAGAAACCCATGTTCAATCTTTAGTGATGTTCTTAAAATTTGCGCGTGTAACATAAGAAATTTCTACTGATCGATTTGAAAATTATGTTGCTAGCCTGACTATTGATAATGGGCTAGGATTTTTTGATGCTGATTTGACTCTTGAAGGAAAAAACCATAACAAGGCCCTGTATGTCTCTATTGAATGCATAGACACCACATTAGCTCATGTGTTGATTGATATGAGTTCCTCATTTAATGTTTTACAGAAGGGTGCTCTAGACAGGCTCGACTGTGAAGGGGTTATGCTAAAACCCTGTGATATTATGGTCAGAGCCTTTGATGGATCAAAAAGGATGGTGCATGGAGAGGTGGATCTTACGATCAAAGTAGGTACTCAGGTCTTTGAATCCAACTTCTACATGATGGACATTCGTTCGGCCTATTCTTGTTTACTTTGATGCCTCTGGATTCATGGGGCAGGCGTTGTTACCTCTATGTTGCACCAAAAGTTTAAATATCCCGTGAAAGGAAAGTTTGTTATAGTTTGTGGTGAAAAAGAATACATGGTGAGTCACTTAAACTCATTCAAGTATGTTGAGATGGACGGAAAATTCATTGAAACTCCCTACCAGAATTTTGAAGTTAAGCCTCAGACAACTACCTCTAATCAAGATGTTTATGCTATTCCTTAAGTTACTAAGGTCCCGCTCAGAGTGGCTTCTTTAAAGGACGCTAGAGCTATAGTAGAAGAAGATGGTTGCACTACTTGGGGTCAGCTTCCAGAAATTCCTTACAAGTCTGAAAATTTTGGTTTGGGTTTCACTGTAAAGGCTCATAGGTTTGTCCGTCGTGCTCATGCTGGAAGACTTCCATTCTGCGCCAGTAACAACGGAGTCAACGCTATAGAAGATGCTGATAGCGACTATGATTTAGACAGCTGGATTTTCCCACCACCAGTAACAGGCTCAGCAACTGGAAGACTGAGGATGTTATACCAATCTTCTTTAGTCAGGAGTAAATGCCATTTTCTGTTTCTTTTTTCTTTCAAAGTTTTGGTTATGTAATTTTAAAATAATAACTTTAAGCCTTGTGTCTTACCCGGGGCACAACAGTTCATTTGTTAGGGTTGTCATTTCATTAACATATTTTCATTCAATAAATCATTGGACGTTTTGCATTCAAATTTTGCGCTCTTTGTCTTTATTTTAGTTTATTACACTTTCAAAATAGCTATGTGTTCTTACACACACCCACACAACAAATTGCAGATCCACACCCACTATGGATCCCATTGATAAAAATTCTGCTATTGCCACTTATGGCTTCAAAAATCCGATCTACCAAGCCGAGGACAGAGGTGAGGAAGATTGTGATGTACCAGGAGAACTTTCCATACTATCAATGCAAGAGGAAAAGGCTATACAACCGCATGAAGAGCCAGTCGAGGTTATAAACTTGGGTACTACAGAAGACAGGAAAGAAGTCAAGATAGGGGCCAAACTAGAGGACGGTTTCAAGAACATGTTAATTCAGATGTTGCATGATTATGTTGAGTTCTTTGCTTGGTCATACGAAGACACGCCAGGGCTCAATACTGATATTGTGGTTCACCATCTACCGATGAAAGAAGGTTATTCTCCAATAAAGTTGAAGGTTCGTCGGATGCGTCTCGAGATGTCCGAAAAGATCAAGGCTGAGGTTATGAAGCAATTCAACGCAGGTTTCTTAGAAGTTACATCCAATCCTCAGTGGGTTTCAAATGTAGTTCTAGTACCTAAGAAAGATGGTAAAGTGCGTATGTGCATGGACTATAGGGATTTGAACAGGGCAAGCCCCAAAGATGACTTTCCACTTCCATATATTGATGTTCTAGTTGATAACACCGCTTAGCATAAAGTATTATCCTTCATGGATGGTTTCTCAAGTTATAATCAGATCAAGATGGCACCCAAAGACATGGATAAAACTACCTCTGTCACACAGTGGGACACTTTCTGATACAAGCTTATGCCTTTCGGTTTGAAGAACGCCGGTGCAACATATCAGCGTGCTATGTTAGCTTTGTTCCATGACATGATCCATCATGAGATAGAGGTCTACATCGACATTATGATATTCAGGTCTGTTGTACCCCAAAATTTTCCCTCTCATTTCTCAAGTAATCTCTCACAAGATCTCCTTTGATTCAAGACTGCACAAGGGTTGATCGGCTTAAGACACCCCCTCAAGCACTAATGACTTAAAATTAGGGTTTGAGTTTGCACAAGGAAAAATGGACTTTTAATGCCTCATATGACTTTAATGGATCATTTTGGACCCTCAAGATTGCTCATGTCAAGTTTCAAGTCTTGGATCACATTTTTGCTCAATCAATTGATCAGATGACCTAAAATTAGCTGTATTGGGGAAAAAGTCAATTGTGGTCAATTTATAGTCAAACTTCATAATATTTGATACATATCAACATTATAAACTCATATATGTTATTTGATCAAGTTTGGATCACAATTCCTCAAGAAATTTGATCAGATCATTAAAAGGGCAAAATGGTCAATATTAGGGTTTTGACTAAGAAGGTGCAATTTCTGATTTTTGACCTAGAAAATAACTTGTTGGTTTAAGTTATGATCTCAAGGATTAAAATGCTTAATTTTGACCTAATGGAATGGCTCAAAACATCTCTCAAGATTAATTGTTTGACAGATAAATTTCAGTCAACTGATGAAAAGTCAATTGTACACTGAAAAGTCAAACTTTGACTTTTTGGTCAAAATCAAGTATCAAAAATCACAGTTCATCAAAACATGTCAGAATATGAAACTTTTTCATCAATAAATAAAAAAGTCAAGATTTCATTTTGAAAAGTCAAAATTTCTAACCTTAGAAATTTTTCTAAGTGTTGGAAATTCACATTTTTTTTATAACTTTGAGCCAAATTTCCATCATGATGCAAGATGATTCAAAAGAAACTTCCAACATGAAAGTTGTAGATCTCAATGAGATCTAAAACATTGTAGAACAAAATTTTTTCTAGAAATTCATGGATTTCAAGTTATGATTTTGTGAAGACATGTTCATGAAACTTGGAAACTTAGTGAAATTTTGCCCTAGTTTAGGTAGGATTTTGACCTAACTTCATGGCAATTTTTCTCATAGTTACAATATGAATATTCAAAAATGTCAAACATATAGGTTGTAGAGGATGTTACAAGCTTTCCAAAATGTCAAATAACTCATTGAGATCATACTTGAGCAAGGATAATTGAAGGCAAGAAATTAGGGTTTTCAAACTTGAATTACATGCCATTTCTTGATGAACACATGAACCAAATCCATGCTAGGCTACATAATCTTTGCTTTGCAGGCCTAAAACTTGTTTTTCACTCCATAATTAATGTTTTGCACAACTGATAGAGCCATTGTCCAAGCATTTGAGCCATTATCCAAGTTGCATTTCCATTAATGGCACAAAGTAACATTGCCATTCTAGTAATGGTTTAATCACAAAGTCAACTTGTCTTGAGCTTTGCATTTTTTATTTCTGCACAAGCATCCTCTACACAATCATATAAGCATGTTTAAAGTTCCTAACTACTTTAGATAGCCTTGTACCTTGCCTTGGAACAATGCTTGTCAAGCTTGCTTAAAAAACAAACCAAAAAGCCATAACATGTGAACTTGTACTTCTGATCACCCCAAGCTCTCAAAACCTTATCCTATACATTGAGACACTATTATGCAACTTAGGAAACGAGCATTAATACCCTGAAACACTCCCAAACTCCCTCAAACCATAAATTTCCCAAAAACTCCATTGTTGCATAGTTTCTGACCTTGAACTCCAAACTCATATTTCCCTCGTGTGTTTCTTGGACTTTTTGTTCCTAAAGTTCCTATACATCAAATATAACCTATCCCTATCCCTGTTACACGACTGTAACACCATTTGCGTCAAACTCCATTACCAAAAACAAAGTATTGCACATTGACTTCTTCAGACCATTTCAACCACTTTCTAATCAAGCTAATCATTGCATTAGCTTCCTGGGAACTTGAGGAAGCTAACCTGATCATCATAATAACTTGAATTAAGCTCTAACTTAAAACAAGATCTCCAGCTGCAAGGTACATTTTCTTAACTTCTATCTTCTCATTTAGGTATTGTTAGGCTTCCATTTGTGAAGATAAAATGTAGACATCATTGCTCTAAAACTGTACATGTCCATAGATTTCATTTATATTGATTGAGCTAGGAGAATTTTAGGTTTGAATCTCTGAAAATAATTAGGTCAAAATTTGGTACTTTTAGAAATTCTCATTCATCTTTGATTTATAGCTTATGATATTTATATGGTTGAATTCGTATGGAAAAATGGAGCAACTTTCATGTTTGCATATTTCATTTTTATTGAGAAATAGTGAAATACAGATGTTGAGGATGGAGGTTGAAGATGAAGTTACATTCAAGACTTGATTTGTGTTATATGTTTATTATTTCACCAATGTTAACAGATGTACAACCACCCCAGTGGCAAAGGTCGCGCGTGTGTGTATGGAAGGTCATGGGTTCAACACCCATAGCTACCTTTTGTTTTGTTTTTAAGCATTTTTCTCTCTTTTTTGTTGTTTCAAATAGATGTGTTGGGCCTCCTAAACAGTTGGGCCTTGTCTTTTTGCTGCTTCTAACCCCCTGCCTTACTATTGCACACCTGACCCAATTTTTTATTTTCATTTTCATTTTTATTTTATGTTGTTTCTTTTTTTTTCTTCTTTATTATATTTTTATTATTATTATTATCATTATTATTTTTGTTAATAAAAATAAAAAACTATTTTTATTTATTATTTATACTTATTTATTTTATCTTCTTATAAAATAAAAGACTAAAAAAACATTTGCTTAATAATTAATTTCTTTTTCTTAATTAATAAATATTTAGACTTAGTTTAAATATTATATTATTTTCTTTTGAAATTAAAATTAACTTAGAATTTAGGTTTCTTTTAATTAATTTTCATATTTTATTTTTATTAATTTAAAACCTTTTCATAAAAAAACCCTAAAAATACTTCTTAACTTAGTTTCTTTTCTTAATTAGTTTAGGTTTAACTTTACTTAATTTTAATTAATCATTCTCTTTAATTAGGTTAAAACTCTTTCATGAAAACCAAACAAAAATCATTTCTTTTTCCATTTACCTTTCTTGTACATTATATTTTTTCAATTCTTATACATTATTCAATATGGTTGTAATAGTTAATTAGGTTTAATTTTCTTGCAATCCCCATTTGTAAATTTGTATACCCCCTCCCCTAATGATGTAATAGCATAGTAATTTTACTTTCTGTAATTTATCGTTTTATATAAATGCTAGTAATTAGGGTTTGTATGGAAAGACTAATATCAACAATTAGCAAACCCTAATTCAAGATAAACAATGCATGTAAATCAAACACACTTGCACACTTGTACCCTTAGGGTAATTCCACTTTGTTGCCTTACAAAAATGGCCATGTTATACATGTGGGATATCTTAGCAAAAAGCAACCAAAAATACAAGATCATAGTCCCTCGATGACGCTATCAATGTTGCCTTTCAAAATGATATTAGTCCCTCAAAGAAAAATGTTAAGATATCTCAAAACATCGCTATCATGGCTATACAATGACCCACGCCTGTCCTTTTACATCCAAAGATAAGGTTCTTACCAAATCAATGGTAAGATAGCAATATCAAAGGAAATGAAGAAATGAACTAAGACTTTTGAGTAGGTAGATTGTTCCTAGTTGTTTTCTCATTTTCAAATCAAACATCCTTGCTTATTTTCAAAAAAAACAAACACCAACACTTTCAAAACAAACACTTTCAAAACTTTTTCTAAACATGAAACATTTTCAAAAGATCAACACTTTGTATACGTTCTTACGAACGAGAACTATTACAAAGTTTTCCTAAACGATGGCACCTTTTCAAAATACTTTCAAAAAACACACAAAGCATATTTTCAAACAAAAAGCAAGTGATCTAGAAAGCAACTAAGAGCCCATATATAACTATGGATGAAAAGGGTGCTAACACCTTCCCTTTTCATAATCTACCCCCAAAACTCAAGAAATAATCTCAAAGGTCTTTCCTGTTATTTTCAGCCTTTCCTTATTGGATAAAAGAAAAGTCGATGTTGACTCTTGCTAACTGCAAAATTTGTGATAAAACGCAAAACACCCAAGTCAGTTCTCCCACCATATAACAAGGTCTCAGACTGAAGAAGAACATCTTGACAATCTACACAAGCTGTTTGAGAGACTGAAAAAGTACAAGTTGAGGTTGAATCCGAACAAGTGCACCTTTGGGGTGAGATCTGGTAAGCTCATGGGTTTCGTTGTCAGTGATAAAGGTATTGAAGTTGATTCTGCTGAGGTTAAAGAAATTCAAGAAATGTCAGTTCCCTGTATTGAGAAGGAAGTCAGAGGTTTCCTAGGATGACTGAATTACATTTCCAGATTTATTTCCCATTTGACTACCACTTGCGAGCCAATCTTCAAGTTACCAAAGAAAGATCAAGTAGTAAAATGGAACGACGATTGAAAGGTAGCTTTTGAAAAAATCAACTAGTACCTCTAAGAACCTCTGATCCTGATGCCTCCCGTTGAAAGAAGACCTCTAATCATGTACCTAACAATGTTAGAGAACTCAATGTGGTGAGTATTGGGGCAACATGACGAGTCTGGTCAAAAAGAGAATGCAATATACTACCTTAGAAAAAAGTTTACTGACTGTGAAACAAGATACTCACTGCTCGAGAAAACTTGTTGCGCTTTGGCATGGGCTGCTCACCGACTAAGACAATATATGTTGACTCATACTACTTTGTTGATCTCTAAAATGAATCCTATAAAGTATATATTCGAGAAACCCGCTCTCTCCGGAAGAATAGCCAGATGGAAAATGGTCTTGACAGAATACAACATTCAGTACACCACTCAGAAAGCCATCAAAGGAAGTGTACTGGAAGATCCTTTGGCTCATCAAGCGTAGACGACTATCAATCTATGAATTTCGAGTTCCCGGATGAGAATATCATGCTAGTTACAGATTATGAAAAACCTGGACTGTGTGAAGGACCCAAGTCGGGATCTTGATGGGCTATGGTTTTCGATGGAGCTCCCAACGCACTTGGTAATTGAATTGGCATTGTAATTATCTCTCCCGAGGGTTGCCATATGCCGTTTACCACTAGAATATGCTTTGACTGTACAAACAAAATGGCCGAATACCAAGCATGCATCATGGGTATCAAAACTTCTATTGATATGAGAATCAAGTTCTTGAATGTATATGGGGACTCAACCCTAGTAATCAGTCAGATTAAGGGATAATGGGATACAAAACATCCGAATCTCATTCCTTATCGAGAGCATATATTGACACTAATTTTGTACTTCGAGGAAATCACTTTTGAACATATTCTGCGAGAAAAGAATCAGGTGGAAGATGCATTGGCTACCATGTCATCTATGTTCAAAGTCATATGGGACAACGAAGCTCCTCGAATTACCATTGAGAGACTAGATGAACCAGCACACTGTTACAAAGTTGACACTGATGGAGTAGAGGAAAATCCTTGGATCTACAAAGTGAAAATATACCTTGAGGCTCAAGAGTATCCCGACGGGGAATCTATTAACGACAAGAATTTCCTACGGAGGTTTTCTACCAAGTTCTTTATGAGCAATGGAATTTTGTGCAAATGTAATCACGACTCATATCTGCCTTGTTGTGTAGACAATAAGAAAGCTGAGAAGATTATGGAGGATATGCATGAAGGAATTTTTGGTACTCACTCCAGTGGGCATATGATGGCTAAGAAGACTCTGAGAGCAGGTAATTATTGGTCGACCATGGAAACTGATTGCTATCATCATTTCATGACCTGTCACAAATTCCAGATTTATGCTGACAAATTACATGTGCCTCCAGTCCCTTTGAATGTATCTACTGCTCCTTGGTCATTTGGAATGTGGGGGCACTGATATGATTGGATAGATTAAGCCTACTGCTTCTAATGGGCATCGTTTCATCCTTGTCCCTATTGATTATTTCACAAAGTGGGTTAAAGAAGCCTCATTTGCCTCTGTTACCAAGAATGTTGTGGCCCAGTTCATTAAGCATAACCTTATTTATCAGTATGGTATCCACGAAAGAATTATCACGGACAATGGTACCAATCCTAACAACACTATGATCATGGAACTCTACACGCATTTCAAGATCAAGCACCATATATCTTCCCCGTATCGGCTGAAGATGACTGGCACAGTGGAAGCTGCCAATAAGAACATCAAGAAGATTATATAGAAGATGACAGTGACATACAAAGATTGGCATGTGATGTTACCATTTGCTTTTCATGGCTATCGTACTTTAGTACGGACATCATCTGGGGAAACCCCATTCTCTCTAGTCCTCGGTATGGAAGTTGTCTTACCTGTCGAAGTTCAGATTCTTTCTCTAAGGATTATGAAAGATGCAGATTTAGACAAAGACGAGTGGATTCCTACTAGGCTATACCATATAAACTTGATCGACTAGAAGAAGCTTGCGGCTGTTTGTCATGATCAAATGTATCAGAAGCGTATGATCAAAGCATTCAATAAGAAAGTCAAGCATCGGGTATACCAGGATGGTGACTTGGTAATAAAGCGCGCCATCCTACCACAAAGTGATCCCAGGGGAAAATGGACTCCCACCTACGAAGGGCCATTTGTAATCAAGAAGATATTTTCTGGTGGCGCTATGATACTTGCCACCATGGACGGTGAATATTTTCTGCATCCTGTGAATGCGAACATGGTCAAAAATACTACGCCTAAAAGAGACCCGCTAGGTTGCCTGGCCTAGGCAAAAATAAGGGCATTCCGACGAACCAAAAGGGTTCAGGCATAAATTAGGGATATATATATATATATATATATATATATATATATATATATATATATATATATATATATATATATATATATATATATATATATATATATATATATATATATATATATATATATATATATATATATATATATATATATATATATATATATATATATATATATATATATATATATATATATATATATATATATATATATATATATATATATATATATATATATATATATATATATATATAAAGATTGTATACACGGCAAGTCAAAAACCTGAAAAGGCAGCTTGGGTAAAAAGGGATACCCCGATGGACTGAAAACCCGAAGGGGAGGTCCAGCCAAAAGTTAGGGATTAAAGCGTACGACTATGTCCCATTGGATGACCCGCATACAACAAGCTTTGTCATCCATGTCAAATTAAAATGGTACAAGATCAATTCAGTCAACTTCTTCCGATAGCAAGGGATGAGATGCTTGAAGACATAAGGGCAATAGCAGATTTGAAACTCGATGGGATCCCTTCCACATAGTTGTTTTTCTTTGTTGTACTTTTCTCATTTTATGACGATTTCCTCTTACTAGGATTTTCGTCTCTTTGTACAAAACTGCCTGTTTATAGGCAAACTTTCAATACAAATACAATTTCAAAACTTAAAATTGCTTTACTTTCTCTATTTTGTTTGCAAAAATTTCCAATGACTAAATTGAATGAACATATGCATATGAATGTGACAGCTGTTAACAAATATATGCATAAAAACAGGGTTAGTATTTACTAAAGACTCTAGGAGTTGGGATAACATTCAAGTCGTCCACAAGAATCCACATATAAATCTTTGTAGAGCTACCTTTACAAACTCATCCTCGACAGAGACACATTCCTCAACGAGTCTAATATACCTTCAGACAACAATTAGGCCATCTTCCAGCAGTTCACATAATCATCTCCCCTAGTAGGTCCCCTAGCATACAAGGAAGTTTGATTATTTCCCCGACATACGATGGAAACTTCCTCGACACAACCTATGAAATTCCAAATCCCGATAAGAGATTATGTCCTCAACACCATTTACGGGAATTTAATTCCCCAGCGAGTTTATTTCTCCATTATAGTAAAATCCACTGCATAATTCTTTTCTCCAGTAGGATTTATTTCCCTAGCAGGGTTTATTTCCCCAACAAAGTTCATTTCTCCGATTACTGTGAATCCCCTATAAAATTCTCTTCTCCAATAGAGTGTAGTCAAGGTTTTTATCCCCAGAGAGTTTCTACGGTATCTTAAACCTGGTCAGATACCGCATCAGAGGAATATCCACCTCTTTTATCCCCAGTCAGGGTATATAAGAATTAAACTCCCTAGTAGAGCGATGAACGACCAATTTTTATTGGAAATTCTTCTATCCCCAAACGGAGGACAAACATTCCTAGTGGGGTATCCTCAAACAGAAACCAAGAATCCCTAGCCAAGACATTCTAAACAAGAATGAATATTCATGTTCTTCATCCCCAACAATAGCCAGGGATTTATTTTCCCCAATCAAAGATGTTATACGAAGCTGCCATTTTCGTCATCGACATCTTACATCCAAACATAGTTTACAAAATATCATAGCATATGCATACTGTTGTACCCCAAAATTTTCCCTCTCATTTCTCAAGAAATTTCTCACAAGATTTTCAATTGCTCAAAATTGCATAAGGATTGATCAGCTCAAGACACTTCCTCAATACTAATGACTCAAATTAGGGTTTGAACTTAAACAAAGACAACTGAACTTTTAATGCCTCATATTACTTTCATGGATCATTTTGGACCTCAATAATGCTCATGTCAAATTTCAAGTCTTGTAGTTCAAGTTTGCTCAGTCAATTGATCAAATGACCTAAAATCAGATGTATTGGGTAAAAAGTCAATTGTGACCAACTTACAGTCAAAATTCATGATTTTTGATACATATAAATATTTTGAACTCATATGAACAATTTGGTCAAGTTTGGGGTTTCGACTAAGAAGGCTTGATTTTTTGACTTCTGACCTAACAGATGACTTATTGGCTTGAGACATGATATCAAGGATTCAAATGCATCATATTAACCTAATTTCATAGTTTAAAACACTTCTCAAGATCAATTGATTGATAATTGAAATTTGGTCAACTGATGAAAAAGTCAATTGTACACTAAAAAGTCAAACATTGACTTTCTGATCAAAATCAAGTTTCAAAAATCATATTTCATCAATACATGTACAAATATTAAGATTGTTCATCAAGAAATCAAAAAGTAAAAATTACCTTTGAAAAGTCAAAATTCTAAGACTTAGAAATTTTTCTAAGTGTTGGAAAGTTAACTTTTTTCATGACTTTGTGCCAAATTTTCACCATGATACAAGATGATTCAAGAAAAACTTCAAACCTGAAAGTTGTAAATATTAGTGAGATCTAAAAATTTTAAGAAGGAATAAAGTTCTATAAATGCTTGGATTTTAAGTTATAAATTCATGAAGACATGTACATGAAACAAAAACACTTAGTGAAATTTTGAGTATTTTAGTCAGGATTTTGACCTAATTTCTTGGCCAAATTTCACATCGTTCCAATTGGAATTTTCAAAAATGTCCAACATAAAGGTTGTAGAGGATGTTACAAGTTTTCCAAAATTTCCAAGAACTCATTGAGATCATGCTTGATCTAAGAGAATCGAAGAGATGAAGTTAGAGTTTCATTCTTGAATTATAGGTCATTTTGTGATGTACAAGAATTCAAATCTCAAGCCTATGCTGCATAATCTTTGCTTTGCAGGCCTTAAACTTGTGTTTCACTCCATAATTAATGTTTTACATAACTGATTGAGCCATTATCCAATTGATTCAAGCTTTATCCAAATCAATTTGCCATTTTGGGAAGAAAGTTCACACTTCCATTTTGGAAAAGTGGCTTTAATCACAAAGTCCAATCTCCTTGGGCATTGAACTTGTTCCTTCTGCACACACAACATTTATGAGCCAGAAGCAAGTATGTTTAAATTTCAACCACTCTACAATGACATGGTACAAGCACGGGGAAGAAGTTTGTCAACTTTACTTCAAAAACAAGCAAAGATCCATAATTTGTAGAATTCAAATTCTGGCTTGTTGTAGCATACAAAAGCTCTTGCCTATAAATACATGCATAATTTTCAAGCTAAGACATGAATGCTCAAGCCCTGAAACACCCTAAAAACACAGAATCACCAAGAACACCTCAAATCATGTCATTTTGAGTTTTGAATCCAATCTCCGAATTCACTCGTGCGTTTCTTGGCCTTTTGTTTCAAAAGCTTCTAAAAATCATTCATAAACAATCCCAACACCTGTTATCCAACTATAACACCATCTTCATCAACTTCCATTTTCAAAAACAGAGCTTTGCACTTGGACTTCTCCAGCACAATTCAGTAATCCTCAGCTCAAAGTAACTATTGCATTAGCTTCCTAGAGGTTCAAGGAAGCTAACTCAATCATCACAACACCATGAAAGCTGCCCTAACTCAAAACACGATCTTCAGCTGTAAGGTAAGTTTTCTGAGTTTTAAACTCCTCATATAAGCATTGTTAAGCTTCCATTTTTGAAGATAAAATGTAGACATCATTGCCCTGAAGCTGACCATGTCCTTAGAATTCATTTACATTGCTTGGGTAGAGAGAATTTTGGACCTGAACTTTCTGAGATAATTTAGGTAAGATTTGGTACCATTTAAAATTCATGCTTATCTTTGATTTATAGTTTTAGTAAGTTATATTTCTGAAACAGTGGTGAAAATTTCCATAACTTTCATGTTTACATTTTCCATTTTGGTTGAGAAATGATTGAGTTACATTTGGTCTGGTTGGGCGTGAGGTTGAAGATGAAGTTCAGGACATGGAAGCATTTTGTAACATATATTTATGGTTTTGTATAAGACACCAGATGTATAGCCACCCCAGTGGTAGAAGCGCACGCCTTTCACCCCTGTGACCTGGGTTCGAGTCCCAGTGCCACATTTTTCAATTTTTCATAACATTTTCTGACTTTTTTTTGTTAGTTAGGCGCGCCCGGGCCTCCATCATTGGGCCTTGTACCATTTTTTCTGCCCCCTCACCCCTTGTTTCACTTACACAGCCTCTGGCCCATTTTATTTTCTATTTTTCTTATTTCATTTATTTATTTTATTTTAATATATTTTACTTAATACAAAATCATAAAAAAATAGATTTAGGCTTTTATTTAATTAAATTAATTTTTGACATAAAAATAAATTTATTTTAATCACCTTTTATTTTATTTTTGATAATTAATTTATAAATTAATTAGAAGTTAGGATTTTGATTATTATTTTCATACATTAAAAATATTTTCTTAAAACAAATTAATTTCTTTTCTCAAAATAAATTAACATTAGAACCAAGTTTGTTTTATTTTATTAAAAATTAACTTAGAACCTAGATTTTCTTTTAATTAATTAATTTTTTTACTAGTGTAATTTAACTAAAACTTTTTCACAAACAAAACCCTAAAAAAAACTTGTTTTCTTTGATAAATTAATTTATTTTATTAAGTTAATTGGATCAAAACTATCTTTCTTAACAAAAAAAACCAAACAAAATCCATTCCTTATCCCTTTATACTTGTACACTATATTCATTTCATTTCTTGTACATTTATTCAAATTCAATATGGTTGTAATAGATAAGTAGGATTTAATTTCTTGCAATCCCCATTTGTAAATTTGTATGCCCCATCCCCTAATGATGTAATAGCGTAGAAATTTACTTTCTGCAATTTATCACTATCATATAAATGCTAGTAAATTAGGGTTTATATGGAAAGATAAAATCAATACTTAGAAAACCCTAATCCAAGATAAATCAAGCATGAAATACAAAACACTTTCACACTTGCACCTCTAGGGTTAACTCCACTTTGTTGCCTTGAGAAAAGTGGTCATGATATGCATGTGAGACATCTTAGAAAAAACACACAAAATACAAGATCATAGTCCCTCGATGACGCTTCGAATGTTGCCTTCAAAATGATCTTAGTCCCTTAAGAAAAATGCTAAGGTATCTCACAACATTGCAATCCATGACTATACGATGACCCACGCCCGTCCCTTCACATCTAAAGATAGGGTTACTTACCAATAAATGGTGAGATGACAATATTAAATGAAGAGAGAAATGAACAAAAGACTTTTGAGTAGGTAGAATGTTCTTAGTTGCTTGCTCACAATCCATCTTCAAAAACAAATATATTTTCAAACACACCAAACACTTTCAAAACAGGAAATATTTTCAAAAAGTCCAACATTTTGTATGCATTCTTATAGAGATGAGAATCATTACAAAGTTTTCCTAAATGAAGGCGCTTTTCAAAAATACTTTCAAAACCCGCCACAAACACATTTCAAACAAAGCAATTTCAAAAGTGAGCTAGCAAGCAACTAAGAGCCCGTAGATAACTACGGATGAAAAGGGTGCTAACACCTTCCCTTTTCATAATCTACCCCCCGAATTCAAGAAGAATATCTCAAAAGGTCTTTCCTGTTATTTTCACCCTTTCCTTATTAGATAAAAGAAAAGTCGGCGGTGACTCTTGCTATCTGCAACAATTGCGATAAAACGCAAAACAACCAAGTTAGTTCTCCCATCGTATTACAGAACTGGAGACTCTATCGGGGATTAATTAAAAGTGGGGTTACCTTAGAGTTCGATCCCATTTAATTGCTTTCATTGTTTGATTTGTTTTCTTTACATTTATGGGTCTTTTTTGGGTTTGTATTAATCCTCTATCCGGATCTGGGAACACCATTAGGTAAATAACAATAGATTATGGAAACTGTAAGGCGTAGATCGATATGGTTGAAGCAATGGTTATGTTAGTGTGACACATTTGTTGGTACCGATATCCCTTATGTTGAATCGAGGAGAATACGGGGCCGTTGAGCGGTGTCATGAAGCACTAACTGACCATAGAACCTTTAATTGAACAACTTGGCCATTAGGAAGTAGTGAGATAGCTGACTTTGGTGCAAAGATGAATATTGGTTGATTTTGGGATATTTTGGCTGCAAGAAAAGATTGATTATGCTAAAATAATGCATAATGAAGAAAGATCAATGATATTGAGATTCCATAGAACCCTATTACTTTGTAGAACAGGTTAAACCAACTAAACTTCAAGAGGGTACTTACCTATAAACTCCATGCAAGCCTAAACCTAAGGACTTGTTTGCTTTGTTTGCATATTTTTATTTGTACATAACATCATAAACATCATAACATCATAAGCATTCTCACTAACCATTTCAAGGATTTAGGAAGTTATCTTTGTTCTGTTTTGTAGGTTATGACTTCCACTCGTAGGAATACCATCCGAATCAACTTCGTAAAAGTTCATCCTCAACTTCAAGAGTTAGCATCAAGAGTGCCCTGAGATTCTCCCTTCACCAAGAAATATGGTCGACTTCTCAACTTGGCTACCTCAAACCTCCAAGAAGAAATGATGTGTATTCTTTTCTAATTCTTTGATCTTATGCATCATTGCTTCACCTTTCCTGACTACCAATTGGTGCCTACATTAGAATAATTCTCTCAATTTTTAGGAGTACCTGTGTTGGAACAAATACCATTCACCGGTTTATAAGAGAATCCAAAGCCAGAAGTTATTGCCAAAGCCTTGCATTTGAAGAGATATACATTGTGGAAAATTGGGAGTCAAGAAGTGGAGTTAAGGGTTTCTTAGCCAAATTTATGTTGGAGAAGGCTTGTTTGTTCTGGGAAGATATGGATTTACAAGCTTTTGAGGATGTCTTGGCCCTTCTAATCTATGGTTTGGTTCTATTTCCCAATCCGGACTAACTCATAGATGTGAGTGCCATCAGGGTTTATCTTTCTCGTGATCCCATACTTACTTTGCTTGGAGACATTCTACATTGTTACCATACTTGCACCATGAAGAAAAGGGGTACTCTTTTGTGTTGAATTCCATTACTCTCTAGGTGGTTTATTACCTACCTCGATCGATGTTGAAGAATGAGCAAGGTTTGGCATGGTCTCAAAGGATGATGTCATTCTCACACTCGAATATCCATTGGTGTTCTCGATCTTTTGAGGATATTATCATCATTGACCGTTATGGGGAATTTCATAATGTCCCACTCTTAGGCATTAGGTGAGGTATCACCTATAATCCTTCTCTTGCATTATGACAGTTTGAGTATGCACGAAGAGATGGTCCCCATGACGGGCTCATCCAAGGTTTGGTATTCGACTACGAGGGCGACGACCAAGGCTATCGTCAAAGGTTCATACGAGCTTGGAGAATGATAAACAAAGTGGATAGTAAGACACTGAGGAATAAAAATTCCATTCCTCTTGAGCCTTACCTTAAGTGCGTAGGAACTCGTGCTCAAAGTCTCGTGATGCCTTACCCCACCATCCTACCTATCATCATGGAGCCTGTTGCCAAGGGAGATGTTCCTTACACTGTTCTTCATCCTAACATGTCGACTACTCTAGAGGAGTTTCAAAGGTCTTGGATTTAACTCAAAGGGGAGCGAGACACCTTCAAAACCCAATTCTATGTAAGTGAGAAGAAGGTTTTGGAGCTTACAAGACAACTTCATGAAGAGTGGAATTTAAATGCCTACATTGCACCGAAGAGGATGCGCTCATGGGAAGCTTGAGTCCTTTTTGTTTTAGGAGTTTATATTATCCTTGTTTCTCCCATTGTAAGCCCAAGAGGCATCTTGTAACTATGTGAATTTATTAATGCAATTAATGTTTGTTCCCTCTTTGTCTAAACAAATTTAAATCTTCTAAGTCCTTGAAATCATTTGCATACTCATTTTCATGCATCATAACATAAATAGGTTTTCCACAACAGGTTTCCTTATCTTTCTACTGTTTATTTCAGTAAGATGGATATCGAATAAACAGTGAAGGACTTACAAGCGCATAATTCCCATTTCCAAGAGACCTTGCTGACCCTGGATAAGGGGCAACAAGAGATGATGACTTTGATGGTAGCCAAGAAGAAAACCAAAAAGAATGCCCTCATCAACATGGGTAAGAGGTTCAAAGGTCCGGTTCATCAGGTACAAATAGTCGAAGATTCGTCTGAGGAGGACGAAAATCAAGAGAAGAAGCAAGGAGCACCTGTGCTACGGGTGCAAATGATCAAGCTTCCGGAGACAAAGATTACTTTGATGAGCAATATCCTCTGGCTGAGGATAAATACAAGCAGTTGGAGAATAGACTAAAGGCTATTGAAATTCAAGTTGTGCCTGGCTTGGATTTGGTGATTTAGGCTTAGTACCTGGGGTCATCATTCCCCATAAGTTCAAGATACCGGTCTTTGCCAAGTATGAAGGGGTTGCCCGAAACATAATCTAAGGTCTTATGTGCGCAAGATACATCCCCACACTACCGATAAAAAGCTTTGGGTTCATTTCTTCCAAGAGATTCTGGCTGGGACTCAACTAGAATGGTTCTATCAATTGGATGATTCCCGCATCCATACATTGGAAGATCTAGCCACTGCTTTTTATCATCAGTATTAATACAATACCGATTTGTCACCAATTAGAGTCTAACTCCAAGGTATGACAATGGGTACTAATGAGGGGTTTAAAGAGTATGCACAAAAATGGAGGGATCTTGCTGGTAGGGTACAACAACCACTAACTGACAGAGAACTAGTTGACATGTTCATGGGTACATTAACTGTCCCATTTTTCAACCTGTTGATTGGGAGTTCTTCATCTGGTTTCACCGAGTTGATCCTAACTGGTGAAATGGTAGAAAGTGGAATTAAGAGTGGGAAAATTCCCATGACATCTGCTTCCACATCAAACACTGTAAAGAATCACTTCCCTGGAAAGAAGGAAACAAATGTTGTGTATGGGGCAAGGGCCCGTACCAAGAAGGATCGCCGACCCTTTGTTAATGTTGTGTTAATCTCTAACCCTCCATCTGCTTAAATGAAATCATCCAACAATCAACAATCTGAAGTTCCTTGAAGATAGTTCAGGAGGATAAGCATGTCACTGTCCCAAGCCTTACAACATCTGTTGAAGGCCAACTTAGTGACGTTGTGTGATCCACCATCCAATCTAGACATTTCATCACCTAAGTACAATCCAAATGCCAAGTGCGCAGATCATTCCAACAACCCTGGGCATGAAACTGATCAATGCTTGGCTCTAAAGAACAAGACTCAAGATCTGATAGACAACAAAACTATTGAGTTTGATCCACCTACAACCCCAAATTTGATAACAGAACCAATGTCGAACCATGGCAAAGGTGTCAGTGCGATTAATAACACTACTTTTGTTTCCTCCGTTGAGGATTTGACTACTCCATTAACTATTGTGAAAGGAAATTTGTTGAGAGTTAGGGTGTTCACTAGCTGTTTAAAAGACTGTAATTGTTGTACTAAACAAATAAATGGATGCAAGTGGCTGATAGAAGGTGTTCAACGCCTGATAGGCAGTCGCGAAATCTTGTTTGAAAAATTTCATACCATCAAAAGTTTAACCAACAAAGCTGAAGACATGTCCATAATAACCATCTCCAACAAGCCTCTTAGGATCTCTTCAAAGGGTCCTATTAGGATTTCAAATGAACCAACCATTGCTCCTTTAATAATCACTACCCCAGGGCCTATTCCCTACTCTTCCGACAAAGCGGTTCCATGGAACTATGGTGCCGAAGTTTATTATCATGGGATAAAACAAGATTCTTGGATAAACAAAGACAAAGCTGATGATACTAATATTGCAGGTTCTAGTAAATTAACAAGAACATGGAGGATCTTTTCCCCTGATATTTCATCACCCACTACTATAATAACTCATGTCCGCATAACCAATGACAAGTCTAGTGCCAACACTAGAGGCAAAGAGAAAGAAGGTGAGCCTGCTAGGATTGAGGCGCCTACCAAATATACTGATGTTGAAGAACCCTCCACTCGAGAGATGGAGGAAATCTTAAAAATCATAAAGAAGAGTGACTTCAAAATAGTTGAGCAACTGGGGAAAATCCCCTCCAAAATATCCATGTTATCATTGTTACTCTATTCGAACGCTCATACCCAGGATCTAATCAAGTTCTTGAAGAAAGCCCGTGTGCCCAAAGAAACCACAGCTAAACATTTCGAGAACTATGTAGCAAGTTTAACGACTGATAATGGATTAGGTTTCTCCGACGCTGATTTGACTCCTATTGGAAGGAACCACAACAAAGCCTTGCATGTCTCTCTTGAATGCAATGGAACCACCCTGGCTCATGTCTTAGTCGATACTGGCTCATCTCTAAATGTGTTACCCAAAGGTGCTTTGGACCGGCTAGATTGTGAAGGACTGGTATTGAAGCCAAGAGATATTATTGTAAGGGATTTCGATGGGTCTAAAAGGATGGTTCATGGAGAGGTGGATCTCCCAATTAAAGTTGGCTCACAAATTTTCAAATCTACCTTTTATGTAATGGATATAAGTTCTGCCTATTCATGTTTGCTTGGTCGCCCTTAGATCCATGGGGCAGGGGTAGTAACATAACCCTTCATCAAAAACTAAAATATCCAATCAAAGGGAAGATCGTTACTGTTTGCGACAAAGAAGAATTTATGGTGAGCCACCTTAATTCCTTCAAATATGTGGAAATGGATGGTGAATTCAGAGAAAGTCCGTGCCAGGCTTTCGAAGTTGTTCCTCTTATGGTTTCCTCCACCAAAATCTCTTCCGACATATCAAAAGCTGACGAAGTTGTACCAAGAATGATTTCACTTAAAGATGCTCGTGCTGTGGTCGAACATGGAAGCTATACTATATGGGGACAAATCCCCGACATTTCATTTAAAGCAGACAAATTTTGTTTGGGTTTCACCATCAAAGCTCAGAAAGAGGTCAGACGCGCTCGCGTGGGAAAGCCGCCTCTTCGCATCGGAAATCATGAAGTAAATGTTGTGGAAGACTCTGACAATGAATGTGCTTTTGAAGAATGGATCTACCCTATTGCAGGAGGAAAGCTCAACAACTGGCATGCAAAGGATTTCACTCTCATCTCCTTTATGGAAGAGTAATTACTATTTACTTTTTTCTGTCAATTCAAGAACTTTTGTCTGTAATTTTTAAATTCCAAACAATGACTTTTAAGCCATGTGCATTGCCCAGGGCACCATGGTCCATTTGTTAAGGGTTTTATCCATGTTCATTTATCATATGATCATTTAATGGAAAAATATTTGACCTTTGCATTCAAATTTTATGCTCATTGTCTTTCTTTTTCTTTATTGCATTTTTTCAAATAGCCATGTATCTTACATGCACACGCACACACACTTGCAGATTCTCATCCACTCCAGATCTCATTGCCAACGACTCTACTATTGCCAGTTATGACTTCGAACATCCAATTAACCAAGCCAAAGATGAAGGCGAGGAAGATTGTGAAATACCAGGGGAACTAGCTAGACTTCTAATGCAAGAGGAGAAAGTTATTCAACCTCATGAAGAGCCATTCAAAGTTATCAACTTAGGTACTGAGACAAACAAGAAAGATGTCAAGATCGACGTCAACTTAGAAGATGATATCAAGTGCAGGTTGGTTCAGATGCTACACGACTACGTTGGAGTGTTTTCTGGTCGTATGAAGACATGCTTGGGTTGGATATTGACATTGTGGTTGATTGTCTACCAACAAAAGAAGATTGTCCTCCTATCAAGCAAAAAGTTCATCGAATGCGGCCCGACATGTCTGAAAATATAAAAGTGGAAGTGATGAAGCAATTCGATGCAGGATTCCTGGCTGTGACTTCTTATCCTCAATGGGTTACAAACGTGTTTCCCGTACCAAAGAAAGATGGAAAGGTTCATATATGTGTAGATTATAGGGATTTAAATAGGGCAAGTCCCAAAGATGATTTCCCTTTACCTCATATCGACGTCCTGGTTGACAAAACCGCTCAACATAAAGTCTTCTCCTTCATGGATGGATTTTCTGGCTACAACCAAATCAAGATGGCTCCCGAAGACATGGAGAAGACTATCTTTGTTACACAATGGGGGACCTTTTGTTAAAAAGTCATGTCGTTCGGATTGAAGAATGCATGGGAAACATATCAAAGAGCTATGGTAGCTTTATTTCATGATATGGTCCATCATGAAATAGAGGTCTATGTGAATGATATGATTGCAAGGTCGCAGACTGAAGAAGAACACCTCGATCACCTACACAAGCTGTTTGAGAGGTTGAAGAAGTACAAGCTAAAGCTAAATCCTAACAAGTGTACCTTCGGGGTAAGGTCTGGCAAGCTTCTGGGTTTTGTTGTCAGTGGCAAAGGTATTGAAGTAGATCATGCAAAGTTCAAAGCCATTCAAGAAATTCCAGTTCCACGCTCTGAGATGGAAGTTAAAGGATTCTTGGATCGTCTTAATTACATTTCCCGTTTCAAATCTCATCTAACTGCTACTTGTGAGCTAATCTTCAAACTCCTGAAGAAAGATCAAGTAGTCAAATGGAATGACGACTTCCAAACTACCTTTGATAAGATGAAGGAATATTTGCAAGAACCTCATATCCTTATGCCTCCAGTGGAAGGAAGATCATTGATCATGTAATTAATTGTGCTAGAGAATTCTATGGGGTGTGTGTTGGGCTAACATGATGAGTCTGGCCGAAAAGAGCATGTAATATACTACCTGAGAAAAAATTTTACCGACTGTGAAACCAGATATTCACTGCTCGAGAAAACTTGTCACACTCTGGCATGGGCTGCTCGTCGGCTAAGATAGTATATGTTGACCACCACCACTTAATTTATTTCTAAGATGGGCCCTATCAAGTACATCTGTGAGAATCCAACTCTCTCTGGATGAATAGCTATATGGCAAATGATTCTGATTGAATATGACATCCAGTATACCATACAAAAGGAAATTAAAGGAAGCATATTGGCATATCATTTAGCCCATCAAGCTGTTAATGATTACCAGTCTATGAACTTTGACTTCCCGGATGAGAATATTATGCTAGTAACTGACTGTGAAGAACCTGGACCATATGACGGACCTGAACAAGGATCCCGATGGACTTTGGTTTTCGATGGGGCCTCCAATGCTTTTGGTAATGGAATTGGTGTTGTGATTATTTCTCCTGAGGGTTACCATACTCCTTTCACTGCTAGATTATGCTTCGATTGTACGAACAACATGGCTGAGTACGAAGCGTGCATCTTGGGTCTAAAGTCTGCAATTGACTTAAGGATCAATTTCTTGAACGTATTCGGGGATTCTGCTTTAGTGATCAGTCAAGTCAAAGGAGAATGGGACACTAAGCATCCTAATCTTATTACTTACAAGGAGCTTGTGTTAACCTTGATATCATACTTCGAGGACATCACCTTTGAACATTTCCCTAGAGAAGAAAATCATTTGGATGACACCTTGGCAACAATGTCTTCCATGTTCAAGGTCAAATGGGACAACAAAGCTTCTATGATTATAATTGAAATATTTGACGAACCTGCACATTGCTATGAGCTTGACACTGACAAAGAGAAGTCGTGATACCATGAAGTAAGAAGATATCTTGAGGAACAAGAGTATCCTGAAGGAGCGTCCATCAACGATAAGAAATTCTTGCAAATATTTTCATCCAAATTCTTCCTAAGCAATGGAATCCTGTATAAGCGAAATCATGATTCTACTCTACTCCGATGTATAGACAAGAAGGAGGCAGAGAAAATCATGGAAGACATGCATGATGGAATCTTTGGGACCCACTCTAGTGGACATACTATGGCCAAGAAAATCCTGAGTGCCGGTTACTATTGCTCCACAATGGAAACTGACTATCATCATCACTCAAGGACTTGCCACAAGTGTCAAATCTATGCTGAAAGTTCATGTACCTCCCATACCTCTAAATGTCATAACTGCTCCATGGCCGTTTGCAATGTGGGGCATTGGTATGATTGGAGAGATTAAACCTACTGCTTCTAATGGGCATCTCTTCATTCTTGTCGCTATTGATTACTTCACTAAATGGGTTGAAGCTGCCTCTTTTGCCTCAGTCACGAAGAATGTTGTAGCCAGATTCATTAAGCATAACCTCATATGCAGTTACGGTATCCCCAAATGATTATCACTGATAATGGAACTAATCTCAACAATGCTATGATTACGAAACTCTGCACTCAGTTAAAAATCAAGCATCACAATTCCTCTTCGTATAGACCCAAAATGAATGGCACAGTGGAAACTTCCAATAAAAATATCAAGAAGATTATGCAAAAGATGGTGGTTACCTACAAAGACTGGCATGAGATGTTACTGTTTGCTCTTCATGGCTACCGTACTTCAGCTTGAACGTCAACTGGGGAAACTCCTTTCTCTTTGGTCTATGGTATGGAAGTTGTCTTGCCTATAGAAGTTCAGATTCCTTCCCAAAGGATTATGAAAGAAGCAGATCTGGGCAAAGACGAGTGGGTGCAGACTAGATTGGATCAGTTAAACTTGATTGATAAAAAGTGACTGGCCGCTGTTTGTCATGGTCAGTTGTACCAGAAGCGTATGATCAAGGCTTTCAACAAAAAGATCAAGCCTCGAGTGTATCAAGCTAGAGACTCGGTAATAAAGCGCATCATTCTTCCACAAGGCGATCCCAGGGGTAAATGGGCTCCCACTTACGAAGGACCATTCGTTGTAAACAAAGTTTTCTCTGGTGGTGCCATGATGCTGACTACTATGGACGGTGAAGACTTCCTACATCCTATGAACGCAAACATAGTTAAAAAATACTATGCATATAATAACCCGCTAGGTTGACACACCTAGGAAAAAATAAGGGCATCCCGGTGAAGCAAAAGGTTCGGATAAAAGTTAGGGATATATGCAAAAGATTGTACACCTGGAAAGTCGAAAACCCGAAAGGGAGAATTGGGAAAAAATGGGTATTCTGGTGGGCTGAAAACCCTAAAGGGAGGTCTAGGGAAAAGTTAAGGATTAAAGCGTATGATTATGTTTCATTGTATCCCTACATATACTTTATTACCAAGGTCCAAATTCAATGGTGAAAGATCAATTCAATCAATTTCTTCCAACACGACATAGGTTGATGTTCGAAGACGTAGGGGCAACAGCGGAGTCGGAACACAATGAGATCACTTCCACATGGATATTATTTTTGCTTCCACTTCGTACACTTTTCATTTCTTTCGACGATTTCCTCTTACTAGGATATCTGTATCCTTGTACAAAAAATGCCTGTTTATAGGTAAACATTAATACAAATATACTTTGAAGTGCAAATCTTTTGTTTTTCTGTTTTGAATGCAAAAAGCGTCCAATGACTAAAATTGAATGAACATATGCATATGAACATGATTAAACTGTTAAAAAAATGTATGCATAAGAATAGTAACAAGCGTTTACTTAAGGATTTAGGATTATCCCTACAGAGTTACTTCAATCAAATTATCCCCACAAATTTGGATTCGTGAAACCCCCAGCCAGAGTTTCAATCTCCGGAAAATTCTCTCCCCAGTTGAGTTTGGAAGCCTGTTGACGTTCTTCCTAAATAATTTATTTCACCAAGTAGGTCGTCAAACTTTCTTCTCAACAAGGTTTATTTCCCCAACAAACTACAAATTCCCCAGTTTGAGTTTGCTTCTCAGACTATTACAGGTCAATGGGCAAAACCCCTTAATCCTCAACAGAGAAAGTTACTACGAACGTGGATCTGACCAGATAATAGTTTAACTTCATTCCTATCCAAAAAAGTTACTACAAAGCCTGGACCTGATCAGATGTTAGTTTAACTTCATCCTAGCCTCAATTTACTGTGAAGATTGGACCCGACCAGAGAATAATTTAAGTTGTTACTGAAACATGGACCCGACCAGAGAACAGTTTAAGTTGTTACTGAAACATGGACCCGGCCAGATAATAGTTAATCTCAATTGTAAGTTACGAAAAGCTTGGACCCGACCAGATAGTAGTTTAACTTCCTCAAATCATTAATGAAACCTGGACCCGACCAAATAACAGTTAATCTCAATTGTAAGTTACTAAAACCCTAGACCCAACGAGATAGAAATTTAACTTCCTCAAATCATTACTGAAACCTGGACCCGACCAGATAACAGTTAATCCCAATTTTAAGTTACTAAAACCTGGACCCGACCAGATAACAATTAATCTCAAATTCAAGTTGCTAAAGCCTAGACCCGACCAGATAATAATTCAACTTCTCCAAATTGCTAAAACCTATACCAGACTGGATATCAGTTAACCTTAAGTTCAAATTACTACAAAGCCTGGAGCCGACCAAATGCTATTTTAACTCCTTCAATCACTAACAAAACTCCTCTACTCCAGTATAGTTTTCCACTATCCCCAACAAGTTGGTGTGAAACCTGAAATCCAACCAGATAACAGCTAGCTTTCAAGAGATAATTCCCCACTAGAGAAACAGACGACTAGAAATCCTGAGCTCTTTCCCCCAAGTAGAAAATTAACACTCTCCGCAGAGTTTCCTCAAAATAAGAGCGAAAATCATTATCCCCTAGCAGAGTTCTCCTCAAAAATTAGAAATTTCCAACAGGAAGAACTCTGAACGAAGTTCGAAGATACAGATACTCTTTATCTCCAGCAGCAATCCGAGATTTAATTTCCCAAAACTCCCCAACAATTTGTCAAGGTTTTCATTTTCAGACAAAGATACACTTTAGTGTTTCACATTCATACATTATAACACATACATAACAAATGCATATATCATAATCTCATTTATTTTAAGAACATCATTATACCGTGGATAAATCTGCATGCAACTAACACCCATTTCTTGCAGGAAGAAATAAATCATCTGGCAAGTCCTCTTCTGGATCAGATTTATCTCTCCCAATTAAAAACATGCAAAAGACATCTGCAGTCTCAGCATAAATCTACCAAAGATTTATTTCGATACTTCTTCCAGTCTCCACCAATAGACATCCCAAATGGCATCATTAAGCCCATTCCCGATACAATCAACCGCATTATTGAGTGCAAATTTCTGGGCACTCTAATGTTCAATCATCTTTCATCTTCAAGTCACGAATGGCGTATCTGCCAATCTAACTCTTCAGGCTTAAGAAGATTGAACATGGGCAGCTGTTGTACTCCAAAATTTTCCCTCTCATTTCTCAATAAATTTCTCACAAGATTTTCAGTTGCTTAAAATTGCACAAGGATTGATCAGCTCAAGACACTTCCTCAACACTGATTACTCAAATTAGGGTTTGAGGTTACACAAAGACAAATGAACTTTTAATGCCTCATATGACTTTCGTGGATCATTTTGGACCTTCAAGAATTCTCATGTCAAATTGCAAGTCTTGCAATTCAAGTTTGCTCAGTCAATTGATCAGGTGACCTGGAATCAACTATATTGGGTAAAAAGTTAACTATGGCCAACTTATAGTCAAACTTCATGATTTTTGATCCATATCAACATTTTGAACTCATATGAACCATTTGGTCAAGTTTGGATTGCAATTCCTCAGGAAATTTGATCGCATCACCAAAGGGTCAAAATGGTCAAAATTAGGGTTTTGATTGAGAAGGCTTGATTTTTTGACTTCTGACCTAACACATGACTTATTGGCTTGAGACATGATATCAAGGATTCAAATGCATCATATTGACCTAATTTCATAGTTCAAAACACTTCTCAAGATCAACTGATTGATAATTGAAATTTGGTCAACTAATGAAAAAGTCAACTGTACATTGAAAAGTCAAACCTTGACTTTCTGATCAAAATTAAGTTTCAAAAATCATATTTCATCAAGACATGTAAAAATATGAATATTGTTCATCAAGAAATCAAGGAGTCAAAATTATCTTTGAAAAGTCAAAATTCTAAGACTTGGAAATTTTTCTAAGTGTTGGAAAGTTAACTTTTTTCATGACTTTGTGCCAAATTTTCACCATGATACAAGATGATTCAAGAAAAAACTTTCAACATGAAAGTTGTATATCTTAATGAGATCTAAAACTTTTAAGAAGGAATTAAATTCTATAAATGCTTGTATTTTAAGTTATAAATTCATGAAGACATGTACATGAAAAAAAAACACTTAGTGAAATTTTGAGTATTTTAGTCAGGATTTTGACCTAACTTCTTGGCCAAATTTCACATAGTTCCAATTGGAATTTTAAAACATTTCCAACATAAAGGTTGTAGAGGATGTTACAAGCTTTCCAAAATGTCCAAGAACTCATTGAGATCATGCTTTATCTAAGAGAGTCAAAGAGATGAAGTTAGGGTTTCATTCTTGAATTATAGGTTATTTTGTGATGTACAAGAATTCAAATCACAAGCCTATGCTGCATAATCTTTGCTTTGCAGGCCTTAAACTTATGTTTCACTCCATAATTAATGGTTTACACAATTGATTGAGCCATTATCTAATTGATTCAAGCTTTATCCAAATCAATTTTCCATTTTTGGAAGAAAGTTCACACTTCCATTTTGGAAAAGCGACTTTAATCACAAAGTCCACTCTCCTTGAGTATTGAACTTGTTCTTTCTTCATACACAACATCTATGAGCCAAAAGCAAGTGTCGTACCCCAAATTTTCCCTACCTCTTTTATTTTTGTCTGGATTTGAACTTTGCATTCCATTTGCATCATTTTATTATTCAGTCATTTGCATATCCCGCATCTCAGGGAATCAGGCGCTTTGGTTTAAAGTTTTAGGGTTGCACCCTCTTTATGTCTAATCTTGTTTTGAGGTTTTCTTATCAGGGAAAAAGGAAGCACATCTGGTTCTCGATTAGCGGATCATGGAATGAATTGTGTCATCAGGTTGCAAGATGTTTCTTTCGCCTTCCTCGAGGATGGCTCAAAGCTCAGTGCATTAGATGTGGAGTTCGAGCACTTCAGAAAATGGGGTTAAAGGTTCATGATAATCAAGACTTGTTTTTGTTGCTTAAGTTTCAAGTTATGGTGGGGTGAATGTCAAAGTCAGAGTTCTGTTCGTGAAGTGCGAGTTTGGTTCAGACATGATTTGAAGATCAAGGTTCAAAGCGACCGGTGTTTTGGGTTCGAATTAATCAGTGGAATTAAATTCTTGAGCGTTAATTTTGTTTTGTTTGAGAGTTTGATTATAAGACGCGTGTTTTGTTTGGAATACAAGTTACAACCATTATTCATGATTTCTTGAGATTTACGTTACAAAGTTGAGACACGCATTCGAATTATTCGAGAGGAAATCTTAGAATTCAAACAAGTTCACGAGTCATTTGCTTTCTGTGATGCGGTCGAAGAATTGACTTGAGGTTTTGCGTTTGTGTTTGCAAATGTTTCGGTTTAGCAAGAGTCACCACCGACTTTTATTTTATCCGAAGGAAAGGTCAACAAGCACAGGAAAGACCTTTGAGATGTTTTCTTGAGTTCAGGGGGTAGATTATGAAAAGGGAAGGTGCTAGCACCCTTTTCATCCATGGTTTTCCATGGGCTCTTAGTTACTTGTTTAGATCACAGGCTTTGCTTTTTCAATTGTTTTAAATGGTGCTTTGTGTGGTTTTGAAAGTATTTGGAAAAGAGGCCTTTGTTTAGGCAACCTTTGTAATGATTCTTGTTTGAATGTATACAAAGGTGTTTGTCTTTTGAAAAAATGTTTCAATGTTTGAAAGTTTGTTTGGAAATGTTGTGAAATTGTGTGTGTGTTTGTTTGAAAATAGCAAGGATGGTTTGCAAATTGATCAAGTAACTAGGAGTTGTCTACCCTAATCAAAAGTCTTTCCTACACATTTTTAACCCTTTGACATTGTTGTTTTACCATTGTATTTGGTAAACAACCTTATCTTTGGATGTTAAACGGGACAGGCGTGGATCATCGTATGACCATGATAGCAATGGTGCCAAGTATCTTAGCAAGTTTTTTGAGGGACTAAGATCATTTTTGTATAGGCAACCATGATAGCGTCATCGAGGGACTATGATCTTTTTGTTTTGTTTGTTTTTGCCAAGATACCTAGCATGCATACCATGGCCATTTTAAGGCAACAAAGTGGATGAAACCCTAGGGGTGCTTGTGTGCATTGTGTTGTCATTTTTCATGCATTTTTGTCTTGTATTAAGTCATGCTATTTGTTTTGATTTTTGGTTTTTTGCATACAAACCCTAATTCTTACTATCATGGTATATGAAAGCAATAAATGCATAAAGTAAATCTAGACTATTACACAATATTATGGAAAGGGGGGTACAAGCTTGAATAGGGGGATATTTGCACAAAATAAAACCCTAGTTTACTATTACAACACAATTGAATTTAATTTATAAATAAATAAACAAACAATTATTTAAATGTGCAATTAAATATAAATATGCAAAAAAAAAATGGTATTTATTTTATATATGTAAAATAAAATTATTTATGGCCTAAAAATAAGAAAAATAAAAATGATTATTTTTGAAAGGGTGAAAACCCTAATTTTTGGTTTAAAAGAAAAAATATATATTCTATTATTATTTATTCATTTTTTGTTTAAGAAAAATAATAATAATATATACAAAAATGTTGAAAAATTAAATATTGTATGAAAATATTAATTTGACTGTGTAAATAATAAAAATAAAAATATATAATATTTTTGTATTATTTACAAATTTTATTTAAGAAAATAAAAGTATATTAACCTAATAATTATTTTTTATGCCATAAAAAATAATAAAAATAATAAAATAAAATAAAAAAATAAAGAAAATATTTTTTGGGATTTTTTAATGTTCATAAAAATAAATAAAGTCAGAAAATATAAATATGCAAGAAAATATAGAAAATATAAGAAAATGCAAAAGGGGGTGCAGAATGTAAAAGGGGGGTGTCAAAAGAAACAAGCCCAAGGCCCTGGCCCAGAACACACTTCATCCCTGTCCTCTTGTCAAACGCGCGCGTGCCCTGCAACTCAAATATGTTCTCTCTATTGCTTGCATGAAGTCAAAAACTCACAACATGAAATGTATGGAGTTTTAAACCACGATTCTAATGATATAAAAAACTTGATCTAACTCTCAAAGACCAGAGAGAATTTCAGTGGCCCTAAATTCTAACCTAACTTTTTCAGCATGTTCAACATCTAAATTCTCCTAGCTCAGTTAATATAAATGGAAGCTATGCATATGTACAACTCAAGCACATTAGAGACTACATTTTTGCTTCAAAAACCTAAGCTTAATGATGCCTAAATAAGGAGTTAGAATCTTGACAAATACCTGTTTCAATTAAGTTTGGATATGGCAATGTAGGAGTTGTGAGTGAGGCCTGAAGGTCGTGTTAGCTTGCCTGAAGTTCCCTTGACCTTTCCCAATGCTTAGCTTGCCTTGAACTTGCCTGAATGTCCTTGTAGAACTCAACCTGCAAAGCTTCAAAATGATAATGGTGAAGTGTGAAAATGAGGTTACAGTTGCTGAACAATGGCTTGGATAGTTTAGGTGTGTTGTATGGAATGTGTCTGAAGTGGTTCAAGACAAAACGCACGAGGAAATTTGGTTTTAGCTTGGTGTTTGCAGAGATGGCCCTGTTTTTGGCAGAAGTTTGTGTTTTTGTGCTTAAGGGTGTTTGAGAGGCTTGGAAATCGTGTTTCAGGCTTGGTACAATATGCTGAGGTTGTTTGAAAATGTTAGAAGACTTGGTTTTATCATATTTTTCAAGTTATGGACTTTTTGCAAGCTTACTTGCTTTTGAAGCAAAAGTTGAGTTGACAAAGCCAAAGCCTGTACATGCTAGCTCAAGGCCTGAGGAGAGTTGGTAAACTTTTCCTGAAGTTTGTGGATGTTGTTTGTATCAAGAGATCAGGTCCAATGCTCAAGATAAACAAAATTGCAAAGAGTATGCTTTATGGAAATGGTATTGCAACCTTTATGCCATTTTTGGAATAATTCTTTGTATAATGCTCCAAAGCTCATAATAATGCCTTTGTCCAATGTATTTGCATTTAATTAAGGAGTTTGGAAAGTATTAAGTCCTGTAAAACAAGTACAAGCATGATTCAAACTGATTTGCAAGTTGTAACATGGTGCAAAATGCCTTGGACAAAAGTGATGATTTTCCATTTTCAAACTTTCGATTCTCCCTAACCATAAATGATCTTGGAGAGTTCTTGGACATTTTGGAAATCTTGTAACATTATCTACAATCCATATTTGAAATTCATTTTGAGATTCCACTTGGAACTATGTGAAAAGTTGCCATGAAGATAGGTCAAAATCCTGCCTAAACTAGGGCAAAATTTCACTAAGTTAAAAGTTTTATGGACCCCTATTCACAAAATCATAACTTGAGATCCAAGCATCTTTTGGGAAAACTTTGTGAATCAAAGTTGTATATTTTATGGAGGAATACAAATTTAATGTTGGAAGTTTTCTTTGAATCCAATTGCATCATAATGAAAAAGTTGGGAAAAAATAAAAAAAATTCATAACTTAGAAAATTTCTAAGTTATGAAAATTTTCAATCTTAAACCCTAATTTCCAAAATTAGGTTCCTTGGTGAACAAGTTTCATGTTTTGACACATCTTGATGAAAAATGACCCTTGGCACTTGATTTTGACCAAAAAGTCAAAGTTTGACTTTTCAGTGTACAATTGATTTTTGATTAATTGACAGGAAAATTCATCTGTCAATCCAATGCATTTGAGATCTTTTGAACCTTGTGATTAGGTCAAGATGATTCTATTGAGTCCTTGAAACCATGCTTGAACCCAATTTTCCATTGGCTAGGTGAAAAATCAGAAATTGCCCTTATACAGTCAAAACCCTTAAAATGACCATTTTGCCCTTTTGATGATCTGATCAAATTTCTTAAGGATTTGTGGTCCAAACTTGATAAAATGGTTCATATGAGTCTATAATGTTTATGTGGATAAAAATAATGAGGTTTTACTGTAAATTGGCCACAATTGACTTTTTCCCCAATACAGCTGATTTTTAGGTCAATTATCCAATTGACTAGGCAAAAATTTGATTCAAGGCTTGAAAATTGGTATGAGCAATATTAGGAGTCCAACATGAAGTATGAAAGTCACATGAGGCATTAGAAGTCCAAAAATCTTTGTGCAAACTCAAACCCTAATTTCAGGTCATCAGTGCAAGGAGATGTGTTGAGCTGAGCAAACTCTAATCTGGTCTTGAGTCCAAAGAGTCTTGTGAGGGGAAATCTTGATAAAATGAGAGGGAAAATTTTGGGGTACAACAGCTTCCCCTGTTCAATCTTCTTGAACCTGAAGAGTTAGATTGGCGAGTTTTACCGTTCGTGACTCGAAGGTAAAAGATGATTAGACACTAGAGTGCCCGTAAATTTGCACTCGTCAAAGTATAGTTGAGGGAATGGGCTTAAAGATGCCATTTGGAAAGGCGACAGAATCTTGTCAGAGATGGGCTTGTAGATGCCATCCAAGAATGTTTGTTGAAAATCAGGAGAATGAACATCAGAATGGTATCCGTATCTGGAACGTATCTGAGCTGTATCTGGAGATTGGATCTGTGTGAGCAAGGGAATAGAATTCGTGTATGGAGCGTGTTCGAGCTGTAACTATATTGGATCCTTGAATGAATAACAGAATAACTTCCGTGTCTGGAGTGTATCTGAAAAAGCGACAGAATAACATCCGTGTCTGGAGCATCTCTGAGCTGGGGGAAAAGTCAGAATAAGTGACAGCATGGCTACCGTGTCTGGAGCGTATCTAGACTGTATTTGAAGTTGAGATCTATATGAGTAGTAGAATGACTTCCGTGTCTGGAGTGTATCTGAGCTGTATCTGGAGATTGGATCTGTATGAGCAAGGGAATATCATCCGTGTCTGGAGCATGTCCGAGCTATAACTGTATTGCATCCTTGAATGAATAGCAGAATAACTTTCGTTTCTGGAGTGTATCTGAAAAAGCGACAAAATGACATCCATGTCTGGAGCATCTCTGAGCTGGGGAAAAATTCAGAATAAGTGACAACATGGCTACCGTGTCTGGAGCGTATCTGGACTGTATCTGAAGTTAAGATCTGTATGAGTAGTAGAATGACTTCCATGGCTGGAGTGTATCTGAACTGTAACTGGGATCTGAATAAGTGACAAAATGACTTCCATGTATTGGAGTGTATCTGAACTTGACATTGATAGTTGAATCTGAATGAGAAATAGAATGGCTTCCGTGTCTGGAGCGTATCTAATCTGTATCTGATAGTTGAAATCTGAATAAGTATCAGGATGGCATCTGTGTTTGGAGCGTATCCGTATTGTATCTTGACTTTGAATTCTGAACGAGTAATAGAATGACTTCCTTGTCTGGAGTGTATCTTTACTGTATCTGAATAAGAGATCTTGAATGAGTAACAGAATGACTTCCGTGTCTGGAGTGTATCCGTACTGTATCTGAAATCTTTGTTTATCTATTAAAGATAGATGTTAATCTTATCCTGAAAAGGGTAAAATATTAGTTGAAACACAAAGTTATGTTGCATGAAATGTATGATGCAATAAATGTGCCTTATCAATGTTTATGATATATGTAATGTAATGTATGTGCATGTAAGCTGATTAGCTGTATTGCTGAGGAAAATAAATCCTTGATAGCTGGGGATAATAAAATCTTCGACTACTGTCGGGGAAAATAAATCCTTGACCGCTGCTGGAGATTAAAAGTCTTTGATTGCTGAGGATGAGAAATCCTTGTTGACTGCTTGGGGATTAAAGATCCTTGGCAACTTCTGTGGGGATGTGAGAATCCTTCACGACTTTCCTGGGGATATAGGGATCCTTCAAGTCTTTGGAATTGGAGGATGATAAACATTCTGCTGTGAGAATAATGCCAAGTGTTGTTTGAGAAACCTGCTTGGGGAATCCTGAGAACTTTGATGACTATGGCTAGGGATTACACAAAGGCAATCCTTACTCGGCTGGGGAATAAGGAAAACTCTGGCGATCTCTACCGGGGATTAATCAATGGAAAACCTTGATCTGCTGGAGAATAAGGAAGACTCTGATGGCTTCTGCGGGGAACTAAGAATGAGAATCTTCAATCTTCTAGGGGAATTTGAATCCTTGGGGATTTCATGCTGGGATGTCAAGAATGAGAATCTTCGATCTGCAAGGGATTAAAAATTCTGGCAGGTTCATGCTGGGTAGTAATGAAGACTCTAGAAACTTCACTGGGGAATCAAGATTGAGAATCTTCATTCTGTTGGGGAGTAAAAACTCTGTGGGGAATAGTTATACTGCTGGGGAGTAGCTATCCTGCTGGAGAGTAAGTTCAGGACTCTGGGGGAAATGCTTATTCCTATTTGGAAGACGTTCAGGAGTTTGGGTTGTATGCATATCTACTGGGGAATTATCCTAGGTTGGGGATAAAAGTTAACTGTTATCTGGTCGATTCTCAGACTTTTAAGGCAACTTGCTAGGGAATCTGGGGAAAACTGAATGGTTCTCGTTGTAGATTGATAGTTGGAAATTTTGACTCGACTGGGGAAGAAGGTTTCATCTTTGCTGAGGGTCTGTAGTTCAAATTTTTTGCTCCACTGAGGATTTGGAGTTTGAAGTTTTAACTCTTATGGGGATTTTGGAATTTAACTCTGCTAGGGATATGTATTTCAAGGTTTTAGCTCCGCTGGGGACCTAGATGATGTACTGCAGGGGATTTCTCCTGGAATAGCCTGAAGACGTTTTCCTATACTTTCAACCTGTCAGTAATTATTCTTTTCCATTTCGTTTTATTTGTAAACATTGATTATATTCAAATGCATATGCTCATTTAATAAATCATTGGGCGTTTTCAAATAAAACACAAGTGTAAAAAGAAAGAAAAGGCAAATAATTTTCTGCACTTTGAAGTATTTTTGTATTAAATTTGTGTAAGTATTTTGTACAAAGGAGACAAACATCCTAGTAAGAGAACGTTGTCATAAAAAATGGGAAGAATTTATACAAAGAAAGATGGCTATGTATAAAAATTCCATGGGGTTCCCATTCTGCTATAGCCTTCGTAACTCTGAATATCTTGTCCATTTGTTGCTTCGTCCGAAGATGATTGAATTGATCAGAATCCTGGAGCTTGTCCATGAAGAGATTGTCCTTAAAGTGATTCGACGAGACATAGTCATACGCTTTAATTCCCTAACTTTTACCTGGACCGCCCTTTCGGGTTTTCGATCCACCGGGAAACCCTTTTTTGCCCAAGTCGCCCTTTCGGGTTTTCAACTTTCCGGGTGTATATATTTTTTATTTATCCCTAATTTTTTCCTGAACCGCTCTTTCGGGTTTTCGATTCACCGGGATGCCCTTTTTTTGCCTAGGTGTGTCAACCTAGCGGGTCATTTATGCGTAGTATCTTTTGACTATGTCTGCGTTCGCAGGGTGCGGCAGGTCGTCGATGTCCATGGTGGTTAAGATCATTGCCCCACCAGAAAAGATGTTCTTGATCACAAATGGTCCTTCGTAAGTAGGAGTCCATTTGCCCTTGGGATCACTTTGCCGCAAGATGATCTGCTTGATTACAAGATCCCCGACTTGATATACCTGGCATCTGACTTTCTTGTTGAAAGCCTTGATCATTCGTTTTTGATATGTCTGACCATGGCAAACAACAGTAAGTCGCTTTTCGTCAATCAAGTTAAGTTGATCAAGTCGGGTCTGAATCCAATCGTCTTCACTCAAACTAGCATCCTTCATGATTCTCAAGGAGGGAATCTGAACCTCGATAGGTAAAACAGCTTCCATGCCGTATACCAAATAATAGGGTGTTGCCCCAGTTGATGTACGCGCCGTGGTACGGTACCCGTGAAGAGAAAAAGGTAACATCTCATGCCAGTCCTTGTAGGTGACTGTCATCTTTTGTATGATCTTCTTGATATTTTTGTTCGCGTCTTCTACAACACCGTTCATCTTTGGCCGATAGGGAGATGAATTGTGATGTTGAATCTGGAACTGCTCGCACAAGGAGGTGATCATAGTATTGTTAAGGTTTGTACCGTTGTCGGTGATGATCCTTTCGGGGATTCCGTACCGGAAAATGAGGTTCTGTTTGATGAACCGGGCAACAACATTCTTTGTGACGGATGCGAAGGAAGCTGCTTCGACCCATTTGGTAAAGTAATCAATGGCCACCAGAATGAAACGGTGTCCATTGGATGATGTAGGCTTGATCTCTCCAATCATGTCGATTCCCCACATAGCGATTGGCCAAGGAGTTGTTAAGACATTGAGAGGAACTAGAGGTATATGTACCTTGTCCGCATAGATTTGACATTTGTGACAAGTACGGGAATGTTGATGGCAGTCAACTTCCATGGTAGACTAGTAGTAGCTTGCCCGTAGAATCTTCTTAGCCATCGTATGTACGCTAGAGTGAGTGCTGAAGGTACCATTATGCAGTTCAGCCATGATCTGTTCAGCTTCAATCTTGTCCATACAACGGAACAGAATGCAATCATGATTGCGTTTGTACAGGATACCATTGCTCAAGAAGAACTTGGCAGAGAATCTCCTCAAGAACTTTTTGTCGTTGACTGAAGCTCCTTCAGGATATTCTTGAGCCTCGAGATACCTTTTGACTTCATGAAACCAAGGTTGGTCCACTACTTCTTTGGTATTAATATCATGACAATGTGCAGGTTCGTCCATCCGCTCGATGGTGATTTGGGGAGCCTCATTATCCCAGCTAAGTTTAAACATGGATGACATTGTAGCTAACGCATCTGCTAGCTGATTTTCTTCTCGCGGGAAGTGCTCGAAGGTAATCTGCTCAAAATATGGTAACAATGTCAAGACATGTTCTTTGTAAGGGATGAGGTTGGGATGTTTAGTGTCCCACTCTCCTTTGATCTGACTAACGACCAAAGCTAAGTCCCCAAACACAACCAAAAATTTGATTCCCAGATCTATTGCAGCCTTGAGACCAAAGATACAAGCTTCATACTCGGCCATGTTGTTGGTGCAATTAAAGCAAAGTCTGGCGGTGAAAGGTGTATGGCAAGCTTTTGGTGAGATGAGCACAGCACCGATACCGTTTCCAAGTGCATTGGACGCACCATCAAAGTACAAGGTCCATCAGGATCCTTGTTCAGGTCCGTCATATGGTCTGAAATCTTCAATGTTGTCCAATGTCATAATGTCTTTGTCGGGGAAGTCGAACCTCATGGATTGGTAATCTTTGACAGCTTGATGAGCCAGATGGTCAACTAACACACTCCCCTTTATAGCTTTTTGGGTCGTGTACTGGATATCGTATTCGGTCAGGATCATCTGCCATCTAGCTATTCTTCCAAATAAAGCAGGCTTCTCAAAGATGTACTTGATCGGATCCATTTTAGATATCAGCAGAGTGGTATGAGTCAACATATACTGCCTTAGCCGACGAGCAGCCCATACCAAAGCGCAGCATGTTTTCTCGAGCAGTGAGTATCGGGTCTCACAGTCGGTAAACTTTTTGCTAAGGTAATAAATGGCATGCTCTTTTCGGCCAGACTCGTCATGTTGGCCCAGTACGCACCCCCATTGAATTCTCTAGGACGGTCAGATACATGATTAGCGGTCTTCCTTCAACGGGAGGCATCAAGATAGGAGGTTCTAGCAAATACTCCTTGATTTTATCGAAAGAAATTTGACAGCCATCATTCCATTTAACCACCTGATCTTTCTTCAACAGCTTGAAGATTGGCTCACAGGTAGATGTTAGGTGAGAAATTAACCTAGCAATGTAGTTTAGGCGTCCCAAGAAACCTCTGACCTCCTTCTCAGTGCGAGGAGCAGGAATTTCTTATATAGCTTTGACTTTTGCAGGATCAACCTCGATGCATTTGTTGCTGGCAATGAAACCCAAGAGTTTACTGGACCTGACTCCAAAAATGCACTTGTTAGGGTTCAGTCTGAGCTTGTACTCCTTCAACCTGACAAACAGCTTTTGCAGATGGTCGAGGTGTTCTTCTTTAGTTTGTGAACGGGATATCATGTCATCTACGTAGACCTTTATCTCATGATGTATCATATCATGAAACAAAGCTACCACGGTGCATTGATAGGTTGCCCCAGAATTCTTCAGTCTGAATGGCATCACTTTGTAGCAGAACGTACCCCACTGTGTAACAAAAGTAGTTTTCTCCATGTCCTCAGGGGCCATTTTGATCTGGTTATAGCCTGAGAATCCGTCCATGAAAGAAAATACCTTGTGCTGAGTTGTATTGTCAACCAAGATGTCAATGTGCGGTAGTGGAAAGTCATCTTTAGGGCTGGCCCTGTTTAAGTCTCTATAATCCACGCACATTATCACTTTTCCGTCCTTCTTAGGCACGGGCACAATGTTAGTAACCCATTCTAGATAGGAAGTAACAACAAGAAATCCAGCATTGAACTGCTTCATAACTTCTGCTTTGATCTTTTCTGACATGTCGGGCCTCATGCGGCGGACTTTCTGTATAACTGGTGGACAGTCTTCTCTTGTGGGTAGACGGTGAACCACAATGTCTATATCAAGTCCCGACATGTCTTCGTATGACTAGTCAAAGATCTCAACATATTCATTCAACAGCTTAATTAGGCGCTCTTTGACACTTGGCTCTAGGTTGGCACCCACTCTGACTTCTTTTCTGTCTTCCCCAGTACCCAAGTTGATTGTCTCTAACAGCTCCTCATGAGGCAGAATGGCCCTTTCTTATTGTTGTAGCAGTCTAGTCAATTCTCCTGGCACCTCACAATCTTCAACACCTTCATATTCGACATGATAGACCAAATCTTCAGAGTCACTGAAGGCCATAACAGAATTGTTACCCATGGAATCCAGAATGGAAGGGTACCTGCATTTGTGAGTGTGGGTGTGTGTAAGGGATAGCCACCTTTAAACAAATAAAATGTAAAAAGAAAGACAATGAACACAAAATTTTATATGTGAAAACGTCCATGATTCATTAAAATGGCATATGAAGATGAAAAATCAAACCCTTACAAATGCACCTATATGCCTCGGGTAAGGCACAAGGCTAAAAGTGTACGAATTGTTTAAGAATTATTACAAACCAACAGAAATGTTTGAAAGATAAATTACTGTAGTATGAAAGTAATCGGAACAAAGTCTTTTGCCTCCCAGTTGCACAGTCCTCCGTCAACAGTAGGGAAAATCCAGTCTTCCAGGTTGCTCTCCTCTTCACTATCCTCCAAAGCATTGACTCCCTGATGGGTGATCTTCACTGGTGGCCCTCCGGCATGGGAGCGACGTACAACCTTCTGACTAGCCGAAGTGAAACCCAAGCCGAATTTATCTGATTTGAAAGGAAAGTCTAGAAGCTGCCCCTAGCTTGTGCTTCCTCCTTCTTCAATCACAACCTTTGCATCTTTGAGAGACGACATCCGAGGCGGAGGTCTGGTAACCATGGGTACAGGAGACACTGTCTTGGTCTCTGCAATCTCTTCAGAAACTTCTTCGAAGTGTTGGAAAGGGGTCTCTATGAATTCACCATCTAATTCCACATAGCGGAAAGAATTAAGATGACTGATCATATATTCCTCTTCACCATGAACAATTACACTTTTCCCTTGGACAGGGTACTTGAGTTTTTGATGCAGAGTAGAAGTGACGGCTCCAACATGGTGAATCCAGGGTCTTCCAAACAAGCAAGAATAGGAAGGACGGATGTCCATCACATAGAATGTGGAGTTGAAGGTTTCAGTTCCCACTTTAATCGGGATGTCCACCTCCCCGTGGACCATCCTTTTAGAACCATCAAAGGCTCTGACAATGATATTCCTGGGTTTCAGGGTTAAGCCTTCACAATCCAGTCTATCCAAGGCTTTCTTTGGCAAGACATTCAGTGATGAACCAGTGTCTACCAGCATGTGTGCTAGAGTAGTCCCTCTGCATTCCACCGAGACATGCAAAGCGTCATTATGTTTTCTCCCTTTAGATGTTAAATCGGCTTCGGAGAATCCTAGACCATTGTCAGCTGTTAAGCTAGCTACGCATTCCTGGAACTGATCCGCGGAGGTTTCCTGTGGTACATGGGTCGTCTTCAAGAATCTTATCAGAGCTTTAGCATGAGCTTCGGAACAAAGCAGCAGGGCCAACATAGAGATCTTTGAGGGGGTTTTCCCCAGTTGTTCCATAACATCATAATCGCTTTTCTTGATTATTTTCAAAATCTCTTCCATTTCTTTTTGAGAGGTCTCAGGGATGACCAACGGCTGAGCCCTCGTCCTGACGGGCTCTTCTTGGATCCATTTCCCTCTATCATCAACAGCAGCAGAGGGGACAACCACATGAGTTACAACTTCTTCAATAATTGGAGTTCTCGCAGATATGTTGACCGGTACAGGGGTAACCTTAGGAGCAGCTGAGGGTCCAAAGATTGCCTTTGGTGGCGCAATATCTGGAGAGAAAATTCTTCCACTGCGGGTGATTTTGCTCGTTCCAGCAATGTTTCCAATGTCGGAAATCTCTTCATCAGAACTCTCTTCAGTTGATTCAATTTGTTTAGCACCGTGGTAGTAGATCTCTCCACCATAGTTCCACGGTATTGATTTGTCGGACTTGCACAGGATGGGCCCGGGCATGGTTATATTCAAAGGTGCAATCTTCGGAGCGGATGTAATCTTAACAGGTCTTTTGGAGACCTTGGAAAGATTGGTGGATATGGTTATTATTGAAATATCATTGACAGGAGTCGGTGTAACAAGAGTCTTTTCAAAAAGGATTTCTTGATTATCCATTAGGCGTTGGATGCCTAACTTCAATAATGGACAGTCGGTTGGTAAGGATGAACAAAGGCAGCAATCTTCTTCATAACCTGGGAAAATCCCAGCCTTCAGCAAATTCAACTTGATTATCGGTAGCGGAGTCATCAAATCATCAACATCAGCAACAAAAAGATCCTCTTCAACAGCATGGGCATTATGGCCATGCCTTGGCATTGGAGAAGAGATCACATTCGGCTTTTCAGGGGATTCGAATTCAACTTCTTTAGCATCTATCAAATCCTGAATATTATTCTTGAGGGCCCAACAACCGTTGGTGTCGTGCCCCAGGTTGTCTGAATGATAAGTACACTTGGCATTCACATGGTAGAAAGGAGAAGTAGTATTCGGATTCTTCAGGGCCTCTTTAAAACTTGCAAGGTTTAACTTCAAGAGATGGGGTAGAACCTGAGTAGGAGTCATGTTTATCCAGGTGTATTACCGTACAGGCCTTTCTGCCCTTGCTTGGTTTGTTCTGGGTTGATTGTTTCTGGGCTGATCAGCTGCAGACTTCTGAATCATTACGGCCCCCACCGCTGGCCGGCGCTTAACTCTTTCTTGACCTGTTTGGGAGTAGACAGTTGAGACTTCTTTCTTTGCTAGAAAGGTCTTTTTAATGGCAGCGGAAGCAGATGCATCTTTTTGAATTTTCCCGCTCTTTATGCCGGCTTAAACCCTCTCACCAGTTAGAATTAGCTCGGTGAACCCCGCAGAAGAGCTTCCTATCAGGTGATTGAATAAAGGTCCGCAAAGAGTCCCCAAGAACATATCTACAAGCTCTCTCTCAGATAGAGGTGGTTGTACTCGTCCCGCCAAGTCTCTCCATTTCTGGGTATACTCTTTAAGTCCGCATTATATTGATACTGCTTGTAGAAGTCAGCCACCAAATCCTCTCAATTATGCACATCAGACCTCTCTAGCTGGTAGAACCAATCTAACTGCGTCCCCGACAAACTCTCCTGGAAGAAATGGAGCCACAGGTCTTTGTCAGAAGAATGTGGTTGAATTTTCCAGACATAAGATCGTAGGTGCATCTTTGGGCAAGACACCCCATCGTACTTAGAAAACAGTGGCACTTTAAACTTGGGAGGAATGACAATTCCAGAAACCAACCCCAACTCTTCAAAGTCCAGCCCAGACACTCTCTGTATCTCCATTACCGCCAGACGTTCTTCCAGATTTTTGTACTTGTCATCTGCAGGAGGGTATTGCTGTTCAAAATAGTCCTCATCTTCTTACTCTTCAGCCTCAGAATCAGATGCCACTGCAGTTCCTTTACCCTTTCCTTCACCCTCTTCAGATGTTGAGGGGAAATCTAGGACCCTTCTGGTTTGACCTTCAAATCTTCTGCCCAAAGTATCCACACCAACCCTCTTGTTTTTCTTTTTCTCTTTTTCCTTCTCTAGCAAGGTCTTAAGCTCCTCCTGACCCTTAGCCAAGGTCATGAGTAGCTGTTGGAATTGTGAATTCTGCGCTTGCAAGTCTTTGACCGTCTGTTCTATATCCATCTTGCTGAAATAAACAGCAGAGAGATGAGGAAACTTGGTGTGAATACCTGTTTATGCATATGATGAATGATATGTATTCATGTAATGCATTCATGGATTCAGAAATTCAAATTTGTTGTAAACAAAAAAGGAACACACGTCATATTAATAAGATAGGATTTGTTAGTACATCAATGCCCCATGGGCAAAATAATACAAAATTATAAGGTAAAAAGACGTTGCACATCCTCTTTGGTGCAATGTAGGTGTTGAGATTCTGCTCTTCCTGAAGTTGACGAGTGAGTTCTAAAACCTTCTTCTTGCAAGTGTAGAATTGGGCTTCAAAAGTATCGCGCTCTCCCTTGAGCTATATCCAACTCCTTTGTAAATCTTCTAGTGATGTTGGCATGTCAGGATGTAGGAGGGTGTATGGAACCTCTCCTTCCATAACAGGCTCTTTAATCACAAGGAGAATGTAGGGGTAAGGCATCATAAGACTTTGGGCGCGGGTTCGTACCCACTTGAGGTAAGGCTCAAGAGGGATGGAATTCTTGTGTCCCAAGGTCTTACTGTCCACCTTGTTGGGCATCCTCCAAGCTCGGATGAACCTTTGTCGGAGTCCTTGATCGTCGTTGTCGAAGTCAAAAACTAAGTCTGGAATCAGCATGTCATGTGGGCCATCCCTTCAGGCATACCCAAACTGTCTCAGAGCCAAGCAGGGGTTGCAAGTGATGCCTCCCCTAATGCCAAGTAGAGGGACATTAGGGAATTCCCCACAACGGTTGATGATGATAACATTTTCTCTGGATCAAGAACGCCAATGAACATCTGAATGTGTAAGAGTCATCAATCGTTTTGACCACCTCAAACCTTTCTCATTCTTCAAGACTAATTGGGGAAGATGAGAAATAAACCATCTTTCTAGTAGAGGAGTGCACCACATGAGTACACCTCTTTTCCTCATTGTTCGAGTGTGAAAAGAGTGTAAGATATCCCCAAGCAATGTAGGCACAGGATTGCGAGCCATGAAGATTTTGACAGCACTCACATTTGTAAGCTGGTCAGGGTTAGGGAACAATAACAATCCATAGATGAGAAGAGTTACAATCTCCTCAAAAGCTTGTAAGTCCAAAGAATTCCAGCAGCTTTGGGCCTTCTTAAACAGAAACTTTGACAAGAAGCCTTTGACACCACTTCTAGTTTCCCAATGACCTATGATATCAGATGGTTGCAAGTGTAGGGCTTGAGCAACAACTTCAGTCTTTGGATCTCTTTCTGTACCGTTGTATGGTAGTTGATTGAGAATAGTAATCCTTAAGAGTTGAGAAAATTCCTCCAAAGTAGGCACAAGTTGGTAGTCAGGAAATGTAAAGCAATGATGCAAAGGGTCAAAGGACTGGAAGAGAACTTTCAGCATATCCTCCTCTGTGTTGGAGTTGACCAAGTTGAGAAGTCGACCATGTCTCTCAGTGAATGGATAATACTCTGGAATCTTGGAAACAAGCTCCTTGAGTTGAGGAAGAACTCTCACACGGTTGACCTGTATTGTTTTCCTGCTAAGTGAATCCATTACCTACAAAACAGGAACAAAGATGAAGATCCAAAATCCTTGAAATGGTTAGTGGATGCATATGATGCTTCATGATGTCCATGATGTTATGCACAAGTATATGTACAAACAAATCACACAAGTTCCTAGTTTCAGGCTTGCATGGGGTTTCATAGGTAAGTACCCTCTTGAAGTTTAGTTGGCTCAACCTGTCCTATAAATAGTAACCGGGTTCTAAGGAGCTCAATATCACTGGATTATTTTATGTGTTCATTGTTTCAGTTTAGCCACTTTACTGGAGACCGAAATATTCCAAGAAAACAACCCTCAATGAGTGTAGTATCGAGTATCTACCAACTTCGGACTGCACCAAAGCCGATCATCTCACTACCCCTAAAAAGGCCAAGTTGGTCAAGTAAAGGTTATAAAAGTCCATTAGTGCTTCATGACATCACTCAGCAGCCCCGTATTCTCTTTGATTGACTCAAAGGCTACCAGTACCCACAAATATGTCGCACTAATATAGCTATTGCTTAGACCATGTCGGTATACCCCACACAGTTTCCACAATGTATTGCTATTTACCTATGAATGTTTCCCAAATCCGGGTAGAGGATTCAAACCCAAACAATAGAACCAAAGTGTAAATCATACAAGTCAAGCAAGATAAGCATGTAAAGGTGATCTAAACCCTAAGGTAACCCTACTTTTATATGGTCCCCAACAGAGTCGCCAATTCTGTGATGCGATGGGAGAACTGACTAGAGGTTTTGCGTTTGTGTTCGCAAATGTTTCGGTTTAGCAAGAGTCGCCACCAACTTTTATTTTATCCAAAGGAAAGGTCAAAAAGCACAGGAAAGACCTTTGAGATGTTTTCTTGAGTTCGGGGGGTAGATTATGAAAAGGGAAGGTGCTAGCACCCTTTTCATCCATGATTTTCCATGGCCTCTTAGTTACTTGTTTAGATCACTTTCTTTGCTTTTTCAATTGTTTGAAATTGTGATTTGTGTGGTTTTGAAAGTATTTTGAAAAGAGGTATTTGTTTAGGCAACCTTTGTAATGATTCTTGTTTGAATGTATACAAAGGTGTTTGTCTTTTGAAAATTTTTTTCAATGTTTGAAAGTTTGTTTGGAAATGTTGTGAAGTTGTGCGTGTGTTTGTTTGAAAATAGCAAGGATCGTTTGCAAATTGATCAAGTAACTAGGAGTTGTCTACCCTAATCAAAAGTATTTCCTACATATTTTTAACCCTTTGACATTGTTTTTTTACCATTGTATTTGGCAAACAACCTTATCTTTGGATGTTAAACGGGACGGGCGTGGGTCATTGTATGACCATGATAACAATGGTGCCAAGTATCTTAGCATGTTTTTTGAGGGACTAAGATCATTTTTGTATAGGCAACCAAGATAGCGTCATCGAGGGACTATGATCTTTTTGTTTTGTTTGGTTTTGCCAAGATACCTAGCATGCATACCATGGCCATTTTAAGGCAACAAAGTGGATGAAACCCTAGGGGTGCTTGTGTGCATTGTGTTGTCATTTTTCATGCATTTTTGTCTTATATTAAGTCATGCTATTTGTTTTGATTTTTGGTCTCTTGCATACAAACCCTAATTCTTACTATCATGGTATATGAAAGCAATAAATGCGTAAAGTAAATCTAGACTATTACACAATATTATGGAAAGGGGGGTACAAGCTTGAATAGGGGATATTTGCAAAAAATAAAACCCTAGTTTACTATTACAACCCAATTGAATTTAATTTACAAATAAATAAATAGACAAGTATTTAAATGTGCAATTAAATATAAATATGCAAAATGCTTTTGGTATTTATTTTATGTATGTAAAATAAAATTATTTATGGCCTAAAAATAAGAAAAATAAAAATGATTATTTTTGAAAGGGTGAAAACCCTAATTTTTGGTTTAAAAGAAAAAATATGTATTTATTAATTTTTTGTTTAAGAAAAATAATAATAATATATACAAAAATGTTGAAAAATTAAATATTGTATGAAAATATTAATTTGAGTGTATAAATAGTAAAAATAAAAATATATAATATTTTTGTATTATTTACAAATTTTATTTAAGAAAATAAAAATATATTAACCTAATAATTATTTTTTATGCCATAAAAAATAATAAAAATAATAAAATAAAATACAAAAAATAAAGAAAATATTTTTTGGGATTTTTTGATGTTCATAAAAAATAAATAAAGTCAGAAAATATAAATATGCAAGAAAATATAGAAAATATAAGAAAATGCAAAAGGGGGTGCAGAAAGTAAAATGGGGGGTGTCAAAAGAAACAAGCCCAAGGCCCTAGCCCAGAACACACTTCATCCCTGTCCTCTTGTCAAACGCACGCGCACCCTGCAACTCAAATCTGTTCTCTCTATTGCTTGCATGAAATCAAAAACTCACAACATGAAATGTATAGAGTTTTAAACCACAATTCTAATGATATAAAAAACTTGATCTAACTCTCAAAGACCAGAGAGAATTTCAGTGGCCCTAAATTCTAACCTAACTTTTTCAGCATGTTCAACATCTAAATTCTCCTAGCTCAGTTAATATAAATGGAAGCTATGCATATGTACAGCTCAAGCACATTAGAGACTGCATTTTTGCTTCACAAACCTAAGCTTAATGATGCCTAAATAAGGAGTTAGAATCTTGACAAATACATGTTTCAGTTAAGTTTGGATATGGCAATGTAGGAGTTGTGAGTGAGGCCTGAAGGTCGTGTTAGCTTGCCTAAAGTTCCCTTGACCTTTCCCAATGCTTAGCTTGCCTTGAACTTGCCTGAATGTCCTTGTAGAACTCAACCTGCAAAGCTTCAAAATGAAAATGGTGAAGTGTGAAAATGAGGTTACAGTTGCTGAACAATGGCTTGGATAGTTTAGGTGTGTTGTATGGAATGTGTCTGAAGTGGTTCAAGATAAAACTCACGAGGCAATTTGGTTTTGGCTTGGTGTTTGCAGAGATGGCCCTGTTTTGGGAAGAAGTTGGTGTTTTTGTGCTTAAGGGTTTTTGAGAGGCTTGGCAATCGTGTTTCAGGCTTGGTACAATATGCTGAGGTTGTTTGAAAATGTTACAAGACTTGGTTTTATCATATTTTTAAGTTATGTACTTTTTGCAAGCTTACTTGCTTTTGAAGCAAAAGTTGAGTTGACAAAGCCAAAGCCTGTACAGGCTAGCTCAAGGCCTGAGGAGAGTTGGTAAACTTTTCCTGAAGTTTGTGGATGTTGTTTGTATCAAGAGATCAGGTCCAATGCTCAAGATAAACAAAATTGTAAAAAGTATGCTTTATTGAAATGGTATTGCAACCTTCATGCCATTTTTGGAATAATTCTTTGTATAATGCTCCAAAGCTCAGAATAATGCCTTTGTCCAATGTATTTTCATTTAATTAAGGAGTGTGGAAAGGATTAAGTCTTGTAAAACAAGTACAAGCATGATTCAAACTGATTTGCAAGTTGTAACATGGTGCAAAATGCCTTGGACAAAGGTGATGATTTGCCATTTTCAAACTTTCGATTCTCCCTAACCATAAATGATCTTGGAGATTTCTTGGACATTTTGGAAAGCTTGTAACATGCTCTACAATCCATCTTTGAAATGAATTTTTAGATTCCACTTGGAACTATGTGAAAAGTTTCCATGAAGATAGGTCAAAATCCTGCCTAAACTAGGGCAATATTTCACTAAGTTAAAAGTTTTATGGACCCCTATTCACAAAATCATAACTTGAGATCCAAGCATATTTTGGGAAAACTTTGTGAATCAAAGGTTTATATTTTGTGTAGGACTACAACTTTCATGTTGGAAGTTTTCTTTTAATCCAATTGCATCATAGTGAAAAAGTTGGGAAAAGTTGGGAAAAAATAAAACAATTTCATAACTTAGAAAATTTCTAAGTTATGAAATTTTTCAATCTTAAACTCTAATTTCCAAAATTAGGTTCATTGGTGAACAAGTTTCAGGTTTTGACACATATTGATGAAAAATGACCCTTGGCACTTAGTTTTTGACAAAAAAGTCAAAGTTTGACTTTTCAGTGTACAGTTGATTTTTGATCAATTGATTGGAAAATTCATCTGTCAATTCAATGCATTTGAGATCTTTTGAACCTTGTGATTAGGTCAAGATGATGCTATTGATTCATTGAAACCATGCTTGAACCCAATTTTCCATTGGTTAGGTGAAAAATCAGAAATTTCCCTTCTATAGTCAAAACCCTAAAAATGACCATTTTGCCTTTTTGATGATCTGATCAAATTTCTTGAGGAGTTGTGGTGCAAACTTGATCAAATGGTTCATAAGAGTCTATAATGTTTATGTGGATCAAAAATTATGAGGTTTGAATGTAAATTGGCCACAATTGACTTTTTCCCCAATACAGTTGATTTTTAGGTCAACTGTCCAATTGACTGGGCAAAAATTTGATTCAAGGCTTGAAACTTGGTATGAGCAATCTTAGGAGTCCAACATGAAGTATGAAAGTCACATGAGGCATTGGAAGTCCAAAAATATTTGTGCAAACTCAAACCCTAATTTTAGGTCATCAGTGCAAGGAGATGTCTTGAGCTGAGCAAACCCTAATCTGGTCTTGAGTCCAAAGAGTCTTGTGAGGGGAAATCTTAATAAAATGAGAGGGAATATTTTGGGGTACAACACTTTCCACAACAAGATTCATCATTGATAAGTTCGTTCCAATTTGTGCTCGTTACATTTTTGAGACAATGTTACAAGGCATATTACAGTATGAAATACATATTACATTTGTTTTGATTAAAAAGAAAAGAGAAAAATAATTTGTGTTTCTTCAAGTCTTCATCTTCAAGCCATTCGTCCTCACCTTGGTATTTTCATCGTTAAATATCGCTTTGGATCGTCCAATAATTATGCTCATGAAACAAGAAAAAAGAAAAAAAAGGTTAGCAATCAAAACATGAAAAAAATTCAAACAAGAATTAATTGATTGTTATGTCATCATAAGGGTTTGCCTTTAGGAATCAGTTAAAGAGGGAGATGTTTTTTTTATCATGTCTTAGTTACCTCCAAAATTGCAAATCACAAACAGTTTTTCTCTTTGGTTCACAAAAAGGAAAAAAAAAAATTGGCAAATGAACAAACTGTCAAAGCAAAACAAAAGCAATGCAACAGGCTAGCAAAACGAACAGCACAGCAGGCCAAGGCACAACAAGCATATCAGAACAACAAAGAAAGTAACAAGCAGGCTAGCGAAACAAGTATAGCAGGATAGACAAATGTACAGCAGCATAGCAGGCTAGCGGAATAGCATAGCAGGCTAGCAAACAATGTAACAGCAGCCCAAGGCAACCGACAACAAGTCACAAGCTAAAACAAAAAGCAACTCAACTATGATAAAGAAAATGCAACATCATATTAAACAAAACATTAGTGCAAGTAGCCAAAACACCCTAGCTTCATCATTTTACAAATGTGCAAACCCTTTAAAACTTTAAGAAAAAAAGCAATAGCTTTAAATCATTGAGAGGTAAGAGAGAGAAAGAAAAAACCTGCACATTGCTATCCAACAAAACTGTCAAAACCTGTTCAAAACTTGCACCAAATAGGCAAACTAAAAGCAGCATGGAAAAGTGACCAAGCAGAATAGCAAAAGAGTTCAAAATCATGCTTTAGTTTCCCCCCAAATTCTTTTCTCTAGGATATATAACAGATGCCAAAACACACAGTGAAGGGGGGGTTTTTTTTGAAGAAAAAAACCTATAAGAACCAAAAACCAAAATTTCCTACCCCAAACTATAAGAACCAAACCAAAACTTTCGAGCACAAAATGTTAACCTCGGAAAACCTGAAAAAACCACAAACTGTCAACCCCAGAAAACCAGCAAAAACCACAAACTGTTAACCCTAGAAAAACAGAAAAACCAACACTTCAAGGCTTCTAAAAAACCCACTTACAACTACAACAAAAAAAAGGATGACAAAACTTTCAAAAGCATCCACAATACCAACTTCTCAGCATACATAAACCAGTGGAAGATATAGAAGATACAATAACAAAACCATACGAAATAGGTAGCAAAGCAAGAGAAACAGATCAAAGAAAAGCATACCAGGTTTTTTTGCTATAACTCATGCTGTTTCATTACTGTTTATTCTCATATCTGTATCAAATTTCGATTTCCATTGCCATGTTGTTGTGTGTTGTTATCATAAAGAAAACCTCAATATGTTAACCAGCTTATCCATGTCAAAGCACTTACCCTGTCAAAAACATAACAGCCTGCAAACCAGCTTAGAAACTGTTACAAAAAACATTTGAACTGGTTAAAAAAACCTTAAGTTGGTAAAAACCACTAAAACTTGTACAAGCCTTAGAACTTGCCCAAACCATAAAACCTGTACAAGCCTTAGAACTTGCCCAAACCATAAAACCTGTACAAGACTTAGAACTTGTCCCAAAACATAGAACCTGCTGACCAAACACTATTAACTTGTACAAAACATAGAAACTCCAAACTCAACTTAGAACCTGTTAAAGCATAGAAACCGTCAAAACCATAGAACATCAAAACTCCAAAATCAACTTAGAACCTGTTAAAGCTTAGAAACCGTCAAAACCATAGAGCTTGTCCAAACTCCAAAATCATTTTAGAACCTGCAAAACTTAGAACCTGTTAACCAAACTATCCCTTCTCTCCTTCTGCTAGCCACTTGCATAACTTCATTTCGTGGTAGCCTCCTCCAATCACATTCTCCAAACACATAAACAAAACAAAAACATAAGAAAAACATCAAACCCATCGTTTTATGGAAGAAACGCGGAACTAAGAAACTTTCTGCAAATACTCACCTGTTCGAGAACCTCTCTAAATCCAAGTTCGAGTCAGGACCCGAACCGAACTCCGGTTACTACGTCGCGGTTGTTGTTGACAACGAGGTGATGCCTTAGGTTGGAGATTCAAACAAAGACGTTTACACAAAATCCAAATCCAAATAACCGAAGAGTACTCATAATCATAATCAGTATTTGGTGATGAGGAGAGAGCGTTTTTATGCTAACAAAATCTACAACACGAGAGCAAGATTCGGTGGAAAAATAAGATGAATTCACTATTGTTATTTTCGGTTTGGTCCCCAGATCGCGAGAGAGTGGGTTGAGCGATTGAGATGGAGAGAAATTAAATTGAAGCAAAGGAAGTATAGTGATTGAAGCAGGAAAAGAAGATGGCGAGGATATGTTGAGAGAGAGAGGGAGCGGCGCCGTTCTGTGTTTAGGGTTCTTTTTCCCTTCCTCAAACAAACTTTGGCTCAAGAGATCAACTGGGTCCAGACCCTACTGACCCGATCCGGCCCAATGGTTGTTTTGTTCATTTATTTTTATTTTATTGATTTTGTACAGGATTTAGGCCCAACATTCCAACCGCAAGCCCAACAATATTCCATTTCCCTCACCCCTCTGCTTTCTATTTACATCCGTTATTTAGTCTTGTTAATTTTCGTAGATTTTCTTTAATTTATAATTCAATTGATAATAACATGGGCTTTTCTTAATAATTTCTTGTTAATTAGTTTAGATTCAATTATATAATTAAGAGTCCATTTCCTTTGAACTTCTGAATTTTTGTACACAAAAAATGTATAATAGATTAATATTTTGTTTTTCTTAGCATAATAAAATTATCCAAAAATAATTTCGAATTAGGTTTAATATTTATTTTCTCATAAAGTCACAAGAATTTTATAATACTATCTTCTTTTATTAAAACCTTAAAAACATTCAGAGCTTTAGTTTCTTTATTTGTTCATTCAAACCCCGATGCCATACTCCCTCAGTTAGCTCCGTGAGGCGATTAAAACTCGTTCAATCGCCTTATGTCGAAATAGACTTTTAGCTCACTTGTACATAACAAACAATTAGGTTTCTTAGTCTCCCTCTTAACCCTTTCCTTTTGTAATTAAACTTCTCATTCACAAATCAAAAAAATCCAAAAACACTTTCTTTAATTATTACTCGAACTTATTCTAAAACTCGCAAAAACACTCAACAAATCAAAACTCCCCCAAAGGGCATGTTATTTCCGTTCTACCGCGATACTGGTCGTGCCTATTGCTAGAATGCGTGCGTTAACGTCGCCCATAAAAAAACACAAACAAATCAATCATTTTCTAGAGGAACTACGGTGTTCTGATTCCTTCATTGGATACGTAGGCAAAGGGTCGCGAAACCCTCACGAACGCAATAATCAAAAACCATCCATTTCCCTTTAAGCAAGCATAGTTGTAGATAAACACACCCTTTAAGACAAACAAACAAAACGGATCCCGTTGAGTACAACGGATGTGAGGGGTGCTAATACCTTCCCCTCGCACAACCGACTCCCTTACCCTTTCTTTTGGTTGCAAGACCATCTTATCCATCTCCTTGTGGTTTTATCGATATTTCCCCTTCCTTCGGGATAAATAAAGTTCGGTGGCGGCTCTGTGTTTTCTGCCGGTGGCTTTAGCTGGCGACTCTGCGGGGGAACTTTAGCGAGTCTCTCCTAGTTTTGTTTATTTGTGTTTTTGGGTGTTTATTTTCTTTATCTTTCTTTACTGTTTTGTTTCTTTATTTATTTTATTCTTTTATATATATTGCATATATTGTTGCTACTCACATATTCTGGATACATTGTGATGTTGGGTTCGGTGATTACTTTTGATAAGTCCTCTACTCGGACTTGGGTTACACATAGGATTAGGACGGGCGGTATAGTCATGTTAAATTTGAGGGAGTAATCCCGAAGAAGGAGGCATGTGAATCCCCCACTCAGTGGAGGTCCCCTTGAAAGTAGTGATGTTTACCGAGTAACCGGGAAAACGTCATTGCTTTCGACCTGGGAGCTCGAGAAGCTGAGGGCCGTAGAACCATTAACCCATTCTATCCTTTTAGGTGCAATGCGGAGACTGTAACGGAGTAATCCGGAAGTAGTTGTCACGTGATATTGCGCTCGGACGAGTTTTTCCTGCGAATATTACTGATTACCAAGTAATTGGGAAGTCATTAATATCCAAAGGAAGACCGTAGACTTCGAGAACTCTTTAGAACCTTGTTCGGCAGGTGATAAACCTCTAGTACATACCTCGTGGGTGGTTACTTTGACTCCATGCTTGTGACGTCAAACTTTTGATCCTGTTACTTTCAGCCTATGCAACGGACTACGCAATGGTTATCCAGAATATGTGGAGCTGAGACTTCATGCCATAGCATACCATGACATCATATCATCATGTATATATATATCTCATATCTAGAGAAATCCAAAGACAAGTCTTGTTGATATAACTTTTCAAAAAAGGAAATTTAAAAAAAGAAGGATAAACGAGTCTTTGGGTCTCATTAGAAATGAAGATAAAGAATTCATCTATATTACCATGCATTCATTATTTTCACAACAAAAACTCATTGGGGTCCCCTTTCTCAGAATCCAGTAAACAACAAAGACGACTCATCCACATCCTTACCGCACCAGAGGCAACCAGCAAAGGCTAATGGATCTTTTTGAAGAAAATCAGAATGCTCTCCGCCGGGATATGGACACTATGGGTACTCGCATGGATCAACTCATGGAAACTCTGCATGCCGTGATTAAGGGTCAAGAAGAACTACACCAGAGTGTTTCCAAGCTTACTACTGCTGCTCCTTCCACTTCTGCTAATGGGAGAAATGACAATGCTAATGTTAAGACTCCTATCGGTGCTCCTAGGAATGATGTTGACGATCATCATGATGTTATTGATCTCGATGAACCCCAAGTGAATCTTGCTGCCGGGGTTGTCGAAACTGCAAAAATGTATCATGCTCTTGTAGAGCAACTTAGAGCCATGGAGGGTATCAAGGCTTCCGGATTCAATACTGCTGCAATGTGCCTCGTACCTGGGTAGTTATTCCTCCCAAGTTCAAAGTCCCAGAGTTTGACAAATACAAAGGCACTTCTTGCCCAGAGACACATCTCTGTTCCTATTGTCGCAAAATGGCGTCCTATGCTGGAAATGAACCTTTGCTCATGCATTTCTTTCAGGACAGTTTAACTGGGGCATCATTAGATTGGTATATGAAATTGGAAAGATCTCATGCCAGTACTTGGGGAGAGCTTGCGATGCTTTTTTGAAACATTACCATTACAATACTTCCATGGCTCCAAGTCGTACTCAGCTCCAGGGGATGGTGCAAAAGTCTGAAGAGTGTTTCAAAGAATACGCTCAGAGGTGGCGTGAACTAGCTGCAAGGGTCCAACCTCCTCTCTTGGGTCGTGAGTTGATTGATTTGTTTATGGGTACTTTACGAGGCCCTTATCTCCAGCATATGCTCAGTAGCACTTCTACTTCATTTTCTGATATGGTCATCATTGGTGAACATGTTGAGACGTGTATTAAGGCTGGAACGATTCAAGGTGTTCCTAATAATGCTAGCAACAATGTAGGCATTAATAGGAAACCATTTTTCGGTTTTTTCAAGAAGAAAGAGGGCGAGACCAGTGCCATTACCATCAATCAAGTAAGAACTCCCACATTTCCTCAAGTCCGATTCCCTTATTTTCCTACACCTGCTGTTGTTCCCAACCAATTTGTTCTGCAAGTATACACTGCTACAATTCTAGCACCCTGGATGGCCCAACAACGGCCTTTCTCTCCGCAACCACATTATGTTCCGCAACAACAGTTTGTACCTCCTATAACTTATCAACAACCGAATCAACATCTCCAAGGCTCGAGAGCTCCTCAAAGACAGAGATCTCCTGAAAGAAGATTTGATCTCATTCCCATGTCCTACGCTCAGCTTCTCCCACAGTTACTTGCTAGTCAAATGGTTCAATTGCGCGAACTCGGTCCATCGCCAAATCCTCTCCCTAGGGGATATGATATTAATGCTCATTACGAATTCCATTCTGGTGCCCCAGGCCATACAATTGAAAATTGCAGAGCTTTCAAGTGAAAAGTTCAAGATCTCATCGATGCGAAAACCATCAACTTCAACCCTGTTGGTCAGAATATTCAAAATAATCCCATGCCTCCTCATCAAGGGGGAACAATCCATGCTATTGAAGAAGCTAATGAACGAGTTTTGGTATCAAAGGCTGATGAAATTAAGATATCTTTGGAAACTGTCAGAGAACATTTGTTGAAGCATGAAGTGCTACAAGAACTCCATGACTTCTGCTTAACCTGTTCTTCCAAACCAGAAGAGTGTGCTGAGTTGAAGACGACCATCCAACAGTTAATCGATGAAGGTGTCTTACAAATAGAGAAAGTATTCTGAGAAGAAGAAATTGATGTCCTAGAAATCCCCTACTATCCGAGAAGCTTTTCAGCCACCCCTAGTATTCTGTTAACAATTCAGGTTCCTATTACACCCACAATGATTCAAGGTCCTATTCCCCCTACAAGCAACAACTCGAAGGCAGTTCCATGGGAGTATAATGTAGTATATATTCATGGAAAGAGGTATGAGTGCCCTCCGGTTGGTGACAAGAATGTTACCAACATTGCGGGAACAAGCAACATGACTCGCAATGGTCGAATCTTTTCTCCTCCACCACCACCTCCTAAGGAAACTAACAGGGAAGCTCTAGCTAAGGCTAGGGGAAAGAAAGCAATGGATAATCAACCCGAACTTTCTGAAGGACAAGAAGCGGAGCAACTTTTGAGAATTCTCAAGCGGAGTGATTACAAAGTAGTGGACCAGCTCAACCAGACACCATCCAAGATTTCCATCTTGTCTCTCCTTTTGTGTTCAGAGGCCCGCCGCAACGCCTTATTGAAGACCTTATGTTCTGCTCATGTTACCTAAGACATCTCTGTGGCTCAGTTTGAAGGAATAGTCACCAATATTATTGTGGGAAATTGTTTGGGTTTCTGCGATGATGAACTCCTAATTGATGGCAGAGCCCACAATAAAGCGCTGCATGTTTCTATGAAGTGTTTGGACACTGTTTTATCTCGAGTTTTGGTGGATACAGGTTCTTCACTCAATGTGATGCCTAAGGTTACTTTGTTTAAGCTGAATATGGATGGAGTAATGATGAGGCCCTCCACTCTAAATGTTCGAGTGTTTGATGGTTCAAGAAGATCGGTGGATGGAGAAGTGGATTTTCCTGTCAAGATTGGTCCCTACACTTTCTATTTGTCATTCTATGTTATGGACATCCGACCATCCTATACTTGCCTTTTGGGTCGTCCATGGATTCATGTAGCAGTAGATGTGACATCTACTCTTTATCAACGCCTGAAGTTCATTGCAAATGACCAAGTTGTTGTCGTTTACGGGGAAGAAGACATAGTGATTAATAATATGACTACCTACCGTTATGTGGAAGTGGAAGGCGAGGTACAAGAGTCTCCCTTTCAAGCTCTGGAGATTGTTACTGTTGAAAAATTCCCCGTCGTGGAATGTAAGAAGTCTGAGATACCCCTGGCCTCTTTGAAGGATGCCAAAGCCCTCATAGAAGCTAGACCTCCCCATGAAAGTTGGGGAAAATTGATTGAAGTTCCAGAGAAGAAAGATCGTTTTGGTCTTGGGTATCAGCCATCATCCTCCGTGCAAGCTGGTTGGGTTCCTCTCAAAGGACAACAGGTTCCCTCAATTTCTAAAGTGTTCGTCAGTGCTGGTGTAAGCAAAGAAGGACAAGTACTCTCCACAAATGCCAAAGGTGACGGTGAGGATATTTCAAGATTTATCTATCAAGTTGCGCCGGACCAGGAGCTCAGCAATTAGACTTCCGTGGACATCCCTGAAGTTGTTTTCCTTGATGTGTAATTTTCCGTTTTCATTTTAAGTCGTATGTCCTACCCAAGACATACTGACAGCTTGTAGAAGGGGCCCCTTATGTTTCAATCTTCGTTTAACAATGAATGAAAAATTGCACTTTCGCATACATTTTGTTCTCTGTCTTTTCTTTTACTTTTACTTTTTCAAAATAAAAATGGCAATACTTTTCTTTTCATATTCTAAATATTCTTTTGCACTTTCTAAAAATAAAACATAATATCATCGATCATGCAAATCTGTCTCGGACTCCGTTGAAAATGATAATGTTATGGCTCCTTATATCCTTGAGAATTAGTTGATCATGATAACAAAGATAATGAGGAAGATTTTGAAGTCCCTGAAGAACTAGCCAGACTCTTGAGACATGAAGAGAAGGTCATCCAGTCGTATAAAGAAGAAACAGAAGTCGTCAATCTCGATACTGAAGAGGTAAAGAGAGAGGTCAATATAGGGGCCGCCTTGCAAAGTGAAGAAAAGAAGGGGTTGATTGAATTGCTTCAAGAGTATGCTGACATCTTCGCCTGGTTGTATGAAGACATGCCCGGTTTAGACTCTGATATAGTAATGCACAGATTGCCACTCAAGCGAGAATGTCTTCCTGTAAAGCAAAAACCAAGAAGGACCAGACCCGACATGGCCTTGAAGATTAAAGAAGAGGTTCATAAACAGCTCGAAGCAGGTTTCCTATCTGTGATAAACTACCTGCCTTGGATTGCTAACATTGTGCCCATACCTAAGAAGGATGGTAAGGTACGTATGTGTGTTGACTACCGAGACTTGAATAGAGCAAGCCCGAAGGATGATTTCCCGTTGCCTCATATTGATGTATTGGTTGATAACACTGCCCAGTCTTCAGTATTCTCCTTTATGGATGGATTCTCTGGCTACAATCAGATAAAGATGGCTCCGAAAGACATGGATAAAATAGCTTTCATAACTCCTTGGGGTACCTTTTTCTATAGAGTCATGCCTTTTGGTCTTAAAAACGCTGGTGCAACATATCAGCGAGCTATGATGACTCTTTTTCACGACATGATTCATAAAGAAGTCGAGGTGTATGTGGACGACATGATTGCGAAGTCACAGACGGAGGAAAAGCATTTGGTTCATTTGAAGAAGTTGTTTGATCGTTTGTGAAAGTTTAGGTTAAGGCTTAATCCCAACAAATGCACCTTTGATGTTCGGTCGGGCAAGTTACTTGGTTTTATCGTGAGTCAACGAGGAACTGAAGTAGATCCAGACAAAGTAAAAGCAATACAAGATATGCCAGCACCAAAAAATGAGAAGGAAGTACGAGGTTTCCTTGGAAGGTTGAATTACATAGCCCGGTTTATTTCCCATCTTACTGCCACTTGTGAACCCATCTTTAAATTGATACGCAAGAATCAGGATGTCTGTTGGGATGAGAGTTGTCAAGAAGCTTTTGAGAAGATTAAGCAGTATCTTCAAGAACCACCAATAATCATACCACCAGTTCCCGAGAGACCTCTCATTATGTATTTGACTGTGCTTGAAGGATCTATGGGTTGTGTGCTCGGACAACATGATGATACTGGAAGAAAAGAACACGCCATTTACTATTTGAGCAAGAAGTTTACTGATTGTGAATCGAGGTATTCCTTACTTGAGAAGACTTGTTGTGCTCTTATGTGGGCAGCCCGACGCTTGAGGCAGTATATGTTGACACATTCTACGCTTCTGATATTTAAGATGGACTCGATAAAGTACATCTTCGAGAAACCAACACTTACAGGCAGATTGGCTCGGTGGCAAATGCTTTTGTCTGAGTACGACATCCAGTACGTCACACAAAAGGCCATCAAAGGTAGCATTCTTGCTGATCATCTCGCTCACCAACCATTGGAAGAATATCAGCCCACGAAGTTCGACTTTCCAGACGAGGATATTATGAAACTTGATAACAATGAAGGACCTGAACCAGGGGAGCGATGGACTCTCACATTCTATGGTGCATCAAATGCTATGGGTCATGGTATTGGGGCAGTTCTGACCTTTCCACGCGATACTCACATACCTTTCACGGCCAAATTATGTTTTGATTGCACGAATAATGTCGCTGAATACGAAGCTTGTGTGATTGGCCTTGAGGCAGCCATTGATTTGAAGATCAAGATTCTTGAAGTTTATGGGGACTCTGCCTTAGTAATACATCAAGTACGGGGCGATTGGGATACACGGCACCCTAATTTAGTTCCATAAAGGGATTACATAGTTGAGTTGTTGCCTGCTTTCAATGAGGTCACCTTTGAGCACATTCCTAGAGAAGTGAATCAACTGGCAGACACTCTGGCCACTTTAGCAGCAATGTTCAAAGTCAATTACCCGAATCATGCACCCAGTATAAGGATTTGTTGTTACAAGGAGCCAACACATATTTTCCCTGCTCATTGTCTCACAACTGAAGATGTATCAGATGAAAGGTCGTGGTATTTCGACATCAAAAGATATCTTGAAAAGGAAGAATACCACGAAGGTGCTATGATTTGTGATAAGCGGACTCTCATAAGGTTGGCGTCTAAGTTTTTATTGTCAGGAGACGTTCTGTACAAGAGAAACTATGATTCATTTCTGCTCAGATGCGTGGATAGACACGAAGCAGGATCCATTATACGAGAAATACACGAGGGCTCTTTTGAGACTCATGCCAGTGGGCATTCCATGGCCAAGAAAATACTACGAGCAGGTTATTTCTGGATGACGATGGAAAGTGACTGTTGTGTATATGCCAAAATGTGCCATAAATGTCAGGTTTACACAAACATCATACATGTTCCTCCCACTCCTTTGAATGTGATGACTTCACCATGGCCCTTTGCAATGTGGGGGACTGATATGATTGGACGCATCGAGCCGAGCGCTTCGAATGGACACAGGTTTATCCTCGTTGCTATTGACTACTTCACCAAGTGGGTGGAAGCGGCATCGTACAAGAATGTGACCAAGCAAGTTGTCACTCGTTTCATCAAAAAAGAAATCATATGCCGGTATAGAACTCCTAACAAGATCATCACTGATAATGGGTCAAATATCAACAACAAGATGATGAAGGAAATGTGTGAAGAATTCAAGATCGAGCACCATAATTCATCGCCCTATCGGCCAAAGATGAATGGGGCAGTCGAAGCCGCTAACAAGAACATAAAGAAAATTATCCAGAAAATTGTGAGAACATACAAAGATTGGCATGAGATGTTTCCTTCTGCCCTGCATGGCTATCGAACTTTGGTGCGTACTTCCACTGGGGCAACTTCGTTTTCACTAGTCTATGGTATGGATGCGGTACTCCCGGTCGAAGTGGAGATTCCTTCCTTAAGGGTTCTAATGGATACTAAACTTGATGAAGCATAATGGATTTAAACGAGACTCGACCAACTCAATATCATCGAAGAAAAGCGCCTGGCAGCCATTTGTCACGGTCAGTTATACCAACAGTGTCTCAAGAGGGAATTTGACAAGAAGATTCGGCCTCGAGAGTTCCACTCAGGTGACCTAGTATTAAGAAAGATTCTCCCAATCCACATTGATCCAAGAGGCAAGTGGACTCCCAACTATGAGGGACCGTACATCGTGAAGAAAGCTTTCTCAGGAGGTGCTCTAATCCTGACAAACATGGATGGGAAAGACGTTCCGCTTCCAGTCAATTCAGACTCAGTAAAAAATACTACGCATGAAAGAACCCGCTAAGTCAAAAACCTGAAAGGGCGACTTAGGCAAAATTGGGTGTCCCGGTGGATTGAAAACCCGAAAGGGTGATCCGGGCAAAAATTAGGGACAGAAAAGCGAGAGACTGCAGTCTGAAGACTCTTCATGTACACCCTCCTAATGCGGGATGGATCGATCTAACTATTACCCTTTGGAAGCACGACACTAGGATGACCCAGGATGCGAGAATTATAGCAATATCAGTTTTAATGGAAGTTAGAGATTTTCTTATTGCCATTTTACTCATTTTATTTCTTTTCTTTTCTGCAACTTCCTCATTTAGGAGTTGTTTCTATGTATGAATGTCCACTCACGGGCCAAACTCATTAATAAAATTTGCCCCTCCATTAAAAAAATCTTTGTTATGGTCTTTTACTTTATTTTTCGTATGCAAATTGTGATTTAAATTATTTGTTAAGCATTGCATTGAAAACAATAAGTCAATAATAATCACGAGCTAAGATGTGAAACACTACATTACATGGAATTGAAGGCATCCCAAGGGAATGTTGTGGCGTTCAAGTGTTCGTTCTTCTGTGCAGGTAGCAAGTCATAACGGTCACCTTGACCAAGATTTCATCCTCGTCGCCTCCTTACAATTGACCGAGCGCCCGATCCTCCCACACGGAGAGACTTGGGGCATTGGTTGAGGTCCACGTCCCTTTTTCAGTTATTCACAAAGTCCAACACATGAAGAAAGTCGGATCAAGTCATTTCTCCTCAGCAAGATTTATTCCCCAGTGAACTCGACAAGGCTAATTCTTTCTTCTCAAATTTCAAGCACCAGTCCATATTGGTATCTCAAGAGGACGGACAATAGATCCCAATGAGTTTTTAACATTTTTGCACACAATAATCATCACGACATATTGCATTGCATCCTCAAACGCATAGCATATCCATGAATCATCATGTCGCACTTCAAGTGCATATGAAGCATGAGCTAGATCAATCCCCAAATTAATTCCCAAATCAACAAAACATCCTCACAAAGAATATCATCCTCATAATTCCCAGTTAACATCTGTTATTACACTACCAACTAAAATAGACCAGGGTTCTAGTACGTCATGCTCCCCAACTCTCAATACTCACTTTATATCTCTTAGGGTCGTAGGTCGTCTGCAGACTTTACCCTCTCTTCCTCGTATTCTTAGAGTCGTAGATTGTCCATAGATCTTACCTTCGCTTTATCTTCCTAGGGTCGCAGGTTGTCCGTAGACTTTGCCCTCTCATTATCTTTATTTTTTAACGTCGTAGATCATCCATAGATCTTACCGTCAAGTTATCTCTTAAGGTCTTAGATCGTCCATAGGTCTTACCATAGTGGTGTCTTCTTAGGGTCATAGATCGTCCGTAGATCTTACCTTCACATTTTAGGGTCGTAGATCGTCTGTAGATCTTATCGTCGCTTTATCTTCCTTGGGTCATAGGTCGTCCGTAGACTTTACCCTCTCATCCTCTAGGGTCGTAGATCGTTTGTAGATCTTACGGTCGCTTTATCTTCCTAGGGTCGTAGGTCATCCGTAGACTTTACCCTATCATCCTCTTAAGGTCGTAGGTCATCCGTAGATCATACCATCGCTTTATCTTTCTAGGGTCGTAGATCATCCGTAGATCTTACCGTCGCTTTATCTTTCTAGGGTGTTAGATCGTCCGTAGATCATACCGTCGCTTTATCTTTCTAGGGTCGTAGGTCGCTCGTAGACTTTACCCTCTCATCCTTTTAAGGTCGTAGATCATCCGTAGATCTTACCGTCGCTTTATCTTTCTAGGGTCGTAGGTCGTCCGTAGACTTTACCCTCTCATCCTTTTAAGGTCGTAGATCGCCCGTAGATCTTACTGTCGCTTTATATTTTTAGGGTCGTAGATCGTCCGTAGATCTTACCGTCGTTTCATCCTTCTAAGGTCGTAGGTCGCCCGTAGATCTTACCCTCACTTTACCTCTCTTAAGGTCGTATATTGTTCGTAGATCTTACCATCGTGTTATGTTTTCAGGGTCGTAGATCGTCCGTAGATCTTACTTTAGCTTTACCCTCTCCTCGTCTTGTTTTTAAGGTCGAAGATCATCCGTAGATCCTACCTTCGCTATATCTCTCTTAGGGTTGTGGGTCGTTCGTAGGCCTTACCCCTACGCTATCTTTTCAGGGTCTTAAGTCTTCCGCAGACTTTACCTTCGTGTTATCCTTAAGTTTCTTACCTCCAGTCACCGCGATATTGTCAACCATATCCTTTTAGTCACTTTACCGCACACTCCTTCAAAAACCTTGTATTTGTACCGTTACCCCAGTACAAGCTACCTTTTTTCAACCATGTTTGTCCATCATGATCAGTCCACCAGAAGACCAGTTTATCTTTCCCCAGGCGGACATTCACACCAGCGAATAACACCCACACCATCTCTCCAAGGCAAATTTCGGGTCCTGGTATTTAATCATCTTCCACCTTGAACTCTCGAAAGGCTGACGCAAATCTCGCCTTCAAGTTTAAGACGATTAAATAGGGGCAGCTGTCGTACCCCAAATTTTCCCTATCTCTTTTATTTTTGTCTGGCTTTGAACTTTGCATTCCATTTGCATCAATTTATTATCCAGTCATTTGCATATCCCGCATCTCAGGGAATCAGGCGCTTTGGTTTAAAGTTTTAGGGTTGCGCCCTCTTTATTTCTAATCTTGTTTTGAGGATTTCTTATCAGGTAAAAAGGAAGTACATCTGGTTCTCGATTAGCGGATCATGGAATGAATTGTGTCGTCAGGTTACAAGATGTTTCTTTCTCCTGCCTCGAGGATGTCTCAAAGCTTAGTGCATTAGATGTGGAGTTCGAGCACTTCAGAAATAGGGTTAAAGGTTCATGATAATCAAGACTTGTTTTTGTTGCTTAAGTTTCAAGTTATGGTGGGATGAATGTCAAAGTCAGAGTTCTGTTCGAGAAGTGCGAGTGTGGTTCAGACATGATTTGAAGATCAAGGTTCAAAGTGACCGGTGTTTTGGGTTCGAATTAATCAGTGGAATTAAATTCATGAGCATTCATTTTGTTTTGTTTGAGAGTTTGATTATAAGACGCGTGTTTTTTTTAGAATACAAGTTACAACCATTATTCATGATTTCTTGAGATTTACGTTACAAATTTGAGACGCGCATTCGAATTATTCGAGAGGAAATCTTAGAATTCAAACAAGTTCACGAGTCATTTGCTTTCCACAACAAGATTCATCATTGATAAGTTCGTTCCAATTTGTGCTCATTACATTTTTGAGACAATGTTACAAGGCATATTACAGTATGAAATACAAATTACATTTGTTTTGATTACAAAGAAAAGAGAAAATTAATTTGTGTTTCTTCAAGTCTTCATCTTCAAGTCATCCGTCCTCGCCTTGGTATTTTCATCGTTCAATCTCGCTTTGGATCGTCCAATAATTGTGCTCATGAAACAAGAAAAAGGAAAAAAAAAGGTTAGCAATCAAAACATGAAAAAAATTCAAACAAGAATTAATTGATTGTTATGTCATCATAAGGGTTTGCCTTTTGGAATCAGTTAAAGAGGGAGATGTTTTTTTTATCATGTCTTAGTTTCCTCCTAAATTGAAAATCACAAAGAGTTTTTCTCTTTGGTTCACAAAAAGGAAAAAAAAAGAAGAAAAGAAAAATTGCCAAATGAACAAACTGTCAATGCAAAACAAAAGCAATGCAGCAGGCTAGCAAAGCGAACAACACAGCAGGCCAAGGCACAATAAGCATATCAGAACAACAAAGAAAGTAACAAGAAGGCTAGGGAAACAAGTATAGCAGGCTAGCCAAATGTACAGCAGCATAGCAGGCTAGCGGAACAGCATAGCAGGCTAGCAAACAATGTATCATCAGCCCAAGGCAACCGGCAACAACTCACAAGCTAAAAAAAAAGCAACTCAACTATGACAAAGCAAATGCAGCATCATATTAAACAAAACATTAGTGCAAGCAGCCAAAACACCCTAGCTTCATCATTTTCCAAATGTGCAAACCCTTCAGAACTTTAAGAAAAAAAGCAATAGCTTTACATCATTGAGAGGTAAGAGAGAGAAAGAAAAAACCTGCACATTGTTGTTCAACAAAACTGTCAAAACCTGTTCAAAACTTGCACCAAATAGGCAAGCTAAAAGCAGCATGAAAAAGTGACCAAGCAGGATAGCAAAAGAGTTCAAAATCATGCTTTAGTTTCCCCCCAAAATCTTTCCTCTAGGATATATAACAGATGCCAAAACACACAGTGAAGGGGGGATTTTTTTTGAAGAAAAAAAACGGTAAGAACCAAAAACCAAAATTTCCAACCACAAACTGTAAGAACCAAACCAAAACTTCCAACCACAAACTGTTAACCCCAGAAAACCAGCAAAAACCACAAATTGTCAACCCCAGAAAACCAGCAAAAACCACAAACTGTTAACCCTATAAAACCATAAAAACCAACACTTCAAGGCTTCTAAAAAACCCACTCACAACTGCAACAAAAAAAAGGATGACAAAACTCTCAAAAGCATCCACAATACCAACTTCTCAGCATATATAAACCAGTGGAAGATATAGAAGATACAATAACAAAACCATACAGAATAGGTAGCAAAGCAAGAGAAACAGATCAAAGAAAAGCATACCAGGTTTTTTTGCTATAACTCATGCTGTTTCATTACTGTTTATTCTCATATATGTATCAAATTTCGATTTCCATTGCCATGTTGTTGTGTGTTGTTATCACAAAGAAAACCTCAATATGTTAACCAGTTTATCCATGTCAAAGAACTTACCCTGTCAAAAATATAACAGCCTACAAACCAGCTTAGAAACTACTACAAAAAATATTTGAACTGGTTAAAAAAACCTTAAGCTGGTAAAAACCACTAAAACCTGTACAAGCCTTAGAACCTGCCGAAACCATAAAACCTGTACAAGCCTTAGAACTTACCTAAACCATAAAACTTGTACAAGCCTTAGAACTTGTCCCAAAACATAGAACCTGCTGACCAAACACTACTAACTTGTACAAAACATAGAAACTCCAAACTCAACTTAGAACCTGTTAAAGCATAGAAACCGTCAAAACCATAGAACATAAAAACTCTAAAATCAACTTAGAACCTGTTAAAGCTTAGAAACCGTCAAAACCATAGAGCTTGTCCAAACTCCAAAATCAACTTAGAACCTGCAAAACTTAGAACCTGTTAACCAAACTATCCCTTCTCTCCATCTTCTAGCCACCTGCATAACTTCATTTCGTGCTAGCCTTCTCCAATCACATTCTCCAAACACACAAACAAAACAAAAACATAAGAAAAACATCAAACCCATCGTTTTCTGGAAGAAACGCGGAACTAAGAAACTTTCTGCAAATACTCACCTGTTCGGGAACCTCTCCAAAGCCAAGTTCGGGTCAGGACCCGAACCGAACTCCGGTTACTACGTCGCGGTTGTTGTTGACAGCGAGGTGACGCCTTGGGTCGAAGATTCAAACAAAGACGTTTACACAAAATCCAAATCCAAAGAACCGAAGAGTACTCATAATCATAATCAGTATTTAGTGATGAGGATAGAGCATGTTTATGCTAACAAAATCTACAACATGAGAGAAATATTCGGTGGGAAATTAAGATGAATTCAGTATTCTTATTTTCGGTTTGGTACCCAAATCGCGAGAGAGTGGGTTGAGCGATTGAGATGGAGAGAAATAAAATTGAAGCAAAGGAAGTATAGTGATGGAAGCAGGAAAATAAGATGGCGAGGATATGTTGAGAGAGAGAGAGAGGGAGCGGCACCGTTCTGTGTTTAGGGTTCTTTTTCCCTTCCTCAAACAAACTTTGGCTCAAGAGAACAACTGGGTCCGAACCCTACTGACCCGGTCCAGCCCAATGGTTGTTTTGTTCATTTATTTTTATTTTATTGATTTTGTACAGGATTTAGGCCCAACATTCCAACCGCAAGCCCAACAATATTCCATTTCCCTCACCCATCTACTTTCTATTTACATTCGTTATTTAGTCTTGTTAATTTTCGTAGATTTTCTTTAATTTAAGATTCAATTGATAATAACATAGGCTTTTCTTACTAATTTCTTGTTAATTAGTTTAGATTCAATTATAGAATTAAGAGTCCATTTCCTTTGAACTTCTGAATTTTTGTACACAAAAAATGTATAATAGATTAATATTTTGTTTTTCTTAGCATAATAAAAGTATCCAAAAATAATTTAGAATTAGGTTTAATATTTATTTTCTCATAAAGTCACAAGAATTTTATAATACTATCTTCTTTTATTAAAACCTTAAAAACATTCAGAGTTTTAGTTTCTTTATTTGTTCATTCAAACCCCGATGCCATACTCCCTCAGTTAGCTCCGTGAGGCGATTAAAACCCGTTCGATCGCCTTATGTCGAAATAGACTTTTTAGCTCACTTGTACATAACAAACAATTTGGTTTCTTAGTCTCCCTCTTAACCCTTTCCTTTTGTAATTAAACTTCTCATTCACAAATCAAAAAAATCCAAAAACACTTTCTTTAATTATTACTTAAACTTATTCTAAAACTCGCAAAAACACTCAACAAATCAAAACTCCCCCAACGGGCATGTTATTTCCGTTCTACCGCGATACCGACCGTGCCTATTTCTACAATGCGTGCGTTAACGTCGCCCATAAAAAAACACAAACAAATAAATCATTTTCTAGAGGAACTACGATGTTCTGATTCCTTCATTAGATATGTAGGCAAAGGGTCGCGAAACCCTCACGAACGCAATAATCGAAAACCATCCATTTCCCTTTAAGCAAGCATAGTTGTAGATAAACACACCCTTTAAGACAAACAAACAAAATGGATCCCGTTGAGTACAACAGATGTGAGAGGTGCTAATACCTTCCCCTCACATAACCGACTCCCTTACCCTTTCTTTTGGTCGCAAGACCATCTTATCCATTCCCTTGTGGTTTTATCGATATTTACCCTTCCTTCGGGATAAATAAAGTTCGGTGGCGGATCTGTGTTTTCTGCCGGTGGCTTTAGCAAGCATGTTTAATGTTCAACCACTGTACAATAGCATGGTACAAGCACAGGGAAGAAGTTTGTCAACTTTACTTCAAAAATAAGCAAAGAGCCACAACTTATAGAATTCAAATTATGGCTTGTTGTAGCATACAAAAGCTCTTGCCTATAAATACATACATCATTTTCAAGCTAAGACACGAATGCTCAAGCCCTGAAACACCCTAAAAACATAGAATCACCAAGAACACCTCATAGCTTGTTATTTCCGAGTTTTGAATCTAATCTCCAAATTCACTCGTGCGTTTCTTGGCCTTTTTCTTTCAAAAGATTCTAAACATCATTCATAAAAAATCCCAACACCTGTTATCAAAAGTGAGATAGCAAGCAACTAAGAGCCCATAGATAACTATGGATGAAAAGGGTGCTAACACCTTCCCTTTTCATAATCTACCCCCCGAACTAAAGAAAAATATCTCAAAAGGTCTTTCTTGTTCTTTTCACCCTTTCCTTATTAGATAAAAGAAAAGTCGGTGGCGACTCTTGCTATCCGTAACAATTGCGATAAAACGCAAAATAACCAAGTCAGTTCTCTCACCGTATTACACATACGAAACACATATGACACTCTCATTTAATTCGAGAACATCATTACATAATGCATTATATACATCATGACATTGCATAAAGACTAACTTTGCCTTTCCAGGTAAAGTCTACAAACAAACGAATATCCTCAACACTTTTCAAATATGTCAGAGATTAATTCCCGAAACAGGACGGGGCAAATATCTATACGACCAGGCGATATGAATTCTCGAAATAGTACGAGTTTACCAACAAAAAAATCAGGTCAAAGATTAATTCCAGAAATAGGCTGGGCCAACTATCTATATGACCAGGCAGAGATTAATTCCCGAAACAGGATGGGGAAACTATCGACATGACCAGGTGGTATGAATTCCAGAAACAGGACGGGTTTACCAACACAAGAAAATAGATTGTACATCAATTCTTGAAGAAGAACGGGGCGACTATAAACATGACAAGCACTTCCCTCAGATACTGAATCAGATAAGCACTTCCCTCAAAGACTAAATCTTACAAGCATTTCCCTCAGAGACAAAACCTGATAAGCATTTTCCTCATAGATTCATTCTGAAAAACATTTTTGAGATATAGTCGAGCATATACTTATTCTGATACGCTTATCAATAGTTACTTTAGATGGAATCTATAAGACCATCTCTGATGATGCTTTGTCACCTCTCTGAATGGAATCTTTAATCCCATTCAAACAATACTATTGACCAACAGTGTTACGCCGTGCATATGCCAGTACAAATTTCTGAGCACTCAAGTGTTCAATTTTATTCTACCTTCAGATCATGAATGACGGACAGGGCAAATCTAACTCCTCGGTTTTAAGAATATTGAACAGGGGCAGCTGTTTTACCACAAAATTTTCCCTCCCACTTTTATTCAAAACATACTCATATGGTGCTCAGTTGCTCAAGGTTGTTCAAGAATTGGTCAGACAAATTCTCCTCTTAAGCAATGGACATACAAATAGGGTTTCACTTTTATCAAGGAAGGTTGTATTTCTAAGGTCTCAATTGGATCTCATGGCTCCTCATATGTACCAAGGAATGCTCATTACAAGTTTCAAGCCTTGCATCACAACTTTGCTCAGTCAATTGCTCAAATGATTGAAAATCAACTTATTAGACAAAAAGTCAATTATGGTCAACATACTGTCAAACTTCAAGATCTTTGGTCAACATCAAAATTTTGAAGTCACATTCATAATTTGATCAAGGGTTGATCATGATTCATCAAGAAAACTCAAGATTCACCAAAAGTCAAAAGTTACCAAATTAGAGTTTTCTTAAGGAGAAGTCAACTGAACTTTGACCAAGCATAACTTTCACATGCTTCATCATATATTTCTCAACCAAATCTAATTTTGTATGAAATTCAATTCTCCACAACTTTGACTCTCTAAGCTCAAGTCTAAAAATGCTTCATTTGAGAGATATGGGCCTATACATTATAGGTCATTTCAAAAGTCAACAAAAAGACAGTTTTTGTCAAGGCACTTACGTTAAGATAAACTCTCCAAATGCAAAAATTATCAGAATAGATATTGTATAGGACATCTTGAGCTTTCCAAAAAGTCCAAGATCACCTTCAAATGATAAAAATTGGGAGAGTTATGATTGGTGCAAGTTGGGAAATTTTGAGCAAATACATGAAACCTAAAGTGACCAAACTTGAATTTTTGGGGTATTGGGCTTATGATTCAAGGTCCATGCGTGTTATAGGTCTCAAAATGAACCTCATAATTTACTCATAGACCCCTTGGGTTTTTATTTTATTTATTTTTATTTTTACTTATTTAAGGTCAAAATAAAATAAGATAAAAGTCAAGCTTTCTTACAAGGTCCAAGCCCAACATGTTTGACCTGATTTCTTCATTATATGTTCTCATCAATTCAGACATCAAGCCACACGAAATCTTTTCACAAGAATCTATCCCAAAAATTTCCAAAATTCTTAAAACTAGGGCAAAGTGAAACCCTACTTTGCAGCCTCCCTCAAGGCCAAATATCTGTCCAATTCCATTTCAGGAGAACTATATAGTAAGATGGGATAGAATATGATGATCCAAAGGGCATAAAATTAGCATGCATGCACCTCTATTTATTTTGTTTTCTTGCAAATTTGTATCTTTATTTTCTTTACATTTCAATGCATACTAATAATACTGACTTGTTTTTTAGGTTTAATAGTGCAGGAATAAGCCATAGTGTAAGCCCCATAATGGCTAAATCAAAGACTGCCATATTTGCACCGTTTTGTGTTATTTAAGCTATATCTCTTTCTAAAGCAAGATCCAGCTCAAAATAATAGCTCTATTGAGATCGCATGGCTTGATTTAGAGGGGGTAGGGTCCCTGGAAATTGCTACCCATTGTTATTTTGCAGGGTTAAAAAATAAGCTTGCCGGAGAAGACGACCGGAGCTAGGGCTATGACGCTTCTCCGGCCCAGTTAATTGGTTTTATAATATAATTATTTGGTTTCATTTATATTAACGGATGTACAACCATCCCAGTGGCAAGGCAGCACGCGTTAAGGCATTACCCTACAAAGGCGTGGGTTCGATCCCTACCTTTTGTATCTTTTTGTCATATTTTCTTATTTTTGTAGATCACGTGCAGCGCATCCCACATATCAACCACGCGCCTTGACGCTTCTCCCTCTCAGATCTTTACAGATCTTATCCAATGCTTCCAAGCATGCACGCCTGGATGCCCCCTCTTGGCTGAACACAGGATCTCATGGACTAACAGCGTTTGGGCCTAGACCTCCTTTGCAATCAGCACCCCTCATTTTGCTAAAATTAGGCCCAAACTCCTTTTCTTATATTTTTTATTTTCATTCATTTATTTTCCTTTTATTTATTAATTAAAGTACAAAAAAGTTAGTTTTAGGTTAATTTTTTTTTAAAAAACCCTAAAAATAATTAGGTTTTAGGTTTTCTTATTAAACATTTTTTAATTTAATTTCATTAATTAACTTTTTTATTAATTAAAATTAACTAGTTTTTAGGTTTACTTAATTAGTCATAAACCACTTTTTTCATAAAAAACTTCAAAATATTTTCTTTTCTATTTTCACATTTCTAAGATCGACTATATAGGTTTTTGCGAATGTAATAGCTAGCTTTATTTCCCGCTTTCTTTCCCATTATCACGTAACTTCTTCAGAATGTAATAGTTATAGGTTTTTATTTTCTGCACTCTACTATTATATAACTTCCCCAAGGCCATGTAATAGCGTATGAACTTTATTTTCCGCACTTTACTTTTCCTGCTATTACTTTACTATATTGATGTTAGTAATTAGGGTTTTTATGTGTTGTAACCCAAAATTTTCCCTCTCTTTTCTCAATATATTTCTCACAAGATCTTCAATAGCTCAAGTTTACACAAGTGTTGACTAGACCAAGCCATCTCCTCAATACTCATGCCTCAAGTTAGGGTTTTGATGTGCGCAAGGAAAATTGAACTTTTAATGCCTCAAATGAGTTTCATGGATCATAATGGACCTCTAAGATTGCTCATGTCAGGTTTCAAGTCTTGGATCACAAGTTTACTCAGTCAATTGCTCAGATGACTGAAAATCAACTATATTGGGTAAAAAGTCAACTATGGTCAACTTACAGCCAAACTTCAAGATTTTTGACCAATATCAACATTTTGAAGTCATATGCATCAATTGATCAAATTTGGATCAAAATTCCTCAAGTAAAATGTTCAAATCATCAAAAGGGCAAAATGGTCAATATTTGGGTTTTGACTAAGAATGATTGATTCTTAACTTTTGATTTAATACATGACTTATTGGTTTGAAACATGATATCAAAGATTCAAGGACATCATCTTGACCTAATTTCATTGCTCAAAACATTTCTCAAGATGAGTGGATTGATAGATGAAATTTGGTTAACTAATGAAAAGTCAACTATACACTGAAAAGTCAAACTTTGACATTTTGGTCAACATTAAGTTTCAAAGATCAAAATTCATCAAGACATTTAAGAATATCAAGCTTGATCATCAAGAAGTCAAGAAAGTCAAAAGTCAATTTGAAAAGTCAAAACTTTTCAAGACTTAGAAATTTTTCTAAGTGTTTTATACATGTTTATTTTATAACCTCATACCAATTTTTCACCATGATGCAAAATGATTCAAAAGAAACATTCAACATGAAAGTTATAGATCTTTGTTAATTCTACAACTTTGTATTAGAGGGTTGATATCCAAAAAACACTTATATTTGAAGATATAAGCCCATGAAGTCATGACATTTTCATCTAACACTTACAGAAATTTTCAACAGATTTTGGTCAGGATTTTATCCCAACTTCTTCGTATTTTTTCACATAGTTCCAAGATGAATTTGTCAAAATGGCCAACATGAAAGTTATAGAGGATGTTTCAAGCTTTCCAAAAAATCCCAGAGCATGAATTTATCATACTTGAGCTAAGAGATTCAAGGGCATAAAGTTGGGCATCCATTCTTGAATTGAAAGCATTTTGTTGAAGAACAAACAATCCAATTTGCATGATGTGCTGCATAATCTTAATTTGCAGGCCTTGTGACTTGAAAATCTATCCATAATCAGATGTTTACACAATTGATTGAACCATTATCCAAGCGATTCAAGTATTGTCCATTGCATCATTCCATTTATGGCACAAAGGCACCATTATCATTCATATAAAGCATGATTTATACAAAGCCAACTCTCCTTGAGCCTCTCAACTGTTTTTCTGCACACACAATGTCAAAGCAAGAAGCAACATGCCTAAAGACTCCTAGCCACTTCAGATCCCTTTTGTACCATGCATTAGGACATCAAATTTCACATAACTTGGTTGTTTCATCTCAACCAAACCAGAATTTTTGCAAGCTAAACGCCAAAAAAAATTTATTGTGTAGACAAGCCCTCAAAATTTCATACTCTCAAAAAGCCATAACTGTCCATAAAACCCCCACTCTTGAGCTTTGAAGTCCAAATCTTTAAACCTCTCACACCTTGCAAGTTCTGTCCAAATAAACCATCCATATACTTCATATACCTCATACAGAAGTTGTTCAAACACAAGAACAACTTCTGTTACATCATCATCACCATTTACTAAAACACAGCCACCTGTAACTTGGTTTCTCCAACTCTAAGTCAAAACACAAATTTCAGTTTCAAGGTAAGTTTTCTAGACTTTGAACTCTTCATATAAAGCATCATTAATGGTTCATTTGTGAAGATAAAATGTAGATATTATTGCTTTGAAGCTAACCATATGATTGTTTTTCATTTTCACTAACCATGTATTGAGAACTGACTTTTACATGTAGTAGAACAGTGATAGAAGTAAAAAAACAGCAGTATGAGTCGATACGAAACACTATGAGTCGACACATGCTATGTACAAAACAGGTTATGAGTTAATACAAAATGCACATGTGTCGATTCAAAACAGAAGCGAGACGATACAAACCCTTATGTGTCGACTCATACTGAGCTATTTTTGACTTCCAGGAGCAAGAAAATGACATGTGTCGATGCAAAGCAGATATGTGTAGATGCAAAACAGAAAAATGAGCCAATACAAGCCATTATGTATCAATACATACTGAGTTAGTTTTAATTTTCCAAAATATTTTATTTATTATTTATAACTTTAATATATTCCTATTGTTATTTCTTTCTTAACCAAAAGCCAAAAAAACATTTTTTTTATTAAAATCAATTTATTTTCTTAAAATTAATTTAATATTTAGACTTAGGTTTATCTTTTATTTTGTTTAAAATTAATTTAGAACTTAGGGCTTTTATTAATTAATTTTTTATATATACTAATTTAATTTAAATAAAACCTTTTCACAAAAATCCTAAACTTGTTTCTTTAATCAAATTAATTATCTTAATTAACTTAAGTTTAATTTTCTTAGTTTAATTAATTTATTTTATTTTAGTTAATTAGGTCAAAACCCTTTCTTCATAACAAAAGCATTTTTGTTTCTTTTCATATCATTTTATTCTTTGTACATTATATCTATATTTCTTGTACATTATCATTCAATTCAACATGGTTGTAATAATAACTTAGGCTTAAATTACTTGTCACTCCCATTTGTAAATTTGTGCCCCCATCTCCAAATAATGTAATAGCGTAGAACTTTACTTTCCGCAATTTATTGCTTTCAAATATAAATGCTAGTAATTAGGGTTTGTATGGCAAGACAAAAAAACAACAAGTAGAAAACACTAATTAAAAGATAAAAATGAATGAAATCAAAACACTTGCACACTTGCACCTCTAGGGTAACCCACATTTGTTGCCTCGGATAAAAATAATCATGTCCCTTGAATGTGGGATACATTAGTAATGACCCTCGAATACAAGATCGTAGTCCCTCGATGATTCTTCAATGTTGCCTTCGATAAACGATCTTAGACCCTTACAAAAATTGTTAAGGTATCCTATAATATTGCCTTCTATGACTATACGACGACCCACGCCTGTCCCTTCACATCCAACGATAGGGCTTCTTATCAATCAATGGTAAGATAGCAATATGTAAAGTAGGAGGAAAAGAACAAAGACTTTTTGAGTAGGTAGAACGTTCTTAGTCACTTGCTCACAACATTTCAAAACATCTTTCAAATACACCAACACTTTTCCATGAAATATTTTCAAAAGTCAACACTTTGTATGCATTCTTATAGAGACGAGAATATTTACAAAGTTCACCTAAACGAAGGCATTTTCAAAAATACTTTCAAAAACATCACAAACACATTTCAAATAACGCATTTCAAAGTGAGCTAGCAACTAAGAGCCCGTAGATAACTACGAATGAAAATGGTGCTAACACCTTTCCTTTTCATAACCTACCCCCTGAACTCAAGAAAATTCTCAAAAGGTATTTCCTATTCTTTTCACCCATTCCTTTATTGGATAAAATAAAAGTTGGCGGCGACTCTTGCTATTCGCAACAATTACAATAAAACACAAAACATCCAAGTCAGTTCTCCCACCGTATTACAGAACTTACGACTCTACTGAGGAATAAATTCTTAAAAGTGGGGTTACCTTAGATACTAGATAAAATTTAAAATTCTTTCATTTGTTTGACTTGTTTGCTTTACATTTTTGTGACTATGTTTGGGTTTCTTGTATAGATCCTCTACCCGGATCTGGGAACATCATTAGGTAAGTAGCAATAGATCGTAGGGACTGTGCGGGGTATACTGACATGGTTGAAGCGATGGCTACGTTAGTGTGACACATTTGTTGGTACCGGTATCCCTTTAGTCCAGTCAGGGAGAATACGATGCCGCTGTGTGGTGTCATGAAGCACTAACTGACCATAAAACCTTTATTGAACAATTTTTCCATTAGGAAGTAGTGAGATAGCCGACTTTGGTGCAGTCCAAAGTTGGTTGATACTCGATGCTACGCTCATTGAGATCGGACTTTCTGGATATTTCGATCACCAATAAAGAGGCTTGTGCTGAAACAATTCCTGATGAAAAAAGATTAGTGATATTGAGATTCCCTAGAACCTGGTTACTTTCTAGGAAAAGTTGAACCAACTAAACTTCAAGAGGGTACTTACCTATAAACCTCATGCAAGCCTAAACCTAAGGATTGTTTGTGTGCTTGTATATGATTATTTTTAATTAACATCATGACATCATACCATAGCATTTTCACTAACCATTTCAAGGACCTAAAGATTTATCTTTGTTTTGTTTTGTAGGACATGGCTTCCACTCGCAAGAATACTATCCAAATCAACCTCGTAAGAGTGCCTCCTCAACTGAAAGAGTTACCATCAAGGGTTCCTGAGAATTCTCCATTCACCAAAACACATAGTCGACTTCTCAATCTGGTTACCTCAAGTCTCAATGAAGACATGATGAAAGTAGTCTTTCAGTTCTTTGACCCTTTACATTATTGCTTTACATTTCTTGATTACCAATTAGTGCCCATTGTGGAGGAATTTTCTCAACTCTTGGGAGTTCCTATTCTTGATCAATTACCCTTCACTGGTATTGATAAAGACCCAAGACCCGAGGAGATTGCTCTAGCTTTACATTTCCAACGGTCTGACATTGTGGCAAATTTGGAAACAAGAAGTGGTGTTAAGAGTTTTCTAGTCAAGTTTCTGTTTGAGAAGGCTCAACAATTTTGGGATGCTTTGGACTTACAAGCCTTTGAAGAAGTGTTGGCTCTTCTCATTTATGGGATGGTAATATTTCCTAACCCGGACCAACTCATAGATGTGAATATGGTCAAGGTTTTTCTATCTCGTAACTCGGTGCCTACCTTACTTGGAGATATATTACATTATCTTCACACTCGCACCATGAAGAAAAGGGGAATTCTTATGTGTTGCACTCCTTTGTTGGCTAGGTGGTTTATTTCGCACCTACCTTGATCTAGTTTGAAGAATGATCACGCCATGAGATGGTCTAATAGGTTAATGTCACTCTCGCATTCAGATATTCATTGGTGTTCTTAATCTTTGGAGGATGTTATCATTATTGACTGTTGCGGAGAATTCCCTAATGTTCCTCTCCTTGGCATTAGGGGAGGTATCACCTATAATCCTTGTTTGGATTTACAAGAATTTGGGTATGCTAGGAGGGATGGTCCTCATGATGCACTTGTCCAAGGAATTGCATTTGACTATGAGAACAATGTCCAAGGTTATCGTCAAAGATTTGTGCAAGCTTGGGGCATGGTGAACAAAGTTGATAGCAATACATTGAGGCATAAGAACTCTATTCCATTTTAGCCTTATCTCAAGTGGGTAAGAGCTCGTTCTCAAAGCCTTATGATGTTATATCCTTCCATCGTACCTATCATTGTAAAGCCTATTGCCGAAGGAGATATTCCCTACACAATTCTTCATCCAGACATGCCTACTACTCTCGAAGAGTTGTAAAGATCATGGATTCAACTTAAAGGGGAGCGAGACACCTTTGAAGCACAATTCTGCACAAGTGAGAAGAAGGTTTTAGAGCTCACGAGGCAACTTCATGAAGAGTGAAACTCGAATGCCTACATTGCACCAAAGAGGATGCGCTCATGGGAAACTTGAGTCCTTTTGTTTTTGGAGTTTATTTTGTATTATTTTTTTTGCTTCTTCCATTTTAAGCCCAAGAGGCATGTTGTAACCAACTTTAACTTATTAATACAATTAATTTTTGTTCCCTCTTTGTCTAAACAAATTTAAATCTTAAAAGTCCTTGAAATCATTTGCATACGTATTTCATGCATCATAACATAAGCAGGCTTTCCGAAATAGTTTTCCTCGTCTTTCTACTGTTTATTTCAGTAAGATGGATCTCGAGCAAACTTTGAAGGACTTGCAGACTAAAAACTCTCATTTTCAAGAAACTTTGCTTAACTTAGCAAAGGGGCAGTAAGAACTGATGGCATTTCTGGTTACAAAGAAAAAGACCAAGAAGAAGGCCGTGATCAACATGGGGAAGAGATTTAAGGGCCCCGTCTGATAAGTTCAAGTGGAAGAAGACTCCTCCGAGGAGGATGAGAATCAGGATGAAGATGCAAGGAGCACCCGTGCTGGGGGTGGAAACAATCAAATCTCTAAGAACGAAGATTATTTTGATGAGAAATATTCACCGGCCGGCGACAAATATAAACAACTAGAAGACAAATTAAAAGCTGTGGAAATCCAAGTTCTGCCTGGCTTAGACTTTGGTGACTTAGGTTTGGTTCCTGGGGTAGTCATTCCCCACAAAATCAAGATCCTCGCTTTTGCCAAGTACAATGGTGTCTCATGTCCAAAGCTTCACCCAAGATCTTACATCCGCAAAATTCAGCTACATACCGCTGACAAGAAACAATGGGTGCACTTTTTTAAGAAAGTCTAGTTGGGACACAGTTGAAGTGGTTTTACCAATTGGAAGGGACTAACATCCATACTTGGGAGGATTTGGCCACTACTTTTTACCGCCAATATCAATATAACACTGATCTTGCACCAACTAGGGTGCAATTGCAAGGAATGGCCATGGGTTCCAACGAGGGCTTCAAAGAATACGCTCAAAAATGGAGAGACCTGGCTGGCAGGGTGCAGCCACAGTTAATTGATAGAGAATTGGTATACATGTTTATGGGAACCTTGACTGGACCATTTTTCAACTTACTGATTGGAAGTTCATCATCCGAATTCACTGAATTGATCTTGACTGGTGAGAGGATTGAAAGCGGGATTAAAAGAGGGAAAATACCGAGGGCCTTCACCTCTGATGTTGTGAAAAAACCATTTGCTGGGAAAAAAGAGAATAATGTTGTATATGGATCGAGAAGTCGTACTAAGAATGAACTCCGTCATTCAGTAGGAGCATTATTAATTTCCAATCATACACCTACTCAACAACAACAAGGGAATAGGCGAAGGACGATGTTTCAAGAAAGGCAGTATACTATGATCAATATGTCATTGTCTCAAGCATTTCAGCTCTTACTAAAAGAGGAGATGGTTACATTGAGGGATCCTCCCAAAAACCCTGACACCTCATCTCCTAAATACAACCCCAATGCCAAATGCTCTTACCACTCAAACAACCATGGACATGATACCAATGTTTGTTAGTCTCTAAAGAACAAAATCCAAGACCTAATTGATAACAAGACAATTGAATTCGACCCTCCGTCAACTCCCAATGTAATCACCGCACCTATGCCAAATCATGGTAAGGATGTCAATGCTATTGAAGATGCCTCTTTTGTTTCCTCCGTCAATGATTTAACTACTCCTTTGAAGACTATCAAAAAGAATTTGTTGAAAGTCGGAGTATTCCCTGGTTGCCTTGAAGATTATTGCTGATGTGTTGTATAAACTACTGGTTGTGAATGGCTTAAGAAAGGTGTCCAACACCTGATGGATAGCCATGAGATTTTATTTGAAAGAACTCCCTCTGCGAAAGGGTTGACCTAAAGTGTATCTCAAGAATTTAAAGACGTGTCCATCATTAATATCTCTAACAAACCTATTAGGATCACCTCCAAAGGTCCTATTAGGATTCCCAGTGAACCAAGAATAGCTCCATTAGTCATCATTGCACCGGGTCCAATCCCTTACTCTTCTGATAAGGCGGTGCCTTGAAATTATGGGGCAAAAGTATACTACTATGGTATCAAACAAGATTCTTGGGATGATAAAGATGAATTGCTAACATTACAAATATCACTGGATTGAGTAAAGTTACTAGGATGGGGAGGATCTTCTCTCCAGAAATCTCACCTCCGACAAACACTACTACACCCATTCGTATTACCGTTGTTAAACCTGTTGTTGACACTAGAGGAAAGGAAAAAATGACTGAGCCTTCCAGGACGGAGGCGCCCATAAAAGACATTACTATTGAGGATCCATCTACCTAAGAGATGGAGGCGATCCTAAAAATTATCAGAAAAAGTGATTACAAGATAGTAGAACAATTAGGGTAAACACCCTCGAAGATTTCTATGTTGTATTTATTGTTGTGCTCCGAGGCACATGCTCAAGAACTTATAAAATTCTTGAAGAATGCCCATGTTCCTCAAGAAACTACGGTCGATCAATTTGAAAATTGTGTAGCAAGATTGACTGCCGACAACAGTTTAGGGTTCTCTGATGCAGATTTGACCCCAATGGGGAAGAATCACAACAAAGCTCTCCACATCTCCCTAGAATGCAAGGGCACTACCTGGGAACATGTATTAGTGGATACTAGATCTTCTATCAATGTCTTACCTAAAGGAGCTTTGGACAGGCTAGACTGTGATGGACTGATGTTGAAACCAAGCAACATTGTAGTGAGGGCTTTCAATGGTTCTAAGAGGATGGTTCATGGAGAAGTTGATCTCCCCATCAAAGTTGGGTCTCAAGTTTTCAAATAAACATTCTATGTGATGGATATCCGTCCTGCTTATTCATGCCTTCTTGGACGCCAATGGATTCATGGGGCAAGTGCGGTAACTTCCACGCTACATTAGAAGTTAAAATATCCGGCCAAGGGGAAAATTGTTACTGTATGTGGTGAAGAAGAGTTTGTGATTAGCTATCTAAATTCATTCAAATATGTTGAAATGGATGGCGAGTTCATTGAAACTCCTTGTCAATCCTTCAAAGTGGTCTCTCCCATGGTTGTTGTTTCCAAGGCCACTCCTAACACTCCCAAAGCTGCTAAAGATACACCAAGGATAACCTCTCTCAAAGATTCTCGTGTTGTTGTTGAAGAAGGAGGTTGCACCATTTGGGGACAACTCCCTGATTTCCCTTTCAAGTCAGACAAATTTGGGTTGGGCTTCAGTTCCAAAGCTCAAAAGGAGGTTTGACGTGCTCGCGCAGGGAAACCACCTCTCCACATTACTAACCATGAAGTCAATGCTCTTGAAGACTCTGATGCTGATTGTGATTTTGATGATTGGATCTACCCGACTGCTGATGGAGAGCTCAACAATTGGCATGCCAAGGATTTCATTCTCATCTCCTTCAACAAGGAGTAATTATTGTTTACTGTTTTATTTTCTTTGAGAGATTTGTATCTAATTTCCATTCAAACAATTACTTTTAAACCATGTGCCTTGCCCGAGGCACAATGGTCTATTTGTTTAGGGTTTGTCATTTTCATATGCCATATGCTCATTTTAATGAAACATTGGACTATTTTGCATTCAAATTTTGCACTCTTTTCCTTTCTTTTACTTTTATTACATTTTCAAATAGCCATGTGATCTTACACACACACACACACACACATATATGCAGATCTACATCTACTCCGGATCTCATTGACAATGACTCTACTATTGCCATATATGATTTCGAACATCCAATCTATCAAGCCGAAGACGAAGGCGAGGAAGATTGTAAAATACATGGGGAACTCGCCAGACTTCTAATGCAAGAGGAAAAATCCATTCAACCACACGAGGAACCAGTTGAAGTGATAAACCTAGGTACTAAGACAGTAAAAAAAGAAGTCAAGATCAGCGCTAACCTAGAAGAAAGTGTCAAAGGGAGGTTGGTCCAGATGCTGCATGATTATGTTAAAGTGTTTTCTTGGTCATATAAAGATATGTCAGGGCTTGATACCGACATTGTATTTCATCATATACCAAGAAAGGAAGATTTTCCTCCAATCAAGCAAAAGGTTCGTCGTATGCGGCCAGACATATCTGAAAAGATAAAACCCGAGGTAATAAAGCAATTCAATGCAGGTTTTCTGGCATTGACATCCTATCCCCAATAGGTGGAAAATGTGGTCCCTGTGCCAAAGAAGGATGGAAAAGTCCGTATGTGCATAGACTATAGATATTTGAATAGGGCAAGCCTTGAAGATGATTTCCCACTACCACATGTTGACGTCTTGGTCGACAACATTGCTCATCATAAAGTCTTCTCCTTCATGGATGGTTTCTCTGGCTATAATAAATTCAAAATGGCTCCCAAGGACATGGAGAAAACCACGTTTGTTACACAGTGGCACACTTTTTGTTACAAGGTCATGCCTTTCGGTTTGAAGAATGCAGGGGCAACCTATCAACGAGCTATGGTAGCCTTATTTTATGATATGATCCATCATGAGATAGACGTCTATGTAGATGATATGATTACAAGGTCGAAGACTGAGGAAGAACACATTGATCACTTACACAAGCTGTTTGAAAGATTGAAGAAGTATAAGCTAAGACTAAACCCCAACAAATGCACCTTCGGGGTAAGGTTTGGAAAACTCTTAGGGTTTGTCATCAGCGGAAAAGTTATTGAGGCCGACCTTGCAAAAGTCGAAGCCATACAAGGGACGCCAGCTCCCTGTACTGAGAAGGAGGTCAGGGGTTTCTTAGGACGACTCAACTACATTGCTCAATTCATATCTCACTTGACTACTACTTGTGAGCCAATCTTCAAACTCTTGAAGAAAGATCAAGTAGTCAGATGGAACGACGACTGCCAAGCATCCTTTGACAAGATCAAGGAATATTTACAAGAACCTCTAATCCTGATGCCTCCGGTTGAAGGAAGACCCTTGATTATGTATTTGAATGTATTAGAGAATTCAACGGGGTGTGTGTTGGGCCAACATGACGAGTCTGGCTGAAAAGAGCATGCAATATACTACCTGAGCAAAAAGTTTACCGACTGTGAAACAAGATATTTAATGCTCGAGAAAACTTGTTGCACTCTGGCATGGGCTTCTCACCGGCTAAGACAATATATGTTGACTCACACCACTTTATTGATTTCTAAGATGGACCCTATCAAGTACATCTTCAAAAATCCAGCTCTTTGCAGACGAATAGCTAGATGGAAAATGATCTTGACTGAATATGATATCCAATATACTACACAAAAGGCCATCAAAGGAAGTGTACTGGCAGATCATTTAGCCCATCAAGGTGTTGATGACTACCAATCCATCAACTTTGAATTCCCGGACTAGAATATCATGCTGATAACTGATTGTGAAAAGCCTGGACTGTATGACGGACCTGAACAAAGATCCTGATGGATTATGGTTTTTTATGGGGCTTCCAATGCTTTGGGTAATGGAATTGGTGCTGTGATTATTTCTCCCGAAGGTTACCATACACCTTTCACTGCCAGACTATGCTTCGATTGTACAAACAACATGGCAAAGTATGAAGCATGCATCTTGGGTCTAAAGGCTGCTATCGACATTAGAATCAAGTTCTTAGACGTATACGGGGACTCACCCCTAGTGATAAGTTAAGTCAAAGGGGAATGGGATACCAAACACCCTAATATGATTCACTACAAAGAGCTTATGTTAACCCTGATCCCATACTTTGAGGAGGTTACCTTCGAACACTTTCTAAGAGAAGAAAATCAGTTGGCAGTTGCCTTAGCAACAATGTCATCCATGTTCAAGGTTAAGTGGGACAACGAGGCTCCTAGATTTACAATTGAGAGGTTTGACGAACCGGAACACTGTTGTGAGATTGACACCAACGAAGAGAAGCCTTGGTATCATGAAGTGAGGAGATATTTGGAAGCACAAGAGTATCCTGAAGAAGCTTCCATCAACGATAAGAAATTCCTGTGAAGGTTTTCAACCAAATTCTTCCTAAGAAATGGAATCTTGGACAAGCGCAACCATTACTCAACTCTACTCTAGTGTGTGGACAAGAAGGAGGCAGAGAAGATCATGCAGGATATGCATGATAGCCTCTTTGGAATTCACTCTAGTGGGCACACTATGGCCAAGAAAATTCTGAGGGCTGGTTATTATTGGTCAAAAATGGAAATTGATTGTTACCATCACTCAAGGACTTGCCATAAATGTCAGATCTATGTCGACAAGGTTCATGTGCCTCCAATACCCTTGAATGTCATGACTGCTCCGTGGCCATTTGCAATGTGGGGAATTGACATGATTGGAGAGATCAAGCCCACAGCCTCTAACGGACATCCTTTCATCCTCATTGCCATTGATTACTTCACCGAATGGATCAAAGCTGCTTCATTCGCCTTAGTCACTAAGAATGTTGTAGCCCGGTTTATCAAGCATAACCTCATCTACCGGTACGGCATCTCTGAAAGGATCATCATCGATAACTGAACCAATCTCAACAATGCTTTGATCATTAAACTTTGCACTCAGTTCAAAATCAAGCATCACAATTCTTCTCCGTATAGACCTAAGATGAATGGCGCAGTGGAAGTTGCCAATAAAAACATAAAGAAGATTATGAAAAAGATGTGGTGACCTACAAAGATTGGCATGTGATGTTACCATTTTCTCTTCATGTCTACCGTACTTCCGCTCGAACTTCAACTGGGGTAACCCCATTCTCTTTAGTCTATGGCATGGAAGTCGTCCTGCCTGTGGAAGTTCAGATCCCTTCTCTGAGAATCATGAAAGAAGCAGACTTAGGCGAAGATGAATGGACTCAGACTAGGTTAGATTAGTTGAACATGATAGACGAGAAGAGACTGGCTGCTATTTTTCATGGTCAAATGTATCAAAAGCGTATAATCAAGGATTTCAATAAAAAGATCAAACCTCGAGTGTATCAGGCTAGCGACTTGGTAATAAAGCGCATCATTCTTCCGCAAGGTGATCCCAGGGGAAAATGGACTCCCACTTATGAAGGTCCATTTGTTGTTAAGAAAGTATTCTCTGGCGATGCCATGATGCTGACTACTATGGACAACGAAGACTTCCCACATCCCGTGAATGCCGACATAGTTAAAAAATACTACGCATAAAATGACCCGCTAGGTTGACATACCTAGGCAAAAAAAAGGGGTATCCCGGTGAACCAAAGAGGTTCGGGAAAAAATATGGAATATATACAAAAGATTATACACCCAGCAAGTCGAAAACCTGAAAGGGCGGCTTGGGAAAAAAAGGGTATCTTGGTGGGCTGAAAACCCGAAAGGGCGGTCCAAGAAAAAGTTAAGGATTAAAGCGTATGACTATGTCCCGTGGAATCACTACAGCCAACTTTATTATCAAGGTCCAAGTTCAATGGTATAAGATCAATTCAATCAACTCCTTTCAAAGACAAGGGATGATGTTCGAAGACATAGGGGCAACGACAGAGTTGGAACCCAATGAGATCACATCCACATGGCTATTTTTTTTTTTCACTCTGTATTCCCTTCATTATTTCGACGATTTCCTCTTACTAGGATCTCTGTCTCCTTGTACAAAAACGCCTATTTATAGGCAAAACATCAATACAAATATACTTTGAAGTGCAATCTTTTTGTCTTTCTGTTTTGAGTGCAAAAGTGTCCAATGACTAAAATTGAATGAACATATACATATGAACATGATTATCTATTAACAAATGTATGTTTAAAAACAGTAATAAACATTTTCTTAGGGATTCAGGATATCCCCAGAAGAGTTACTTCAACAAAGATTATCCCCACAGAGTTGAATTCATACACTATTCATCTGGAGTTCCAATCTCCTGACAATCCCCAGCTAAGTTGTCCTTAACCAAAAAAGGAAATTTTGCGGAGCTCTTCCCCAAAAGAAGTCATCTCTCCAATAAGGACACTAAAATATCCTTCTCAACAGGGTTTATTTCCCAAACAGACTACAGATTCCCCAACACCAGTCTTTTCTCAGGCTATTACAAATCAACGGACAAAACCCCTTGTCCCCAGCAGAGTTAATACTATCCCTAGTAAGTTGATGCGAAGCCTGGAATCCGACCAGATAACAGTTAACTTCATCCTCCCCAGAAAGTCGCTACAAAGCCTAAATTTTGACTAAGATACCAGTCAACTATCCTCCCCCAGACAAGTCGAAATTTTAGTCATCTATTTTATCCCCAGTCAGGGCATATAAGAATCAAATTCCCCAGTAGAGCAATGAACAACCAAAGTTCCTGAACCCTACTTCCCAAGCAGAAACCAACATTACTTGCAAGACTTTCGTCAAACAAACAAACAAGAATTCCCAGTAGAAGCACTCTAAGAAAGATTGAAGATACACATACTCTTCATATCCAATAGTAGTCTATGATTTAAGCTTCCTAAATCTCCCCAGCAGGTGTCAGGGATTTATTTTCCTAGACGTAGATACATTTCAATAACATTACACATTTACACATCATGATATATGCATATAAAACGCATATAAGACAATCTCATTTATTTTGGGAACATCATTACGTAATGCATGCATTATGACATTGCATACAACTAACTCTTTACATTTTCAGGAAAAGATCAATCAACAGACGCATGTCATCAACTATCTACGAATTTCTCCAAAGGCTAAAATCTGACAAATATTTCTATCAAAGATTTGTCCTAGGGAGTCATTCTAAAGAATATCTCTCCAAGAAAAAATCAAGCTTGGGTTACTCGTGGTACATGTTGAAGTAGTAGTCGTCAAAGATTCCTTCATTATTTGTTGAAGTAGTAGTCGTCAGAGATTCCTTCATTATCTGTTGAAGTAGTAGTCGTTAGAGATTCCATCATTATCTGTTGAAGTAGTAGTCGTCAGATATTCCTTCATTATCTGTTGAGTAGTAGTCGTCAGATTCCTCCATTACCTGTTGAAGTAGTAGTCGTCATATTCCTTCATTACTTGTTGAAGTAGTAGTCATCAGATTCCTTTATAATATGTTGAAGTAGTAGTCATCAGAGATTCCTTCATTACCTGTTGAAGTAGTAGTCATCAAATTCCTTCATTACTTGTTGAATTAGTAGTCGTTAGATTCCTTCATTACCAGTTGAAGTAGTAGTCATCATAGATTCCTTCATTACCTGTTGAAGTAGTAGTCGTCAAAGATTCCTTCATTACCTGTTTAAGTAGTAGTCATCAAGATTCCTTCATTACCTGTTGAAGTGGTAGTCGTCAAGATTCATTCATTACCTATTGAAGTAGTAGTCACCACAAGATTCCTTCCAATATATGTTAAAATAATAGTCACAGTCAAGATTTATACTTACCAGTAGTCACTTTGGATGGCATATTTAAGCCAATTCCCGACACAATCAACCAACATCATTACTTTGTACACCAGCGAGTGCAAATTTCTGGGCACTCTAGTGTTCAATCATCTTCTACCTACAAGTCACGAATGGCTGACACGCTAGTCTAACTCTTCAGGTTTAAGAAGATTGAACATGTGAAGCTTTTGTAACCCAAAATTTTCCCTCTATGTTCTCAAGATATTTCTCACAAGATCTTCAATAGCTCAAGCTTGCACAAGTGTTGACTAAACCAAGCCATCTCCTCAACACTAATGCCTCATATTAGGGTTTTGATGTGCACAAGGACAATTAAACTTTTAATGCCTCAAATGAGTTTCATGGATCATAATGGACCTCCAAGATTGCTCATGTCAAGTTTCAAGTCTTAGATCACAAGTTTACTCAATCAATTGCTCAGATGACTAAAAATCAACTGTATTGGGTAAAAGTCAATTGTGGATCAACTTATAGCCAAAATTCAAGTTTTTTGACCAATATCAACATTTTGAAGTCATATGCATCAATTGATCAAATTTAGATCACAATTCCTCAAGAAAATGTCCAAATCATCAAAAGGGCAAAATGGTCAAAATTAGGGTTTTGATTGAGAATGACTGATTCTTGACTTTGGATTTAATACATGACTTATTGGTTTGAAACATGATATCAAGGATTCAAGGACATCATCCTAACCTAATTTCATGTCTCAATACATTTCTCAAGATCAGTGGATTGATAGATGGGATTTGGTCAACTAATGAAAAGTCAATTGTATACTGAAAAGTCAAACTTTGACTTTTTGGTCAACATTAAGTTTCAAAGTTCAAAATTCATCAAGACATTCAAGAATATCAAGCTTGATCATCAAGAAGTCAAGAAAGTCAAAAGTCAATTTGAAAAGTCAAAACTTTTCAAGACTTAGAAATATTTCTAAGTGTTTTATACATGTTTATTTCATAACTTCATACCAATTTTCCACCATGATGCAAAATGATTCAAAAGAAACTTTCAACATGAAAGTTGTAGATCTTGATGAATTCTGCAACTTTGTATTATAGGGTTTACGTCCAAAAAACACTTAAATTTGAAGATATAAGCCCATGAAGTCATGACATTTTTATCTAACACTTAGAGAAATTTTCAACAGATTTTGGTCATGATTTTATCCCAACTTCTTGGCATTTTTTCACATAGTTCCAAGATGAACTTGTAAAAATGGCCAACATGAAAGTTATAGAGGATGTTTCAATATTCCCAAAACATCCAAGAGCATGAATTTATCATACTTGAGCTAAGAGATTCAAGGGCATGAAGTTGTACATCCATTCTTGAATTGCAAGTCATTTTGTTGAAGAACAAATAATCTAATTTGCATGATGTGCTGCATAATCTTACTTTGTAGGCCTTGTGACTTGAAAATATATACATAACATATTTTTACACAATTTATTGAACCATTATCCAAGTGATTCAAATATTGTCCATTGCATCATTCCATTTATGGCACAAAGGCACCATTGTCATTCACATAAAGCCTGCTTTATACAAAGTCAGCTCTCAGCCTCTCAACTGTTTTTTCTGCACACACAATGTCAAAGCAAGAAGCAACATGCCTAAAAACTTATAGCCACTTCAGATCCCTTTTGTACCATGCATTGGGACATCATATTTCACATAACTTAGTTGTTTCATCTCAACCAAACCAGAATTTTGACAACTTGTAAAACAAAATCTCTCATCCTCTGAAACCTCCTCTATAAATAGAGAGGCCATTTGCAAGCTAAACGATAGAAGTTTTTGTTGTGTAGACAAGCCCTCAAAATCTCATACTCTCAAAAAGCCATAAATGTCCATAAAACCCCAACTCTTGATCTTTGAAGTCCAAATCTTTGAACCTCTCACACCTTGCAAGTTCTGTCCAAATAAACCATCCACATACTTCATATACCTCATATAGAAGTTATTCAAACACAAGAACAACTTTTGTTACATCATCATCACCATTTACCAAGAAACAGTCACCTGTAACTTGGTTTCTCCAACTCTAAGTCAAAACACAAATTTCAATTTTAAGGTAAGTTTTCTTGAATTTGAACTCTTCATATAAAGCATCATTAATGGTTCATTTGTGAGGATAAAATATAGATATGATTGCCTTGAATCTAACCAAATGCTTGCTTTTCATTTTCACTAACCATGTGTTGAGAACTGACTTTTACATGTAGCAGAACAATGATAGAAGAAAAAAAACAGCAGTATGAGTCAATACGAATCACTATGAGTCGACACATGCTATGTACAAAACAGGTTATGAGTCTTACAAAATGTGCATGTGTCGACACAAAATATAAATGAGTCGATACAAACCCTTATGTGTCGACTCACTCTGAGCTGTTTTTGACTGTCAGGAGCAAGAAAATGACATGTGTTGATGCAAAGAAGATATGTGTCGATGCAAAACAGAAAAATGAGTCAATGCAAGCCATTATGTATCAATACATACTGAGTTGGTTTTGATTTTCCAAAATATTTTATTTATTATTTATAACTTTAATATATTCCTATTGTTATTGTTAGAACATAGTTTAATTCTACAACCCTTAGCTAGAGTTTTGATGATAACAAATACAAACAACAAATATGCACCCAAAAAATTATGTTTTTGTGCATGCAAAAGTTCTGACCAAAGCAACATCAGAAGATAAGCCATAAGAGCTACACGCTGAAGCAATCAGAACATGCGCTGAAGATTGATGACCATAACCTGCACTTAGCTGAAGTAAACTCTGATTCTGAACAAGAACAACATAATCCAAGTCATCAAGATTCTGAAGCGTTACTGATCATTCAAGACAACATCAATTCCAACGGCTTCTTTCAGATAGGATCTTCTCCAAATGGAAAGTGAGTTAATGAATTTAAACACGCTTGATGATCAACCTAAATCCATTGCATATATAAACAAGCTTAGTGTTCAAATCGTTTACAATTTTGCCAACACAATTCATGTGAACTCAAAAAGCTACAAGCATTCAAAAAGCTGCAAGCAATATTCATCATATTTCCAAGCTATAATTTTGTGTAAATTATCACAGTTGTGATAACAGTTTTTGTAACGAAGAACAACAACACACACTCTTGTATAATTGTTTTGAAACAGTGTTCCTTGAGATTAACGGGATTGTGGTTGTACTCAAGAAGACTTTAACAGTTGTTAAAGTAGTGATTGTAATCCTTTTGTGATTAGTGAATTAAGACCTCGTTTGAGAGAGGCCAAATCACCTTGATGGGTAGACTGGAGTAGTTTGAGATCAAACGAAGCAGGATAAAAATATTGTGTCATTGCGCTTTTGATTTTAAGTTTTCAATTCAACCCCCCCTTCTTGTGTTTTTCACATCTTCAATTGGTATCAGAGCGCCTGGTTCTGAGCTTAAACACTTAACCGTGTTAGTACAAGATCCAAGCTTCAGAAAAACACTATGGTGGGACCAAGCCAAAACATCAGCAATGACTACCATGAAGACAAGGACAGATTTAGTGGCAAACCTCCAGTCTTTGATGGAGAAAACTTTGACTACTGGAAAGACAGAATTGAGAGTTTCTTTCTGGCCCATGATGCTGATCTGTGGAACATGGTAACTGATGGATACACGCACCCAGTAGATGGACGTGGTCAGAGGATAGATAGAAAAATGATGTCTGACCAGCAAAAGCGTGATTTCAGAAACCACCACAAGGCCAGAACAATACTCCTCAGTGCCATCTCATACTCAGAATATGATAAAATATCAAACAGAGAGACTGCCAAGAACATGTTTGACTCTCTGAGAATGACGCATGAAGGCAACATTCAAGTCAAAGAAACCAAGGACCTTGCATTCATTCAGAAGTATGAAGCACTCAAGATGGAAGATAGTGAATCAATAGAAACTATGTTTTCAAGATTCCAAATCCTTGTTGCTGGACTAAAGGTTCTTGACAAAGGGTATTCTACTGCTGATCACGTTAAGAAGATCATCAGAAGCTTTCCAAAGCAATGGAGGCCAATGGTCACATCACTTAAGCTAGCCAAAGATCTCAATAAAATATCTCTAGAGGAACTTGTCAGCTCTCTCAGAAGTCACGAGATAGAGCTAGAATAAGATGAGCCTCAAAAGAAAGGTAAGCCACTAGCTTTAAAATCTAACAGAAAATCTGACTCTAAGGTTTTGCAGGCTGTGGAAGAAACTTCTGATGGATCCTCATAAGAAGAAGATGAACTTTCTCTCCTCTCCAGAAGGGTGAACCAACTATGGAAGCAGAGACAAAGGAAATTCAGAAATCCTAGAAGATCAGAGAATCATAATGAATCCTCCTCCAGATACAGAAAGTCTGAGTCTTCCTCTGGACACAGAAGATCTGAAGGTTCTTCAGGATACAGAAAGCCAAATAACAAGGACATCATCTGCTATGAGTGTAACGAGCAAGGGAATTACAAAAGTGATTGCCCAAGGCTTCAGAAGGAAAAGCCCAAAAAGAAGTTCTTCAAGGAAAAGAAGAAAAGCCTCATGGCTACATGGAATGATTCTGACACCTCTGAAGCTGACTCAGAATCAGATGATGAAAGAGAAAACATAGCTCTCATGGAAAACGTATCAAAAGACAGTGAAGCTTCTGGTTCAGACTCAGAATCAGACACTAAAGAGGTATTTCCTGACTTTACCATTAATTTTACTAAGGCTGAACTTGCAGAAAGTCTAAATGAAATTGTGGAAAGGTATCAGCAAATCAGAGTCAAATTCAAGAACCTAAAAAGGGATCTTGCCTCTGACTCTGAAAAGTCTGAGAGTCTCAGATTAGAGAATTCTGAGTTAAAAGAAAAAATTTCAAAATTAGAAAATGATTTGAAAAACTCTCAGAAGGAAACAATCTTAGAGACTCCCAGTAATGCTGATGAGATCATAAAAGAGTATGATCACAACTTTCAGAAGTTTATAGCTAAAAACATAGATAGAAGCAAGATGGATTCAATGATCTATAGAGTTAGCAGAAATGGTAGAAAAGGAATATGATATCAAGGTAAGGTATCTACACCTAAAAAGGCCATGGACTTAGTTATAAAACGCACACCACTCAAATCACACTTTATATATGGGCACACACATGACATAAAATACACAAGTAGTGATTATTATGTCAAACCAAAATTCAATCAGAATTTTGGTAAAACTAACAAATCGGGACCCAAGAAAATATGGGTACCTAAGGATAAAATTATACATGTAGCATATATTTTTAGCAGCAAGGCTAAGACACCAGTCATGGTACCTGGACTCTGGTTGCTCGCGACACATGACGGGAAGAAGGCATATGTTCCAAAGCCTGGAACTTAAGCCTGGAGGCTACGTGCATTTTGGAGGCAACCAGAGAGGAAAGATCATTGGCTCTGGAACAATAGGTAATGGAAATCTTCCCTCTATAAATAATGTATTATTAGTTGATGGATTAATGCATAACCTGTTATCCATTAGTCAATTAAGTGATAACGGTTATGATATAATCTTTAATCAAAATTTATGCAAAGCTGTTAGTCAGAAAGATGGGACTATCCTATTTAATGGAAAGAGGAAAAACAACATTTATAAAGTAAAACTTTCTGAACTAAAGAGTCAGAATGTAAAATGCCTACTTTCTGTTAACAACGAGAAATGGATCTGGCACAGAAGATTGGGGCATGTTAGTATGAGAAGAATATCTCAGATTAACAAACTCAATCTGGTCAGAGGACTTCCTAATCTGAAGTTCAGCTCAGATGCTCTGTGTGAAGCATGCCAGAAAGGAAAATTTGCAAAACCTGCTTTCAAATCAAAAAAATGTTGTTTCCACCTCTAAGCCATTAGAATTTTTGCACATTGACTTATTTGGACCAGTAAAAACTGCGTCAGTTAGTGGCAAGAAGTATGGGTTAGTAATCATAGATGACTATAGCAGATGGACATGGGTAAAGTTCTTAAGACACAAGTACGAGTCACACTATGTGTTTGTTACCTTCTGCAACTAAGTTCATAATGAAAAGGATCTTAGAATTGTCAAATTCAGAAGTGATCATGGTGGAGAATTTGAAAATAAAAATTTTGAATTATTTTTTAATGAAAAAGGCATCTTGCATGACTTCTCTTGTCCTAGAACTCCTCAACAAAATGGAGTTGTAGAACGAAAGAACAGAACATTGCAAGAAATGGCCAGAACCATGATCAATGAGACTAGCATTGCTAAGATCTTCTGGGCAGAGGCAATTAACACAGCGTGTTACATTCAGAATAGAATCTCCATAAGACCTATTCTGGAAAAGACTCCATATGAATTGTGGAAGAACAGAAAGCCCAACATTTCTTATTTTCATCCATTTGGATGCACATGATTTATTCTGAATACAAAAAATCATTTGAACAAGTTTGACTCTAAAGCATAAAAGTGTATTATGTTAGGATACTCTGAACGCTCAAGAGGGTATAGAGTATACAATACAAAAACACAGATTGTTGAAGAGTCAATCAGTGTTAGGTTTGATGATAAGCTTGACTCTTAAAAGTCAAAGCAGAATGAATTCCTTGCAGGTATGGAAGTTGAACTCATAGGTACTGAAGACAACACGTCAGAAGTTGTCAACATAGATGCTCCCTCAACATCAGAAAGAGTTATTGCAAGCAATCCAGCACCATATATGGATCAACTTCAGAAAAGGCTATCCAGAAGCAGCATTGCTAACCCATAAGATACAATACTGGGAAAGAATGATGATCAAATCAGAACAAGATCAACTTTCAGAAACTCTGAAGAATCCCTCATAGGACTGGTCTCTCTGATTGAACCAACAACAATTGATGAAGCGCTTCTGGACAATGATTGGATTCTGGAAATGCAGGAGGAACTGAATCAATTCACCAGAAATGACGTATGGGATCTGGTTCCCAAACCAAAAGGATTCAACGTCATTGGAACAAATTGGGTGTTCAGAAACAAGCTGAACGAGCAAAGAGAAGTCATCAGAAACAAATCACGACTAGTAGCACAAGGTTATAGTCAGCAAAAGGGGATAGACTATACATAAACCTTTTCTCCAGTCGCCAGGTTAGAATCTATCAGACTTTTAATATCATTTGTTGTAAACAATGGAATCACTCTGTATCAAATGGATGTCAAAAGTGCATTCTTAAATGGCTATATAGATGAAGAGGTATATGTGCACCAACCCCCTGGGTTTGAGAATTCCAAAAATCCAGAATATGTTTTCAAACTAAAGAAGTCACTCTATGGTCTGAAACAAGTTCCCAAAGTTTGATATGAAAGACTAAGTAACCTCTTGTTAGAAAATGAATTCACCAGAGGGAAAGTGGACACAACCTTGTTTTGTAAGACAGTTAAGAATGACATGTTAGTATGTCAGATTTATGTTGATGACATCATCTTTGGATCTACTAAACCCTCTCTGGGAAGAGAGTTTGTTAAATGTATGCAGGCAGAGTTTGAGATGAGCCTAATGGGGGAACTCAAATTCTTTCTGGGCATTCAGATAAACCAAACTCCAGAAGGAACTTACATTCATCAGAGCAAATATGTCAGAGAACTTCTGAAGAAATTTGATCTCTCAGAATGTAAGCCCTCAAAGATTCCAATGCACCCCACGTGCATTCTGGAAAAGGAAGAGGTAAGTAAAAAGGTAGAACAGAAGGTCTACAGAGGTATGATTGGTTATCTTCTCTATCTGACGGCTCAAGGCCTGACATTTTATTTAGTGTTTGCTCATGTGATAAATTCCAATCAGATCCTAGAGAACCTCACTTAATAACAGTTAAGCGAATTTTCAATTATCTGAAAGGTACTACTAATCTGGGTTTGTTTTATAGAAAATTAAATAATTACAGCTTAGTAGGATATTGTGACGCTGACTTTGCTGGAGACAGAGTAGAGCGTAAAAGCACTTCTGGAAGCTGCCAGTTTCTGGGAGAAAATATGATCTCATGGACCAGCAAGAGACATTCCACAATAGCATTATCAACAGCAGAAGCTGAATACATAGCAGCTGCTGGATGTAGCACGCAAATGCTCTGGATGAAAAGTCAACTTGAAGACTTCAACATACTTGAGAGTAACATTCATATCCTGTGTGACAATACTTCTGCTATTTGTCTCAGTAAGAATCCAATTTTGCATTCTAGGGCTAAGCATATAGAAATAAAACATCATTTCATTAGGGACTATATTCAGAAAGGGATTCTTAGCTTAAAATTTATTGACACAGACCATTAATGGGTTGATGTCTTTACAAAACCTCTTTCTGAAGATAGGTTTAACTTCATTATGAAACATCTCAGTATGAAGCTATGCCCAGAATAAAATGTTTTATTTATATCTTAACCTTCATAACTTTATTGTTTTCTGTGAACTACTGATCAACCTGTCTTCAGAGTTTAGAAGTACAGATTGCATCAGAATCTATCCATGAAGATCTGAACGTTTCATTTCAAGGATAGAAGTGTGTTGTTCACATAATCAACAGTTGTCATCCATTCATCAGACACTTTCTGAGGCTGAACACGCGTTCAATTTTCTGAAAGGTCAAAGGCGCTGATTGGGTGCATTGAGACACTTGTCAAGGGTAACCATTCTAGTATCTTTCTAAATCCCCTAATTTCAGGTGTCATTAATGCTTATAATCATGACTAATTATTTCTCTTTCTTACTGTTTACGCTTTCAAGAAACCTATTTAAACTCAAATTTTACTTTTTACATTCACTTCTTTTTACTCTCATCAATATTTTCTATCGTTTCAAGTTCTTGCTTTCAAAAACCCCTTTCATCTTCATCAAAATCCCGTGTGAACAATGGCTTCTTCAAGTGTCAAAAATGCCAGTGCTCATGAATCTGCTTCAATGGAACAGTATGAAGAACCCTACAAAATGCTCCTCACACCTATTGATAATCTGGAAGTTCTCTCAGAACTGATTATTTATTTTGAAAGCTTGCAAGAAAATGCCTTCAATTTGTATGAAGACGTTACTGCTCAAGGATGGAACAGGTACTTTGACCGTCTATTGGGGCCAACCTTTCCCATTCTTGTCAAAGAATTCTGGATACATGCTTCTTCTTCAAATTATCGGGTTACTTCTTATGTCATGGGGAAGAAAATTGTTATTACAGAAGACCTAATTGCAAAGCTTCTTGGATACAATGGTGGAGGTGTCAGATGCATTGACATGGCTGAGAGATGCTCTGACGTAAGCTCTATTGCAAGGGAAATTTTTACTCATGGACTACCCTCCAGTAAAATCATAGATTTGAAGGATCACCACAGAATTTGGGCCAGAATCATTCTGGGGTGTATCAACCACAAGAAGCCAACAAGCTCTCCTGATTATATCAACATTGATCAGCAATTTCTGATCTATTTCATTGCTAAGAGGACAAAGGTAAATCTTCCACACTTGCTGTTTAATCATCTCAGAACTAGTGTGAAGGAAACAAGAGAAGACGAAACGACCAAGAGGGATTGGATTCCCTTAGGAAGGCTGATATCAGATATTCTAACAGAGAATAGGCTGATAGAACATCTGATAGAGGCCCAGGAAATCAGCACTTTAGAAGCAACCGCTGGGAAGCCTCTGAATGCTAAAAATCTGAAGAAAATGAAAATCATTGAGAATATCAAGAAGGAACCAACTGTTACTTCTCATGCAACCATCACTTCAAGAAGGATACCTCTGGATGATTTTCCTCTATTTTATGAGATTGACTCCAAAACAGAAATAATAGTCAGATATCTGGACGCGTGCAAGGAAGATGGTACTGCACCAGAAATCAACACACAGGATTTACACAAGGCTGCTCCAGAAGTTGCTTTAAATAAGACCAAGAAGAGGAAAGAAACAGGAGAAGGATCCTCTCAGAGGACACCAAAAGCTGCCAAAAAGAAAGGTAATCCCTCCTTTGTTTCTGTTATAGAATCAATAAATATATCAACATCTGAAGCCATGCCTTATCAACCAGAAAGTCCATCACCCCAAACGTTTGAAGACTTTGACATAGGGTTTGATCCATCAGAAACTCTAGGTCTGAAGAACCTCACTCCCTTTCTCAAAATCCAAATCCTAAACATAACCAACCAAAACTTGCCAAAGTTCTGTCTGATATTGATTTATTTGACCAAGACTTTTCCTCTCCCTTACCATAAAATCCAAATTCTCAACTCCCAGAAAATCCAAACTCTAATACCACACCAGAAATTCCGCAACCACACTCTCCATAAACATAAATTCCTCAACAAGAAATTCCTCATCCACAATCACCTCAACCAGAAATTTCTCAACCAGAAATTTCACAACCACAATCACCTCAACAAGAAATTCCTCAACCAGAAATACCACAACCAGAAGATCTTAACTCCATCCCACAACAACCAGAAACTCAACCTTCTGAAAATCAATCTTCTGATATCCATGAACTAGAACCTCACCATGCTACAACAAACCAATCTGAAGAATCTCCTTCAGATTCTGATACAATCCCAATACCTGGAACCACATAACCTCTTGTGGTTCGTATGCCTCTCACCATTCATGACATTACAGAAATACCATGAATGGTAAGAGGAATGCGAACCGCAAGAGGTTCTGTGATTCCAGGTATTGGGATTGTATCAGAATCTGAAGGAGAAATACATCCTCTCGCTGGATAATGCTCTCTAGAAAGAGCATCATCCTTCAGATGAAGCTGAACCAGAATCAAAAAGTCTCTCCCTGACTACTGCTCCAGCAGACATGATTACAGCAGAAGAAATGGTTCACTCTGAACAAGCTGCAGAATGCTCTGAGCAACGTCCAACTCCTGAAGAAACTCCAACACCTTCCTTAGTTATGCAAACTCTGGAAGAGTTGAAGAAAGAAAATGCTCTAATCCATGCAAGGTTGGATAAGCAGGAGGACACGAACAAAGAGATTAAAAGTATTCTGGGTAAACAGGAAGACACTACAAAGGAAATCAGAGGCATTTTGGGAAAGCAAGAAGAGTCTAATACTCAGATCAAGAGCTTGCTGGAAGCGTTGTTCACACGTCTTCCCCCTCCTTCTTAGATTTCTTTTTTAAAGTTGTTTATCTGTAACTTTTAATTTTTACCTCTTTTGTTCTGGAACTTGTCATTGCATCATGTTTTTAATCTAATTCATCTCTTTTAGTTCTGATTATAATGCCTTTTTGATAACTGACAAAAAGGGGGAGAAAGTAAGATATTTTCAATAATGGTTTACCGAGACAAAAGTCTCAAACATTCTGATTTACTTAACCTCTACTTTCTGAGAAGTTTGAACAGGTACAAATTCTGATAGGAGGTGCATCTAAAACTCTGATGAAAAGGAACTTAAGGGAAGTAATCAACTCCGGGGGAGTTTCTCTTAAACCTTTTGTTCTTTTTTTTTAATTGAAAAATCTAGCTTTTGTCATCATCAAAAAGGGGGAGACTGTTAGAACATAGTTTGATTCTACAACCCTTAGCTAGAGTTTTGATGATAACAAATACAAAGAACAAATGTGCACCCTAAAAATTATGTTTTTGTGTATGCAGAAGTTCTGAAAAAAGCAGCATCAGAAGATAAGCCATAAGAGCTACACGTTGAAGCAATCAGAACATGCGCTGAAGATTGATGACCAGAATCTGCGCTTAAGTGAATTAAACTCTGATTCTGAACAAGAACAACATAATCCAAGTCATCAATATTCTGAAGCGTTAATGATCATTCAAGATAGCATCAATTCCAACGGCTTCTTTCAGACAGGATCTTCTCCAAATGGAAAGTGAGCTAATGACTTTAAACACGCTTGATGATCAACATAAATCCATTGCCTATATAAACAAGATTAGTGTTCAAATCATTTACGATTTTTCCAACACAATTCATGTGAACTCAAAAAGCTACAAGCATTCAAAAAGCTGCAAGCAATATTCATCATCTTTCCAAGCTATAATTTTATGTAAATTATCACAGTTTTGATAACAGATTTTGTAACGAAAAACAACGACACACATTCTTGTATAATTATTTTGAAACAGTGTTCCTTGAGATTAACCGGATTGTGGTTGTACTCATGAAGACTTTAACAGTTGTTAAAGTAGTGATTGTAATCCTTTTGTGATTAGTGAATTAAGACCTCATTGGAGAGAGGCGAAATCACCTTGACGGGTGGACTGGAGTAATTTGAGATCAAACGAACCAGGATAAAAATACTGTGTCATTGCGCTTTTGATTTCAAGTTTTCAATTCAACCCCCCCTTCTTGTGTTTTTCACATCTTCAGTTATTTCTTTCTAAACCAAAAGCCAAAAAATAGTTTTTTTTATTAAAATCAATTTCTTTTCTTAAAATTAATTTAATATTTAGACTTAGTTTATCTTTTCTTTTATTTAAAATTAATTTAAAACTTAGGGCTTTCAATTACTTAATTTTTTTATATATACTAATTTAATTTAATTAAAACATTTTCACAAAAATCCTAAAATTGTTTTTTAATCAAATTAATTTTCTTAATTAACTTAAGTTTAATTTTCGTAGTTTAATTTATTTATTTTCTTTTAGTTAATTAGGTCAAAATCCCTTCTTCATAACAAAAACATTTTCGTTTCTTTTCATATCATTTTATTCGTTTTACATTATATCTATATTTCTTGTATTATCATTCAATTCAATATGGTTGTAATAGTAACTTAGGCTTAAATTACTTGTCACCCGCATTTGTAAATTTGTACCCCTATCCCTAAATAATGTAATAGCATAGAACTTTACTTTCCACAATTTATCGCTTTCAAATATAAATGCTAGTAATTAGAGTTTGTATGGAAAGACATAAAAACAACAAGTAGAAAACCCTAATTCAAAGATAAAAATGCATGAAATCAAAACACTTGCACACTTGTACCTCTAGGGTAATCCACATTTGTTGCCTCAGATAAAAATAGTCATGTCCCTCAAATGTGGGATACATTAGCAATGACCCTCGAATACAAGATCGTAGTCCCTCGACGATTCTTCAATTTTGCCTTTGGTAAACGATCTTAGACCCTTACAAAAATTTCTAAGGTATCCTATAATGTTTCCTTCTATGAGTATACAACGACCCACGCCTGTCCCTTCACATCCAATTATAGGGCTTATTATCAATCAATGTTAAGATAGCAATATCTAAAGGAGGAGGAGGAAAAGAACAAATACTTTTTGAGTAGGTAGAACGTTCTTAGTTGCATGCTCACAACATTTCAAAACATATTTCAAATACACCAACACTTTTCCATGAAATATTTTAAAAATTTAACACTTTGTATGCATTCTTATAGAGACGAGAATTATTACAAAGTTCACCTAAACGAAGGCACTTTCAAAAATACCTTCAAAAACATCACAAATACATTTCAAACAAATCATTTCAAAGTGATCTAGCAACTAAGAGCCCATAGATAACTACGGATGAAAAGGGTGCTAACACCTTCCCTTTTCATAACCTACCCCTCGAACTCAAGAAAATTATCAAAAGGTCTTTCCTATTCTTTTCACCCTTTCCTTTATTGGATAAAAGAAAAGTCGGTGGCGACTCTTGCTACCCGCAACAATTGCAATAAAATTCAAAACACCCAAGTCAGATCTCCCACCGCATTACAGTATGGAAAGACTAAAATGAGTTGTTAGAAAACCCTAACTACAAAGATAAATAACTGAATACAAATCACTCGCACCTCTAGGATAACCTCTCTTGCTGCTTTAGGAAAATAACGATCATGTCCCTCGAACGTAGTGACGCCTTAGCAAAGACCCTCGTTCAAGTCATCATACAAAAAGATCATAGTCCCTCGACGACCCTTTCGATGTTGCCTTTCGAGAATGATCTAGTCCCTCAAGTTGCCTACGCATAATATTATTACAGTCCCTTACGAAATTTTCTAAAAGTGCCCTTACAAGTTACCTTCAATTACCATACGATGACCCTCGCCTGTCCTTTCACATCCAACGATAGGGCTACCTACTAACTAATGGTACATATAACACTATCTAAAGGAGGAGGAAAAAACAAGAAAGACCTTGAGTAGGGTAGATACTTTTAATCACTTGCTCACAAATTCAAAATAAAACATTTTCAGAAACACTTTCAAAATATTTTCAAACAAAAGCTTTGTATACACTCTTGAGGACCGATACAAGAGTTATTACAAAGTCCACCTTACATTGGCGTTTTCAAAATATTTTCAAACACACAACACAAAGCAATTTTCAAAAAGTGAGCTAAGCAATTAAGAGTCTGTAGAAAACTACGGATGAAAAGGGTGCTAACACCTTCCCTTTTCATAACCTACCCCTAGAACTCAAAATATATCAAGGTATTTCCTATTCTTTTCACCCTTTCCTTATTGGATAAAATAAAAGTCGATGGCGACTCTTGATATCCGCAACATTTGCAATCAAACGCAAAACCAAGTCACTTCTTATACCGTATTACACTATGAACCCTCATGTTTATGATCTTGTGTGTGATTGTTGAATCATCACACATTCATGCACCCATGAGTATTCCTTAAACAGTGGATTCAAGGAACTTAAGGTTGATTTTTGCAAATATCTCAGGTACTTTTTGACCATAGATTTTGGAAAGAGAAAGACCCGGAAGTACAATTTCAAAGATCCTTAGATAGAGGAATTGGTGAGTTTGATTCCCGAGATTGAGAGTTTTACAAATTTTTGGAAGAAGTATGGAGCCATCGTGCCTCTTATGGAGATTAAGATGAAGGAGGGTATTCTTTCTACATTGGTCTAGTTCTATGATCTGTTATGCTGGTGTTTTACTTTTCCTGATTATTAGTTAATGCCCATGTTGGAAGAGTATTCTTACTTACTTGGATTAATTATTATTTATTATGTTCCGTTCACCGATTTAGAAGGAGAACCCAAGTCTCACGAAATTTCTACCATGACTCACTTGAAGAAGTTTGAGATTGAGGCTAACATGACTACCAAAGGAAGAATCAGAGGTTTACCTGCTTAATTTCTATTGGAGAAAGATCGTTACTTCGCCAAGATGAAGAGTACCACTGCTTTCAAGGCTATCTTTGCTTTACTTGCTTATGGGTTGTTCTTGTTTCCTAACATTGACAAATTTATAGATGTCAATGCCATTATAATGTTTCTGATTGGGAATCCAGTCCCTATGCTGCTAGGAGATGCTTATTATTCCATCTAGCTTTGGAACTTCTATCAGGGAGGGATGACCATCTGTTGTACGCCGTTGTTATATTAGTGGTTTATTTCTCACTTACCTTCATCTATTGCTTTTTAGGATATCAAGAAGGAGACATATTGGGCCCCGAAGATTATGGCTCTCACATATTTTGACATTGATTGGTATCATCAAGCTTATTATGATGTTGAGATTATTGATAGCTATGGTAGTTTCCCAAACCTCTTCTTGGTATAAAGGGAGGAATTAACTACAATCCCATTCTTGCGCGTCGCTAACTTGGATATCTAATGAGAGACAAGTCAAAAAACATTCATTTGAGTGGTTTCTTTCTCAAAGAAGGAGAAGATTACAAGGCAGCTAAAGAAGCGATTGAAAAGGCTTAGTGCCATATTCATAGAAAGAATAAAAAAGACTTGGGACCAAGAGGAGTTGTTTCCTTAGAGCCTCGTCTCTGTTGGGTACAAGCAAGGGAAATTCAGTCGAAGATGCCTATTCTCGTGAAGAACCTATACCTTATATGTTTATGAAGACTACTCCTCCTCTCTTAGATGATGTGGAATAACTTCAACTTGCCTTGCTTATGATGCAGCAAGAAAAGGAAGCATGGAAGAACATGTACCAAACTTTAGAGGCGTCCTACTTAACATGATTGAAAGAGAAAGATGACTTTATTGAGATTCTCGAGAGTCATGGTGTGAAGATGATGGAGAAGCAAGAGGATTTATTTTCCTCTAGAGTTCAGCCAGGTCCCGGTCACCCATTTTCTATTTCTGGAGGATGGAAAGAAGTCGTCGTCAAGTATGCAGAAGAGAACAAACAATTAAAGGCTTATATTGAAAAACTCAAGAGAAAGTGTCAGTGTGTGGAGAGATCTTCCTCAACTTTGGATCCTTAGGATTTTTAAATTCTATCTTTATTCTCTTGTACTTATGATTGTTGAAACGTGTACTAAAAGTTGTAATCCATTCCAAAATTATTATTAAAATGAAATTTTCAGTATTTCCAAATGTGTTACTACTTCAAAATTTGCAATTGTTTATAATTCTTTGAGTTCCTTGAATAAACATGATAAATCATATGCATTGCATATCATGCATCATTTTGCACATATTTTTTCATTCTTGTTTATTCCCATGTGTCTTACTTGTTTCTCCGCTTCGTTTAGTCAGCAAGTTGTCTCATTGCTACAATACTCGAGCTAATTCTAGAAAGAAGATGGAAAACCTTGAACAAGAGAATCGTTATCTGCATGAAGAAGTTACTTATTTGAGAGATGGTATGGCTAATCTGACTACTTTGGCAGAATCATTGGTGGCTTCTCAGAATCAGCCACCACCACATCATCCTCTGTCTCCTCGTACTACTCAGCCACAACAGACAACTGTTATTTCAGAGGTTCTGTCAGTTCATGTCTCTGTTACTCCAGTTATTGATGCTCAATACCATATGCCTCGCGGTTACATATGGGGAATACCTGAGAATTTCACGCCAGAAGGTTACAGTCATGCTGCTCAAGTTGCTTCATTTACTCAGATTATTGTTGTTCCTGCACCTCATATGGTGCATGCTACTTCTGTTGCTAATAATGAGATTCATCATGCGACACTTCCTACAGTGAATTCTATTCCTATTATTAATGATGAAGTTTATCATCCTGCTCCTCCACCAAGTGAAAGTTTGGACTTTTATGACCGAATATATGACTTTTAGGATCAATTCAATGAAATGCGGAAAGAAGTAAAGGCTCTCTGATGGAAAGAGTTATTTGCACAAAATGTTAGTGACCTCTGTTTGGTTCCTAATGTGAAGGGAAACTCTTGTCCCCATGACCTACTGATGATGTATATCAAAAGAATGTCCACTCATATTAATGACCAACACTTGCTTATTCATTTCATCCAGGATAGTTTAACTGTTGCTGCTTTGAAATGGTATATGGGATTGGACAGCAGCAACGTCCGCACATTCAATTATTTAGGTGAAGCTTTCATGAAATAATATAAGTAAAACATGTTTATGGAACCTGACCGTGACCAGATGAGAGTGATGGCTCAGAATGATAAGGAGTAATTCAAAAAGTATGTGTAGTGTTGGCACGAAGTTGCTGCCTAAGTGGTACCCCCAATAGGAGAGCAAGAATGACTAAGGTCTTCCTAAAAACCCTTGGATTATGTTACTATGAGAAGATGGTTGCAAGTGCACTGAGTGATTTCACTGAGATGGTAAGTATGAGTGTCCGTCAAGAGGAAGTCGTCAGGGAAGGATAATTAACAAAAGATGAAGGTTCTAGTGGAACAAGGAAATCATCATATGAGTTTTCTAAGAAGAAAGAAAGTGAAACAAATGATGTTGCTAAAGAAAGAAGGGTTAGACCTCCAAAAAGAAGTCATCAACACCAACAACAAGTTGCTTCTGTAACTCTGGTCGTCAATGTGGCTCCGACTGTCATTTCCTATCAGAGGGCACCTCAACAAGGTAATCAAGGGCAAGGTCAGAAGATATAAGCTTTTGATCCTATTCCGATGAGTTATAAAGAATTTTTTCTGACTTTGATTCAAAACAAATTGGTGCAGACTAGGCCTCCTCTTACTATACCAGCAATTTTACCATGGTATTATAAGGTGGATCAAACTTGTGCTTTTCATCAAGGAGCCCCTGGGCACAACATTGAGAATTGTTATCCATTGAAGTCTGAAGTGCAAAAGATGGTAAGATATTGTCTCTTTTCTTTTAAAGATGTTGATCCCAATGTGAAAGATAATCCACTATCCAAATATGGAGGTGGAAGTGCTGTAAATATGATTGTTGGTTGTCTTGGGGACTTCCATATTTTTGATATCAATCTGGTCATAGGTGATTTAGTGAAGATGTATGTTGATCTCTGTGAGTTTAGCTATTACACACATGACCATGCCGCTTGTAGTGTTTGCAGTACGGATGTCCATGGACGTGATAAAGTGAAAGGTTATCTTCAAGAAATAATGGATGAAGGTCTTATCCATATAATTAGACCAAGGGTTGAGTATGAAGAATATGTGAAGATGGTTTATGGTTGCCCCAAAGAATTTCGGATTTTTGATGTGAACTATATGGATGACGATCTGGTACAATTGACGCCATATTTTTTCACATGGATGGCCAGGAGGTACATCATTATGGGTCATGTAAAATCTGATGTGGGGATTCCCGTGGTTGTTCTGTTGTAATAAGATGTGTTCAATTTTTGTTAGATGATGGTACTATCGGAGTCATAGAAGACAGAGATAATGACGTTAATATGATTGAAGACTACGCTGATGAGGCCATGCCTGATGATGAGTACGTTTCTGCAAATGAGTTATTCTCTTTTAACGAAGGTATGTTTTCTAATAATGATTCTGTGATTTTTTAGTATTCTGAAGAAGCAGGGGTGAATGTTATTGTGCCATATTTTGGTGTTCCTGCTCCTATAGAGATTGTGTACCACAACAAGCCTATTGTTGCTCCCGTAGTTATCTGTCTTCCTGGTCCTATTCCATATGAATCATATAAAGTTGTGCCTTATAAATACAATGCAACTATCCTGGAAGATGGTGTGGAAATTCCTATCCAACCTTTGTCCCATGTTGAGAATTTTGCTTAAGCTAGTCGGGTAACTCGCAGTGGTCATGTCTTCGCCCCTACCTTTCGAGAAGATGTTAATTCTCGTAAGAAGGTCATTAAGATTACTGAACCTAAGAAAGTGGTAGGAGAATCTAGTGGCTCCGCTTTGGAAAAGGATGTTGATGATCTGTTAAAAATCATCAAGATGAGTGATTACAAGATTGTGGATCAATTGTTGTAAACCTCATCTAGGATTTCCATTTTAGCCTTGTTGATGAACTCCTCTGATCATCGGGAATCTCTAATGAGGGTGTTGGATCAATCTTTTCTCGAAAGTGATATGTATCTGGATCAGTTCAGTGGTGTTGTGGGGAATACTACGTCTTGTAGCAATCTGAGCTTTTATGATGACGAGTTACCTGATGAAGGGAGAAACCATAACCTGGATATGCATATTTCCATGAATTTTAATAATGACTCTTTGTCCAATGTGCTGATAGACAATGGATCTCCTTTGAATGTCATACCGAGAATCACTCTCATGAAGCTTAAGTACCAGGTAACTCCTTTTGTTGCATTATCTTACCTAGTGAAGTCTTTATGACATTCCCCGGTGAAGCTTGTAGGAGGGTGTTATATCCCCCACAATTGTATTGGTTTATTGCTATCAAATTATGTTTTGATTACCTTTTCAAGCCATGTTTCTTCCCAGTGAATTTAAGCCTTGAAGTAGGACTTTGTTTCCTCAGTTGATGCTTACTCTCTTATAGAATCTTCATCCTGGATGTGATTTAACCGAGCATTGCCCTTACCCAATTTGATTTTGTCTGGTTACTCCCAATGCAGTTTGTTAGTTTTGCCAACATATACATGATAACATCCATACACCCATACATACATCATGCATAACTGAATTAAAATTCATTTCTCATTAGCATTCATTGACGTATTTGTTGGCACATTATCCTCTTTGCAGAGTTGTGTTATCCTCTCTCCAATAGAGTGTCAACCTTAAGCAGAAAGTGTATATCCTTTCAATTTCCCCACTAAGTTATCCCTTGTGGAAGAATATTTCTTTAGCCTTCCTGCCCAACTCATTATCTAGATGGAACTTGGTCCCCAGTTGAGTTATTTCCTCATTGGATGGTGTCTTGGTTGACTATTTCACTCCGGTTTATTTCTGGTTTTAATTTGTGGTCCCTGGCAGAAATGTTACTCTGACCCCTATAGGTTGTGAGCCCTAGATTGAGAATGTGCATTTATTTTTCATGTGAATAAATTTCCCCTTAGTGGGAGTGTATCAGTATTTTCTCCTACGAAATCAAGATTCATTTCCCAGCAGCGTTATTGCAATTCCTTCTCATAATAGCAAGTGGAGGTATCTTTATTTGAGCAACCTGTGCTTCCCCAGTAAGTCTGTTAGTCCTCAAAGAAGATTATTTTGTGTACTCTGATGGATGGTAGTCTCTTTGTTATGGGAGATAGTTCGTTGTTGATATTTTACTCTGATGGATGGTAGTCTCTTTGTTATGGGAGATAGTTAGTTGTCGAGGCTTTACTCCGATGTATGGTAGTCTCTTTGTTATGGAAGCTGTTATACCCCAATTTTTGCCCCTAAGATTTCTCATCATCTCATCTTTATCAATAGATTAAGATCACACATTAGGGTTTGGTTGTGACTTCTACCCTCTCTTATCTTTGGGTTTTACCTAAAGGGATCACTAAGCACCTTGATTTGTGTATCTTGTACTTGTGTATCTTATGTTTGATTAACTCATAGATAACATCAAAATATGTGTACATTTGTTCCATGAATGTTCATATTGTAGGTGATGACACAAGATGATTCATAGGTTCATGAGTTTATTTTCCATGACTTCTTCAATAAGCTTTATTAATATTCAAGCTTCATCTTTGAATTAAATTCAAGATAATATAATTTCAAGGCCTAATGTGATTCATCATGCTCTATTTTTTCTAAGAATGATCAAAAGATGCAACATTCATTCAAAAGTTTTGACCTAATTCGGTCAAGTCCTTGATTCTTTGTTCACAAGTGCATAACTCTCTCAATTTTCAACATATTGAGTTGGTTATTTTTTATATGGATTCTTATCATCATACCCATTAGTTCTTATTCACATGACAAGAACCAATGGTGTAAAGAAGATTATCAAAAGTTGAAGAAGATTATAGGTCATCTTGTATTTTGAAGATTTAGGGTTGTTCAACTTCAAGAAGCCATAACTTGGTCAATTTTTAACACCTTTAGCTCATTATTTTTCCACAATGATATTAAGGATGTGATTCACCTCTTATTTTATGTGCAAAGCTTAAAATGGTTAGAAGATGCCTTAAGAGTTTAAAATATTATAGGTCATTTCATGGATTTTCATCAACTTCACAAGGTCATAACTCTCTCATTTTTTGGAGTTTTTGAAAGATTCAAGTTTCACAATTCCCTTTAATAAGTCTACTTTATACCATCTTCATTGATAAAAACCTAATTTTGAGTGGAAGGCCATGTATGAAGGCAAGAGATTATATGTCACTTTTGAACTCAAAACTTGGAAATTTTTCTAAGTCCACAAATCCGTGTGTTTTTTTCCAATTTCAAGTGATCATAACTTTCAATTCAGATCACCAAATGGAAAATTCCAAAGCACATTGTCAAGATTGATTATTCAGCTTTCTAAAGAATCCAATATTGTATCATAAAGGTCCCTGAGCTATTTGCACCATGGTTGTAAAGTTGATGCTTTGAAACTAAAAAATCACTTGCATATAGTTTGAAATTTCCATAATATGGCTTCTAGTCACCAAATTACCACGCGTTTTCCACTTAAGCGTGATTAGCAAAGATGTTTGAATCATTTAGAGTGTCAAAATGAATCATTTGGATGAGTTTAATGCACATTTGCTCACACTTTGTTCATGAGGCAGGTGTGCATAATTTCCACTCAAATTGTATCACTCACCCCTCCTCTTGATTTCATTCACTTCTCCTATGAATAGAGACATCATATACTTCATTTTACAAGCTTTAGAGAGCCAAAAAATCTTTGTCAAACTTCCTCCATATCTCTTAATTCCGCAACTTCGAATTCAATTCTAAAGCGCTTCCATATCTTATTTCTAGATTGATTCTTCATCCTTGAACTTCACTGAAGCTAACAGAGGAAGAATTAAGTCTTGAGGTGCTTTAAATCGCATAAGCCAAGTCAAGTTTCAGAGCAATTTCTTCATACTTTGTTTTGGTAGTTTAAGGCATCAATTCTTCTAACTCAAATTACTGGAATGATCTATGATGTTCATTGATGCTTGTTGATGGTTTAATTTTGATCAATTGATGCATCTGATACATCTATTTTCGATTTCAAAAAATTTACAAACTCTCTGGTTTTTCTCAAATTGACTGAGCTGCACTTTAAATAATTTTTTTGCGAGGGGTAGGTTAGAATCGTCTAGATGAGACGAACTCAATGATATCACTATGAGATTCTAATGTTTCTATTTGAAGAATCCCACAAAATCTCAATGCGCAGGCGGCTGGAGGTTGAAGACGACCTACGTGTCGTTATTCAATCAATGAACCTTGGGCAATTGTTTTAATTTAATTGGTTTGACTATTTTGTGTTACAAACGTGCGCATTGACTCTGTCTCACTGTGTGTCCATATCTTTGGTTTGTTTAGATTTCCAGCGTGTTTTAAAATCCCTTGAGATCCAATGCTCCATATTTTTTCTTGTTTTATATTTCTTTTTTAAAACTGATGATCCGGTGTGAAATTTAAGGAGGACCATATCATACACAGCGTGTTAGGTCCACCAGATCTGCTTATTAACGTGTGTTGACATTGATCCAGTGGTCTACATTATTTTGATTTTTTTTATTTAATTGTTTTAAACTTTAAAAAATTCATAATAAAATCATTCAACTTCTAAAAATGTGAAAAAATTCTCAAAAACACATAAGATTTTTCTCTTTTTGATTTTCATTTTTTCACAATTTTATTTTATGATTTGGTAGTTTTTTTTTATGATTTTTCACTTTATTTGATTTATTTTAATTGTTTAAAAATATTTTTTATTTATTTTTAAATTTTGAAAAAATTATGGAAGGATCCAATGACCTCTTGACAAATATTGATGACCTTATTTTATTTTTATTTATGATTTTACTATTTTCCATAAATTTTGGTTTATTTTTCTCATTTCCTTATATTTTAAAAATAGTTTTGGACTTTAAAAAATTCTGAAATTTTTTGTCAACACTTATTGACTCAAGTTTGACCTATGATATTTTTTTAGGATTTTTATTTGGTGTTTTAATATATTTTGTGTATTTTACCAATTATTTCCCTTTTATTGATCATTTAAATATTATTTTATCAAATATATTTTATAATTTTTGTTTTGGTTCTGATTTGAGTATTATTTTGGGACATGTTCCTCAACCTCATTGGATCTTGGATGTTGATAGGTTGAAAAACCAAATCCACCAAAATGGATGAATAATGTTGATAACATTTGAAACCATAATTTCATCTGACACATCCCCTCCCTCTTCATCTTATCTCTTTCTTGTTTTTACTTGTACCACATGTTGTTGGAGAATGATCTACATATCATTTCTCTAACATGTTTGTACATAGATTGATATTGACCAGCCTCAAAATAGGTATGACTTCTACATAAGTCCACTTACGATTGCTTAACATATCACTAAATTTATCCCGATTCGAAAAGTGATCATTCATGGCCCAAACCAATATTTGCAAGCCCAAGTATGTTTAATTTGAAACCTTTGACCCAATAACTTTGAAGTTCATTGTTAGGAGGCTTTGATCTTATCAATCCTCTAATGAGCTTTATGAAATTTGGTCTAAGTGAATCATTTGAACATCAATGATCATATTTGGTTGTCTTGAGTACTTGAAATGAATGATATACTTGACAAAAAGAAAATGAGACTTGTTGTTGAGAAGCTTTGATTTTATCAATCTTCTAATGAGTTCTCAAATGCAAGCTTCAAGATGGTCATTCAACTAACCTTTAACTTCTAATTCACTAACAATTGTCTTTATTTTATGCTTTTACTATTATGCTTTTTATTTCATGCCTTTACTTTTATGCATAATTTATTTTAGCATTTACATTCCATGCCATTTTCCTTTTGTTCACTTGAACATTTATCTTTATGTTATTTTATCTTTGCTCATTTAAGATTTTATTTTCTTTTTGAAGACACTTAATAACCAAATTGAACATTAAAAGCCTTAAGGTTACTTGGACTATCTATTTACTATCCTTGGCATTATGGAATTGTGAATTTCTCGGACTTAGGATTAGAAGCCCTAATTCTTTGGGACCTTGTGACTCTGTTGTTATCTTGTCTGAAGTTCTTAGGGGTTTACCCTAATACATTGGATATATTTTCTTTGTGTGCAGGTTATTCTGATTATATGTTTTGTTTGTGATTGAGAATTCCACTGTATACAGTCGTTACTCTACCCAATTTTTGTGAAGACTTAATTCATCTGAAGCTTGGTATTTCTCAGAGGTTTAATATTCTTGCTTGCTTGGTTTCAATCCAAAGGATGAGAATTCTACATTGACTTTATATGTCAAGTGTTGGCTTCTTGTTCGTTAGATCATTCTTTTCCTTGGTTTTCACCTTATGCTTTAGGATAATCCTTTCATCTCGTCTCATCTTCTTTAATTTCAAAATCTTATCCCTCCTTTTCAAAACTCTTTTTGTTTTCTAACTTAAACCGCTTTCATAATAAACTTGGACTTATGTCCATGCATTTTCAAAAAATCTTTTCTTAATCAAACTTTAATCAATTTAATTATACTTTGAAATTTTTTGTGATAAGACTAAAGGTCAATTAACCTTATTCAAACCATTTTTGCCACTCTGGATTTTTTACTTAAAACGTTTCTCAAAAGATTAGACTCTTGTTTATTCTTGTAGTGATGTGAGCTACTATACTTCTACGATATATAGTGAAGTGAGGTGTTTTCCACTTGGGTGTTGAGTGAGGCTTTGTTGATTTTAAAATCCAAGCTATATCCTCCACTTTGATGTGATGCAAATTTTCCATTCTCATAATTATGGTAGTAAGTATATCTTTCACTCGGATATGACGATGATGTTTCTTCTCTTAAAATTAACCAACAGACTTGTGGTTTAAAATTTTTAAGGTGAACTCTAAGTACCCTGATCCCCTATTGCACGGTAGGCGCTAAATGTTCGCAACCACGACGGGTGCAAAAATGTAAAAAAAATCTTCTTTTCTCACCTCCAATATCCATTTTTGTATAAACCTTTTATATCCAAAATACACAGACTTTCAAAGAGGTTCTTGTGGAGTACTGTAAATGTTTAGGGTGTTAATACCTTTCCTTTGCATAACCAACCCCCGTACCTAGATTCTCATCCCCTCTCTTTTTGGGTTTACTCGTTGTTTTCCCATTTCCTTTGGAAACAATAAAGCGCGGTGGTGATTTTTATTTGATTTGTTCGAGTTAAGTCAATCCAATAGCTTAGTCTCAACATTTCTACCTCTATAGCCGCTCCCTTCAGGGATTCAAAAGAAACCTGTTGAACTAGTATGGCTTTCATCTTCAAGTTCCACAGACCGAAATCATTCACTCTGGTGAAATTTTCAATCTCATACTTTGTTGAAGGCATCTTCTCCATGCTCACCGCACCAATTTATTATGTAAATGATGCCAAGAACAGAGTATAATAGGTTTCTTTAAGGCAAGAAATCCACAAGGTATGAATCAGGAAATTGGTTATTAACTGTTATTCTTTACTTTCTCTTTGAAACAAGATTACAAGTGTTATAGAATAACAAATAAACTATCTCTCATTCTAAATTATGATTTGCAGTATGCAATGATGAGAGACTAGTATGCTATTTATAATAAGCCTAACATACTAAACTAATGAAATTTTTCACAAATACCCATTACAATCTAACTTAGGGTACATGCTAACTTAAACAATTAGACATAACAAACATGCCCAATTATCCATGCTAATAAACCTAGCATTTTTTACAACTGTATGCTTGACCATACTTCAACTACAACATACTACTTTAACACCAACATGTGAGTAACCTTTGACTGCATGCTAACCTCAGTCAAACTTGTCGAACCACGAAACTACCCTTCGACCCAATAGAGCTCAATCCAATATCTTACAAAAATCATATTTTTATTTATTTAGTCCCTTGACATGTTTAGAGTTTGAGTTAAAGATATATGACCTTAGAGTTGAGTTTTGATGACTCTATGTATTTTTAGAGTTAGGCGAATTAGTTTAGTTGAGTTATCACCCACCTTATGATTAGGCAGGATTGCATAGTGATGAGTTAAGATTAAGACGTGACACAAATCAACGTTTATATGTATGTTTTTGATGCGGTGATAACTCAAATAGGTGAAATAGGAGAGTTTTTGATTTGTTCAATAGAGAGAAAAACGTAGAAAATCGCAAGTAGACATAGAAGGGGGTTCGTTGTCGTTTTCATGCGTAACATGAGTTTTGTAAGTCTGTTTGAGGTGTCGCCAGTTGCGTTAAAAATTTAACACGATAATCTTTCTTTTGAATTGAAGAAATTGGATTTAGGAGCAATACAACGGTAACAATTTTGTGGTTTTTATACCAAATGAGTAGTCAATTCCAGTCTTACGTTGGTCATCTTATTTTACACATAACTTGAGCTTTGTAAGTCCATTTGAGATGGGGTCAGTTGCGTTAGAAATGGGGTTCATCTATATTTTAGACTAGAGATTTTCATAATTTTATAATAAGTCTATAATGTTTGGTGTTATTTTTATGTCAAACAAAATATTCTGCCCATTGCGAGTACTGATTCTTTTTGTTTGATTAAACTGAACTGATTGGGGTATTAAATCCTAAAATAAAAATTCGAGTCTTAGAATAGACTATATAATATTTATGAAACATATTCATTTTCTTGATTCCAACTTTGTTTAATATTTTAAATAATTATTCAAATTCGATGTGTGACTAGCAAGAAATATGATTTTAGGGCTAATTTGATGAATTTTGAGTTATATTTGAAATAATTAAATAAATTGAGTTGTTTGGCTAACTTGTTATTTTCTAATCATGCCATAGTTGTTAATAGAAATGTTATAGTTGTCAAGAGAGTTTTTAGAATTTTTATAGAGTTGTCAGAGTTGCTTTCGAGTTGTTTAGAGTTAAATCTGATGAGCTTTAGAATTAAAATTGAAGATATTTGACTCTTTAGAGTTATTTTGAGTTATATTATTACTTGGCTCAAGTTTCCAACCAATAGATTCCTTTATAGTTGTTTGAGCATGTTAGAGTTGTCAATTGAGCACTCTAGAGTATTTTAAAGTACTCTAAAGTCATTTAGAGTTATTTTAGAGTTGTAGGGATTGTTATAGAATTGTTTAGAGTTTGCCTTGAGAACTCTGTTGAGTAAAAGACAAGAATTGTTACCCTTTGGATGCGTTGTAAGCATACATAAATTAATTAATACTCTGTTGATGTGTTTTAAGTATTTTCCGAGTTGATTTAAGTTGTTGAGTAATAACATATTTTTACTTTGTTGAGATTACTGTGATTTTTAATATAAATAATTGAGATGTAAATTTTGAGACGAGTAATCCATAGAGGAATTACGGTGTTGGCGTTATATTAGAGAAATTATGATTTGGAGAAGAATCTTTTGAGTGTGAATTTCAAGTATGGTTTTCGGTTGTTTTGAGCTTTGTGATTTTTGTTGTCATTTTCATGCATACGTGTATATTGGATTTAGGTAGGACTTCGGTCCAGTGAGGTCAGATTCAGAGAGAAACCATGACAGTCTCTTGTTCATAGAGGGATACGGTTCAGAGAGGAACCAGAGACAACGATAAATCAGTACACACCTTTGATACTTAAAAACTCGGTACCAAATGCATATTAGAGGGGGAGTATAGTGCATTATGCATTGGATTATAATTATTGTTGTTGTTTATGAATGATATGTTGGAATGATATTAAATGTTGTTATAATTAACATGCTGTTTAATTTTACCATTAATATTTGTAAAGTTATTCTCACCCCTTTTCTATTGATGTGTGGCTTGTTATGTCTATCTTGTAGATACAAATTGGGAGTAGACAGTTGTGTTAAGAAGTGGCACAAGTTGCCTTCTCTTTTAGTTATTTTTTTAGTTTTGTTTAGTTATGTTGTGAAAATGATGCCAATATCAAAGTATAACAGGTTTCTTTATGGCAATAAACCCAACAGGTGTGAATCAGGAAAGCAAGAAGAACATAAGGAATTGATTATTAACTGATATTCTTTACTTTCTCTTTGAAACAAGATTACAAGTTTTACAGAATAACAAATAACATTTCTCACTCTAAATTAGGATTTGTAGTATGCAATGATGAGAGGCTAGTATTATATTTATAAGACACCTAACATACTAAATTAATAGGCTTTTACACACCGACCCATTACAAGCTAACTTAGGAAACAAGCTAACTTAAACAATTGGGCAAAACAAACAAGCCCAATTCAACATGCTAATAAACCTAGCATTTCAACTACAGCATGTGAGTAGATTTCGACGGCATGCTTGAACCTTGTCGAACCAATAAAGTTTCACTGTTGATATCTCGACACTAGAGTTTAGATCCAATAGTTTCCACAAATATCCACCTTGGAATAAACTCTACAACATCAAGAAAACTGTTGGAACTGGTTTTTTAAATCAGAGTCACCACCCTAAATTTTTATCCTAAGGAAAGGAGTATAAAGGAATAACCCTAAAATTTACAGAGATTCTAGATTGTTGACTCCGTTTTAGACTAAGGGAAGGTGTTAGGCACCCCTCATCTACCTTGTTCACAAGGATACTAGGGTTAGAAGCGCATTTTTAGGAAAAATGGTTTTAATATTAATTAGGGGAAAAAAGGTTTTAATTTATAATAGGGGAACTCGCCACGATTTTAATCGTATACGTACGTATCCTCTTTGGAGGAATCAGAGTCTCATTTCTTAGTTCGCGGTTGGTTGGTGTTTTTTATAGATTACGCAGATATTTTGATTCGCCTCGTACTTAGCTCGGGTGTGTGAATAGCAGAGATTTTGGATCAAATGTGCAGTTAATCAAAATATGCTTTGTAACCCTTTTTGAAAGTTAATTGTTAAATTAATTTATTTATGAAAAATAATTTAGCGTTGGTTAAATGCTTTTTATATACCAATTATAGAAGTTCTTATTTAAATGCATGGTAAAAGATATTTTAATGCAATAGGTAAAATATATTTGAATGATAAAAAAATGATATTTGATTCGATTATAATTAATAATAATAATTAATATAATACTAAAATTATAAAAATAGGAAATATATAATATAAAAATTATAAATAAAAAAAAACAAATGCAAGGGGGTGTTAATTAGGTTGAGGTGGTAAAATAGGAGGTGCTAACAACAAGGGCATGAATTCATATATTGAATTCAAGCCTATAAGGCAGGAGGTATGTTTTTTTGTTCATGCAGTAAAAAAAAAGGTGTATAAGAAATAAGGCCCAAGTTCAGATATTGAACTGGGTCCAATAGGCCGAGGGTTTTAATATATTTGTAAAATATTAATTTAATTATGAAATTGTTTGGATTTATGTATAAGATTAATAATTTATTAAATTGATTAAAAAATCTTAATAATTACGTATAAGGAATATTTTTACTATTATCGACTTTTCACTTAACCTAATAATAAAACTAACATTTTTTGTATTTTTTATTAAAAAGCGACAAACAAAAACAAGAGAAACAAAACTATTAAAAAATTGTAATGCAATAATTAACCTAATAATAATAATTATAATAAAAGCTAAGCCTTAAAAAAATTTAGCAGAGAGAAAGAACATGTGTGAAAGTTGTTGTTTTATTTGCAAAGTGAACATGTTTTTACGTGACCCAAATCATATATACATGTTACAAATTATAATAGATATTGAAATTTTTGTTTTATTAATTAAATTGAAAAAGAATAAACATCAAGATAGAAAACATGGAGATTTTGAACAAGCAATGAATCCTAACAATAAAACACTCAATAGAAATAAAATATAAACAGTTCAAGAAATTTTATGATGGAGATTTTTAAGAGAGACCAACCTACAGGAGCGAGGATTCCACTGGTGAGTAAATGATAGAAATTCTTTCTTTCCTTAATTGTTCTCCTCTTTTTCTCTTTGGGACGAGATCCTCCTTAGATAGATCTTGGAGACAATAACAAGGTTTTGAAAAATTGTTGATAGAAAATTTTTAGGTGTTCTGTTCAAAACCCTAAAATAAGTGAGTGTTGATGGAGGCTTCAGGGTTTCTTTTTTGTTGTTTTTCGATATGAAGAACAAGAATTTTAGGAGAACTCTAGTGAATTGTGGATGATTATGAAATTATGAATGATAAATAGTGTGAAAGAGTGGTCTATTTATAGATTTGAAATTAGGTTAAAGACACTCCAAAAAGAAAATAGTCTACACCAAGAAAGCCCAAAGCTTATGATTTTATCTTGGTCAGCAAGCTGACCCATCAGAAGTGAGTTATGATACAAATTGACACACCTTGACCAATAAGAAAAAATTAATAATATTTTTGATAATTATTATAATTTTTGCACTAAATTTTGATAAAGAGTGCATCAAATCAAATAAATAATTATTTTTTTTAAATGCATTAATTAAAAATCCGAAAATAATATTTTAATAATAAAGACAATATGATTTTTGTGATTTTGAAAATAATTGGAAAATAGTTAGTAACAAAAAATATTCAAAACGCACCATTTGAGATTGATCTATTTTTTGCATGATTTTGAAGATTGGAAATGGATTGAATATTTGGTCCATAATTTGGTGAACAAGATTATGAATTTAGCCTTGTTTATGACTATTCCAAATATTGAGATTGATTTGAAAAGATTAATTTATAAGGTATTTTGACTATTTTTTTAAAAATAAAATAATGATTTTAATAAAAAATAATATTTTTAAAATATAATAAATAAATAAATAAATACGAAAATAGTAATATGATTTTTATGGTTAGGAATAATTGAAAATGAAAATAAAGTTAGTAACAATAAACAACAAAAATATCCAAAGTGCACCAAGTGAGATTTGAACTCGTGACCTTCTGCTTGTAAGTCTTTCTCCCTTACCAAGCGTGATATGCTACTTACTTAAACTAAAAAGTCAATTGAAAGTATATGACAGTGAACAATTATTTTCTATTTAAAAATACAAATAATTATTATATTTTCAAACAGACTTGAAAGCGAAATTTATTAAAAAACCTCTGAATATTAATGTAATTAAATCAAAGGAATTTTATACTCTGTAAAACCCAAGTTCAAAAATAAATTTGACAGTAGCACTAAGACGGACAAATTTGAGGTATGACAAAAACACACTAGTTTTCTTCATACAACTTTATCTACTGCATACAGTGGAAAAAATTTCAACATGGCAAAGTCTTGGTGATCATATCAGTAACAATAAGACCTTTTAAAACCTTCAACACTTGGACTTCTCTATGCTCGGTTACCCTCTGACAAAATGCAACCTTACATCGATGTGCCTGGTTCACTCGGGATAGGTTGAATTCTTCGATAGGTGTATTGCACTTTGAGTATCACATTTAACAGTGATAACTTGGCCTTGAAGTTTCAGCTCCTTAGCTAAACCTTCAAGCCACAATGCTTCTTTCATAACTTCAGTGAGGACAATATATTCTGCTTCAGTGGTTGATAAGACAACAACCTTCTGAAGTTTCACTTTCCAATTGATTGTTGTCCCAAACATAGTGAACACATATCCAAAAATAGATTTTCTGGAATCCATACAACCAGTATAATCATAGTCAAGATATCCTTCAATTACTTCTTTACTATCTTCACCACAGGCACCACCATAAATTAGGACTTTGTTCAGAGACACATTTATGTACCTTATAATCCACTTCAATGCTTGCCAGTGAGCCTTTCCAGGACTCGCCATGTACTTGCTTATTAGATTTACTGCATATGCTATATGCTGAAGCGGTAAAGCGGCAAACGAAAAGTAAGTTATTATTTTACCGGGTGATATTTAGGTTATATTGCATCGTGTCCAGAGAGATTTGTAAATTGAAATTCCATTCGACAAATCTCTCATTATGAATTTGGGGTTAAATGGGTTGAAAGTAAAGGTATCTAGAAAAATAAATCTATAAAAAGGAAAAAGGAATAACTTATCAAGCATGCATACATACTACTTCTCACAGACTTAAACCTATCGACCTATTATACTAAACCTACAATATTCATCAATGTCATCACGTGTCAAGCACAACACCCACTATATCACCTCGGAGATGATATCTCAACCAACCTTAATAACACAAAATTCAACCGTGCTCGCTTGCATCGACGATCTCTCAGAACGACATAAACAACACAGAGGCATTAATTGCAGATACCCTAAGTGAATAACAATGCTAAATCTAACTCTAGAATTCAATTAGATAATCATCATAGATAAGAATTCAAGCAGTATATGTCTATAGCAACTCAAATACCTACCACAGAGAAAAATTCAAGGATAACAATCAATAAAGATTTGTAAAGCAAGTTTTATATAATGCTAAGGGTGAAAAATATACATGAGTTCAAATAAAATACATATACAAACCCAGCCAAAAGAGAATACACAAAGAAAAAGAGAAATGAACCACAAATGTATCGGTTTGTCAGTGTCCATCGAAGAGCAATCCACCCTGGATCATCCCTATGCAAGCTCCATAGTTGTTATCTAAGCTAATCCTAACAAAATTGGAGGTTGATGGAGTTGGGAGCATAAACTTCCCCAAAACCATAACCTAACAAAATTGGAGGTTGATGGAGTTGGGAGCAAAAACTTCCCCAAAACCATAACCTAACAAATGAATGTCATGAAGTTATAAAAAAAATCTCAGCAGAACACACTAAGCGGGCCTGGCACGCTAAGCGCAACTTCTTTATTTTACACATAAAACCGACCTAAACTGCACTAAGCGCGCTATCCGCGCTAAGCGGGCTTCAAAACAATGTTTCAGCCAAAATATAAAAACACAAGAAGCACGCTATAAAATGCGTTGAACGCACTCGCTCTTAGCAGACTTCTGCGTGCTAAGCGGGCTCTCTTGGGAAAAACTGGTCTTTTATTCCGAAAACGCGCATTTGGAGCCATGCCTTCGACACCTTATTCCACGATGCTCCAAAATGCAACAAATACCTATAAAATAAATGGAGAAACATCAAACGATACACTATCTACACAAAAACACAAATAAACACAAACTAAACGTATTTACAGAAAAGTCGAGTTCATTCAACGATTATTAAAAACAAAGAGTCGAGAAGTGCAACAAAAAGTATATACAAAAATAGCTACAATTTTCACTTATCAAACTCTCCCCAACTTGAACTTGTTTGTCCTCAAACAAAGCCAAACAACTCAAAGAACCAAAAGTAATCAACCAAAATATCATGAATCAACAAGTTTTAAAACGGAAAATAAATGTATGGTTCAAACAAAAATACACACGCAAGGTAAATACTTACCACAATCTTTACAATGACAACATGTAAACGAAACAAATCCTCAGTACAAAAGTCATACTAAACATTCTAAAACTAAACAACCTCAATCATGAATCACTCCTAGTAAAAATTCATCGATAGATGAAGAACACACAAAGGTAAGGGGAAAAAAACACTCATCCACAATCTTGCAAACAATAGAAAAAATTATGCATTTATCCAAAAAATCCTATTGAAAATACAAAGGCAAGAATCACAAGAACTTTTTAAGGTTGTAATGTGGCTGGGTTAACAAACTAGGGATTAGTCCTAAAGCTAATCGAAACAAAAACTTTCCTAAATCTAAGGGAGTGATCAACTCACAAAGACTCAAGCAAAATAATTTCAATCAAACTTCTTCTTCATTCCAAATTTCAAACTAACACACATCACTTATTGTCACAATATTATTCAAACTCTTTTTATTTTTGTTTTTTAAAACTTTTCTCTCTTTTTTCTTTTTATTTTTTTTTCCACTTTTTTTCTTTCTTTTTCTCTTTCTTTCTCAACCTCATAGTAATACACACAAGCACATAAACATTTCTCTCCCCAACTAGAATTCAACCATATCATAATGTGAATACTCCCTACTTTCTAAGGCAAGGTAAAAATTCAAACCATAATTCATAGTTGAGGGTTCAAGAAAACAAAGAATCAATGTCCATAGAAAAACATAAACTAAAAACTCATAGACAAGCATTTAGAAAAAATAACACGGACATCGACAAAAAAGTTAAAAGGGGTCACTAATGATCACACACTCACAAGGTGAATTGACTATTTGGCCAAGATAGTTGTGCTCAAAATGAAATAAAAAATGCCATGATCATGTTCATGCTTTCATAAATCAACACAAACAAAAGATTAAACATAACAAAATCTAGTTAAAACAAGAACTATGGCCTCCAGCATATAAACAATGGAAAAATTCCTCACATTTATGGGTAAAAAGGTAACTAAAGTGATTCATGTCATGAGAAAGTAATGCAAAAAGAATGAATGGTATGGTAATTATACAAATGATAAATTTCCTAAACATGCTATGTTATAGAAAGCGATAAATGAGTACCTGGCGAGTACCAACTTCAAAAACTATCATTACCATACATCCGCAAGTTGACAAACTCAAAATTAGAGAAATCACCAAATGCGACTTCAAGCTATCTTACCAAAATTTGAGTCAAAACAATAAAAGAAATAATTAAAAATATTACTATTAGTTACTATATGTGATGCAGTGGGAGAACTGACTTGAGGTTTTGTGTTTATGTTAGAAAATGTTTCGGTTTAGCAAGAGTCGCCACCGACTTTTTATTTTATCCAAAGGAAAGGTCAAAAAGCATAGGAAAGACCTTTGAGATGTTTTCTTGGGTTCGGCGGGTAGATTATGAAAAGGGAAGGTGCAAGAACCCTTTTCATACATGGTTATCCATGGGCTCTTAGTTACTTGTTTAGATCACTTGCTTTTGCTTTTCAATTGTTTGAAATGGTGCTTTGTGTGTGGTTTTGAAAATATTTTAATAAGAGGCCATCGTTGTGGCAATCTTTGTAATGATTCTTGTTTGAAAATATACAAAGATGTATTGTCTTTTGAAAAGATGTTTCAAGTTTGAAAGTTTGTTTTGGGAAATGTTTTGAAATTGTATTGTGAGGTGTGTTTGAAAATAGCAAGGATGTTTTTGCAAGTTTTGATCAAGTAACTAAGAGTTGTCTACCCTATCTACTCAAGAGTCTTTCCTACATTTTTAACCCTTTTACATTGTTGTTTTACCATTGCATTTGGTAAACAACCTTGTATTTGGATGTTAAACGGGACAGGCACGGGTCATCGTATTGACCATGATAGCAATAGTGCTAAGTATCTTAGCAAGTTTTTTTGTTTGAGGGACTAGATCATTTTGTATAACAACCAAGATAGCGTCGTCGAGGGACTATGATCTCTTGTTTTGTTTTTGTTTTGCCAAGATACTCAACATGCGTACCATGGCCATTTTAAAGGCAACAAGTGGATGAAACCCTAGGGGTGTATGTGTGCATTGTGTTGTCATTTTCATGCATTTATGTCTTGTATTAGGTCTAGCTATTTGTTTTGATTTTGGATATTGCATACAAACCCTAATCTCTATCTTGGCATATTTAAAAGCATAAAATGCGTAAAAGTAATCTAAGCTACTACAACATTGATATGGGGAGGAGGATATAATTTTGAATGGGGAGTATTTTCAAGAAAATAAAACCCTAAGATTAACTATTACATCCAAATTGAATTAATTGTGCAAATAAATAAATAGGCAAATATTTAAATGGACAATTAAATAAATATGCAATATATTATAAATATGTAAAAAATGTTTTTTGTATGATTTTTATGTGTTTAAAAATATGATATTTAATTATTAAAAAATAAGAAAATAAAAGGTTATTTTTGTTAAAGGTAAAACCCTATATTTATAAATTAGGGTTTTACCCTTAACAAAAATAACCTTTTATTTTCTTATTTTTTAATAATTAAATATCATATTTTTAAACACATAAAAATCATACAAAAAACATTTTTTACATATTTATAATATATATATATATATATATATATATATATATATATATATATATATATATATATATATATATATATATATATATATATATATATATATATATATATATATATATATATATATATATATATATATATATATATATATATATATATATATATATATATATATATATATATATATAAATTATATTATCTATGTACAATAAAATAAAATAAAATATATTCAAATGTCAAAAAATAAAAATATATTAGGAAAAATATTATTTAAGTATGTAAATAATAAAAATAAAAATAAAATATTTTTATGTATTATTTTCAAGTTTTTATTAAAGAAAATAAAAGTATGTTATTTAATAATTATTTTTATGTTAGAAAAAATAATAAAATATACAAAATAAAATGTGAAAATTTATGAAAATGTTTTTGGTAATTTTTTATGTTTACAAAAAATAAAATAAAATCAGAAATGAAAAAGAAATAGAAAAATATAAAAATATAATGAAATGGGCCAGGGGGTGCAATCAGCAAGCTAGGGGGTGCCAGAAGTGAGAAACAAAGGCCCAACCCAGTTCCAACTTCATCTTCAACCTTCGTTCACACAAAACGCGCATTCTGAGTTCAAATTCGTATCTCCTGTTTCAGTGCTTAAAAACAAAAACTTGTAACATGAAAGTTGTAGAGCATAATCACACGATTCCAACCATATAAAAAACCTAATCTAACTCTCAAAGACCAGAGAGAATTTCTCTGGCCCTAATTTCTAACCTAACTTTTTCAGAATGTTCATCAATCAAATTCTCTCAACATACTTAACTTAAATGAAATATATGCATATGTACAGCTTAAGGGCAGTGAGTAATACCTTTTTTATTCACAAACCTAAGCCTAATGATTACTAAATAGAGAGATAGAAAGTTGGAAAATACCTGTTTCAGTTGAACTCGTGTATGGCAATGTGGAGGTTTTCAGTGAGGCCTGAGATGTTTGTGAGCTTGACTGAACTTCCTCTGACCTTCCCTAATGCTTTGCTTGCTTTGAGCTTGCTTGAATAAGCCTGTAGAAGACAACCTGCACAAGCTGAAATCAGAAATGGTGAAGCTTGCAAATGGAGTTACAGTCAATGGCCAATGGTTGGGATAGCTTAGGTGGGTTATATGGAATGTATTGGAACAGTTTTGGGGCAAAACGCACGAGTGGTTTTTGTTATGGAACTCAAAATGCAGAAACTGCCCTGTTTTGCAAGAAGATGGTCTTTTTGTGTTTTAGGAGGCTTGAGGGTTGGATAGCTCGTGTTTCTGGCTCAAGGAAATGTGCAAAAGTTGTTTCAAATGCTTACAAGAGTTAGTTATAACAGATACTCAAGTTCTCTCACTTTTGCAAGCTTTCTTGTTTTTGAAGCAAAAGGTGAGAAGTGACAAAGGCAGGCCTGTACAGGCTAGCTTTAATCATGCATACATTTTGTGAGTTTGGCCCCAAGTTTGTGGATTTTGTTTGCTGTCCAAGATTTGGTTCAAGGCTTAAGGGATGCAATTTGACATAAAGCAAGTTTTTGACAAAAATGGCAATGTTGCCTTTTTGCTATTTTTGGATTAATCCCTTGTGTAAACCTCTAATGATCAGAACAAAGCTTCAATCCATTGAGTTTGCATTTAATTCTTTATTATGGAAGGATTTAGATACCTGTAAGTAAGTACAAGTGAAGATGGATAGAGTTTGCAACTTGTGTCAACATGAAAATGCCATGGATCAAAAGTGAGTTTTTGCCAAATTCAAACCTTCTATTCTCCATAACCATAAATGATTTTGGAGAGTTCTCTGACATTTTGGAAATCTTGTAACATGCTCTACTATCCATATTTGAAATTCATTTTGAGATTCCAAGTGGAACTAGGTGAAAAATTGCCATGAAGATAGGTCAAAATCCTACCTAAACTAGGGCAAAATTTCACTAAGTTAAAAGTTTCATGGTCCCTTGTTCCAAAAATCATAACTTGAGATCCAAGCTTATTTTGGGAAAACTTTGTGAATCAAAGTTGTATATTTTGTGGAGGACTACAACTTTCATGTTAGAAGTTTTGTTTGAATCCAATTTCATCATGGTGAAAAAGTTGGGCAAAGTTGGGAAAAAATAAGAAAATTTCATAACTTAGAAAAATTCTAAGTTATGAAATTTTTCAATCTTAAACTCTAATTTGCAAAATTAGGTTTCTTGATGAACAAGTTTCATGTTTTGACTCATCTTGATGAAAAATGACTCTTGACACTTGATTTTGACCAAAAAGTCAAAGTTTGACTTTTCAGTGTACAATTGATTTTTGATCAGTTGACTGGAAAATTCATCTGTCAATCCAATGCAATTGAGATCTTTTGAACCTTATGAATAGGTCAAGATGATGCCATTGAGTCCTTGAATCCATGCTTGAACCCAATTTGCCATTGGCTAGGTTAAAAGTCAGAAATTTCCCTTCTACAATCAAAACCCTAAAAATGACCATTCTGCCCTTTTGATGATCTGATCAAATTTCTTGAGGAGTTGTGGTACAAACTTGATCAAATGGTTCATATGAGTCTATAATGTTGATGTGGATAGAAAATTATTAGGTTTGACTGTAAATTAGCCACAATTGACTTTTTCCCCAATACAACTGATTTATAGGTCAACTGTGCAATTGACTGGGCAAAAATTTGATTCAAAGCTTGAAACTTGGTATGGGCAATCTTATAAGTCCAACATGAAGTATGAAAGTCACATTGAGCATTAGAAGTCCAAAATTCCTTGTGCAAACTCAAACCCTAATTTAGGTCAACAGTGCAAGGAGATGTCTTGAGCAGAGCAAACCCTAGCTTGGTCTTGAGTTCAAAGAGTCTTGTGAGGAGAAATCTTGATAAAATGAGAGGGAAAATTTTGGGGTACAACAGCTGCCCCTGTTCAATCTTCTTGAACTTGAAGAGTTAGATTGGCGGGTTTGCCTTTCGTGACTCGAAGGTAAAAGAGGATTGGACACTAGAGTGCCCGTAAATTTGCGCTCGTCAGAGTATAGTTGAGGGAATGGGCTTAAAGATGCCATTTGGAAGATGTGACAGAATCCTGTCGGAGATGGGCTTAAAGATGCCATCCAAGAAAATTGATCGCATAAGAGATTCCTTTGCGAGAGCCCGTATACCTGTTGTTGAGGAGGACTACGCCGGGGAATGTCGGTCTCTATTTTGGGAGAAATAGAATTTTAGGAGCTTCGGTCGTCCGTTATTCTACTGGGGAGTCATATCTTGGTCGAAGAGGTGAAAATTAACTGCTATCTGGTCGTGCTCCAGGCTTTAGAAGGAATTAAATTGTTATCCGGTCACCTCCAGGTTTCAAAGTAATTGGCCGAGTAAACTGTTATTTGGTCAACATCAAAGTTTCACAGTATACCTTATTGTTATCTGGTCAACGTCCAGGCTTCACAGTATTGTATTTCTATCTAGTCAACATCCAGGCTTCACGGTACTTTACTTCCTATCTGGTCAACATCCAGGTTTCAGAAGGAAATCAAATGGTTATCCGATCGCCTCTGGTTTTCGCTTTGATTTTGGGGCCTACTAATATCCGGTTGAATCCGGGTTTCAAAGTAATTGGCCGAGTAAACTGTTATTTGGTCAACGTACAAGCTTCACAGTATACCTTACTATTATCTGGTCAACGTCCAGGCTTCATAGTACAGTATTGCTATCTGGTCAACATCCAGGCATCACGATACCTTACTTCCTATCTGGTCAACATCCAGTCTTCAGAAGGAAATCAAATGGTTATCCGGTCGCCTCCAGTTTTCCCTTTGATTTTGGGGCCTACTAATATCCGGTTGAATCCGGGGTTCAAAGTAATGGGCCGAGTAAACTATTATTTGGTCAACGTTCAAGCTTCACAATATACCTTACTGTTATCTGGTCAACGTCCAGGCTTCATAGTACTGTATTGCTATCTGGTCAACATCCAGGCTTCACGATACCTTACTTCCTATCTGGTCAACATCCAGTCTTTAGAAGGAAATCAAATGGTTATCCGGTCGCCTCCGGTTTTCCCTTTGATTTTGGGGCCTACTAATATCCGGTTGGATCCGGGCTTCAAATTAATTGGCCGAGGAAACTGTTTATTTGGTCAACATCCAAGCTTCACAATATACCTTACTGTTATCTGGTCAACATCCAGGCTTCACAGTCTTGTATTGCTATTTGGTCAACATCCAGGCTTCACAAAAACTTTCAGGGGATTCAACTATTTTCCGGTCAATATCCGGGCTTCAGTATAATCAAGATATTATCTGGTCGAATCCAGGCTTTATCACTGGAACAGCAATCTGCACAATGATTTGAATAAGCAAATAGGAAAGCATCCGCGTCTGGAGCACCTCTAAACCGTTTTCTGAGCTTTGAATATTTGTTTTAAGCAGCTGTTAATTTTATCCTGAAAAGGGTAAAAGGTTAACTGAAACACAAAGTTATGTTACATGAAATGTATGATGCAATAATATATGTTTTATCAATGTTTATGATATGTGAATGTAATGTATGCTGATTCACTGTCTTGCTGAGGAAAATAGTTCCTAGATAGCTGGAGATAATGAAATCTTTGACTGTTGTCGGGGAAAATATATCCATGGCCGCCGTTGGAGTTTCAAGATCTTTGACAACCTCTGTGGGGAGAAGCTATACTGTTGGGGAGATCAGGAGTTTTGGTTGTATGCCAATCTACTGGGGACTTCAAAAATGAGAATCTCCGTTCTGTTGGGGGTATCAGGGGAAAACTGAATGGTTTCCGCTGGGGATTGGTGGCTCAAAGTTTCCTCTCCGTTAGGGATCTTAATGACGTGCTGATTTGATCGTGTATGGAAACCTGACTCCGTTGAGGAAGAAGGTTTTAAAATAACTCTCCGGGGAATTATCTGGTTTTAAAGCTACTCTCCGGGGAAATTGGAGGAAACTTGATGGTCTCCAATGATGTTCAAAGGTTGAAGGTTTGACTCTGTTTGGGGAAGAAAGTTTCATCTTCACTGAGGGTTTATAGTTTAAAGTTTTGCTCCGCTGGGGATTGGGAGTTTGAAAACTCAACTCTGATGGGGATTTTTAACTCCGCTGGGGATATGTATTTCAAGGCTTTAGTTCCGCCGAGGATCTGGATGATGTACTGCAGGGGATTTTTCTTGGAATTGCCTAAAGACGTTTTTCTGTACTTCCAACCTATCAGTAATTATTCTTTCTCATTTTTTTTTATTTGTAAACAATGATTATATTCAAATGTATATGCTCATTTAATAAATCATTGGACGTTTTCAAATAAAACATAAGTGTAAAAAAGAAAGAAAAGGCAAACAATTTTCTGCACTTTGAAGTATCTTTGTATTAACTTCGTGTAAGTATTTTGTACAAAGGAGATAGACATCCTAGTAAGAGAATGTTGTCATAAAATTGAGAAAAATTTATACAAAGAAAGATGGCTATGTGTAACAATTCCATGGGGTTCCTATTCTGCTATAGCCTTCGTAACTCTGAGTATCTTATCCATTCGTTGCTTCGTCCGCAGATGATTGGATTGATCGGAAGTTTGGAGCTTGTCCGTGAAGAGATTGTCCTTAAAGTGATCTGACGAGACATAGTCATACGCTTTAATTCCCTAACTTTTGCCTGGATCGCCCTTTCGGGTTTTCGATCCACCGGGAAACCCCTTTTTGCCCAAGTCGCCCTTTCAGGTTTTTAACTTGCCGGGTGTATAGATTTTTTTATTTATCCCTAATTTTTGCCTGAACCGCCCTTTCGGGTTTTCGATTCATCGGGATGCCCATTTTTGCCCAAGTCGCCCTTTCGGGTTTTCAACTTGTCGAGTCGTTTATGCGTAGTATCTTTTGACTATGTCTGCGTTTGCAGGAGGCGGCAGGTCGTCGCCGTCCATGGTGGTTAGAATCATAGCCCCACCAGAAAAGATATTTTTGATCATAAATGGTCCTTCGTAGGTAGGAGTCCATTTGCCCCTGGGATCACTTTGCGGCAAGATGATCCGCTTGATTACAATATCCCCGACTTGATATACCTGGAGCCTGACTTTCTTGTTGAAGGCCTTGAACATACGTTTCTGATACGCCTGACCATGGTAAACAACAGTAAGTCGCTTTTCGTCAATCAAGTTAAGTTGATCAAGCCGGGTCTGAATCCAATCGTCTTCACTCAAACCAGCATCCTTCATGATTCTCAAGGAGGGAATCTGAACCTCCATAGGTAAAACAGCTTCCATGTCGTATACCAAAGAATAGGGTGTTGCCCCAATTGATGTTCGTGCCGTGGTACGGTACCCGTGCAGAGCAAACGGTAACATCTCATGCCAGTCCTTGTAAGTGACTGTCATCTTTTGAATTATCTTCTTGATATTTTTGTTCGCAGCTTCGACAACACTGTTCATCTTAGGCCGATAGGGAGATGAATTGTGATGTTGAATCTTGAACTGCTCGCACAGAGCGGTGATCATAGTATTGTTCAGGTTTGTACCGTTGTCAGTAATGATTTTGTCAGGGATACCATACCGGTAAATGAGGTTCTGTTTGATGAAGCGGGCAACAACATTCTTTGTGACGGATGCGAAGGAAGCAGCTTCGACCCATTTGGTGAAGTAATCAATGGCCACTAGGATGAAGCGGTGTCCATTGGATGCTGTAGGCTTGATCTCTCCAATCATGTCAATTCCCCACATTGCGAATGGCCAAGGAGCTGTTAAGACATTGAGAGGAACTGGAGGTATATGTACCCTGTCAATGTAAATTTGGCATTTGTGACAAGTACGAGAATGTTGATGACAATCAGCTTCCATGGTAGACCAGTAATAGCCTGCCCGTAGAATCTTCTTAGCCATCGTATGACCGCTTAAGTGGGTGCCAAAGGTACAATTGTGCAGTTCAGCCATGATCTGCTCAGCTTCAACCTTGTCTACACAATGGAGTAGGACACAATCATGATTGCGCTTGTATAGGATACCATTGCTCAGAAAGAACTTGGTCGCGAACCTCCTTAAGAACTTTTTGTCGTTGACTGAAGCTCCTTCAGGGTATTCTTGTGCTTCGAGATACCTTTTGACGTCATGAAACCAAGGTCGGTCCACTACTTCTTCGGTATTAATCTCGTGACAATGTTCAGGTTCGTCCATCCGCTCTATGGTGATTTGAGGAGCCTCATTATCCCAGTTAAGTTTAAACATGGATGACATTGTAGCTAGCGCATCTGGTAGTTGATTCTCTTCTCGCAGGAAGTGCTCGAAGGTGATCTGCTCGAAGTATGGTAACAATGTCAGGACATGTTCTTTGTAAGGGATGGGGTTAGGGTGTTTAGTATCTCACTCTCCTTTGATTTGACTGATTACCAAAGCTGAGTCCCCAAATACAACCAAAGATTTGATTCCCAAGTCAATAGCGGCCTTGAGACCAAATATACAAGCTTCATATTCGGACATGTTGTTGGTACAGCTGAAGCAGAGTCTAGCGGTGAAAGGCGTATGGCAACCTTCTGGAGAGATAAGTACCGTGCCGATACCATTGCCAAGTGCATTCTAAGCACCGTCAAAGTACAGGGTCCATCGGGATCCTTGTTCAGGTCCGTCACACGATCTGTTTTCTTCAATGTTGCTCAAAGTCATGATATCCTCGCCGGGGAAATCGAACCTCATGGATTGGTAATCTTCAACAGCTTGATGGGCCAGATGATCGGCTAGCACAGTCCCCTTTATAGCTTTTTGGGTCGTGTACTGTATATCATATTCAGTGAGGATCATCTGCCATCTAGTGATTCTTCTGGATAGAGCAGGCTTCTCGAAGATGTACTTGATCGGATCCATCTTAGAGATCAGTAAAGTGGTATGTGTCAACATATACTGCCTTAGCCGGCGAGCAGCTCATACCAAAGCGCAGCAAGTTTTCTCGAGCAGTGAGTAGCGAGTCTCACAGTCGGTAAACTTTTTGCTAAGGTAATAAATGGCATGCTCTTTTCGGCCAGACTCGTCATGTTGGCCCAGTACGCACCCCTATTGAATTCTCCAGAACGGTCAGATACATGATTAACGGCCTTCCTTCGACGGGTGGCATCAAGATAAGAGGTTCCAGCAAATACTCCTTGATTTTATCGAAAGAAACTTGACATTCATCATTCCATTTAACCACCTGATCTTTCTTCAACAGCTTGAAGATTGGTTCACAGGTAGATGTTAGGTGAGAAATGAACCTTGCAATATAGTTTAGGCGTCCCAAGAAACCTCTAACCTCCTTCTCAGTGCGAGGGGCATGCATTTCTAATATAGCTTTGACTTTGGAAGGATCAACCTCGATGCCTTTGTTACTGAAGATGAATCCCAAGAGTTTACCGGACCTGACTCTGAAAGTACACTTGCTAGGGTTCAGTCTGAGTTTGTACTCTTTCAACCTGACAAACAGCTTTTGCAGATGGTCGAGATGTTCTTCTTCTATTTGTGAACGGGCTATCATGTCGTCTACGTAGACTTCAATCTCATGATGTATCATGTCATGAAACAAAGCTACCATGGCACGCTGATAGGTTTCCCCGACATTCTTCAGTCCGAATGGCATCACTTTATAGCAGAAGGTACCCCATTGTGTAACAAAAGTAGTCTTCTCCATGTCTTCGGGGGCCATTTTGATCTGGTTGTACCCTGAAAATCCATCCATGAAAGAGAATACCTTATGTTGAGCTGTATTGTCAACCAAGATGTCAATGTGCGGTAGTGGAAAGTCATCTTTAGGGCTAGCCCTGTTTAAGCCTCTGTAATCCACACACATTCTGACTTTGCCGTCCTTCTTAGGCACGGGCACAATGTTATCAACCCATTGTGGATAGGAAGTAACAACAAGAAAGCCAGCATTGAACTGCTTCATCACTTCAGCTTTGATCTTTTCGGACATGTCGGGCCTCATTCGGCGAACTTTTTGTTTGATTGGTGGATAGTCTTCTCTTGTAGGGAGACGGTGAACCATAATATCTGTGTCAAGTCTCGGCATGTCTTCATAGGACCAGGCGAAGATCTCAACATATTCATTCAATAGCTGAACTAAGCGCTCTTTGAAATTTGGCTTTAGGTTGGCACCCACTTTAACCTCTTTTCTCTCTTCGGCAGTACCCAAGTTGATAGTCTCTAACAACTCTTCATGGGGCAGAATAGCCCTTTCTTCCTGTTGTAGAAGTCTAGCCAACTCTCCAGGCACTTCACAGTCTTCATCACCTTCGTATTCAGCATGATTGACCAGATCTTCAGAGTCACTGAAGGCCATAGAAGAATTGTTACCCATGGAACCCGGAGTGGATGAGTACCTGCATTTTATGAGTGTGGGTGTGTGTAAGGGATAGCCACCTTTAAACAAATAAAATTTAAAAAGAAAGACAATGAACACAAAAGTTTATATATGAAAACGTCCATCATTCATTAAAATGGCATATGAATATGAAAAATCAAGCCCTTACAAATGGACCTATATGCCTCGGGTAAGGCATAAGGCAAAAAGTGTACGAATTGTTTAAAAATTATTACAGACCAACATAAAATGTTCAAAAGATAAATTACTGATTGATGAAAGTAATGGGAACAAAGTCTTTCGCCTCCTAGTTGTTCAGTCCTCCTTCAATAGTTGGAAAAATCCAATCTTCAAAGTTGCTCTCATCTTCACCATCCTCCAAAGCATGAACTCCATGATGAGTGATCTTTAATGGTGGCTCTTCATCCCGGGAGCGGCGCACGGTCTTCTGAGCAGAAGCAGTGAAACCCAAACCAAACTTATCTGTCTTGAAAGGAAAATCTGGTAGCTGATCCCATACTGTGCTTCCTCCTTCCTCGATCACAGCCTTCGCATCTTTAAGGGATGACATCTGGGACACAGGCTTGGTAATGATGGGTACATAAGTCATTGTCTTGGCTGCCGCAACTTCAGGAGAAACCTCTTCAAAGTGTTGGAAAGGGGTTTCTATGAATTCACCATCTAATTCCACATAGCGGAAAGAATTAAGATGGCTTATCATATACTCCTCATTGCCATGAACCGTTATGATTTTCCCCTGGACTGGGTATTTGAGCATTTGGTGTAGAGAAGAAGTGACTGCCCCAGCGTTGTGGATCCAGGGTCTTCCTAACAAGCAAGAATATGAAGGACAGATGTCCATCACATAAAATGTAGAGTTGAAAATTTCTGTTCCCACTTTAATTGGGATGTCCACTTCCCCGTGGACCATCCTCTTAGAACCGTCAAAGGCTCTAACAATGATATTGTTGGGCTTTAGGGTCAAACCTTCATAGTCCAATCTGTCCAATGCTTTCTTTGGCAGGACATTTAAAGACGACCTGGTATCAACCAGAACGTGAGCAAGAGTAGTCCCTCTGCATTCCACCGAGACATGCAGCGCGTCGTTATGCTTTCTCCCCTTAGATGTTAGATCGGCATCGGAGAAGCCAAGACCATTGTCGGTGGTTAGGATGGCTACACACTCCTGGAACTAGTCCGCGGAGGTTTCTTGAGGTACGTGGGCCGTCTTCAGGAATTTGATCAAGGCTTTGGCATGAGCCTCGGAACAGAGCAATAGGGCCAGCATAGAGATTTTTGAAGGGGTTTGCCCCAGTTGTTCTACGACATCATAGTCGTTCCTCTTAATTATTTTTAAAATTTCCTCCATTTCCTTATGAGTGGTCTCAGGGATGACCAAAGGCTGAGCCCTCGTCCTGACGGGCGCTTCTTGGATCCCCTTTCCTTTATCAGCAGCAACAGCAGAGGGTACAACTACGGGAATGACAATTTCTTCAATCACTGGAGTTTGCACAAAGATGTTGGCCGATACCGGAGTAACCTTAGGATCATTGAGGGTCCGAAGATTGCCCTTGGAGGAGCAATCTTTGGAGAGAAAATTCTTCTACTGTGGGTGATCTTACTCGTCCCAACGATGTTTCCTATGTCAGGAGTTTCTTTATCGGAATTTTCTTCCACTGATTCAATCTGCTTAACATTGTGGTAGAAGATCTCTCCTCCATAATTCCACGATATTGTCTTGTTGGAGTTGTATGGGATAGGCCCCGGCATAGTTATCTTTAGAGGTACAAACTTTAGATCGGGTGTAATCTTAACAGGTCTTTTGGAGACCTTAGAAAGACTGACGGAAATGGTAATTATAGCAACATCATTGATGGGAGTTGGAGTAATAGGAGTAATAGGAGTTTTCTGAAAGAGTATTTCTTGATTATCCATTAGGCGTTGGATGCCTAACTTCAATAACGGACAGTCGGATTGCAAGGACGAACAAAGGTAACAATCTTTTTCACAGCCCGGGAAAATCCCGGATTTCAACAGATTCATCTTGATCATTGGTAATGGAGTCATTAAGTCATCAACAACAGCAACATAAAGATCTTCTTCAACAGCATGGACATTACGACCGTGTTTTGGCATTGGAGCAGATATCACATTAAGTTTTTCAAGGGCGTCAAACTCCACCTCCTTGGCATCTATTAAATCATGGATCTTATTTTTAAGGGCCCAACAATTGTTGGTGTCGTGTCCTATGCCGTCTGAGTGATAAGCACATTTAGCGTTGGCATGGTAAAAGGGAGAAGTTGTATTCGGATTTTGTGGTGGCTCTCTCAAGGTTGTAAGGTTTAACTTCAAGAGATGGGGGAAAACCTAGGCAGGCGTCATGTTTATTTTGGTGAATTGCCTAGCAGGCCTTCCCACTCTTTGTTGGTTGGTTCTGGGTTGATCATTTCTAGGCTGATCAGCTGCAGTCTTTTAAATCATTACAGCCCCCACCGCTAGCCGGCGCTCCACTCTTCCTCGACCTCTTTAGGAGTAAACAGCTGACACCTCTTTCTTGGCTGGAAAAGGTTTTTTAACGGCAGCGGAAGCAGATGTATCTTTTTTAATTTTACCACTCTTGATGCCAGCTTCGACTCTTTCACCAGTCAGAATTAACTCGGTGAACCCTGCAGACAAACTCCCTATCAGGTGATTAAAGAATGGACCTGACAGCGTCCCCAAAAAGATATCAGCAAGCTCTCTTTCAAACAATGATGGTTGCACCCTTCCAGCCAAGTCCCTCCACTTCTGGGCATACTCCTTAAAGCCTTCATTAGAGACCATACCCATACTCTACAATTGAGTACAAGTAGGTGTTAAGTCTGCATTATATCGATATTGTCTGTAGAAGGCAGCCGGAAAATCCTCCCAATTATGCACATCAGATCTTTCAAGCTGGTAGAACCAATCCAATTGCATACCCGACAAACTATATTGAAAAAAGTGGACCCACAGATCCTTATAAGAAGAATGAGGTTGGGTATTTCTGACGTAAGACCGTAGGTGCATCTTCGGACAAGACAAATTATCGTATTTAGCAAATGTAGGCACTTTGAACTTAGGGGGAATCACAATCCCAGCAACCAACCCTAGCTCCTCGAAATCCAGCCCAGGCACTCTTTGTACCTCAATGGCTACCAGACGCTCTTCCAGATTCTTGTACTTGTCATCTGCAGGAGGGTACTGCTGCTTAGAGTAATCTTCATCCTCTTCTTCTTCTTCAGCCTCAGACTCAGATGGTACTGCAGCTCCCTTTCCTTTACATATCCCTTCATCAGATGTTGAGGGGAAATCTAGGACCCTTCTAGCTTGGTTCTCAAATCTTCTACCCAGAGTAGCCACACCAACTCTTTTCTTTTTCTTTTTCTCCTTTTCCTTTTCCTTCTGTAACAGTGCTTTAAGATCCTCCTGACCCTTTGCCAAGGTCATGAGTAGTTGTTGGAACTGTGAATTCTGCGCTTGTAGATCTTTGACCGTCTGCTCTATATCCATCTTGCTGAAATAAACAGCAGAGAGATAAGGAAACCTGGTGTGAAGACCTGCTTATGCATATGATGAATGATATGTATTCATGTAATGCATTCAAGGATTCAGAAATTCAAATTTGTTGCAAACAAAAAAGAACGCACGTCATATTAATAAGATAGAATTTGTTAGTACATAAGTTCCCCATGGGTAAAATAATACAAAATTCTAAGGTAAAAAGACGTTGCACATCCTATTTGGTGCGATGTAGGTGTTAAGAGTCTGCTCTTCATGGAGTCGACGAGTAAGTTCCAAAACCTTCTTCTCACTGGCGTAGAAGCTGGCTTCAAAAGTGTTTCGTTCTTCCTTGAGCTATATCTAACTCTTTTGCAAATCTTCCAATGTTGTTGGCATGTCAGGATGTAGGAGGGTGTATGGAACCTCTCCTTCAATAACAGGCTCTTTGATCATAGGGCACAGGGAGAATGTAAGGGTAAGGCATCATAAGACTCTGGGCGCGGGTTCGTACCCACTTGAGGTAAGGCTCAAGGGGAATGGAATTCTTGTGCCCCAGTGTCTTACTGTCCACCTTGTTGGGCATCCTCCAAGCTCGGATAAACCTTTGTCGAAGTCCTTGAGCATCGTTGTCGAAGTCAAAAACCAAGTCTAAAATCAGCATGTCATGAGGGCCATCCCTTCAGGCATACCCAAACTGTCTCAGAGCCAAGCAGGGGTTGTAGGTAATGCCTCCCCTAATGCCAAGTAGAGGGACATTAGGAAATTCCCCATAACGATCAATGATGATGACATTTTCTCTGGACCGAGAACACCAATGAACATCAGAATGTGTAAGAATCATCAACCGTTGTGACCACCTCAAACCTTGCTCATTCTTCAAGACTGATTGGGGAAGGTGAGAAATAAACCACCTTGCTAGGAGAGGAGTACAGCAGATGAGAACACCTCTTTTCCTTATTGTTCGTGTGTGAAATGAGTGGAGGATATCCCCAAGCAATGTAGGCACAGGATTCCGAGATATGAAAATCTTGACAGCATTCACATCTATAAGATGATCAGGGTTTGGGAAAAAGACAACCCATAGATGAGAAGTGTTACAATCTCCTCAAAAGCTTGCAGATCTAGATAATTCTAGCAGTCTCGTGCCTTCTCAAACAGAAACTTTAGCAAGAAGCATGTGACACCACTTCTGGTTTCCCAATGACCTTTGATATCATATGGTTGCAAGTGTAAGGCTTGATCAACATCTTCAGGCTTTGGTTATCTTTCTGTACCGTTGTAGGGTAGTTGATGGAGAATAGGAATCCTCAAGAGTTGAGAAAATTCCTCCAAAGTAGGCACTAGTTGGTAATCAGGAAATGTAAAGCAATGGTGTAGGGGGTCAAAGAACTGGCAGAGAACTTTCACCATGTCTTCTTCAATGTTGGAGTTGACCAAGCTGAGAAGTATACCATGTCTTTCAGTGAAGGGAGAATTTTCTGGAATCTTGGAAGTAAGCTCCTTGAGTTGAGGAGGGATTCTCACAAGGTTGACCTGGATTGTTTTTCTGCGGAGTGATTCCATAACCTACAAAACAGGAACAAAGATGAAGATCCAAACCCTTGAAATGGTTAGTGGATGTATATGATGCTTTATGATGTTCATGATGTATGCACAAGTATATGTACAAACAAATCAAGCAAGTTCTTAGTTTCAGGCTTGCACGGGGTTTCATAGTAAGTACCCTCTTGAAGTTAGTTGGCTCAACCTGTCCTATAAATAGTAACCGGGTTCTAAGGAGCTCAATATCACTGGATTATTTTCTGTGTTCATTGTTTCAGCTTAGCCACTTAACTGGCGACCAAAATATTCCAAGAAAATAACCCTCAATGAGTGTAGTATCGAGTATCTACCAACTTCGGACTGCACCAAAGCCGGTCATCTCACTACCCCTAATAAGGCCAAGATGGTCAAGTAAAGGTTCTAAAAGTCCATTAGTGCTTCATGATATCACTCAGCGGCCCCATATTCTCTTTGATTGACTCAAAGGCTACCGGTACCTACAAATATGTCGCACTAATATAGCTATTGCTTCAACCCTGTCGGTATACCCCGCACAGTTTTCACAATGTATTGCTATTTACCTATGAATGTTTCCCAAATCCGGGTAGAGGATTTCAAACCGAAACAATTGAACCAAGTGTAAAGCAATCAAAGAAAACAAGCTAAGCATGTAAAGGTGATCTAAACCCTAAGGTAACCCCACTTTTATATTTTTCCCCAGCAGAGTCGCCAGTTCTGTGATGCGGTGGGAGCACTGACTTGATGTTTTGTGTTTATGTTCGCAAATGTTTCGGTTTAGCAAGAGTCGCCACCGGCTTTTTATTTTATCCAAAGGAAAGGTCAAAAAGCACATGAAAGATCTTTGAGATGTTTTCTTGGGTTCGGGGGGTAGATTATGAAAAGGGAAGGTGCAAGCACCCTTTTCATCCATGGTTATCCATGGCTCTTAGTTACTTGTTTAGATCACTTGCTTTTGCTTTTCAATTGTTTGAAATGGTGCTTTGTGTGTGGTTTTGAAAATGTTTTGAAAAGAGGCCATCGTTGTGGCAATATTTGTAATGATTCTTGTTTGAATGTATACAAATATGTATTGTCTTTTGAAAAGATGTTTCAATGTTCGAAAGTTTGTTTTGGGAAATGTTTTGAAATTGTATTGTGAGGTGTGTTTGAAAATAGCAAGGATGTTTTTGCAAGTTTTGATCAAGTAACTAAGAGTTGTCTACCCTATCTACTCAAGAGTCTTTCCTACATTTTTAACCCTTTTAAATTGTTGTTTTACCATTGCATTTGGTAAATAATCTTGTATTTGGATGTTAAACGGGACAAACGCGGGTCATCGTATTGACCATGATAACAATAGTGCTAAGTATCTTAGCAAGGTTTTTTGTTTGAGGGACTAGATCATTTTGTATAGGCAACCAAGATAGCGTCATTGAGGGACTATGATCTTTTGTTTTGTGTTTGTTTTACCAAGATACTCAACATGCGTACCATGGCCATTTTAAAGGCAACAAGTGGATGAAACCCTAGGGGTGTATGTGTGCATTGTGTTGTCATTTTCATGCATTTATGTCTTGTATTAGGTCTAGCTATTTGTTTTGATTTTGGATATTGCATACAAACCCTAATCTCTATCTTGGCATATTTGAAAGCATAAAATGCGTAAAAGTAATTTAAGCTATTACAAAATTGATATGGGGAGGAGGATATAATTTTGAATGGGGAGTATTTGCAAGAAAATAAAACCCTAAGATTAACTATTACATCCAAATTGAATTAATTGTGCAAATAAATAAATAGGCAAATATTTAAATGGACAATTAAATAAATATGCAATATATTATAAATATGTAAAAAATGTTTTGTGTATGATTTTTATGTGTTTAAAAATATGATATTTAATTTATTAAAAAATAAGAAAATAAAAGGTTATTTTTGTTAAGGGTAAAACCCTAATTTATTTTAAGAAAGTATATATATATATATATATATATATATATATATATATATATATATATATATATATATATATATATATATATATATATATATATATATATATATATATATATATATATATATATATATATATATATATATATATACAATAAAATAAAATAAAATATATTCAAATGTCAAAAAATAAAAATATATTAGGAAAAATATTATTTAAGTATGTAAATAATAAAAATAAAAATATAATATTTTTATGTATTATTTTCAAGTTTTTATTAAAGAAAATAAAAGTATGTTATTTAATAATTATTTTTATGTTATAAAAAATAATAAAAAATACAAAATAAAATGTGAAAATTTATGAAAATGTTTTTGGTAATTTTTTATGTTTAGAAAAAATAAAATAAAATCAGAAATGAAAAAGAAATAGAAAAATATAAAAATATAATGAAATGGGCCAGGGGGGTGCAATCAGCAAGCTGGGGGGTGCCAGAAGTGAGAAACAAAGGCCCAACCCAGTTCCAGCTTCATCTTCAACCTTCGTTCACACAAATTGCGCGTTCTGAGTTTAAATTCGTATCTCCTGTTTCAGTGCCTAAAAATAAAAACTTGTAACATGAAAGTTGTAGAGCATAATCATACGATTCCAACCATATAAAAAACTTAATCTAACTCTCAAAGACCAGAGAGAATATATTTGGCCCTAATTTCTAACCTAACTTTTTAAGAATGTTCATCAATCAAATTCTCTCAACATACTTAACTTAAATGAAATATATGCATATGTACAGCTTAAGGGCAATGAGTACTACATTTTTTATTCACAAACCTAAGCCTAATGATTCCTAAATAGAGAGATAGAAAGTTGGAAAATACCTTTTTCAGTTGAACTCGTGTATGGCAATGTGGAGGTTTTTAGTGAGGCATGAGATGTTTGTGAGCTTTCCTGAACTTCCTCTGACCTTCCCCAATGCTTTTCTTGCTTTGAGCTTGCTTGAATAAGCCTGTAGAAGTCAACCTGCACAAGCTGAAATCAGAAATGGTGAAGCTTGCAAATGGAGTTACAGTCAATGGCCAATGGTTGGGATAACTTAGGTGGGTTATATGGAATGTATTGGAACAGGTTTGGGGCAAAACGCACGAGTAGTTTTTGTTATGGGACTCAAAATGCAGAAACTGCCCTGTTTTGCAAGAAGATGGTGTTTTTGTGTTTTAGGAGGTTTGAGGGTTAGATAGCTCGTGTTTCATGCTCAAGGCAATGTGCAAAAGTTGTTTCAAATGCTTACAAGAGTTGGTTATAACAGATACTCAAGTTCTCTCACTTTTGCAAGCTTTCTTGTTTTTGAAGCAAACGGTGAGAAGTGACAAAGGCAGGCCTGTACAGGCTAGCTTTAATCCTGCATACATTTTGTGAGCTTGGCCCCAAGTTTGTGGATTTTGTTTGTTGTCCAAGATTTGGTTCAAGGCTCAAGGGATGCAATTTGACATAAAGCAAGTTTTTGACAAAAATGGCAATGTTGCCTTTTTGCTATTTTTGGATTAATCCCTTGTGTAAACCTCTAATGATCAGAAAAAAGCTTCAATCCATTGATTTTGCATTTATTTCTTGATTGTGGAAGGGTTTAGATACCTGTAAGAAAGTACAAGTGAGGCTGGATAGAGTTTGCAACTTGTGTCAACATGAAAATGCCATGGATCAAAAGTGAGTTTTTACCAAATTCAAACCTTTGATTCTCCCTAACCATAAATGATTTTGGAGAGTTCTTAGACATTTTGGAAATCTTGTAACATGCTCTACAATCCATCTTTGAAATGAATTTTGAGATTCCAAGTGGAACTAGGTGAAAAATTTCCATGAAGATAGGTTAAAATCCTGCCTAAACTAGGGCAAAATTTCACTAAGTTAAAAGTTTCATGGACCCTTGTTCCAAAAATCATAACTTGAGATCCAAGCTTATTTTTGGAATACTTTATGAATCAAAGTTGTAGAATTTGTGGAGGACTACAACTTTCATGTTGGAAGTTTTTTTTGAATCCAATTGCATCATGGTGAAAAAAGTTGGGCAAAGTTTGGAAAAAATAAGAAAATTTTATAACTTAGAAAAATTCTAAGTTATGAAATTTTTCAATCTTAAACCCTAATTTGCAAAATTAGGTTTCTTGATGAACAAGTTTCATGTTTTGACCCATCTTGATGAAAAATGACTCTTGGCACTTGATTTTGATCAAAAAGTCAAAGTTTGACTTTTCAGTGTACAGTTGATTTTTGATCAGTTGACTGGAAAATTCATCTGGAAATCCAATGCAATTGAGATCTTTTGAACCTTGTGAATAGGTCAAGATGATGCCATTGAGTCCTTGAATCCATGCTTGAACCCAATTTTCCATTGGCTAGGTTAAAAGTCAGAAATTGCCCTTGTGCAGTCAAAACCCTAAAAATGACCATTTTGCCCTTTTGATGATCTGATCAAATTTCTTGAGGAGTTGTGGTCCAAACTTGATTAAATGGTTCATATGAGTCTATAATGTTGATGTGGATCAAAAATTATGAGGTTTGATTGTAAATTGGCCACATGTGACTTTTTCCCCAATACAATTGATTTCTAGGTCAACTGTGCAATTGACTGGGCAAAAATTTGATTCAAAGCTTGAAACTTGGTATGGGAAATCTTATAAGTCCAAAATGAAGTATGAAAGTCACATTGAGCATTGGAAGTCCAAAATTCCTTGTGCAAACTCAAACCCTAATTTAGGTCAATAGTGCAAGGAGATGTCTTGAGTAGAGCAAACCCTAGCTTGGTCTTGAGTTCAAAGAGTCTTGTGAGGAGAAATCTTGATAAAATGAGAGGGAAAATTTTAGGGTACAACACTATACTATAAAGCCTTGGGTGAAGTGTGAAAAAGGAGAGCCAGGAGAAAAATTAAAAAAAATTAATGGGCTTTGCACATCAGGGTGTGCTAAACGGCAGAGAGCGCGCTAAGCGCGCTACACCAGCTGCAGAAAAACAGGGTAGCTGGTGCAGCTGCTGTGCAAGCTCCACTTACACCTACACAACCTCAAACATACAATATTTACAACATATAAACTTCCTCAAGATAAACACGATAAGCTTGCAGAACAACACAAATTCACATAACAAAACAAAAGGTTGAAAGTGAATTAACAAGTCGAAAAGTGAAAAATTGAGAATTAAAAAAAGGTCCAATTTTAACTTGTTAAAACACAAGTTAACACATACATAAACGAATACAAACAAAACATGCTTGTTTTATGTCGTAATCTTGATGCCTTAATTGTGCAAGCTAGTAACCTCCTCTCGTCATGTCATGCTATTGTCACACTGCATAAACCTAAAGAAAGTGTCCTAATAACCACACAACAAACGTTACGAAAATGAGACAATTCACAATAATATGTGAAAGCAAATAAAAACACATATATGCACAAGTATGGAAAGTAAACACAAAACATGTATAAGTAAAAATAGAGAATTTTATGTACACATTCTATACAACATATTCATTAATTACAAAACTCAAAAACAAAGAAACTATCGCAATGCAAAACAATAAACATCAATCCCCGACAACGGCACCATTTTGATGAAGCATTAAAGCGGAAAGCAAAAACTAAGTTATCATTTTATCGGGTGATATTTAGGTTTTATCGTATCATGTGCATGGAGATTGGTGAATTGAAATTTCATTCGACAAATCTCTCGTTAATGAGTTTGAGCTTAAATGGGTTAAAAGTAAAGATATCAACAGAAAATAAATTGATAAAACGGAAAAAGGAATAACTTATCAAGCATGCTGTGATACAGTGGGAGAACTGACTTGAAGGTTTTGCGTTTGATTGCAAATGTTGCGGTTAGCAAGAGTCGCCACCGACTTTTCTTTTATCCAAAAGGAAAGGTGAAAAAGCACATGAAAGACCTTTGAGATTATTTCTTGAGTTTGGGGGGTAGATTATGAATAGGGAAGGTATTAACACCCTTTTCATCCATGGTTTTCCATGGGCTCTTAGTTACTTGCTAGATCACTTGCTTTTTGTTTGAAATTGTGCTTTGTGTTATTTTGTGAAAGTATTTTGTAAAGAGGCCTTTGTTTAGGCAATCTTTGTAATGATTCTCGTTCGTAAGAATGTATACAAAGATGTTGATCTTTTGAAAATGTTTTCAAGTTTTGTAATATGTTTGAAAGTGTAGGTGTTTGTTAAATAGCAAGGATGTTTGTTTTGAAATTGAGAAAGTAATTAGGAGAATTCTACCTACTCAAAAGTCTTTCATGTTCATTTCCTTTTTCCTTTGACATTGTTATCTTACCATTGATTTGGTAAGTAACCCTATCTTTGGATGTAAACAGGACGGGCGTGGATCATCGTATAACCATGATTAGCAATGTTGCAAGGTATCTTAGCATTCTTTTTTAGGGACTAAGATCATTTGAAAGGAAAAATGGATAGCATCATCGAGGGATTATGATCTTGTATTTTGCTTGTTTTTGCTAAGATACCTCACATACGTAATATGGCCATTTTGTAAAGGCAACCAAGTGGATATACCTTAGGGGTGCTTGTGTGCAAGTGTATTGTTTTCATTCTTGATTTTGTCTTGAATTAGGGTTTTCTAAGTATTGGTTTTAGTCTTTCCATACAAACCCTAATTACTAGCATTTGTATATAATGCGATAAATTGCGGAATTTAAAGTTACTACGCTATTACAATATTTATGGGAGAGGGTGTACAAATTGTAAATGGGAAGAATATAAACCTAATTAATCTATTACAATCAAATTGAATTTGTACAAGAATTAAAATAAATAATGTACAAGATGATTAAATATGCAAGAATGCAAATATAAAGAAAATGGATATTTTTGTTTGGACTTTTTTTGGAAAAGTGAATTTGTTTTAACCTAATTAATTAAAGGAAAACAATTAATTAAAATAATAAAAGTAAACCTAATTTAATAAGAAAATATTTTAAATAAAACCCTAAGTCTATTAATTGATTAAAAGGAAATTAAGTTTAAGAAAAGTATTTTTGTATTTTTGTCTTGAAAATAATTTATAGTATTATAAAATTTTTTGGCCCTTTTTTATATTAAAATAATATATTTTAATTGGTGTAAAAGAAAATAAATAATATCCTAGTTTTAATTAAATTTAAAAGAATAATTAGTAAAATAAATAAAGTGTGGTTAAATAAAATATTTTTTGTGAGAAAAAAATAAATAAACTAAGTTAAAATATAAATCTACTATTTTTGTATTTTTTATGATTTTTTAGTATTATAAAAATAATTAAGAAAACAAATAAAAAGAAAATAAGAAAATAAAATAAAATAGGGCCAGGGGTGCTGATAGCCTGCAAGGAGTTAGAAAGCAAAAACAAAACAAAAACAAAAAAGCCCAAATGAGGCCCAGCGCCTGTCCAAGAAACAAAGTCAGAAAGCAAAAAATGTGAAAAATCAAAAGGGTACCACTGGGGCTCGAACCCAGGTCCCAAAGGTTACAGGCACGCGCTTCTACGACTGGGGTGGCTATACATCTGTTAACATAAGCAAAACAATAAATATATGATACAAAATGCGCCCTGATTTACACTTCATCTTCAACCTCCAGCCAGACCAACTGTAACTTGTTCATTTCTCAACAAAAATGAAAACTGTAAACATGAAACTTGTAGCAAATTTCCTCACGGTTCCAGAAATGTAAAGCATTAAAACTATAGATCAAAGATAAGCATGAATTTCATTGGCCCTAATCTGAACCCTAAAAATCTCAAAAACTTAAATCTTAAAATTCTCTAAGCTTAAGCAAAATTAATGGAAACTATGGACATGGTTAGCTTTAGGGCAGTGATATCTACATGTTTTATTCACAAATAAATCATTGATGATGCCTGTATGAAAAGTTCCAAAGTTAGAAAACTTACCTTGCAAGAGGGTATCGAGTTTGAAGTTTGATCAGCTTTCAATGAGTTCCAATGATTGGGTTAGCTTCCTCAAGTTCCCAGGAAGCTTATGGGATGCTTAGCTTGAGCTGAAAGTACCTGAGGAGTTCTGGATAAGTCCAAGTGCAATGCTCTGTTTTTGAAAATTAAGGATGGTGTTAATGGTGTTACAGTTCTGTAACAGGGTGTGGAATCAGTTCTAAATGATGTTTAGAAGCTTTAGGAACCAAAAGGCTTGAAAACGCACGAGGGAGTTACGAGTTTCAAGTTTTTGGTCAGTTTATGTGAAAATGGAGGTATCAGATGTGATTATGAGCTCTTAGTGGTTTTAGGGGTCAAGCCTTCGTGTATTTTGTGGCAAATGGTTTGTATATCTATAAGCAAAAGGATTGGAGTGGTTTGGACAATCAGAAGTACAAGTTTTCAGCTAATTGCTAGGTTACTTGATTTTGAAGAAAAGTGGGAAACCAAGTTTCAATGTGAGGTACAAGCATGGGATGACTGATCGTAAGTGTCTAACAAGTTTCTTATGGGTTATGGGACTTGTATGATCAGAAGAGAACAAGTGCAAGGCTCAAGAACAAGTTTTATGTAAAAAAGCACTTTATCAAAATGGCAATGTACACTTTCTTCCAAAAATGGATATAAAGCATGACCTTGCATTGAATGCTTGAAATGAGACCTCTAACAGTTGTGCAAGAAATTAATTATGGAGTTCCTAACAAGTTTGAGGCCTGCAAAGTAGAGTTTATGCAATATAACTTTGAATTTGAATTTTGTTCATCATAGAATGCCTTGTAATTCAAATGATAAAACCCTAGCTTCATCTCTTCGATTATCCCTACTCAAGAATGATCTCAAAGAGTTCTTGGACATTTCAGAAAGCTTGAAATATTCTATACAACCCATCTTTAAATTTCTTTTGAATATTCCCCTTGGAACTATATGAAAAAGTGCCATGAAGTTGGGTCAAAATCCTGACCAAATTAGGGCAAAAATTTCACTAAGTGTTTTGTTTCATGACCACATGTTCTTAAAATTATAACTTGAGATCCAAGCACTTATGGAAGAAGTTGTATGAAGAAAAGTTGTATATTTCATGGAGATCTACCTTTAATGTTGTAAGTTTCTCTTAAATCATCTTGCATCATGGTGAAAAGTTTTCTTAAAGTTATGAAAAAAATAAGAAATTTCCAACACTTAGAAAAATTTCTAAGTTTAGAAATTATAACTTTTCAAAATGGAATTTTGAATTTTGGATTTCTTGATGAAGAAGTTTCATATTTTTACATGCTTTGATGAATTGTGATCTTTGACTTAGATTTTGACCAAAAAGTCAAAGTTTGACTTTTTAGTATACAGTTGATTTTTGATCAGTTGACTGAAAAATTCATCTGTCAATCCATTGGACTTGCAATGTTTTGAGCCATGTAATTAGGTCAAAATGATGCAATTGGACTCTTGAGATCATGCCTTAAACCAATTGATCATTTGCTAGGTCAAAAATCAGAAATTGCCCTTTCTTAGTCAAAATTTTGACCATTTTGCCCTTTTGGAGATTTGATCAAATTTCTTGAGGAGTTGTGGTCCAAACTTGATCAAATGATACATATGAGTTTAAAATGTTGATGTGGATAAAAAATTATGAAGTTTGACTGTAAATTGGCCATAGTTGACTTTTCCCCAATACAGCTGATTTTTAGGTCAATTACTCAATTGACTGAGCAAAAATGTGATCCAAGGCTTGAAACTTGACATGAGTAATATTGGGAGTCCATAATGATCCATGAAAGTCATATGAAGCATTGAAAGTTCAATTATCCTTGTGCAATCTCAAACCCTAATTTTGGTCATCAGTACTTAAGGCGGTGTCTTGAGCTGATAAACCATAGTGCAGTCTTGAGCCAAAGGAGATCTTGTGATAAAATTCTTGATAAATGAGAGGGAAAATTTTGGGGTACAACAGCTTCCCCTATTCAATCTTATTAAGCCTGAAGAGTTAGATTGGAGAGTTTTGCCATTCGTGACTCGAAGGTGGAAGATGATTGGACATTAGAGTGCCTAGAAAATTGCACTCGGTGATGTGATGGTTGATGGGATAGGGAATGGGCTTAAAGATGCCATTTGGAGAGGTGATGGAAAGTTGTCAGAGATGGGCTTGCAGATGCCATCCAGAAATGATTGTTGAACTGTATCTGTAAGCTGAAACTGAATGAGTATCAGAATGGCGTCCGTGTCTGGAGCGTATCTGAACTGTATCTGAAAACCGAATCTGAATGAGTATCAGGATGGAATCCGTATCTGGAGCGTATCTGAATTGTATTTGAAAGCTGAATCTGAATGAGTATCAGGATGGCATCCGTATCTGAAGCATATCTGAACTATATCTGAAAAGCTGAATCTAAATGAGTATTAGGATGACATCCATATCTGGAGCATATTTGACCAGTATCTGAAAGCTGAATCTGAATGAGTATCAGAATGGAGTCCGTATCTGGAGCGTATCTGAACTGTATCTGAAATCTGAATCTGAATGAGTATCAGAATGGCGTCCGTGTCTAGAGCGTATCTGAACTGTATCTGAAAGTTGAATCTAAATGAGTATCATAATGGTATCCGTGTCTAGAGCATATTTGAACTGTATATAAAGATTAAATCTGAATTAGTATCAGGATGGAATCCGTGTCTGGAGCGTATCAGAACTGTATTTGAATATTGAATTTGAATGAGTTTCAGGATGGCATCCGTATCTGGAGCGTATCTGAACTGTATTTGAAAAGCCTTTGAACATTGTTAATGGTAGGTATTGATTAACCTTATCCTGAAAAGGGTAAAATGTTAGCTAATATGCAATGTCATGTTGTATGAAATGCATGGTATAACGAGATTGTGATATATGCATTCATGTTATCAATGTTTATGATATATGGATGCGATGTATGCGTATGTGAGCTAATTTGCTGCACTGCTTGCTTGAATTGGGGAAAAATAAATCCCCGACTGCTGCCGAGGATATGGAGTGCAAGTCTTCATTTTTTGAAGTGTTGATGAATTTCCACTTAGAGAAATAAACTTTGTTGTAAGGGGAATGTCGTGTACTGCTTGTAAAATCCTGTTGGGGAATCCTGAGAAATTTGGTGACTTCTACCGGGGAGTGATAATTAGAAGTTTTGTTCCGCTAGGGATTAAACTGCATACTATGGGGGGTTTTATGGAAACAGCTTGGAGAGGTTTCCCTATCTCTTAAAGCCATCAGTGACTGTCTTTTTATTTTCTTCATTTGTAAACAGTAATTTTGTTCAAAAATAAATTATTGGACGTTTTTGTAAATAAAACACAAGAGTAAAGAAAAATAGATAGTTTTGTACTTTCAAAGGGATATCTTTGTATTGACTCTGAGTAAGTATTTTTGTATAATGAGACAAAACATTCTAGTAAGAGAATGCCGTCGTAAAAAATGAAAATTTGATACAAAGAAAAGATAGTTATGTGAAATAATCCCATGGGGTTCCCATTATGATATAGCCTTCGTGTCTCTGAGCATCTTATCTATTTGTTGCCTTGTCTGAAGCTGATTGAATTGATCAGAACCGTCGAGTTTGCAGGTTGTCCGTAAGGTGATCGAAATGGACATAGTCATACGCTTTAATTCCCTAACTTTTGCCTGGACCGCCCTTTCGGGTTTTCAGCCCACCGGGATACCCTTTTTTTCCCAAGCCGCCCTTTCGGGTTTTCAGCTTGCCGGGTGTATAGATTTTTTTTGTTTTATCCCTAATTTTTTCCCGAACCTTTTTGGTTCGCCGGGATGCCCTTGTTTTTCCTAGGGGTGTCAACCTAGCGGGTCTCTTATGTGTAGCATCTTTTGACTATGTCTGTGTTCACAGGGTGTGGCGGGTCATCGCCATCCATGGTGGTCAAGATCATTGCTCCACCATAGAATATGCTTTTGATTGCAAATGGTCCTTCATATGTAGGAGTCCATTTTCCCCTGGGATCACCTTGCGGCAGTATGATGCGCTTGATCACCAAATCCCCGACTTGATATACTTGGCGTCTGACCTTTTTGTTGAAAGCCTTGATCATCCGTTTTTGATACATCTGACCATGACAAACAACAATAAGCCCTTTCTCATAAATCAAGTTCAATTGATAAAGACGAGTTTGGATCCAAGCTTCTTCATTCAGCCCTGCATCCTTCATAATTCTCAGAGAGGGGATCTGGACCTCAATAGGCAAGACATCCTCTATGCCGTATACCAGAGAGTAAGGTGTTTCCCCAGTTGATGTGCGTGTTGTGGTACGATAACCGTGGAGAGCGAATGGTAGCATCTCATGCTAGTCTTTGCATGTGACTTTCATTTTCTGTATGATCTTTTTGATGTTCTTATTTGCAGCTTCGATAGCACCATTCATCTTTGGTCGGTAAGGGGATGAATTGTGATGCTGGATCTTGAATTGCTCGCACAGGGCGGTGATCATAGTATTGTTTAGATTTGTACCATTATCTGTGATGATCCTCTCTGGGATACCATACTGACAGACGAGATTCTGTTTAATGAAACGGGCTACAACATTCTTGGTAACGAAAGCGAAAGAGGTTGCCTCAACCCACTTTGTAAAATAGTCAATGGCCACTAAGATGAAATGGTGTCCATTAGAGTTTGTTGGTTTGATTTCCCCAATCATATCGATGCCCCACAAAGCAAAGGGCCAAGGAGCCATCAAGACATTCAGAGGAACTGGAGGTACGTCCACTTTGTCAGCATAGATCTGACACTTATGGCAGGTTCGAGAGTGTTGATAACAATCTACTTCCATGGTAGACCAGTAATAGCCTTCCCGTAGGATTTTCTTTCCCATCGTATGCCCACTGGAATGGGTGCCAAAAGTTCCTTCATGTAACTCATCCATGATCTTTTCCGCTTCAACCTTGTCTACACAACGAAGTATCACAGAGTCATGATTGCGTTTGTAGAGAATGCCATTACTAAGAAGGAATTTAGCAGAGAATCTCCTTAAGAACTTCTTATCATTGACTGAAGCTCCTTCTGGATATTCTTGAGCCTCGAGATACCTCTTGACTTCGTGAAACCAAGGCTGGTTCACTACTTCTTCAGTATTAATCTCGTGACAGTGAGCTGGTTCTTCCATTCGTTCAATGGTGATCTGGGGAGCCTCATTATCCCATTTAAGTTTAAACATAGATGACATTGTGGCTAGTGCGTCTGCTAGATGATTTTCTTCTCGCGGGAAATGCTCGAAGGTAATCTTCTCAAAATATAGGAGCAATGTCAACACATGTTCTTTGTAGGGGATAAGGTTATGGTTTTTGGTGTCCTATTCCCCTTTGATCTGGATGATGACCAAAGTTGAATCTCCGAATACATTTAAGGATTTTATCCCCAAATCTATGGCAACTTTAAGACCAAAAATGCACGCTTCGTATTCCGCCATGTTGTTTGTACAATTGAAGCAGAGTCTTGCAGTAAAGGGAGTATGACACCCTTCAGGAGATATGAGTACAACACCAATACCATTGTCGAGTGCGTTGGATGCCCCGTCAAAAACCAAGGTCCATCAGGATCCTTGTTCAGGTCCGTCATATGGCCTGAATTCTTCACAGTCGTTTACCATCATGATGTCTTCATCTAGGAATTTGAACTTCATGGATTAGTAGTCTTCCACAGCTTGGTGAGCAAGGTGATCAGCTAGTACACTGCCCTTTATTACTTTCTGGGTAGTATACTGTATGTCATATTCTGTCAAGATCATCTGTCATCTCGCTATTCTCCCAGAGAGAGCAGGCTTATCGAAGATGTATTTTATTGGATCCATTTTAGATATCAACAAGGTAGTATGGGTCAGCATATACTGTCTTAACCAGAGAGTAGTCCATGCTAGAGCACAGCAAGTTTTCTCGAGCAGTGAATATCTTGTTTCACAGTCGGTAAACTTTTTGCTCAGGTAATAAATAACATGTTCTTTTCGGCCAGACTCGTCATGCTGCCCCAGCACACACCCCATTGAATTTTCCAAAATGGTTAGATACATGATCAATGGTCTTCCCTCGACTGGTGGCATCAAAACAGGAGGCTCTTACAGGTACTCTTTGATCTTGTCGAACGCAGTTTGGCACTTATCATTCCATTTGACTACTTGACTTTCTTCAGTAATTTGAAGATTGGTTCACAAGTAGCTCAGGTGAGAAATGAATCTGGCTATGTATTTTAAACGTCCCAAGAATCCCCTGACTTCCTTCTCGGTACGAGGAGCAGGCATCTCTTGTATCGCTTTCACCTTGGAGGGATCCACTTCGACACCTTTATTGCTGACGAAAAAGCCTAGGAGTTTACCAGACCTTACCCCAAATGTGGAGTTACTTGGGTTCAACCTCAGCTTGTATTTCTTTAGTCTCTCAAACAGTTTCTGTAAATGATCAAGATGCTCTTCTTCTGTTTGAGATCTAGCTATCATGTCGTCCACATAGACCTCTATTTCGTGATGTATCATGTTGTGAAATAGAGCTGCCATAGCACACTGATAGGTTTCCCCAGCATTCTTCAGCCCGAATGGCATAACCTTGTAGCAGAATGTGCCCCACTGTGTGACAAAGGTTGTTTTCTCCATGTCCTCATGCACCATTTTAATTTGGTTGTAGCCTGAGAAACCGTCCATGAAGGAAAACACTTTATGTTGTGCCGTATTGTCAACTAGAATATCAATGTGGGGAAGTGGGAAATCATCCTTAGGGCTTGCCCTATTGAAATCTCGGTAGTCCACGCACATTCGTACCTTGGCGTCCTTTTTGGGCACGGGAATAACATTGGCAACCCATTGTGGATAGGAAGTGACGGCCAAGAATACAGCGTTGAATTGCTTCATGACTTCAGCTTTAATTTTCTCTGACATGTCTGGTCGCATGCGGCGGACCTTTTTTTATACCAGAGGACAGTCCTCTTTTGTAGGTAGACGATGTACTACAATATCTGCATCAAGTCCTGGCATGTCTTCATACGACCAAGCAAAGACCTCGACATAATCGTGCAGCAACTGAATCAGAAGCTCTTTGACACTGGGTTCCAAATTGGCATCCACCTTGACTTCTCTTTTGTCTTCTTCAGTACCTAGGTTAATTGTATCCACTGGTTCCTCGTGGGGATGAATGGTTCTCTCTTCTTGTTGTAGTAACCTGGCGAGTTCCCCTGGTACTTCACAATCTCCCTCACCTCCGTCTTCGGCTTGGTAGATTATATTTTCAGAGTCTCAAAAGGCCATAGCAAAACCATTACCCATGAGATCCCGAATGGATGTAGACCTGCATTATGAGTGTGAGTGTGTGTAAGAGTATAGCTATCTTTGAAAGAAATTAAAATGTAAAAGAAAACAATGAGCATAAAGTTTGTATGCAAAAAACGTCCATGATTCATTGATGTCATATGGAAATGAGATAATAACCCTTACAAATGGACCTTTGTACCTCGGGTAAGACACAAGGTTTTAAGAGTCTGAATTTTTTTAATATTACAGATTCGACAAAATGTAAAGACAAATTACTGTGGGATAAAAGTGATCAGGATGAAATCTCTAGCCTCCCAGTTGCTGAGCCCTCCACTGACAGTTGGGAAAATCCAATCCTCCAGGTCGTAGTTATCTTCATCCTCCTCCACTGCAATGACTTGGTGGTTGCTGATCTTCAAGGGTGGTCCTCCGGCATGAGCGCCGCGTACAGCCTTCTGGGCACCTGAAGTGAAACCCAGACCAAATTTGTCAGATTTGTATGGGATATCTGGGAGTTATCCCCAAATAGTGCACCCACCTTCTTCTATCACTGCCTTGGAATCCTTCAAAGATGAAATCTTGAGTAGATGCTTTGTGATCTTGGGAACTTCAGACACAGCCTTGGTTACTGCCACAGTCTGCGGAACTTCTTCAAAGTGCTGGAATGGAGTTTCAATAAATTCACCATCTAACTCCACATATTTGAAGGAATTTAGATGGCTGACCATATACTCTTCTTCTCCATGAACAGTGATGATCTTCCCTTGAATTGGATACTTCAGTATTTGATGCAACGTAGAGGTAACAGCACTAGCATTGTGGATTCATGGTTGGCCTAATAAGCAGGAGTATGAAGGGCGGATATCCATTACATAAAAAGTTGAATCAAATGTTTGGGTTCCAACTTTTATGGGGATGTCCACTTCCCCATGCACCATCCTTTTTGAGCCATCAAAGGCCCTCACTATTATGTTGCTCAGTTTCAATATCAATCCTTCACAGTCAAGCCTATCAAGGGCCTTTTTAGGCAACACATTTAGAGACGAATCGGTGTCAACCAAGACATGAGCCAGAGTCGTGCCCCTGCATTCGACTGAGACACGCAAAGCCTCATTATGCTTCCTCCCTCTTGGTGTTAAATCAGCATCAGAAAAACCTAAACCATTATCTGCAGTCAGGCTGGCTATGCAGTCTTGGAACTGATCGGCAGATGTTTCTTGGGGTACATGGGCAGTTTTGAGGAATTTTACCAAGGCCTTTTCATGCGCATCGGAACATAGTAATAAAGCCAGCATGGAAATTTTTGATGGAGTTTGCCTCAGTTACTCAACTACATTGTAATCGCTTCTTTTAATTATCTTTAGAATTTCCTCCATCTCTTTCCGGGAGGTCTCAGGGATAGCCACTGATTGTGCCTTCATCCGGATAGGCTCAATCAGAATACCTTTACCTCGAGTCTCGGTTGACTCGGATGCAGAAATGTTAGTAGGGGTGATAACAAGGATTGTAACAGTTTTGTAAACAGGAATATTAGCAGGGATAATTGTAGGACTGAGAACAGCCTTTGGAGGAGCAACAACAACAGGAATGATAACGGGTCCAGAAACTACTTTTGGGGGAGTAATTTATGGAGAGAATATCCTTCCGCTTCGGGTTATCTTACTAGTCCCTGTGATATTACTGATATTGGAATCAACTTTCTCAAAACTTGAATCTTCGGTAGCTAGCCAGTCTTGCTTGATACCGTGGTAGTAGACACCCCCTCCATAATTCCATGTACGGTTTTGTCTGACGAATACGGGATTGGTCCAGGCATTGTAATTATCAACGAAGCTACTTTTGGAACTGATGTAATTCTAACGGGTCTTTTGGTGGAGACCCTAGAATAATTGTCGGAAATGGTCACGATGGAAACATCATTATAAGAAACAGTTGGAATTGAAGCCTTCTCGAACAAAATTTCCTTGTTATCTATTAGGCACTGAATGCCTGCTTTTAACAAAGGACATCTGGTTGGTAAGGACAACTGAAATGACAGCTTTCATCACAACCTGGGAATACACCAGCCTTCAACAAGTTCTTTTTGATAGTCAGGAGTGGGGTCACATGTTCATCAACTGAAGTAACAAACATATCTTCCTCAATGGTGTTGGCATTACGTCCGTGCTTGGGCATAGGGGCAGTAATGACATTGGGAATTTCTGGTGCATCGAATTTAATCTCTTTGGCTTCAAGAAGGTCTTGTACTTTGTTCTTCAGAGCCCAATAGTTGTTAGTGTCATGGTCGGGACTCTCAGAATGATATACACAACGGGCATTAGGATGATAGTGAGGAGAGGTTGTGTTAGGATTCTTTGGAGCTTCTTTCAAAGTCACTAGATTGGGTCTTAACAACTGTGGTAATACTTGAGATAGGGTCATGTTAATTCTAGTGAACTGTCTAATTGGTCTTTCCATTCTTGGTAGGTTGCTTCTTTGCTGAGTAGGCATGGGTTTAGGAGTCATAACAACCCCCACCACAGGACGGAGCTCAGCCATATCTTGATTTCTCTGAGGATATACAACAACAACTTTTTTCTTTCCGATGAATGGTTTCCTTACAGCAGCAGAGGATGCATCTTTTTGAATCTCTCCATTCTTTATCCCGGCTTCTACCCTTTCTCCGGTCAATATCAATTCGGTAAAACCTGCCGATGAACTCCCAATTAAGTGATTGAGGAAAGGAATGGACAAGGTTCCCAAGAACATGTCCACTAATTCTCTTTCAGATAGGGGAGGTTGGACTCTTCCTTCTAAACCCCTCTATTTTTGCGCATAGTCCTTAAAGCCTTCACTTAAAACCATGGCCATACTCTAGAGTTGAGTACGGGTGGGTTCAAGATCAGCATTGTATTGGTATTGTTTGTAAAAGGCAGCGGCCAGATCTTCCCAGTTATGAACATTGGCTCTTTCTAATTGATAAAACCAATTAAGTTGAGTTCCAGACAGACTGTCTTGGAATAAGTGTACCCATAAGTCTTTGTTGGCGGTATGAGGCTGGATTTTCCTTACATAGGATCGGAGATGCATTTTAGGGCATGAAACTCTGTCATATTTGGCGAACACCAGTGCTTTGAATTTTTGAGGAATGACAATCCCTGATACTAATCCAAACTCCTCAAATTCCAATCCAAGCACTTTTTGGATTTCCATTGCACTTAACCGTTCTTCTAGATGCTTATACTTGTCGTCGGCTGGAGGGTATTGTTCTTTAGAATAATCTTCTTCTTCCTCTTCCTCTTTTGACTCTGACTGGACAACTGTTTCTTTGCCCTTCCCGTCTTGATTGTCTTTCTCACTGGATATTGTTGCAAAGTCTAGGGTCCTTCTTGCTTGTCCTTGGAATCTTCTTCCCATGTTTAGAACTCCAGTTATCTTCTTTGTTTTATTTTTCTTCTCTTCAACCAGCAAGGTCTTCAACTCTTCTTGTCCTTTGGCTAGAGTTAAGAACATTTGTTGAAACTGTGCATTTTGAGCTTGGAGGTCCTTCACTGTTTGCTCGAGATCCATCTTACTGAAATAAACAGTAGAAAGATGAGGAGACTTGTTGCAAGAAACCTGCTTATGTTATGATGAATGGTAAATGCATATGCAATGATTTCAAGGATTTAAAGATTCAAATTTGTTTTAGACAAAAAGGAAACACACGTTATATTAATAAATTAAAGCTTGAGTACATCAATGCCTCTTTGGGCAAAACAAATACAAAAAAACTCTAAGATAAAAAGGTAGTACGCATCATCTTTGGTGCGATGTAGGCATTCAGGTCCCGCTCCTCATGAAGTTGCTTAGTGAGTTCCAAAACCTTCTTCTCGCTTGCGTAGAATTGGGCTTTGAAAGTATCTCGCTCCCCATTGAGTTGTATCTAATCCCTTTGTAGGTCTTCTAGAGAGGTGGGCATGTCAGGATGTAGGATAGTGTATGGAACATCTCCTTCCATAACAGGCTCAATGATTACCGGGAGAATGGAAGGATAAGGCATCATAAGACTCTGAGCACGAGTTTGTACCCATTTGAGGTAAGGCTCAAGAGGGATGGAATTCTTGTGCCCTAATTTCTTGCTATATACCTTGTTCGGCATCCTCCAAGCTCGGATAAATCTCTAGAGAAGACCCTGATCGTCGTTCTCGTAGTCAAATACCAAACCTTGAATGAGCATCTCATGCGGGCCATCCCTTCGGGCGTAACCAAACTATCTTAAGGATAAGTAGGGGTTGTAGGTAATACCTCCCCTAATTCCAAGTAAATGGACATTAGGTAATTCTCCACAACAGTCGACAATAGTAACATTCTCTATGGATCGGGAACACCAATGAATGTCTGAATGTTTGAGCGCCATCAACCTTCGTGACCACCACGAACCTTGCTCGTTCTTCAAAACATATTGGGGAAGATGCGAAATAAACCATCTTGCCAAAAGAGGAGTGAAACACATAAGGACACCTCTTTTCCTCATAGTGCGAGTGTGAAAAGAGTGTAGGATGTTTCCTAGCAAAGTGGGCACCGGGTTGCTGGATATGAAGATTTTGACAGTGTTCACATCTATGAGTTGGTCAAGATTTGGAAACAAAACCATCCCATAGATGAGGAGAGCCACAATTTTCTCAAAGGCTTGAAATCTAGAGAGTTCTACCAGTTTTGGGCTTTCTCAAACAAGAACTTTGCTAGGAAACCTTTGACACCACTCCTTGTTTCCCAATGGGTTGTGACATCAGATGATTGCAAGTGTAGAGCTTGGGCAATATCTTCTGGCTTTGGATCTCTTTATGTACCATTGAAAGGTAGTTGATTGAGAACGATAATCCTCAAGAGTCGGGAGAATTCTTCCAAAGTATGCACAAGTTGATAATCGGTAAATGTGAAGCAATGGTGTAAGGGATCAAAGAACTGAAAGAGCACCTTCATCATGTCCTCATCAGTGTTACAAGTGACCAATTTGAGTAGGCGACCATATCTCTCAGTGAATGGAGAGTTTTCAAAAATCCTTGAAGCTAGATCCTTGAGTTGTGGAGGGATCCTTACAAGATTGACTTGAATAGTTTTCCTGCGAAGAGAATCCATATCCTACAAAACAAAACAAAGATAAATCCCAAGATCCTTGAAATGGTTAGTGAATGAGTATGATGTTATGATGTTCATGATGTTATGTACAAGAATGTATATACAAACAAAGCAAACAAGTCCTTAGGTTTAGGCTTGCATGGAGTCTCATAGGTAAGTACCCTCTTGAAGTTTAGTTGGCTAAAATTGTCCTAGTAATAGTAATCGGGTTCTATGGAGCTCAGTATCACTGGTTTGTTTCCTTGGTCATTGTTTCAGCACAGGCCTCTTTAATGGCGACTGAAATATCCCAAAAAACCAAACCTCAATGAGTGTAGTATCGAGTATCTACCAACTTCGAACTGCACCAAAGTCGACCATCTCACTACGTCCTAATGGCCAAGTTGGTCAAGTAAAAGTTCTAAAAGTTCATTAGTGCTTTATGACATCACTCAGCGGCCCCGTATTCTCCTTGATTAACTCAAGGGCTACCGATACCCACAAATATGTCTCAATAACGTAGTTATTGCTTAGACCATGTCGGTATACCCCGCACAGTTTCCACAACGTATTGCTACTTACCTATAATGTATCCCAAAATCCGGGTAGAGGATTCAAACCCAAACAAAGAACCAAAATATAAAGCAAACAAGTCAAGCAAAGAAAGCAATTAAATGTGATCTAACCCTAAGGTAACCCCACTTTTAGAATATTCCCCAGCAAAGTCGCCAGTTCTGTGATACGGTGGGAGAACTGACTTAAAGGTTTTGCGTTTGATCAAAAATATTGCGGTTAGCAAGAGTCGCCATAGAATTTTCTTTTATCCAAAAGGAAAGGTGAAAAAACACAGGAAATACCTTTGAGATTGTTTCTTGAGTTCGGGGGGTAGATTATGAAAAGGGAATGTATTAGCACCCTTTTCATCCATGGTTTTCCATGGGCTCTTAGTTACTTGCTAGATCACTTGCTTTTTGTTTGAAATTGTGCTTTGTGTGGTTTTTTGAAATTATTTTGTAAAGAGGCCTTTGTTTAGGCAATCTTTGTAATGATTTCGTTCGTAAGAATGTATACAAAGATGTTGATCTTTTGAAAATGTTTTCAAGTTTTGAAAGTGTAGGTGTTTGTTAAATATCAAGGATGTTTGTTTTGAAATTGAGCAAGTAATTAGGAGCATTCTACCTACTCAAAAGTCTTTCATGTTCATTTCCTTTTTCCTTTGACATTGTTATCTTATCATTGATTTGGTAAGTAACCCTATCTTTGGATGTAAACGGGACGGGCGTGGGTCATCCTATAACCATGATTAGAAATTTTGCAAGGTATCTTAGCATTCTTTTTTAGGGACTAAGATCATTTGAAAGGAAACATGGATAGCGTCATCGAGGGACTATGATCTTGTATTTTGCTTGTTTTTGCTAAGATACCTCACATGCGTAATATGGCCATTTTGTAAAGGCAACCAAGTGGATTTAACCTAGGGGTGCTTGTGTGCAAGTTTATTGTTTTCATGCTTGATTTTGTCTTGAATTATGGTTTCCTAAGTATTGGTTTTAGTCTTTTCATACAAACCATAATTACTAGCATTTGTATCTAAAGCGATAAATTACGGAATTTAAAGTTACTACGTTATTACAATATTTGTGGGAGGGGTGTAGAAATTGTAAATGGGTATTTCAATAATATAAACCTAATTAATCTATTACAATCAAATTGAATTTGTACAAGAATTGAAATAAATAATGTACAAGATGATTAAATATGCAAGAATGCAAATATAAAGAAAATGGATATTTTTGTTTGGATTTTTTTAGGAAAAGTGAATTTGTTTTAACCTAATTAATTAAAATAAAATAATTAATTAAAATAATAAAAGTAAACCTAATTTAATAAGAAAAGATTTTAAATAAAACCTGTTGTACCCCAATTTTTCCTCCTAAGATCCCTTCATCATACCATGTTGTTTCACTCAGAACAAGATCATACTAGGATTCTTGGTTCCCCTCCCTACATTTAGCTTTTCTACTTTTGAGGAGTTACCAAGCACCTTGACTTATGTCCCTTTTTGATCATGAATATTGTTTTGACTTCTTCACTTAACTAATGAAATACAATGTTGGCTTGTCTTGCTTGTTATCCATATAGGTAAGGGCAATGAGATTTATCAAGTTACTCCATGGGTTCATGAGTTTATTTCCTTGCCCTAGTCAACATAGCTTGAGAAGTTCAAACCTCACCATTGGATTGGCTTTGGAAGAATTGGCATGGAAAAGTTGCTTTGGTTCATCACATTTCAAGGTTATTAGATTTGACTCAAAAGTACAAAGGGGTTGATTGGAGAAGTTGTCCTGTTTGGACAAGGCCTTGTTCCTATTGGTCACAAGAGCATATTTCTCTCAAATTTCAATATATGGAAGTGGTTTTAGTGGATATGAGTCCTCCTCATCATCCTCAACAAATTCTATTCACAAAGCAAGAATATTAGCACAAGAAGTTTGTTCAAACTTGTCAAAGTTCCTCAAAGCATTCTCTTGATCTAGAAGTTAGGGTTTTGAACTTCAATGGAGCATATCTTGCTCACCTTTTGGTATTTTTGAGTTATTCCAAAGACATATTTATCTTCAAAGGGTTACCTTTTGGCATATCTTGCTCACCTTTTCATGTGGAAGGAACTTGGTGAAAAAGAAAGATTACAAGTCATCCAGATGAATCCACAATTTTCCATATGTGACTTCAAATGGTCATAACATGGTCAATTTTTATCATCTTGAGTCCATTATTTTTCTATAATGATCTTGAAGATGTGTAATTTATGCCTTATTTTATGTTCAAAGTGAGAAAATGGATGTAAGTTGCCTTAAATATGCAAAAGATTATAGGTCATTTCATGATTTTTGGCCAACTTCAACAAGTCATAACTTGCTCAATTTTTGGACATTTTGAGTGGTTCAAGTTTCAAAGTAGCACTCAATAGATCTACTTCATTCCATCTTTTTTGGTCATGATCAAATTCCATGTGGAAGGCCATGTTTGGATGCAAAAGATTATAGGTCATTTTTGAAGAAGAATTTGAAATATTTCTAAGTATGGAAAGTCAACTCTTTTTCTTCAACTTTGACTCCATGTAACTTTCAGCTCAAGCATCCATCTGATTCCATTCTTTTTCCATTGCAAAGCTTGTAACCTCATCTTTCCAAAGCATCAAGAATCATGCCCTAAGACCCCTTGAGTTGGAAATGCCATGAATTTGAATTTGGTAACTTGAAACTGATTTTTTCACAAAGTCAGAATTTTGAAATCCATAATGTGACTTCTAAACACAATATTTATGCATGTTTTTGATTTAAACTTAATTAGAAAACTTGCCAGAAGTGATTAGCACCCCAAAACGCAAGATTTGGTTGAGTTTTGATGGAAATGAAGTCACACTTCACTCGTGCTCGACCTTCACTCAATTTCCCTCCAAACTTCCTTGTTTCTTCAAATTTTCATTCCCATTCACTTCCCTATAAATAGAGGGTCATCCCCCATCCATTTTCCCAATCTTAGAGAGCAAAGAACACCCTGCCAAAACCTCACGCGCACCCATCTTTTTTGAATTCAGTTTCTGAGATTTAAGCTCCCTTTTCCAAAATTCTTTGCGCATTCATCATCCTTGATCATCATATAAACTCTCCAGCACTTAAACCAATCAAAACAAGCCATAATTCAAGCTACGGAAGTTCTGTTTCAGAGCTTCTTCCTTGAACTTCGAAAAGGTAGAATTCTCCACCATTTGGATCCAAATCAAGCACTAATCTATTCTACTTCTTCTCCTGATTCTAATGTTGCTTACAATTTTCAAATCCATTGAGAATTGAAAGAGAAATCTCAAATTGAAGGTGCTCGCTATTTTCAGGGTTTTTGATTCACATCTCTCTTCATACTTTATATAAATTTGGCGTGATGGTTGTGTTAGAATCTTCTTGAAGAGACGAGTTCAATGATGCTAGCCTGGGATCCTAATTTTTCCATTTGAAGGATCTCACAAAATCTCCATTGCAGGGTGTCTGGAGGTTGAAGATGATGACATGTCTCGTCTCAGCCAATGATAGTGTGTCAAACGTTTTAATTTCATTGGTTGCCCTTTTTCTGATCCCATGTGTATCTCACTAAGGTCCATATCAAGAAAAGCGCGTCTGGTCCACTGGATTAGTTTACTAACGCGTTTTAACTATGATCGGATGGTCCATATCTTTTTGGTTTTATTTTATTTTCTGATTATATATTTTTATTGCTTAAATTTTAAAAAATTCATAACTCTTTTTTTTATCCAAAAATTATGAAAAAATTCACAAAAATACTTTGAATTATTTCTGATCTCATGAATATTTTTTCACATTTTTATTTTGACATTTGGTATTTTTTATATTTTTTGTATTATTTGCTTTCTTTTAATTACTTAAAAAATATTTTCTGACATTTTTTAATTCTGAAAAAATTCATAAACATTATTTTGCATATTTTTTACTTTCTGAAAATTTTATGGAATTTTATGTTGAGGTTTCCTATTTTTGACCTATTTTATGTTTGTTTTAGCAATTTTAAATAGTTTAAAAAATAGTTTCTGACTTTTAAAAATTATCAAAAATTTTATAAAAATATTTGGATCCATTTATGATTTTTCTTTGGCCTTACTTCTCACTTCTTGATTAATTTGAACATAATTGATATTTTTCTCATTATTTTCTATTTTTTTTAAAAACATTTTTTAATCCTTTTTTATATTAAATGTGATATTATTTTGTGATTATTTTCTGGCTAATCTTGGGTTAGGTTTTGGATCATGAACTTTATTAACATCATTGGATCCATGGTGTTGAGTTTAACTCCACAAAAAATGGATGAATGATTTTAATAATAGTTTGATTAAAATTTAATTCAAATGTGGTTTGTACATTTTTTCCCCATCCTTCTTCATCACATCCCTTTCTTATTGCACTAAATGTTGTTGGAGCATGATCTCTATATCATGTCTCAAAACAAATGGTGCATAGATTGCTATTGACTGGTCTCAAAATAAGTGCGACTTCTATATAAGTCCACTTACGATTGCTTAACATAGTGCTAAATTTTGTCCCGATTCGAATAAATGATCATTCGTGGCCCAAACTTATGATTGCAAGCCCAAGTATGTTAGTTTGATCTCTTTGATCCAATAACCTTGAGATTCATTGTGTGGAGGCTTTGGTTCTACCAATCCTCTAATGGATCTACAACACCTTTGGTCAACGCGGATCACTTAAACATCATTGATCATTAAATGGTACTTGTGATAATTCCAAATGAATGATATACTTGACAAAAAGAAAATGCAACTTGTTGTGTGGAGGCTTTGGTTCTACCAATCCTCTAATGAGTTCCAAATGCAAGTTTCAAGATGGTCATCCAACTAACCACTAATTATTGACTTGTTTTACCTTATGCTTTTATTCTTTTTATGCTTTATGTACTATTTACTTTTAGCATTTACATTTCATGCCATTTTCATCTTTGCTCATTTGAGAATTTATTTTCTTGCCATTTTTACTTTGCTCACTTTCAGCTCAAGCATCCATTTGATTCAATTATTTTTCCATTGTGTGATACGGTGGGAGAACTGACTTGAGGTTTTGCGTTTTATCGCAAATATCACGGTTAGTAAGAGTCGCCACCGAATTTTCTTTTATCCAAAAGGAAAGGTGAAAAAGCACAGGAAAGACCTTTGAGATGTTTTCTTGAGTTCGGGGGGTAGATTATGAAAAGGGAAGGTGCTAGCACCCTTTTCATCCATGGTTTTCCATGGGCTCTTAGTTACTTGCTTAGATCACTTGCTTTGGTTTGTTTGAAATGGTGTTTGGTGTGGTTTTGAAAGTATTTTGTAAAAGAGGCCATTTGTTTAGGCAATCTTTGTAATGATTCTCATTCGTAAGAATGTATACAAAGATGTTTGTCTTTTGAAAATGTTTTCAATGATCATAAGATGTTTTGAAATGTGTGTGTTTTTTTTTGAAAATAGCAAGGATTGTTTGAAATGGAGCAAGTAACTTAGAAGCTATCTACCTACTCAAATATCTTTCTTATTCATTTTCTATTCCTTTGCATTGTTGACTTACCATTGATTTGGTAAGCAACCATATCTTTGAATGTAAACAGGACGGGCGTGGGTCATCGTATAACCATGATTAGAAATGTTTGCAAAGTATCTTAGCATTTTTGAGGGACCAAGATCATTTTGTAAGGCAACTTTTGAATAGCGTCATCGAGGGGCTATGATCTTATATTTGTTTTGTTTTTCCAAGATACTTCGCATGCGTAACATGGCCTTTTTTTTAGGCAACCAAGTGGGATAAACCCTAAGGGTGCTTGTGTGCAAAGTGTATCATTTTTCATGCTTTTGATTTTGTCTTGTATTTAGGGTTTTTCTATTTTGCTTTGTTTTGTTCTTGTCATACAAACCCTAATTACTAATCATGGCATATAAAGCGATAAATTGCGTAATGTAAATATACTAAGCTATTACAACAATTTTATGGGAGGGGGGAATACAAGTTTGAATGGGGATTTGCACAAATATAAAGCTAAATACATTATTACAACCAAATCGAACTTGTGCGAATTAAGATAAATATAATACAATATTTAAAATGTAATGCAATGTACATGTAAAAAAAGATGTTTTATGTCTTTCTTTTGTGTAAAAGAATATGTAATCTAAACCTAAAAATATAAGGAAAAAGATTTAATTTTTTGAAAGGGGTTAAACCCTAATTTTTATTTAAAAGAAAATAATGTTTCTATATTATTATTTTGTGCATTTTTTGTATAAAAAAATAAATAATATTTTATATAAATATTAAAATTAAATATATGCAAAAAAATAGGTATTTGTAAGTATGAAATGTAAAATAAAAATATTAAGTATATTTAATTATATTTATAAGTTTATTAAGAAAATAAATCAGATTTTATCAAAATAAACTATATTTTTTATGTGAGAAATAATAAAATATAAAATAAAAGTGTAAAAATAATTAAATTATTTTTTAGGATTTTTTTATCATTAAAGAAAATAATTAAAAAATTCAATATAAAAATGAAAAAAATATAATATGAAAAGAGTTAGTAGGGGGGTGATGCAGCAAATATGTGGTAGTGCTTGCAAAAACAAAAAGCCCAGGAAGCAAAAAGCCCAACAGAGCTTCGTCCCTGTCCTGTCTTCCTCTTCCTCACGTCTTGGCCAGTTCAACCTGTAACTTCCTCATGCTTGACTAAAAATGAAAACTTATAACATGAAAAATGTAGCATTTGAACTCACGATTCCAACCATATAAATTATGTAATATAACTATCAAAGATCAAAGAGAATTTTAAAATCCCATAATTCTAACCTTAAATTTTCAGAGATTTCAACTTCCAAATTCTCTTAGCACAAGTAAAATCAATGCAAGATAATGATATGTATAGCTTCGTTAGGATGAGAACTACACTTTTTATTCACAAATCATGGCCTGAGGTTGCCTTTACAAGGAGATAGAGTTTGAAAAATTACCTCCTTCAGCTAGAATCGTGTATGGAAATGTACTGACTTTAATGGAGGCCTGATGATCGCTTGAGCTTCCTTGAGCTTCCCTGAATCTATTCCAACCCTTACCTTGCTCTGAAAGTGGCTAGAACTCCCTAACCGAGTCCAGCTGCAAGCTTTAAAGTTAACAATGGAAGATGGTGGAAAAGAGGTTACAGAACAGGGATGATGGTTTGGATTTACTAGGTATCAAGTATGTAAGATATTTGAATGATCTAAACACAAAACGCACGAGCCAAATGGATGCTGGATGTGTTTGGTGCAGAAATTGTATGTTTTGGACAGTTTTTGGTGTTTTGCTTGCTCTAAGTGTTTCAGGTCTTTGCTTGGTGTCCTATGTGTTGTATATTGTTTGCATATTAGTATATAAATGATTTTAAGTCAACTCTCTATCAGTTGTTCAAGCCCTAGCCTTTTTGCAACTTTTCTTGTACTTGAAGCAAAGTGATAAGACAAAGCTCACATGCTTGTACCAGCTTGCTTAGGGTTGGTATTTCTTCCCTACAAGTTGCCTTTGGTCTTTGGTACTTGCATGTATCAAGGGGACAGGTCCAATGCTCAAGATCACAAAGTTTGCAAAAGTTACTCTTTTTCAAAATGGCAATGCAACCTTTTTGCCATAAATGGAATTACAAGTTGGATAAAGGTTCAAAAGCATGGATAGAGGTTTTTTCAACTGATTAAGCATTTAATTAAGGAGTGTGTAGCAAGTTTAGGACCTGTAAATCATGAAATAGCCAGCATAGGATTGATTTGCAACTTGGTTCTTCATGAAATGGCTTGAACAAAAAGTGAGAAAATGCCAATTTCCTCTCTTCGATTCTCCCTACTCAAAAATGATCTTGGAGAGTTCTTAGACATTTTGGAAAGCTTGAAATATGCTCTATAATTAATTTTTGAAAACTAATTTTGATATACCTCTTTGAACTAGGTGAAAAATGGCCACGAAGTTGGGTCCAAAACCTGCCTAAATTAGGGCAAAATTTCACTAAGTTAAGAAGTTCATGACCATGTATTCACAAATTTATAACTTGAGATCCAAGAATCTTTAGGGAATAGTTTGTGAAGAAAAGTTGTAGATTTCATGGAGGTATACAACTTTCATGTTGGGGACTTTCCTTGAATCAACATGCATCATGGTGAAAAAGTGGTGTAAACTTGAGAAAAAATAAGAAAATTTTTATACTTGGAAAATTTCTAAGTAATGAAAATTTTCAAATTCAAACCCTAACTTTCAAATTTGGTTTTCTTGGTTAAAAAGTTTCACATTTTGACATATCTTGATGAATTATGACTTTTGGTACTTGATTTTGACCAAAAAGTCAAAGTTTGACTTTTCAATATACAATTGACTTTTGATTAGTTGACTGCAAATTTCATCTGTCAATCCAATGAACTTGAGATGTTTTGAACCATGTGATAAAGTCAAGATGATGCAATTGAATCTTTGAAATCATGCTTGAACTCAATTGGTCATTGGCTAGGTTAAAAATCAGAAATTGCCCTTTCTCATTCAAAACCCTAATTTTGACCATTTTGCCCTTTTGATGATTTGATCAAATTTCTTGAGGAGTTTTAATCCAAAATTGATCAAATGGTACATATGAGTCTAAAATGTTGATGTGGATCAAAAATTATGAAGTTTGACTGTAAATTGGCCATGGTTGACTTTTTCCCCAATACAACTAATTTTTAGGTCAACTGTCCAATTGACTGAGCAAAAGTGTAATCCAAGGCTTGAAACTTATCATGAGCAATCTTAGGGGTCCAAAATGACGTATGAAAGTCACATGAAGCATTTATGGTCCAAAAATCCTTGTGCAAATTCAAACCCTAACTTTGGGTCATCAGTGCAAGATGAGATGTCTTGAGCTGACCAAACCCTAATCTTGTCTTGAGTCAAAGAAGTCTTGTGAGAAAAGTCTTGATAAATGAGAGGGAAAATTTTTGGGTACAACAGCTTCCCCTGTTCAATCTTCTTGAACCTGAAGAGTTAGATTGTCGAGTTTTTCCTTTCGTGACTCGAAGGTAAAAGATGATTGGACACTAGAGTCCCCGTAAATTTGCACTGGACAAAGTGTAGTTGAGGAAATGGGCTTAAAGATGTCATTTGGAGAGGTGATAGAATCTTGTTGGAGATGGGCTTGTAGATGCCATCCAAGGATGTTTATTGAATTGTAACTTGTAAGCTGAAAGAATGAGTATCAGAATGATGTCCGTGTCTGAAACGTATCTGAGTTGTATCTGTATTTGAAATCTGAATCAGTTCAGAATGGCATCCATGTCTGGAGCGTATCTTAACTTGAAAATCTGAATGAGTATCAGAATGGCATCTGTGTCTGTAGCGTATCTGAACTTTGGAAATCTGAATGATTATCAGGATGTCATCCGTGTTTGGAGCGTATCTGAACTGTATCTGAAAGATGAATCTGAATAAGTATCAGAATGGCAACCATGTCTGGAGTGTATCTGTATTGCATTTGAAAGCTGAATCTGAATGAGTATCGGGATGGCATCCGTGTCTGGAGCGTATCTGAACTGCATCTGAAAGATGAATCTGAATGAGTAATAGAATGGCAACCGTGTCTGGAGCGTATCTGTACTATATCTAAATTGCATATTGTTAATGGTAGCTTGCTAATCTTATCCTGAAAAGGGTAAAATGTTAGCTGAAACACAAAGTTATGTTGCATGAAATGTATTATGCAATATATGTGTTTTATCAATGTTTATGATATGTGGATGTAATGTATGCGAATGTAAGTTGATTTGCTGTATTGCTGAGGAAAATAAATCCTTGACTGCTGCTGAGGATATGTGGATTCTTCATGTCTTGAAGTTGGAGTATTGACAAAAATTCCGTTGTGAGAGTAATGCCATGTACTGCTTGAGGAATCTGCTTGGGGAATCCAGAGAATTTTGATGACTTCTACTGGGAATTAATAATGGGAATCTTTGTTCTGTTGCGGAGAAAAGAAAACTCTGTGGGGAAAAAGCTTATTCCTGTTTTGGGAAAAAGTTCAAGAGTTTCGGTCGTCTGTCATCCTACCAGGAAGTTATCCTAGGTTGGGGAAAAACTGAAGTTAACTGTTATCCGGTTGATTTTTAGGTTTCAAGGACAACTTGCTGGGGAATTTGAAGAAACTGGATGGTTTCCACTGGGGATTAATAGTTTGAAGTTTCAGCTCCGCTGGGGATCTTAATGACGTACTGTAGGGATTGCTCATGGAATAGCCTAAATAAGTTTTCTTATTCTTTCAACCTGTCAGTAATTGTTCTTTTTCATTTTTTTTATTTGTAAACAGTAATTATGTTCAAATGCATATGTTCATTAATGAATCATTGGACGTTTTTGCAAATAAAACACAAGTGTAAAAGACAAATAGTTTTTTGTACTTTAAAGAGATATCTTTGTATTTACTTTAAATAAGTATTTTTGTACAAAGGAGACAGACATCCTAGTAAGAGGACGGTGTCATGAAAATAAGAAAAATTTATACAAAGAAAGATAGATATGTGTGATAATCCCATGGGGTTCCCATTCTGCTATAGCCTCTGTATCTCTGAATATCTTGTCCATTTGCTGCTTCGTTTGAAGATGATTGAATTGATCAGAAGCTCTGAGTTTGTCAATGAAGAGATTGTCCTCAAAATGATCCGACGACACATAGTCATACGCTTTAATTCCCTAACTTTTTCCTGGACCACCCTTTCGAGTTTTCAATCCACCGGGAAACCCTTTTTTTGCCCAAGTCGCCCTTTCGGGTTTTCCACTTGCCGGGTGTACAGATTTTTCATTTTATCCCTAATTTTTGCCCGAACCTTTTGGTTCGTCGGGATGCCCTTATTTTTCCTAGGTGTGTCAACCTAGCGGGTCTCTTATGCGTAGTATCTTTTGATGATGTCTGCGTTCGCAGGGTGTGGCAGGTCGTCGTCGTCCATGGTGGTTAAGATCATTGCCCCACCGGAAAAGATGTTCTTGATTACAAATGGTCCTTCATAGGTAGGAGTCCATTTGCCACTGGGATCATTTTGAGGCAAGATGATGCGCTTGATCACTAGATCTCCAACTTGATATTCTTGGCGTCTGACCTTCTTGTTGAAAGCCTTGATCATCCGTTTTTTATACATCTGGCCATGGCAAACAGCGGTAAGCCTCTTTTCATCAATTAAGTTCAGTTGATCAAGTCGGGTCTGGATCCAATCGTCCTCACTCAAACCTGCATCTTTCATAATTCTCAAAGAGGGGATCTGAATCTCAATAGGCAAAACAACCTCCATGCCATAAACCAAAGAATAAGGTGTTGCCCCAATTGAGGTGCGAGCCGTGGTACGGTACCCATGGAGAGAAAATGGTAGCATCTCATGCCAGTCTTTGTAGGTGACTGTCATCTTCTGTATGATCTTTTTAATGTTTTTATTTGCAGCTTCGACGGCACCATTCATCTTTGGCTGATAGGGGGATGAATTGTGATGTTGAATCTTGAACTGCTCGCACAAGGCAGTGATCATAGTATTGTTAAGGTTTGTGCCATTATCAGTGATGATCCTTTCTAGGATACCGTACCGGCAAATAAGATTCTGCTTGATGAAGCGAGCAACAACATTCTTAGTAACGGATGCGAAGGAAGCTGCTTCGACCCATTTTGTAAAATAGTCAATGGCCACTAGAATAAAGCGGTGACCATTGGAGGATGTAGGCTTGATATCCCCGATCATATCGATTCCCCACATAACAAAGGGCCAAGGAGCCGTCAGGACATTCAGAGGAACCGGAGGTACGTGCACCTTGTCTGCATAGATTTGACACTTATGATAGGTCCAGGAGTGTTGATAGCAGTCTGCTTCCATGGTAGACCAATAATAGCCTGCCCGTAGGATTTTCCTCGCCATCGTATGCCCACTAGAGTGAGTGCCAAAGGTACCTTCATGTAATTCAGCCATGATCTTTTCAGCTTCAATCTTATCCATACAACAGAGCAGAACATAATCATGATTACGTTTGTACAGGATGCCATTACTTAGGAAAAACATAGCGGAGAATATCCTTAGGAACTTTTTATCATTGATTGAAGCTCCTTCTAGATATTCTTGAGCCTCGAGATACCTTTTGACTTCATGAAACCAAGGCTGGTCCACTACTTCTTCAGTATTAATCTCGTGACAGTGTGTTGGTTCGTCCCTTCGTTCAATGGTGATCTGGGGAGCCTCGTTATCCCAATTAAGTTTAAACATAGATGACATTGTGGCTAGAGCATCTGCTAGCAGATTTTCTTCTCGCGGGAAATGCTCGAAGGTGATCTGCTCGAAATGTGGTAACAATGTCAAGAAATGTTCTTTGTAAGGGATAAGGTTTGGATGCTTAGTGTCCCACTCTCCTTTGATCTGAATGATGACCAAAGTTGAATCTCCAAACACATCTAAAGATTTGATCCCCCAGTCTAAGGCAGCCTTGAGACCAAAGATGCATGCTTCGTATTCCGCCATGTTGTTCGTACAGTTGAAGCAAAGTCTGGAAGTAAAAGGAGTATGGCATCCTTCCGGAGATATGAGTACAGCCCTGATACCATTACCAAGTGCATTGGATGCCCCATCAAAGAACAGGGTCCATCGGGATCCTTGTTCAGGTCCGTCATATGGTCTGATTTCTTCACAGTTGTCTAATGTCATGATGTCTTCATCCGGGAATTCAAACTTCATGGACTGATAATCTTCTACAGCTTGATGAGCAAGATGATCAGCTAGCACGCTGCCCTTTATATCTTTTTGGGTAGTGTACTGTATGTCACATTCTGTTAGGATCATCTGCCATCTAGCTATCCTCCCAGACAGGGCAGGCTTCTCAAAGATGTACTTTATCGAATCCATCTTAGATATCAGCAAAGTGGTATGAGTCAACATATACTGTCTTAGCCAGCGAGCAGCCCATACCAGGGCACATCAAGTTTTCCCGAGCAGTGAATATCTGGTTTCCTAGTCGGTAAACTTTTTTCTCAGGTAGTAAATAGCGTGCTCTTTTCGGCCAGACTCGTCATGCTGCCCCAATACACACCCCATTGAGTTCTCTAAAACAGTCAGATACATGATTAGTGGTCTTCCCTCGACTGGTGGCATCAAGACAGGAGGCTCTTGTAAATACTCTTTGATTTTGTCAAAAGCAATCTGGCATTCATCATTCCATATGACTACTTGATCTTTCTTCAACAGCTTGAAGATTGGTTCACAAGTGGATGTTAGGTGAGAACTGAATCTGGAAATATAATTCAGGCGTCCCAAGAATCCTATGACTTCCTTCTCAGTACGAGGAGCAGGCATTTCTTATATCGCTTTGACCTTGACATGATCAACCTCGATGCCTTTGTTGCTGACAATGAAACCTAAGAGTTTACCGGACCAGACTCTGAATGTGCACTTGTTCGAGTTCAACCTTAGTTTGTACTCCTTCAATCTGATAAACATTTTTTGCAAGTGATCAAGGTGTTATTCTTTAGTTTGTGATCGGGCTATCATGTCATTTACATAGACCTCTATCTCATGATGTATCATATCATGAAACAAAGCTACCATGGCGCGTTAATAGGTTGCCCCAACATTCTTCAGCCCGAATGGCATCACTTTGTAGCAGAACGTGCCCCACTGTGTGACAAACGTAGTTTTCTCCATATCCTCAGGTGCCATTTTGATTTGATTATAGCCAGAGAATCCTTCCATGAAAGAAAATACTTTGTGTTGGGCCGTATTATCAACTAGGATGTCGATGTGGGGGAGTGGAAAATCATCTTTAGGGCTGGCCCTATTTAAGTCTCTATAATCCATGCACATCCGTACTTTACCATCCTTTTTAGGCACGGGAACAACGTTGGAAACCCATTGAGGATAGGAAGTAACATCCAGAAATCCAACATTGAACTGTTTCATAACTTCTGCTTTGATCTTCTCCGACATGTCAGGTCTCATGCGGCGGACTTTTTGTTTCACTGGGGGACAGTCTTCTCTTGTGGGTAGACGGTATGTCTGTATCGAGTCCCGGCATGTCTTCATATGACCAGGCAAAGATCTCAACATAATCATGCAATAGATGAATTATGCGCTCCTTGACACTCGACTCTAAATTGGCACCCACTTTGATTTCCTTTTTATCTTCCTCGGTACCCAAGTTGATTGTATCCAACAGCTCCTTATGAGGTTGAATAGCTCTTTCCTCTTTTTGTAGTAGTCTATCCAATTCCCTCGGTACTTCACAATCTTCCTCACCTTCGACTTCGGCTTGGTAGATTAGATCGTCGGAGTCACTAAAAGCCATAGCAGTATCGTTACCCATGGGATCCGAAATGGAGGGGGTACCTGCATTTGTGAGTGTGGGTGTGTGTAAGGGTATAGCCATCTTTAAACAATAAAATGTAAAAGAAAGACAATGAGCACAAAAGTTTGTATGTGAAAAACGTCCATGATTCATTGAATGTCATATGAAGATGAAATAAAAACCCTTACAAATGGACCATTGTGCCTCGGGTAAGACACAAGGTTGAAAATGTATGAATTGTTTGTGAATATTACAAGTCCAACAGAAATGTAAAAGATAAATTACTGAGAGATAAAAGTTATTGGGACAAAGTCTTTGGCTTCCCAGTTGCGAAGTCCTCCGTTGACAGTAGGAAATATCCAATCTTCTAAGCTGCCATCTTTTTTCATTGTCTTCCACTGCATTAACCTCTTGGTTGCTAATCTTCAAAGGTGGCCCTCCAGCACGGGCACGGCGCACAACCTTCTGAGAAGTTGAAGTAAACCCCAAGCCAAACTTGTCTGATTTATACGGGATGTCCGGAAGCTGCCCCCATATGGTGCATCCACCCTCTTCTATTACTGCCTTTGCGTCCTTTAGAGATGACATCTGAAGCGGAGGTCTTGTGATCCTGGGAATCAGGGATACCGTCTTGGTTATTGCTACCTCTTGAGAGATTTCTTCGAAATGCTGAAAAGGAGTTTCAATGAACTCGCCATCCAATTCCACATATCGGAAAGAATTCAGATGACTAATCATGTATTCTTCTTCCCCGTGGATAGTTATGATCTTCCCTTGGACCGGGTATTTCAGCATCTGGTGCAATGTGGAGGTGACAGCACCAGCATTGTGGATCCAAGGTCGTCCTAACAGACAAGAATAAGAGGGACGGATGTCCATCACATAGAAAGTTGAGTTGAAAGTATGAGTTCCCACCTTTATGGGTATGTCCACCTCCCCGTGGACCATCCTCTTTGAACCATCAAATGCTCTCACGACTATGTTACTGGTTTTCAATGTCAATCCTTCGCAATCCAATCTATCGAGAGCTTTCTTCGGTAAAACATTCAAAGACGAGCTAGTGTCTACCAATACATTGGCTAGGGTTGTTCCTCTACACTCCACAGAGACATGTAATACCTCATTGTGTTTTATCCCTTTTGGTGTCAGATCTGCATCAGAGAAACCTAATCCATTATCAGCTGTCAAACTGGCCACACGGTCTTGGAATTGGTCAGCGGATGTCTCTTGTGGCACATGGGCTGTCTTTAGAAACTTCACCAGAGCTTTCGCATGTGCCTCAGAATACAGCAACAAAGCCAACACGGAGATCTTGGAGGGGGTTTTCCCCAACTGTTTAACCACATCATAATCACTCTTCTTTATTATTCTCGGGATCTCCTCCATTTCCTTCTTGGAGGTTTCGGGGGTGGTCCGTGGTTGAGCCTTCGTCTTGACAGGCTCTTCTTGAATACGTTTTCCCCAAACATCAGCAGCAGAAGTATCAGTGGGGATAACAGCAGCGCTTGTGTCGTCTTCATTGATAGGAGTACTTGCGGATATGATTATTGGTATTGAGGTAACCTTTGGAGCAGCCACGGGTCCAAAAATTTCCTTTGGAGGGGCAATTTCTGGAGAGAAGATTATACCGCTACGGGTAATCTTGCTTGTTCCGACAATATTGATAATGTCGGAGTTTTCTTCTTTGGAGCTCTCTTCTTCGGCAGTCAGTTCATCTTGTTTGATACCATGGTAGTAGATTTCTCCACCATAATTCCATGGCACTATTTTATCTGACTCATATGGGACCGGACCGAGCATTGTGATATTAAGAGGAGTAGTTTTTGGAGCTGATGTAATCCTAACGGGTCTTTTAGGGACCCTAGAAGGATTGGTGGAGATGGTTATGATTGAAATGTCTTCAACGGGAATAGGTAAAACAAGAGCTTTTTCAAATAGAATTTCTTAATTGTCTATCAGGCGTTGGATACATGTATTCAACAGAGGGCAAACAGTTAATGAGGATAAGCAATGATGGCAGTCTTCCTTACAACCTTGGAATACACCAGCTTTCAACAAGTTCATTTTAATGATCGGGAGTGGAGTCAACAGTTCATCCACTGTGGCAACAAATAAATCTTCCTCGACAGCATTGGCATTGTGACCGTGCCTAAGAATCGGAGCGGAAATGACATTTGGTTTCTCAGGTGCATCAATTTCAACTTCCTTTGCATCTATAAGGTCTTGAATTTTATTCTTCAGAGCCCAACAGTTGTTAGTGGCGTGCCCTGGACTTTCAGAATGGTATGCGCATCTGGCATTTGGGTGATAGTGAGGGGACGCAGTATTGGGATTCTTTGGGGCCTCTTTTAAAGTTGCCAGATTCAATTTCAGAAGATGTGGTAGAACCTGGGCTAGAGTCATATTAATCCTGGTGAATTACTGGACTGGCCTTTCCACCCTCGACTGATTAGTTCTTGGTTGATCAGATGTAGGCTTTGGGATCATAACGACCCCCACCATTGGTCAGCGTTCAGCTCTTCCTTGATTCCTTTGTGAATAAACAACATACACTTCCTTCTTCCCAATGAAAGGCTTTCTCATAGCTGTAGAAGTAGACGCATCCTTCTAGATCTTCCCACTTTTTATACCAACTTCCACCCTTTCTCCAGTTAATATTAGCTCAGTAAACCCAGCAGGTGAGCTCCCAATCATATAGTTGAAGAAAGGACCCGATAGGGTACCCAATAACATATCCACCAACTCCCTCTCAAACAGAGGGGGTTGTACTCTTCCATCCAGATCTCTCCATTTCTGCGCGTAATCTTTGAAACCCTCATTTGAAGCCATAGCCATACTCTAAAGTTGAGTACGGGTTGGCGCCAAATATGCGTTATATTGGTATTGCTTATAGAAAAAGGCGGAAAGATCTTCCCAGTTGTGGACGTCAGCCCTTTCTAATTGGTAAAACCAATCAAGTTGTGTTTCGGATAAGCTGTCTTGGAAAAAATGGACCCACAAGTCTTTGTCGGCAGAGTGCGGCTGAATCTTTCTTACATATGATCGGAGGTGCATTTTGGGACATGACACCCCATCATATTTTGCAAATAGCGGCACTTTGAACTTTGGTGGGATCACAATTCCTGATACTAGCCCCAATTCCTCAAAGTCTAGACCTGGTACTTTCTATTTTTCCATAGCATGGTCGATATTTATCATCCGTTGGAGGATACTGCTCCTCAGAATAATCCTCCTCTTCCTCCTCTTCTTCAGACTCTGACAGAACTGCTGTTTATTTTCCTTTTCTTTCTCCTTCATCGGATGTTGTTGGAAAATCCAAGGTTCTTCTAGCCTGTCCCTGAAACCTTCTTCCCATGATTACCACGCCAGTTGGTTTCTTCTCTTTCTTCTTTTTCTCTTTTTATAGCAGAGTCTTCAGCTCCTCTTTCCCTTTGGCCAGGGTTGTGAGTAACTGTTGAAATTGCATGTTTTGAGTCTGAAGATCTTTGGCAGTCTGTTCGAGATTCATCTTACTGAAATAAACAGTAGAGAGATGAGGAAACTTGTTGCAAAAGACCTGTTTATGTTATGATGAATGATATGTGCATATGTAATGTTTTCAAGGATTTTAAAAGATTCAAATTTGTTTTAAACAAAAAGGAAACACACGTTATATTAGTAAGATAGAATTTGAGTACATCAATGCCGCTTGGGCAAAATAATACAATTCTCTAAGATAAAAAAGTAGTGTGCATCCTCTTTAGAGCAATGTAGGCATTTAGAGTCTGCTCCTCATGAAGTAGCCTAGTGAGTTCCAAAACCTTCTTCTCGCTTATGTAGAATTGGGCTTCGAAAGTATCACGCTCTCCTTTGAGCTGTATCCAATCCCTTTGTAGGTCTTCAAGAGATGTGGGCATGTCAGGATGTAGGATAGTGTATGGAACTTCTCCCTCCTTAACAGGCTCAATGATCACCGGGAGAATGGAAGGATAAGGCATCATAAGACTTTGAGCGCGGGTTCGTACCCACTTGAGGTAAGGCTTAAGAGGGATGGAATTCTTGTGCCCCAAAGTCTTGCTATCTACCTTGTTTAGCATCCTCCAAGCTCGGATGAATCTCTAGCGAAGACCTTGATCGTCGTTGTCGTAGTCGAAAACCAAGCCTTAAATCAGCATATCATGTGGGCCATCCCTTCGGGCATAACCAAACTGTCTTAGAGATAAGCACGGGTTATAGGTGATGCCTCCTCTAATGCCAAGTAGAGGGACATTAGGGAATTCTCCATAATGGTCAACAATGATAACATTCTCTTTGGATCGAGAACACCAATGAATATCTGAATGTTTAAGTGTTATCAACCTTTGTGACCACTTCAAACCTTGCTCATTATTTAAGACTGATTGGGGAAGATGAGAAATAAACCATCTTTCCAGGAGAGGAGTGCAACACATAAGAACACCTCTTTTCCTCATTGTACGAGTGTGAAAAGAGTGCAAGATATCTCCAAGCAACGTAGGCACCGGATTGCGTGACATGAAGATTTTGACAGCACTCACATCTATGAGTTGGTCAGGGTTGGGAAACAAGACCATCCCATAGATAAGAAGAGACACAATTTCCTCAAATTCTTGCAAGTCCAAGGAATTCCAACATCTTTGAGCCTTCTCAACCAAGAACTTTTCTAAGAAGCCTTTGACACCACTTCTAGTTTCCCAATGGGTTGTGACATCAGATGAGTGCAAGTGCAGGGCTTGAGCAATCTCCTCTGGATTTGGATCTCTTTCTGTACTGTTGAAAGGTAGTTGATTGAGAATGGGAATCCTCAAGAGTTGAGAGAATTCTTCCAAAGTAGGCACAAGATGATAGTCAGGAAATGTGAAGCAATGATGCAAAGGGTCAAAGAACTGGAAGAGAACCTTCATCATGTCTTCCTCTGTGTTGGAGGTGACCAATTTGAGTAGACGACCATGCCTCTAAGTGAATGGAGAGTTCTCAGGAATCCTTGAAGCTAGCTCCTTGAGTTGTGGAGGAATCCTTACAAGGTTGACTTGGATAGTTTTCCTGCGAAGTGAATCCATATCCTACAAAACAAGAACAAAGATGAAATTCTAAAATCCTTGAAATGGTTAGTGGATGTATATGATGCTCATGATGTCCATGATGTTATGCACAAGTATATATGTACAAGAAAATCAAGCAAGTTCTTAGTTTAGGCTTGCATGGGGTTTTATAGGTAAGTACCCTCTTGAAGTTTAGTTGGCTAAACCTGTCCTAATAAAAGTAACTGAGTTCTAAGGAGCTCAATATAACTGGATTGTTTCCTTGTTCATTGTTTCAGTTCAAGCCTCTTTAATGGCGACCGAAATATCCCAAGAAACCAACCCTTAATGAGTGTAGTATCGAGTATCGAGTATCTACTAACTTCGGACTGCACCAAAGTCGGTCATCTCACTACATCCTAAAGGCCAAGTTGGTCAAGTAAAGGGTTCTAGAAGTTCATTAGTGCTTCATGACATCACTCAGCGGCCTTGTATTCTCTTTGATTGACTCAAAGGCTACCGGTACCCACAAATATGTCACACTAACATAGCTATTGCTTATACCATGTCGGTATACCCCGCACAGTTTCCACAATGTATTGCTATTTACCTATAATGTTTCCCAAATCCGGGTGGAGGATTCAAACCCAAACAAAGAACCAAAATGTAAAGCAAACAAGTCAAACAATGTAAGCAAATAAATATGATCTAAACCCTAAGGTAACCCCACTTTTTTTTCAATAATCCCCAGCAGAGTCGCCAGTTCTGTGATACGGTGGGAGAACTGACTTGAGGTTTTGCGTTTTATCGCAAATGTCGCGGTTAGCAAGAGTCGCCACCGAATTTTCTTTTATCCAAAAGGAAAGGTGAAAAAGCACAGGAAAGACCTTTGAGATGTTTTCTTGAGTTCAGGGGGTAGATTATGAAAAGGGAAGGTGCTAGCACCCTTTTCATCCATGGTTTTCCATGGGCTCTTAGTTACTTGCTTAGATCATTTGCTTTGGTTTGTTTGAAATGGTGTTTGGTGTGGTTTTGAAAGTATTTTGTAAAAGAGGCCATTTGTTTAGGCAATATTTGTAATGATTCTCGTTCGTAAGAATGTATACAAAGATGTTTGTCTTTTGAAAAAAAATTCAATGATCATAAGATGTTTTGAAATGTGTGTGTTTGTTTTTGAAAATAGCAAGGATTGTTTGAAATGTAGCAAGTAACTTAGAAGCTATCTACCTACTCAAATATCTTTCTTATGCATTTTCTATTCCTTTGACATTGTTGACTTACCACTGATTTGGTAAGCAACCCTATCTTTGGATGTAAACGGGACGGGCGTGGGTCATCGTATAACCATGATTAGCAATGTTTGCAAAGTATCTTAGCATTTTTGAGGGACCAAAATAATTTTTTAAGGCAACTTTTGAATAGCGTCATCGAGGGGCTATGATCTTATATTTGTTTTGTTTTGCCAAGATACTTCGCATGCGTAACATGGCCATTTTGTTTTAGGCAACCAAGTGGGAGAAATCCTAAGGGTGCTTGCGTGCAAAGTGTATCATTTTTCATGCTTTTGATTTTGTCTTGTATTTAGGGTTTTTCTATTTTGCTTTGTTTTGTTCTTGTCATACAAACCCTAATTATTAATCATGGCATATAAAGCGATAAATTGCGTAATGTAAATATACTAAGCTATTACAACAATTTTATGGGAGGGGGAATACAAGTTTGAATGGGGATTTGCACAAATATAAATCTAAATACATTATTACAACCAAATCGAACTTGTGCGAATTAAGATAAATATAATAAAATATTTAAAATGTAATGCAATGTACATGTAAAAAAAGATGTTTTATGTCTTGCTTTTGTGTAAAAGAATATGTAATCTAAACCTAAAAACATAAGGAAAAATATTTAATTTTTTGAAAGGGGTTAAACCCTAATTTTTATTTAAAAGAAAATAATGTTTCTATATTATTATTTTGTGCATTTTTTGTATAAAAAAATAAATAATATTGTATAGAAATATTAAAATTAAATATATGCAAAAAAAAATAGGTATTTGTAAGTATGAAATGTAAAATAAAAATATTAAGTATATTTAATTATATTTATAAGTTTATTAAGAAAATAAATCATATTTTATCAAAATAAACTATATTTTTTATGTGAGAAATAATAAAAAATAAAATAAAAGTGTAAAAATAATTAAATTATTTTTTAGGATTTTTTTACCATTAAAGAAAATAATTTAAAAATTAAATATAAAAATGAAAAAAAATAAAATATGAAAAGAGTTAGCAGGGGGGTGATGCAGCAAATATGTGGCAGTGCTAGCAAAAACAAAAAGCCCAGGAAGAAAAAAGCCCAACAGAGCTTCGTCCCTGTCCTGTCTTCCTCTTCCTCACGCCTTGGCCAGTTCAACATGTAACTTCCTCATGCTTGCATAAAAATGAAAACTTATAACATGAAAAATGTAGCATTTGAACTCACGATTCCAACCATATAAATTATGTAATCTAACTATCAAAGATCAAAGAGAATTTTAAAATCCCTAAATTCTAACCTAAAATTTTCAAATATTTCAACTTCCAAATTCGCTTAGCACAAGTAAAATCAATGCAAGATAATGATATGTATAACTTCGTTAGGATGAGAACTACACTTTTTATTCACAGATCGTGGCCTGAGGTTGCCTGTACAAGGAGATAGAGTTTAAAAAATTACCTCCTTCAGCTTCCCTGAGCTTGAGTTTCCTTGAGCTTGATGATCGCTTGAGTTTCCTTGAGCTTCCCTGAATCTATTCCAACCCTTACCTTACTCTGAAAGTGGCTAGAACTCCCTAACCAAGTCCAACTGCAAGCTTCAAAGTTAACAATGGAAGATGGTGGAAAAGAGGTTACAGAACAGGGATGATGGTTTGGATTGACTAGGTATCAAGTATGTAAGATGTTTGAATGATCTAAACACAAAACGCACGAGCCAAATGGATGATGGATTTGTTTGTGCAGAAACTGTATGTTTTGGACAGTTTTTGGTGTTTTGCTTGCTCTAAGTGTTTCAGGTCTTTGCTTGGTGTCCTATGTGTTGTATATTGTTTGCATATTAGTATAGAAATGGTTTTAAGTCAGCTCTCTATCAGCTGTACAAGCCCTAGCCTTTTTGCAACTTTTCTTGTACTTGAAGCAAAGTGATAAGACAAAGCTCACATACTTGTACCAGCTTGCTTAGGGTTGGTATTTCTTCCCTACAAGTTGCCTTTGGTATGTGGTACTTGCATGTATCAAGGGGACATGTCCAATGCTCAAGATCACAAAGTTTGCAAAAGTTACTCTTTTTCAAAATGGCAATGGAACCTTTTTGCCATAAATGGAATTACAAGTTGGATAAAGGTTCAAAAGCATGGATAGATGTTTTTTCAAGTGAGTAAGCATTTAATTAAGGAGTGTGTATCAAGTTTAGGACCTGTAAAGCATGAAATAGCCAGCACACGATTGATTTGCAACTTGGTTCTTCATGAAATGGCTTGAACAAAAAGTGAGAAAATGCCAATTTCCTCTCTTCGATTCTCCCTACTCAAAAATGATCTTGGAGAGTTCTAGGACATTTTGGAAAGCTTGCAATGTGATATATAATCCATATTTGAAATGAATTTTGAGATACCTCTTGGAACTAGGTGAAAAATGGCCACGAAGTTGGGTCCAAAACCTGCCTAAATTAGGGCAAAATTTCACTAAGTTAAGAAGTTCATTACCATGTATTCACAAATTTATAACTTGAGATCCAGGCATCTTTAGGGAAAAGTTTGTGAAGTAAAGTTCTATATTTCATGGAGGTCTACAACATTCATGTTTGGGACTTTACTTGAATCAACATGCATCATGGTGAAAAAGTGGTGTAAAGTTGAGAAAAAATAAGAAAATTTTTATACTTCGAAAATTTCTAAGTTATGAAAATTTTCAAATTCAAACCCTAATTTTCAAATTTGATTTTATTGGTTAAAAAGTTTCACATTTTGACATATCTTGATGAATTATGACTCTTTTTACTTGATTTTGACCAAAAAATCAAAGTTTGACTTTTCAGTATACAGTTGACTTTTGATCAGTTGACTGCAAATTTCATCTGTCAATCCAATGAACTTGAGATGTTTTGAACCATGTGATAAAGTCAATATGATTCAATTTAATCCTTGAAATCATACTTGAACTCAATTGGTCATTGGCTAGGTTAAAAATCAGAAATTGCCCTTTCTTAGTCAAAACCCTAATTTTGACCATTTTGCCCTTTTGATGATTTGATCAAATTTCTTGAGGAGTTGTAATCCAAACTTGATCAAATGGTACATATGAGTCTAAAATGTTGATATGGATAAAAAATTATGAAGTTTGACTATAAATTGGCCATGGTTGAGTTTTTCCCCAACACAGCTGATTTTTAGGTCAATTGTCTAATTGACTGAGCAAAAGTGTAATCCAAGGATTGAAACTTATCATGAGCAATCTTAGGGGTCCAAAATGATGTATTAAAGTCACATGAAGCATTTATGGTCCAAAAATCCTTGTGCAAATTTAATCCCTAACTTTGGGTAATCAGTGCAAGGTGAGATGTCTTGAGCTGACCAAACCCTAATCTTGTCTTGAGTCAAAGAAGTCTTGTGAGAAAAGTCTTGATAAATGAGAGGGAAAGTTTTGGGGTACAAAAAATTGCAAAGCTTGTAACCTCATCTTTCAAAGCATCAAGAATCATGCCCTAAGACTCCTTGAGTTAGAAATGCCATGAATTTGAATTTGGTAACTTTAAACTGATTTTTTCACAAAGTCATAATTTTGAAATCCATAATGTGACTTATAAACACAAGATTTATGCGCGTTTTTTATTTAAACTTAATTAGAAAACTTTCTAGAAGTGATTAGCACCCCAAAACGCAAGATTTGGTTGAGTTTTGATGGGAAAAAGACACACTTCACTCGTGCTCGACCTTCACTCACTTCCCTATAAATAGAGGGTCATCCCCCATCCATTTTCCCAAGATTAGAGAGCCAAGAAAACCCTGCCAAAACCTCATACGAACCCATCTTTTTTGAATTCAGTTTCTAATATTTAAGCTCCCTTTTCCAAAATTCTTTGGGCATTCATCATCCTTGATCATCATATAAACTCTCCAGCACTTAAACCAATCAAAACGAGCCATAATTCAAGCTACAGAAGTCCAGTTTCAGAGCTTCTTCCTTGAACTTTGAAAAGGTAGAATTCTCCACCATTTTGGATCCAAATCAAGCACTAATCTATTCTACTCCTTCTCTTAATTCTAATGCTGCTTACAATTTTTAAATCCATTGAGAATTGAGAGAGAAATCTCAAATTGAAGGTGCTCACTATTTTCTGGGTTTTTTATTCATATCTCTCTTCATACTTTATATAAATTTTGCGCGATGGTTGTGTTAGAATCGTCTTGAAGAGACGAGTTCAATGATGCTAGCCTGGGATCCTAATTTTTTCCATTTGAAGGATCTCACAAAATCCCCATTGCAGGGTGTCTGGAGGTTAAAGACGATGACATGTCTCGTCTCAGCCAATGATAGCGTGCCAAACGTTTTAATTCCATTGGTTGCCCTTTTTCTGATCCCATGTGTATCTCACTAAGGTCCATATCAAGCATAGCACGTCTGGTCCACTGGATTAGCTTAGTAACGCATTTTAACTATGATCTGATGGTCCACATCTTTTTGGTTTTATTTTATTTTCTGATTTTATATTTTTATTGATTAATTTTTCAAAAATTCATAACTCTTTTTTTATCCAAAAATTATGAAAAAATTCACAAAAATACTTTGAATTATTTCTGATCTCATGACTATTTTTTCACATTTTTATTTTGAAATTTAGTATTTTTTATATATTTTATATTATTGTCTTTCTTTTAATTACTTAAAAAATACTTTCTGACATTTTTTATTTCTGAAAAAATTCATAAACATTATTTTGCATATTTTTGACTTTCTGAAAATTTTATGGAATTTTATGTTGAAGTTTACTATTTTTGACCTATTTTATGTTTGTTTTAGCAATTTTAAATAGTTTAAAAAATAGTTTATGACTTTTAAAAATTATCAAAAATTTTATAAAAATATTTGGATCCATTTCTGATTTTTCTATGGCCTTACTTCTCACTTCTTGATTAATTTGAACATAATTGATATTTTTCTCATTATTTTCTTTTCTTTTTTTTAAAACACTTTTTTAATCCTTTTTTATATTAAATGTGATATTATTTTGTGATTATTTTCTGGCTAATCTTGGGTTAGGTTTTGGATCATGAACTTTATTAACATCATTGGATCCATGGTGTTGAGTTTAACTCCACAAAAAATGGATGAATGATTTTAATAATAGTTCGATTAAAATTTAATTCAAATGTGGTTTGTACATTTTTTCCCATCCTTCTTCATCGCATCCCTTTCTTATTGCACTAAATGTTGTTGGAGCATGATCTCTAAATCATGTCTCAAAATAAATGGTGCATAGATTGCTATTGACCGGCCTCAAAATAGGTGTGACTTCTATATAAGTCCACTTACGATTGCTTAACATAGCGCTAAATTTTGTCCCGATTCGAATAAATGATCATTCGTAGCCCAAACTTATGATTGCAAGCCTAAGTATGTTAGTTTGATCTCTTTGATCCAATAACCTTGAGATTCATTGTGTGGAGGCTTTGGTTCTACCAATCCTCTAATGGCTCTACAACACCTTTGGTCAACGCGGGTCACTTAAATATCATTGATCATTAAATAATACTTGTGAGAATTCCAAATGGATGATATACTTGAGAAAAGAAAATGCAACTTGTTGTGTGGAGGCTTTGGTTCTACCAATTCTCTAATGAGTTCCAAATGCAAGTTTCAATATGGTCATCCAACTAACCACTAATTATTGACTTGTTTTACCTTATGCATTTATTCTTTTTATGCTTAATGTACTATTTACTTTTAGAATTTACATTTCATGCCATTTTAATCTTTGCTCATTTGAGCATTTATTTTCTTGCCATTTTTACTTTTCTCACTTGAGCTTTTTATTTCTTTTCTTAAGATACTTAATAATCAACATAAACCCTAAAAAACCTTTAATGGCACTTGAACTATTTGGTTACTATCCTTGGTATTATGGAGCATGGGACTTTTTCTTGGACTTAGGATTAGAAACCTTGGTCTATCTTGGAGACCTTGTGATCTTATCTGATTATTTTGTGTGGAGTTCTCGAGGTTTACCTCAAGACATTGGGTTGTTTGTTTGTTTTGTGTACAGGTTTTTGTGATTACATTCTCTATTTGTAATCTGGAATTCACCCGTATACAGCCGTTACTCTACCCAATTTTTGTGAAGACTTAATACACTTAAAGTTTGGTTCTCTCAAGAGGTCTAGTATCTTTGCTTGCTTGGTTTCAATCCAAAGAATGGGAATTCTGTCTTGACACATAATGTCAAGTATTGGCTTCTTATTGGTTAGATGATTCTTCTCCTTAGCTTTTACCTTATGCTTTAGGATAGTCTCTTCTTCTCCTTCCATCCTCTTTAATTTCAAAAATCTTCTCCCTCCTTTTGAAAACTCTTCTTGTTTTTTAAACTTAAACCACTTTCATAATAAACTTTGACTTATGTCCATGCATTTTCAAAATATTTTCATAAAAAAACTTCAATCAATTTAATAATACCTTGACATTTTTTGTGAGAAGACTAAAAGTCAATCAATCTCATTTCAAACCATTTTACCACTTTGGCTTTTATCTTTAAGCTTTTCTCAAAATATTGGACTCTTGTCAATCCTTGTAGTGATGCAACAACTATACTTCTACAATATGTAGTGAAGCGAGATATTTTCCACTTGGGTGTAGAGTGAAGCATTGTTGATTTTAAAATCCAAGCCATATCCTCCACTTTGAGATGATGCAAATTCTCCTTTCTCGTGATTGTGGGTAGTAAGTATGTTTTCCACACGGACAATGATGATGATGTCTTATCTTTTAAAATCAACCAACACACTTGTGTTTCAAATTTTTAAAAGATGAACTATGTGTACCCTGATCCCCTGTTGCACGAAAGGTGGTACATAGGCACTAAAGGTTCGCAACTGCGGCGGGTGCAAAAATCATAAAAAAATATATTTCTTTCTTACCGCCAACATCCATTTTATATACAACATATTTTATAGCCAAAATATACAAATTTTTCAAAGAGGTTCCTATGGAGTATAGTAGATGTTTAGGGTGCTAATACCTTCCCTTTGCATAACCAACCCCCTTACCTTGAATCTTTCCCCCTCTTTTTGGGTTATTCGCTCTTTTCCCATTCCTTTGGAAACAATAAAGCGTAGTGGCGGTTTTTATTTTTTATTTTTATAAAGTCTAGTCAATCTAATGGCTTAGTCTTGAATATTTCTACCGCTACAGAAAATGGTGACTTCACTGAGGATAGATTGACCTCTTGCTGGTCCATCCCTAAGTGGGTTGAGCCTATCTTTGTTTATATATGTATATGTGTTATTGTTGTTTATGTGTTATATTTTGTATATATATTTGTTTGGATTTTCCTGGTTTTCAGGGTGCTTGGTGATTACTCATGTTAACTTTGAGGGAGTAATCCCAAAAAAGGAGGCATGAGATCCCCCACTCAGTGGAGGCCCCTTTGACTGTAGTGTCATTTACCGAGTAATCGGGAAGACGTACTGCTTTCGACCTGGGAGCCTGCTGAAACTGAGGACCGTAGAATACCAAACCCATCTTGGCCTTTTAGGTGTAGTGGGAAAGCTATGACAAAGTAATCCGGAAATAGTTGTCACGCGATACTATGCTTGGACGAGTCTTTCTTGAGAATATTACTAATTACCGAGTTAATCGGGAAGTTGGTAATATCCAGAGGAAGGATGTAGACTTTGGGAACCTCTAGAACCTTGTTCCGCAGGTGATAACTCTTAGAACAACACCTTGTGGGTAGTACCTTCGACCTCATGCTCGTGACGTTGAACCTATGAACCCTATATGTGTGATCTTTTGTGTGATTGTTGCATCATGCATCCATGCACTCATAAGCATCTTTTGAAGAAAACAGTATTTGAAGGGATTTAAAGGTTCACTATTTGTAAATATCTCAAGTACTTTTTAACCATGGATTTGTAAATTATCAGTTGATTCCTACACTGGAGGAGTATTCTTATCTATTGGATTTACCTGTTACCGATCGTGTTCCTTTTACTGGTTTAGAGGGTGAGCCAAAACCACATGAGATTGCTGCTTTGATTCATCTGGGGAATTCTGAGGTGGAAGCCCATATGACTACTAAAGGAGGGGTTAGAGGATTACCAGCTCAGCTCTTATTGGAGAAAGCTCGTTACTTTTCCAGAATGAAGAGTACAACTGCTTTTGAGGCCATCTTTGCTCTACTTGCTTACGGATTGTTCTTATTTCCTAATGTGGACAAGTTTGTCGACATTAACGCTATCAAGATTTTCATGATTGGAAACCCAGTTCCTACACTGTTAGGTGATGCTTATTACTCTATTCATCTTCGGAATTCCTATCATGGGGGAATGATTATCTGTTGCACGCCTTTGTTGTACCAGTGGTTCATCTCTCATATGCCTCAGTCTGATGCTTTTTGGGATGTCAAGAAGGAACCCCGTTGGCCTCCTAAGATCATGGCACTTACTCACTCGGATATTGATTGGTATCATCGAGCTTATCAGGATGTGGAGATTATTGACAATTGTGGTAATTTCCCCAATGTACCGCTTCTTGGTACAAAGGGAGGAATTAACTATAACCCTGTTCTTGCACGACGACATCTTGGTTATCTGATGAGGGATAAACCGAATAGTATTCATTTGATTAGTTTCTTTCTGAAGGAAAGAGAAGACCACCGGGAAGCTAGGGAGAAGATTGTGAAATCCTGGCATCAAATTCATAAAAAGAGTAGGAAGGATTTGGGACCTGGGGGTGTTGTTTCTTTGGAGCCATATCTTCAATGGGTCCGATTGAGAGATATTCAGTTAAAGATGTCGTATACTCGGGAGACACCCATGCCTGATCTATTTGTGAAGACCACCCCTCCCTTATTAGATGATCTAGAAGAGTTGCAGCTTGCTTTGGTTAGGATGCAACAGGAAAGGGATGCTTGGGAGAACAAGTTCCAGACTTTAGAGAGTTCCTATAAAGCAGACTTGAAGGAGAAAGACGATTTGATTGAGATCCTTGAGAGTCGAGCGGTGGAGTCTATGGAGAGGCAAGGGGATTTATTTTCCCCCAAGCCTCAAACAGGTGCTGATTACTCACTTCCTGATTCAGATGATTGGAAGGAGGTTGCCATCAGACATGTGGAAGAAAACCAGAGGTTGAGGGCTCAGATTTCCAGGCTTACAGGGAAGTGCCAGCGTACAGATTGATCTCCATCAGTTCTTTTTCTCAGGATTTTAGATTGTATTTTCATCTTGCACTTGAGATCATTGAAACTTGTAATCCATTTTGAAGTTATTATAATAAAAATCTTTTTTCAGTATTTCAAAAGCTTTATTACTTTGATATTTGCAATATGTCTATAAATTTTAAATCCCTTGAAATATTAAATAACAAAGTAAAAAATAATCATATGTGTGATCGGTGGATTTAGAACTGACTGTTTAACGCTGGTTCGCGAAATGTCGCGGTAAGCAAGAGTCGCCACCGTCTTTTATTTTCTCCAACATGGACAGGACAAAAGCACAACAAAATTCCTTATGAGATAGTTTCTCGGTTCGGGAGGTAGATTTATAGAAAGGGAAGGTGTTAGCACCTTTTCTATCTGTGGTTATCCACGGGCTCTTAGATACTTGCTCATTGTGTTTTCAAAAGTGTTTGCTTTTCAATTGTGAGTGAGTTTGAAAAAAGTTTCGTTTAAAAGTTTCAGATCGACTCTTGTATCAGTCCTCAAGAGTGTTTGAAAAATTGTTTTGAAAGCTTTTTGAAAAGTGTCGGTGTGAAAAGAGTTTTCTTTGTTTTGAATAGAGCAAGTATCTATGAGTCATCTACCTACCCTAAGGAATTAGGTTGTGTAGAAGTCCTTAAGGTAGTGCCATCCCACCATTGAGAGGTAGGTAGCACCACCGTTGGAGGTGTTCGGGTCAATTCATTTGTAGGGACAGTGTGGTCACCAGAGCAACAGTAGGACACCTTAGAAGCTACCCTTATGCCATTGATCCTTTTTTAATTCGAGGCAACTTTTCCGAGGCAACTGGATCATGTCATGGACATAAGGACTTACTAAAACGTCCTATACTCGACGACAACGTTTCGAGGGCAAGGCAACAGTGAGGCGTACCCTAAGAGTGGTGTGTGAATCTGTGTGTTATTTTCATGTTATGTCTTATCTTGTACATGTATCATGGTGATCTACGCATTGTTTTTAATTTGCACCATACATTCTTTCATGCAAGTTAGCAGTTTAAAAGTGCGGAAATTTAAATGCGGAAAATAAAATCCTACGTTATTACAAGGCGCGGGTCTATACATCGCCAAATTAACAAAGACCTGTTTTAATAAAAGACGCGGAGAGTAAAACCTAGTTACTATTACATGGCTTGAACAATTACATAATATTTACAAAGGAAATAAGAATAAATGCGCGAAAAGAATAAAAAATTGAGCGTTCGAGGGCGTTGGACCCTTTTGAAATTAAATTAAATTAAAAGTTAATTAATTATTTAATAACAGAAAAGAAATATTTTTTATGTTTTTTGGTATTTAATGAAAACAAGCAAAATTAAAATTAAAATTAAAAGAAACCCTAATTCTAAGTTATTTTTAATTATTAATGAAAAAATATTAAAGTTTAACCTAATTTACTAAGTATTTAATATACATGTTTATTTACAAAAATATTTAATAATTAATAATAATAATAATAAGAAAATTATTTATTAAAAAAATGATGAAAAGTTAAAACCCTAATTTCTACATATTTTAATTTGTTAAGAAAAAGATTTAAGTTTTAAAACCTAATTTAACTAAATTAATTATTTAACATTTATTTACAAAATAAATTAATAGAAATTAATATTAATAAAAATAAACATTTTTGTAGTTTCTGATTTATTATTGTAAAAATTATTTTTGAGTGAATTAACTAAAATAATTAAAACAAATTAAAAAGAATTGAAAAGAAAAGAAAAGAAAATTAGAAAGAAGAATAGAATACAAACAAGGGGGTATCTGGCCCAATTTGGAGGTTTATTGGAGCAATTTGGCCCATCAGAATCCAAGCCTTGTTGACTTTTCTGTGCTTGCGTGTGGATCCCTTGACTAGCGTGTACCCTGGACTGCACGTTATGGCCATTGGATTGATCATCCAGATTATGTGGCAGGCTAGCATGTGAAGGCGTATTGTGGTCTTTGAAGGAGACGCTGCATGGAAACATGTTAATGACAAAATTATGAAATATGAGAGGGGACCTGGGAATCGAACCCAGGTCCCAATACCTGCAAGCCACCTCATTCACCAACCAAACCAGCGCGTTTCCTTGTTAATATAATGGAATATAAATGATATATATGAAAAGAGAGCCATTATGCTGGATGTTAAAAAAACCGCGCCAAGTTTGAATTATCCAACCATATGAGGACACACATGCTTCTTCTTCCTCTTTTTCCTGTAAATAAAAGCAAATAGCGGGGGTTTTAAACCCCCACTAAACTCAGCCTGAAAAAATAGCGATTAGAGCATAGATGAATATAAAAAGGGCGCGAGGTAATCAAATGATTCGTCTTCATGTCACGAATTCAATGGTACCAGTTTGAGGATCCAATTTTGCCATATGAAGAAACCCCTAAATTTGGAGCTCAATTCTTGAGGTCTGGAGATTGGTTCTTGATTGCAACACGTTCCTAGCAATGTCAGGAAGACAATGGACAAGCTTTTGGACCTTGAATTGCCTTGTAGCTATGTTTTCAGTTTTCAACTTTTTGTCAAAAATTTGCAATTTTGTTCTTGGTTTTCTGCGCAGCTTTTTGTGTCTAATGGAATAGGTTTAGGTTATGCATATGTAAGTGAAGCTTTCTAGGTCAAAAACCAAGCCCATAGTCCATTGAATCAATGTTTTGAATATTTGATTTTCCACATCTTTTTTCAATCTTTTTCCATGCCAATCATGCCAAATATGGAAGATATTGTCCCTTTTGATTGATGCACGAGATCTCTTACATGTGAGGAGGATATTTGCTACATAAAAAGATTTAAAAAACATGATTTAGTATTTTTCTTATATTTAAATTTAATTAAATGAATTAATGATAATAAAAATTCAAATAATTAATCAAAAATAAGAAAATAACTCCCTTTGAGGTCAATGGGTCGTGCATAGACTTTGGGTAATGATTCATGAAAGAAATTGAGGCCCATTAACATTTTTGAAGCCTTTTGTGCAAAGTTGACTTTTCAAAATTCCCAAAAATTTCCCAACTTCTCCAAGGCATATCTTGCTCAATTTTTAATTTATGATCATGTTCTTGGACATTTTGGAAAGGTCTTGAAGTCCTATAACCAATTCCTTTGGTCCCATGTCATTTTGATTTACCAATCTCAAGTTATGGTCTTTGACTTAAAGTGCCTTTTTGTTGACTTTTGAAAATGACCTATAATGTTGAAATTGATAACTTTTTGTGAGAGCATTTCTTGGACTTGAAGTGTGAAGATGAGTTGTAGGAAATGTCATTCTCTTAAAAATGAGCTTTGGATGGAATTTTTCTGATAAACCATGAAGAAGTTATGCCCTGGTCAATTTGCAGTTGACTTTTTCAACTGTCCAAAAATAGAAATTTTTGCATCTTGAGACTTTTTGAGCCATGCTTTGAGAATCATGATCAAGAATTGATCAAATGATGTTTGTGGCCTCAAAATAAGATGTTGACCAAAAATTTTGACTTTTGACTGTCAAATGACCATTTTGCCCCTGCAGTTGACTGTGAAGCATTTAGGGTTTTTGACTGTGCAACTTGATGCTGTGAGTCTTGAAACTTGGCATATGAATGCTTTACAATATATGTGGGCATATGGGACTTGATTGGACCCTTGGAAACCTTAATTTCTTTGCCAGAACCAAAACCCTAATTTTGACTGTGTTAGGAGGCAATTGGACTGTGCAACCTTTGAGAGATTTTGAACCTTGATCTTGGCAAATCTTGAAGAATATGGGAGGGCAAATTTTGGGGTACAACAATATGCATTTCACATCACGCATCATATTGCACATATTTCTGCATTTGTTATGCAGACCCAGGTGTCTTACCAAGCTTCTTTACTTCATTCAGCAAGTTGACTCATTACTACAACACTCAAGCTAATTTCAAAAAGAAGATGGACAACTTAGAACAAGAGAATCGCGAGTTGCGCGAAGAAGTTTCTGCTTTGAAGGCCGGCATGGCCAATTTGACTACTCAGATGGAAGCTCCGGTGGCTGCTCAGAATCAGCCACCGAGTGTTCAACCTCAACCAAGAAGGGCAAATACTGAAGTTCTGACTGTTCTTGTGTCTGCTACTTCAGTTGTTATTCAGAATCGCATGCCTCAAGGTTATCCGTGGGGAATGTCAGAGAATTTCGCACCTGAAGGTTTCAATCTTGGTCCTCAAGATACTCCAGTGGTTCAGACTATTGTTACTCTGGCACCTCCTATGGTGCATGTTGTTCATGCTGCACCTCCTTCGGTAAACATGGTCCCGTTTGTTAATGATGATGTGTGTCATCATTTCCCTCCACCAAGTGAAGACTTGGGTCTTTATGACAGAATGGATGATTTTCAAGAGCAGTTTGACAAGATGCAAAGAGAGATGAAGGCTCTTAGGGGAAAAGAGCTATTTGGGCAGAATGTGAATGAGCTATGTTTGGTCCCGAATGTTAAGATACCTGCTTAGTTCAAGGTCCCGGAATTTGAGAAGTATAAGGGAAACACTTGCCCTCATGCTCACTTGGTAATGTACGTAAGAAGAATGTCTACCCACACTGATGATCAGCGTCTGTTGATTCACTTTTTTCAGGATAGTTTGACCGGCGCAGCACTGAAATGGTATATGAGTTTGGACAACACCAACATCCATACTTTTAATGATCTGGGAGAAGCATTAATCAAATAATAGAAGTACAATGTGGACATGGCGCCCGACCGTGACCAACTTAGGGCCATGGTTCAGAAGGACATGGAATCGTTCAAAGAGTATGCGCAAAGATGGCGTGAAGTAGCTGCCCAAGTGATTCCTCCCATGGAAGAGAAGGAGATGATTAAGATTTTTCTGAAGACGTTGGGTGCTTCCTACTACGAAAGGATGGTAGCAAGTGCGCCAAGTGACTTTACTGAAATGGTAGGAATGGGTATCCGCCTAGAAAAGGTTGTAAGAGAGGGTCGTTTAATGAAGAGTGAAGGATCTGGAGGTGTGAAGAAGACATCTTTTGGGTTTACCAAGAAGAAATAAGGGGATGCAAATGCGGTTATACAAGAGAGGAGGGTAAACACCCCTAGAAGGAATTATCAGCGTCACCAGCAAGTCGCCTCAGTTACTCCTATTATGAATGTCGCTCCAACTACCATTGCTTATCAAAGACTGTCCCAGCAGGGAAACCAGGGGAATAATCAGAGAAGGGAAAACTATGACCCTATTCCCATGAGCTATGCAGAGCTACTACCAGCATTGATTCACAAGAGGTTGGTTCAAACCCGACCACCTCCCACCATACCATCACCATTTCCTTGGTATTACAAGGCAGACCAAACGTGTGCTTTTCATCAGGGAGCACCAGGGCATAGTGTTGAGAATTGTTATCCTTTGAAGACTGAAGTGCAAAAGTTGGTGAAGTCCGGAATTCTATCTTTCTAGGACATGGGACCTAATGTGAAAGATAATCCTCTACCCAAGCACGGGGGAGTAAATGCTATAAATATGGTGGCCGTTTGTCCAGGCGACTTCCGGATTTTTGACATTAATCTGGTTAGAGGAGATTTGGTGAAAATGCACGCAGGCCTCTGTGAATTCAGCTACTATATGCATGATCATGCCGGTTGTGCTATTTGTAGTACAAATATACAAGGTTGCGAGAAGATAAAGGCTTATTTACAAGAGATGATGGATGAGGGCTTAATCCATATAATTAGGCCTAGGGAAGAGTATGAAGAGGAAGTGAATATGTTTTCTGGATGTCCTGGTGAATTCAGAATTTTTAATGTGGAGCATTTGAACGAGGATCTCGTGCAGTTTCATGCTACCTTCTGCCATAATGCTGGTCAGGTGGAACACCAATATGGATCTTGCATAGTTTGTTGTCGAGACTCCCGGGGATGTTCAATCATGCGAGAGGGTGTTCAGCTGCTGTTAGACAATGGAACTATCAAGATCACAGGTCAGAGGGATGATTATAATGAGGTTGATATGGTTGAATTTTGTTTAACAGAAGAAGAGTCAAAGGAAGAGTATGCCTCCGCGGATGAGTATTTCTCTTCAGACGAAGATTTGTTTCCCAGAAATGACTTTTTGATGACTGATTGTGTTGAAGGAGGGGTAAACGTCATTGTTCCTTGTTTTGGTGCACCCACTCATCTTGAAATGGAGTACCATAGCAAACCAGCTATCACCCCATTGGTAATTAGTTTTCCAGGTCATATTCCCTACAAATCAGATAAGGTTGTGCCTTACAAATACAATGCTACAATCTTAGAAGATGGGGTGGAAGTTCCCATCCAGCCAATGCCTGATGTTGGAAATATATCTGAAAACAGCAGGGTAACCTGTAGCGGTCGTGTGTTTGCGCCGGTTGTTCGGAGAGATGTTGCTGCTGGAAAGAAAATTGCTGAGAATGATGAACCTAAGAAGGCTACAGGAGAGACTAGTGGGGCTACATTAGAGAAAGAAGTGGGTGATATTTTGAAGATAATTAAGATGAGCGACTACAGAATTATAGATCATCTACTGCAGACTCCTTCAAAGATATCCATCCTAGCTTTATTAATGAATTCCTCCGCTCATAGAAAATCACTAATGAGGGTACTAGACCAAGCTGTTATGGAGACTGACATGCCAATAGATCAATTCAGCAACGTAATTGGAAACATTACGTCATGTAATAACTTGAGTTTCTGCAATGATGAGTTACCAGATGAAGGGAGGAATCACAACCTGGCCCTCCACATATCTATGAACTGCAAGAATGATTCATTATCCAATGTGCTAATTGATAATGGATCCGTGTTGAATGTTATACCGAGGAGAACTCTCATGAAGTTAAAATACCAAGGAGCGCCTATGCGCCCGAGTGACATCATTGTGAAAGCATTTGATGGGTCGAGGAAATCTGTCATCAGTGAAGTAGACTTACCCATCCATATAGGACCACATTTGTTCCAGATAACCTTCCAGGTCATGGACATTATTCCCGCATATAATTGTTTGCTAGGACGGTCATGGATACACGAAGCAGGGGCTGTCACTTTAACTTTAGATCAGAAGCTAAAGTTTGTGCGCGAAGGGAAGGTGGTGATCATAAATGGGGATCAGGCCTTGTTGATATCCCATTTTTCCTCTTTCAGTATCATAGAAGCGGATGAGGCTACTTTTGGAACCCAGTTCCAAGCCCTATCCATTGACAACATAAGGAGAAATGAGAATTATATGGTTTCGCTAAAGGACGCGTAACAGGTTGTGCGCAATGGTCATAATGCAGTTTGGGGACGAATTGTGGATCCACCCGTGAACAAGAACAAAGCTGGTTTAGGTTTCTCTTCGAAGATTGGAAAAGGAAAAAGTTTGAAGTCAAAATCTACTATGATCAGTTATCATGATGTTTTTCGCAATGGAGGCTATCTCCATCTAACTGATTCTGGAATTAATGTTGTTGAAGAGGATGAAGCAGAGTAGGAAGTACCGAAATATGTGACACATGGAGTCAGGGTTCAGATTTGGGTCACCATTGATATTCCTTCTTGCATACATGTTTCAATGTAATTTGTTTTTTAAATTTTTTTTTTCTTGAAAAAGATTTCACTCTGCCCAAAGTGGAAGTATTAATGTTGTAGGGCTTATCTGTTTGCTGTGACTTTTAAGATCATTAATAAAAATTGTCTTTGGTTCCCGAATTTTGTCTTTATTTTATGCTTTTTCTTGTAAAATGGTAATAAAAAAAACCTTTTAAAATAAATAATAACTGAAAATCAATCTGCATGATCACTTGTTATATGTGTCAGTTTCTAAAAGCAATCATAAATCATATGTGTAGATTAATTAAAAAACTCGTTGAATACAATGACCCTGCACCCTCTCCCAACTTTGAATGTCATGTGTTTGGGGTTGAAGAAGAAGATTATGATGAGATTCCAGAAGAGGTCTCACGGTTGCTTGAGCACGAGGAAAATACCATTCAACCATATAAGGAGCCTTTGGAAGTGATCAATTTGGGTTCAGAAGCAGATCCGAAGGAAGTCAAGATTGGAGCATCCTTGCATCCCGATGAGAAGAGCAGGTTGATTGAGCTGTTGAAAGAGTATGTGGATATTTTTTCTTAGTCTTACCAAGATATACCCGGTCTAGATACAGATATTGTCGAGCATCATTTGTCGTTAAAGCCAGAGTGTCTGCCAGTTACACAAAAGTTGAGAAAAACCCACCCATATATGGCAGTAAAGATCAAAGAGGAGGTCCTAAAGCAGATTAATGTTGGTTTTCTTGTGACGTCAGTGTATCCTACAAGCATTTCCAATATTGTCCCAGTACCGAAAAAAGACGGAAAAGTCCGCATGTGCGTAGATTACAGAGATCTAAATAAAGCTAGTCCAAAAGATGATTTTCCATTGCCTCACATCGACATGTTAGTGGATAACACAACAAAATTCAAAGTATTCTCGTTCATGGACGGATTTTCCGATTATAATCAAATAAGAATGGCTCCAGAGGACATGGAAAAAACAATGTTTATCACACTCTGGGGAACATTCTGTTACAGAGTGATGCCCTTCAGGTTGAAGAACGTTGGTGCAACGTACCAGAGGGCTATGACAATCCTATTCCATGATCTAATGCAGAAATAAATTGAAGTATATGTTGATGATATGATTGCCAAATCCCAGACTGAAGAAGGGCATATAGAAGATTTGTTGAAGTTGTTTCACCATTTGAGGAAGTATCGTCTCTGCTTGAATCCAAATAAATGCACCTTTAGTGTTTGATCAGAGAAATTTTTAGGTTTCATTGTTAGCCAGAAAGGAATCAAAGTTGACCCTGATAAAGTCAAAGCAATTCAAGAAATGCCAGCACCAAGAACTGAAAAGCAAGTCAGAGGTTTCCTCAGGCGTTTGAATTATATTTCCAGATTTATTTCCCATATGACTGTAACATATGAACCGATCTTTAAGTTGTTAAAGAAAGATCAAGGTTGTGTATGGACGGATGACTGCCAAAGGGAATTTGAGAGTATTAAAGAATATCTGCTTGAACCTCCTATCTTGCTCCCTCCTGTAGAAGGAAGACTGTTGATTATGTATCTAACAGTGTTAGATAAATCCATGGGTTGTATTCTAGAACAACAGGATGAAACAGGGAAGAAGGAGTTCGCCATTTATTATCTCAGTAAAAAATTCACTGATTGTGAGTCGCGGTATTCCACGCTGGAAAAGACATGTTGTGCTTTGGCCTGGACGGCAAAGCGTTTGCGGCAGTATATGTTGAATCATACCACTAGGTTGATCTCCAAAATGGATCCAATCAAGTACATTTTTGAAAAGCCTACTCTCACCGGGAGCATTTCCCGTTGGCAGATGTTATTATCTGAATATGATATCGAGTACCGCACTCAAAAGGATATTAAAAGTAGTGTGTTGGGAGATTACCTTGCTCACCAACCGGTGGAAGATCATCAGTCTGCAGAATATGAATTCTCCGATGAGGATGTGATGTTCCTGAAAGTGAAAGATTGTGATGAACCATTTCCTGAGGAAGGCCCTGACCTTGAATCTCGTTGGAGTATGATATTTGATGGAGCTATGAATGCTTATGGTAAAGGAATTGGTGTTGTGATTGTCACTACTCATGGATCGCACATTCCTTTTACTGCAAGGTTAACATTTGATTGCACTAATAATATGCCAGAATATGAGGCTTGTATCATGGGTCTTGAGGAAGCTATTGATCTCATAATCAATATTCTAGATGTGTATGGTGATTCAGCTTTGGTAATAAATCAGATTAAAGGAGAATGGGACACTCGTCACCCTGACTTGACCCTTACAAAGATTATGCTAGAAGATTATTACCCTTCTTCAATAAAGTTGAATTCCATCACATCCCTAGAGATGAAAATCAAATGGCGGATGCTCTGGCAACTATGGCTTCCATGTACCAAGTGAATACTTGGAATGATATACCCTGAATTACAGTTCGACAGCTGGATAGGCCCGCTCATGTGTTTACAACAGAGGAGGTAGCAGATGAAAACCTTAGTATTATAATATCAAGCATTTTCTTCAGACTCGGGAATACCGATTGGTGCGTCGAGGAAAGATAGAAAGACATTGAGAAGATTGGCAGGAAATTTCTTCCTCAGTGAAAATGTGTTATACAAGAGAAATTATGACATGGTCTTGCTCAGATGCGTGGATAGACACGAAGCATACATGTTGATGCATGAGATTCATGAAGGTTCATTTAGCACTCATGCTAATGGACATTCGATGGCTAAAAAGATGCTAAGGGCAGGTTATTATTGGTTGACAATGGAATCTGACTGTTACAAATTTGCAAAGAAGTGCCATAAATGCCAGATCTATGCAGACAAGGTCCATGTGCCTCCGACACTTCTCAATGTGATTTCCTCCCCATGGTCTTTCTCTATGTGGAGTATTGACATGATTGGGATGATAGAACCCAAAGCTTCAAATGGGCACCATTTTATCTTGGTAGCAATTGACTACTTCACTAAATGGGTGGAGGCTGCTTCATATGCCAATGTTACCAAACAGGTGGTTGTGCGTTTCATCAAAAATAATCTTATATGCCGGTATGGTGTGCCAAACAGAATCGTTACTGACAATGGCTCGAATTTGAACAACAAGATGATGATAGAATTGTGTGAAGAATTCAAGATTATCCATCACAATTCATCTCCATACAGGCCAAAGATTAATGGGGTTGTTAAAGCTACTAATAAGAATATCAAGAGAATTATCCAGAAAATGGTTGTTACTTATAAGGATTGGTATGAAATGCTCCCTTTTGCTCTGCATGGATATCAAACATTTGTTCGCACTTCAACAGGAGCAACCCCATTCTCCCTGGTGTATGGAATGGAAGTTGTACTCCCTGTCGAGGTAGAGATTCCCTCGTTGCGTGTGATAATGGAAACCAAATTGACAGAGGCTGAATGGGTCTAGAACAGGTTTGACCAATTGAATTTGATTGAAGAGAAGATAATGGCAGCTTTGTGTCATGGGCAGTTATATCAGAAGAGAATGAAGAAAGAATTTGATAAGAAGGTCAAACCTCGTGAATTCAGAGAAGGCGACCTTGTTCTCAGGAAGATCATGTCTTTCAACACCGATTCTAGGGGCAAGTGGACTCCCAATTTTGAAGGCCCATATGTTGTCAAGAAAGCCTTCTCTGGAGGTGCATTAATTCTTGAAACTATGGATGGCGAGGAGTTCCCACGTTCCATGAATGCTGACGCAGTCAAGAAACACTTCGCCTAAAGAAATAAAAGAACAACTCGCTAAGTTGAAAACCCAAAAGGGGGGCTTAGGAAAAAAGGAGCGTCTCGGTAGGCCGGAAACCCAAAAGGGCGGTCTAGGCAAAAACTAGAGACATAAACAGAATAAATTTCTCGCTAAGTTGAAAACCCGCAAGGGCAGCTTAGGCAAAAGTTAGGGATTTTCTTGGCAAGTAACTACGTCAGACAAGACTTTATCGTTGAAGCAACAATCTTCTCGGATCCTCACCATACTTTAACAACAGTTGCTGCTCAGGATTTCAAAAGTTGTTAGGGGGGATAGTGGTCATTGTATCTCAATGTATCTTTTCCATTATATATTACCATTTCCCAAACTTTGTAATCGTCTATGGAGTCTCGCCATTCGCAGACTACCATTCTATTAATGAAATCCGAGCTTTTATCCAATTCTTTATGCTCTTATTTTATTTAGCTTGCAAAGACTCCATTTATTACTGATAATAACTTTCAAAGCAAAGAGATTAAATAACAAAATTGATTTTTTTTAAAAAAGATTTTTACAATTTACTTTTACTTTGAGATTTGTGATGAAACAATAACAACAAAAATGGTGATCCCAGGAATAGACAAACCCCGGTTGTTTTGAGAAGTTTTGTTCCCCTCGGGAAGGTCTATTCGAGTTGTTTTCGCCGTATTGGGTCTATGGTTCCGGCATCCTCGAACAAGTTTGGGTTCATTTCTCCTCTTTTTTGAGTTTTCATGATGTGATGTTTCAATCCGCGCTTTTCTCCAGGTAAGTAAGCTTGAATTCCCCAGCGAAGTTTGATTGTGTCGGTGTCATTCTGCTTTATTTGAGACTGGTCTTGCAATCTCTAATAGGCATGTTACTTTTGAGAAAAACTGGTTTCTCTGATGAAGTCGGAAGAAGGATTTTCTATCCCAGTATCTGTTTGATTTGTCTACCTCCGGATTATGTTTCTCCTCAGTAAAGTTAAAGCAGGCAGTAGGTTTTGTTTCTGCGACTGGCCTTTACCTTTCTTGGAATGATCATTCTGGTTGAAGTTTAGGCGAGTGTTGTTAGTGCCCGAGGCAGTGTTTCCTGGTTATTCTCCATGTTGTGTATCTATTTTGTCAGCGTGCATACGATAACACTCATACATTCATACATTCATACATACATCATGCATGGCTAAAATTGACAAATCATTGTTCATTGACATTTTTCTCTGGCCTTCCTGCAACGCTCCTTGCTTGGATGGATTTGGTTTTCCCTCTTGAGTTTATTTCTCAAATGATGTATCTTCATTGACTGTCTGGTTCCAATTTATTTCTGGTTTGAATCCGTGGTTCCACAATAATATTATTTACTTTGGATTTCTGAAAACTTTGAGTTTTAGTTTGTGCATTTATTTTGCATGAGAAGACTTTATCTCCTCAGCAGGAATATCATGGCATTTCCCCAAGAAGTCATATTTCTATCCCCAGAAAGTCACTTCTTTTGTAGTCCTCCATGACAACAAGTAACAGGTCTCTTTATTTGAGCAAATTATGTTTCCCTGTAAAAGTCGATGTAACTTTTGCTACCTCCTCTATGAAAGGATAGTTTGCAGTCCGTCGTCAGTTTACGCTAGTGGATGGTAAGGTTTTCAAATTCGCAGAAACAACTCATTGTGAAATCTTTGCAAGTGGAAGTCTCTTTATTTGAGACAACTTACATATTACCCTTTCTAGGAAAAGTGCCTCGGTTAAAGAAGAAGTTGAGACCCATTCTAGGCAAAACACCAGAATCTTGGGGAAACTTGTTATCTTTCCTCTACCTGTAGTGAACATTGGTAGTTCATCGTCAGTGAACGGCGGTGATATGATTATTTTCTCTTTCTACCTTCAGTGAAAGTTGGTAGACCATCGATAGTGAACGTTGGTGTTTATTATCTTTTTTCTACCCTCAGTGAACGCTGGTAGTTCATCGTCAGTGAATGGAGGTGATATGATATATTCTTTCCTCTACCTTCAGTGAATGTTGGTAGTTCATCGTTAGTGAACATCGATGATATTCTTTTTTCTACCTTCAATGAAAGTTGGTAGACCATCGATAGTGAACATTAGTGTTTATTATCTTTTTGCTACCCTCAGTGAACGCTGGTAGTTCATCGTCAGTGAACAGTGGTGATATGATATATTCTTTCCTCTACCTTCAGTAAACGTTGGTAGTTCATCGATAGTGAACGTTGATACTATATTTCTATTCTCTTTCTAGCTCCAGTTAACATTGGTAGTTCATCGTCGGTGAACGACGGTGATATGATTATTTTCTCTTTCTACCTCCAGTGAAAGTTGGTAGACCATCGGTAGTGAACGTCGATGCTTGTATTCTTTTTGCTACCTTCAGTGAACGTTGGTAGTTCATTGACAGTGAACGTCGATGCTTGTGCTCTCTTTCTACCTCCAGTGAATATTGGTAGTTCATCGTCAATGAACTTCGGTGATATGATATTCTCTTTCTACCTTCAGTGAAAGTTGGTAGGTCATCGGCAGTGAATGTCGATGTTTGTTATCTTTCTCTCTGCCTTCAGTGAATGTTGGTAGCTTTGCCTTCGGTAGAAGTTGGTGTATCCTTTGACCATCCTGCTATCCTCTCTGATTCAGTTCCTTTGGTCCACCAATGATTTATTTTCCTGGTGGGGTTTCTCCTTTGTTTCTTTATCATTGTTACATCCCCAACAATGTTTTGCGTCTCTTTGGTCCTGATCATATGCATTCATGATCATAAGCATTTACATGGCATCTTAGGGCCAAAAATAGGGTCTGTTTTATATTTAAGTATCTTCGATCGCGTCGACACGAAGATTTTTAACCTTCGTATCTCCAGATAGAAGAAACTTAAATAAGGGCAGCTGTTGTACCCCAATTTTTCCCCATAAGATCCCTTCATCATACCATGTTGTTTCACTCACAACAAGATCATACTAGGATTCTTGGTTCCCCTCCCTAAATTTAGCTTTGCTCCTTTTGAGGAGTTACCAAGCACCTTGACTTATGTCCCTTTTGTGATCATGAATATTGTTTTGACTTCTTCATTTAACTAATGAAATACAATGTTGGCTTGTCTTGCTTGTTATCTATATAGGTAAGGGCAGTGAGATTTATCAAGTTACTCCATGGGTTCATGAGTTTATTTCCATGCCCTAGTCAACATAGCTTGAGAAGTTCAAACCTCACCATTGGATTGGTTTTGGAAGAATTGGAATGGCAAAGTTTCTTTGGTTCATCACATTTCAAGGTTATTAGATTTGACTCAAAAGTACAAAGGGGTTGACTGGAGAAGTTGTCATGTTTGGACAAGGCCTTGTTCCTATTGGTCACAAGAGCATATTTCTCTCAAATTTCAAGATATGGAAGTGGTTTTGGTGGCTATGATTCCTCATCATCATCCTCAACAACTTTTATTCACAAAGCAAAAATATTAGCACAAGAAGTTTGTTCAAACTTGTCAAAGTTCCTCAAAGCATTCTCTTGATCTAGAAGCTAGGGTTTTGAACTTCAAAGGAGCATATCTTGCTCACTGTTTGGTATTTTTGAGTGACTCCAAAGACATATTTATCTTCAAAGGTTTACCAACAAATAACTTCAAAAGTTCCAAGGAGTTTTCACGTGGAAGGAACTTGGTGAAGAAGAAAGATTACAAGTCATCTAGATGAATCCACAATTTTCCATATGTGACTTCAAATGGTCATAACTTGGTCAATTTTTATAACCTTGAGTCCATTATTTTTCCATAATGATCTTGAAGATGTGTAATTTATTCCTTATTTTATGTGCAAAGTGAGAAAATGGATGGAAGTTGCCTTAAATATGCAAAAGATTATAAGTCATTTCATGATTTTTGGCTAACTTTAACAAGTCATAACTTGCTCAATTTTTGGATATTTTGAGTGGTTCAAGTTTCAAAATGTCATTCAAGAGATCTACTTCATTCCATATTTTTTGGTCAAGAGAATATTCCAAGTGGAAGGCCATGTTTGGATGCAAAAGATTATAGGTCATTTTTGAAGAAGAATTTGAAATATTTCTAAGTATGGAAAGTCAACTCTTTTTCTTCAACTTTGACTCCATGTAACTTTCAGCTCAAGCATCCATCTGATTCCATTCTTTTTCCATTGAAAGCTTGTAACCTCATCTTTCCAAAGCATCAAGAATCATGCCCTAAGACCCCTTGAGTTGGAAATGCCGTGAATTTGAATTTGGTAACTTGAAATTGATTTTTTCACAAAGTCAGAATTTTGAAATCCATAATGTGACTTCTAAACACAAGATTTATGCGCGTTTTTTATTTAACCTTGATTAGAAAACTTTCCATAAGTGATTAGCACCCCAAAACGCAAGATTTGGTTGAGTTTTGATGGAAATGAAGTCACACTTCACTCGTGCTCGACCTTCACTCAATTTCCCTCCAAACTTCCTTGTTTCTTCAAATTTTCATTCCCATTCACTTCCCTATAAATAGAGGGTCATCCCCCATCCATTTTCCCAAGCTTAGAGAGCCAAGAACACCCTGCCAAAACCTCACACGCACCCATCTTTTTTGAATTCAGTTTCTGAGATTTAAGCTCCCTTTTCCAAAATTCTTTGCGCATTCATCATCCTTGATCATCATATAAACTCTCCAGCACTTAAACCAATTAAAACAAGCCATAATTCAAGCTACATAAGTTCAGTTTCAGAACTTCTTCCTTGAACTTCGAAAAGGTAGAATTCTCCACCATTTGGATCCAAATCAAGCACTAATCTATTCTACTCCTTCTCCTGATTCTAATGCTGCTTAAAATTTTTAAATCCATTGAGAATTGAAAGAGAAATCTCAAATTGAAGGTGCTCGCTATTTTCTGGGTTTTTGATTCATATCTCTCTTATTTTATTTTCTGATTATATATTTTTATTGCTTAAATTTTAAAAAATTCATAACTCTTTTTTTTATCCAAAAATTATGAAAAAATTCACAAAAATACTTTGAATTATTTTTGATCGCATGAATATTTATTCACATTTTTATTTTGACATTTAGTATTTTTATATTTTTTGTATTATTTGCTTTCTTTTAATTACTTAAAAAATATTTTCTGACAATTTTTAATTCTGAAAAAATTCTTAAACATTATTTTGCATATTTTAGACTTTCTGAAAATTTTATGGAATTTTATGTTGAGGTTTACTATTTTTGACCTATTTTATATTTGTTTTAGCAATTTTAAATAGTTTAAAAAATAGTTTCTGACTTTTCAAAATTATCAAAAATTTTATAAAAATATTTGGATCCATTTCTGATTTTTCTATGGCCTTACTTCTCACTTCTTGATTAATTTGAACATAATTGATATTTTTTCATTATTTTCTATTTTTTCAAAAAAACATTTTTTAATCCTTTTTTATATTAAATGTGATATTATTTTGTGATTATTTTCTGGCTAATCTTGGGTTAGGTTTTGGATCATGAACTTTATTAACATCATTGGATCCATGGTGTTGAGTTTAACTCCATAAAAAATGGATGAATGATTTTAATAATAGTTTGATTAAAATTTAATTCAAATGTGGTTTGTACATTTTTTTCCCATCCTTCTTCATCGCATCCCTTTCTTATTGCACTTAATGTTGTTGGAGCATGATCTCTATATCATGTCTCAAAATAAATGGTGAATAGATTGCTATTGACCGGCCTCAAAATAGGTGCGACTTCTATATAAGTCCACTTACGATTGCTTAACATAGCGCTAAATTTTGTCCTGATTCGAATAAATGATCATTCATGGCCCAAACTTAAGATTGCAAGTCCAAGTATGTTATTTTGATCTCTTTGATCCAATAATCTTGAGATTCATTGTGAGGAGGATTTGGTTCTACCAATCCTCTAATGGATCTACAACACCTTTGGTCAACGCGGATCACTTAAACATCATTGATCATTAAATTGTACTTGTGATAATTCCAAATGGATGATATACTTGACAAAAAGAAAATGCAACTTGTTGTGTGGAGGCTTTGGTTCTACCAATCCTCTAATGAGTTCCAAATGCAAGTTTCAAGATGGTCATCCAACTAACCACTGATTATTGACTTGTTTTACCTTATGCTTTTATTCTTTTTATGCTTTATGTACTATTTACTTTTAGCATTTACATTTCATGCCATTTTCATCTTTGCTCATTTGAGCATTTATTTTCTTGCCATTTTTACTTTGCTCACTTGAGCTTTTTATTTCTTTTCTTAAGATACTTAATAATCAACATAAATCCTAAAAAACCTTTAATGGCACTTGGACTATTTGGTTACTATCCTTGGCATTATGGAGCATGGGACTTTTTCTTGGACTTAGAATTAGAAACCTTGGCCTATCTTGGAGACCTTGTGATCTTATCTGATTATTTTTTCTAGAGTTCTTGAGCTTTACCTCAAGACATTGGATTGTTTGTTTGTTTTGTGTGCAGGTTTTTGTGATTACATTCTCTGTTTGTAATCTGGAATTCACCCGTATACAGCCGTTACTCTGCCCAATTTTTATGAAGACTTAATACACTTGAAGTTTGGTTCTCTCAAGAGGTCTAGTATCTTTGATTGCTTGGTTTCAATCCAAAGAATGGGAATTCTGTCTAGACATATAATGTCAAGTATTGGCTTCTTGTGGGTTAGATGATTCTTCTCCTTAGCTTTTACCTTATGCTTTAGGATAGTCTCTTCTTCTCCTCCCATCCTCTTTAATTTCAAAAATCTTCTCCCTCCTTTTGAAAACTCTTCTTGTTTTTGAAACTTAAACCACTTTCATAATAAACTTGGACTTATGTCCATGCATTTTCAAAATATTTTCATAAATAAACTTCAATAAATTTAATAATACCTTGATATTTTTTGTGAGAAGACTAAAAGTCAATCAATCTCATTTCAAACCATTTTGCCACTTTGGCTTTTATCTTTAAACTTTTCTCAAAATATTGGACTCTTGTCAATCCTTGTAGTGATGCAACAACTATACTTCTACAATATGTAGTGAAGCGAGATATTTTCCACTTGGGTGTTGAGTGAGGCATTATTGATTTTAAAATCCAAGCCATATCCTCCACTTTGAGATGATGCAAATTCTCCTTTTTCGTGATTGTGGGTAGTAAGTATGTTTTCCACACGGACAATGACGATGATGTCTTATCTTTTAAAATCAACCAACACACTCGTGTTTCAAATTTTTAAAAGATGAACTACGTGTATCCTAATCCCCTGTTGCACGAAAGGTGGTGCGTAGGCACTAAAGGTTCGCAACCGCGACGGATGCAAAAATCATAAAAAATATATTTCTTTTCTCACCTCCACCATCCATTTTATATACAACATATTTTATAGCCAAAATATACAGATTTTTCAAAGAGGTTCCTGCGGAGTACCGTAGATGTTTAGGGTGCTAATACCTTCCGTTTGCATAACCAACCCCCTTACCTTGATTCTTTCCCCCTCTTTTTGGGTTATTCGCTCTTTTCCCATTCCTTTGGAAACAATAAAGCGCGGTGGCGACTTTTATTTTTGATTTGTATAAATTCTAGTCAATCCAATGGCTTAGTCTTGAACATTTCTACCGCTACAAAACCCTAAGTCTATTAATTGATTAAAAGGAAATTAAGTTTAAGAAAAGTATTTTTTTATTTTTGTCTTGAAAATAATTGATAGTATTATAAAATATTTTTGGCGCTTTTTTATATTAAAATAATATATTTTAATTGGTGTAAAAGAAAATAAATAATATCCTATAATTAAATTTACAAGAATAATTAGTAAAATAAATAAAGTGTGGTTAAATAAAATATTTTTTTTTGAGAAAAAAATAAATAAACTAAGTTAAAATATAAATCTACTATTTTTGTATTTTTTATGATTTTTTAGTATTAGAAAAATAATTAAGAAAACAAATAAAAATAAAATAAAAAAATAAAATAAAATTGGGCCTGGGCTGCTGATAGCCTGCAAGGGGTTAGAAAGCAAAAACAAAATAAACAACAAAGCCCAAATGAGGCCCAGCGCCTGTCCAAGAAACAAAGTCAGAAAGCAAAAAATGTGAAAAATCAAAAGGGTACCACTGGGGCTCGAACCCAGGTTACAAAGGTTACAGGCGCGCGCTTCTACCACTGGGGTGGCTATACATCCGTGAACATAAGCAAAACAATAAATATATGATACAAAACGCGCCCTCATTTACACTTCATCTTCAACCTCCAGCGTGACCAACTGTAACTTGTTCATTTCTCAACAAAAATGAAAACTGCAAACATGAAACTTGTAGCGAATTTCCACACGGTTTCAGAAATATAAAGCATTAAAACTATAGATCAAAGATAAGCATGAATTTCATTGGCTCTAATATGAACCCTAAAAATCTCAGAAACTTCAATCTTAAAATTCTCTAAGCTTAAGCAAAATTAATGGAAACTATGGACATGGTTAGTTTTAGGGCAACGATATCTACATGTTTTATTCACAAATAAATTATTGATGATGCCTGTATGAAAAGTTCCAAAGTTAGGAAACTTACCTTGCAAGAGGGTATCGTGTTTGAAGTTTGAGCAGCTTTCAATGAGTTCCATTGATTGGGTTAACTTCCTCAAGTTCCCAGGAAGCTAATGGGATGCTTAGCTTAAGGTGAAAGTACCTGAGGAGTTCTGGAGAAGTCCAAGTGCAAAGCTCTGTTTTTGAAAATGGAGGATAGAGTTACAGTTCTGTAATAGGGTGTGGGATCAGTTCTAAATGATATTTAGAAGCTTTAGGAACCAAAAGGCTTGAAAACGCTCGAGGGAGTTATGAGTTTCAAGATTTTGGTCAGTTTATGTGAAAATGGAGGTATCGGATGTGATTTTGAGCTCTTGGTGTTTTTAGGGGTCAAGCCTTCATTTATTTTGTTGCAAATGGTTTATATATCTATAAGCAAAAGGATTGGAGTGGTTTGGACAATCAGAAGTACGAGTTTTCAGCTAATTGCTAGGTTACTTGATTTTGAAGAAAAATGGGAAACCAAGTTTCAATGTGAGGTACAAGCATGGGCTGAGTGATTGTAAGTGTCTAACAAGTTTCTTATGGGTTATGGGACTTGTATGATCAGAAGAGAACAAGTGCAAGGCTCAAGAACAAGTTTTGTGTAAAAAAGTACTTTATCAAAATGGCAATGTACACTTTCTTCCAAAAATGGATATAAAGCATGACCTTACATTGAATGCTTGAAATGAGACCTCTAACAGCTGTGCAAGCAATTAATTATGGAGTGCCTAACAATTTTGAGGCCTGCAAAGTATAGTTTATGCAGCATACCTTTGAATTTGAATTTTGTTCATCATAGAATGCCTTGTAATTCAAGTGATAAAACCCTAACTTCATCTCTTCGATTCTCCCTACTCAAGAATGATCTCAAAGAGTTCTTGGACATTTTGGAAAGCTTTAATGTGCTCTGCAACCCATCTTTGAATTTATTTTGAAGATTCCCATTTAAAATATATGAAAAAGTGCCATGAAGTTGGGTCAAAACCTGACCAAATTAGGGCAAAAATTTCACTAAGTGTTTAGTTTCATGACCACATGTTCTTGAAATTATAACTTGAGATCCAAGTACTTGTGGAAGAAGTTTTGTGAAGCAAAGTTGTAGATTTCATGGATATCTACAAATTTCATGTTGTAATTTTCTCTTGAATCATCTTTCGTCATGGTGAAAATTTTGCTTAAAGTTATGAAAAAAATAAGAAATTTCCAACACTTAGAAAATTTTCTAAGTTTAGAAATTTTAACTTTTCAAAATGGAATTTTGAATTTTAGATTTCTTGATGAAGAAGTTTCATATTTTTACATTCTTTGATGAATTGTGATCTTTGACATTTTATTTTGACCAAAAAGTCAAAGTTTGACTTTTCAGTATACAATTGACTTTTGATCAGTTGACTAAAAAATTCATCTGTCAATCCATTGGAATTGCAATGTTTTGAGCCATGTCATTAGGTAAAAATGACGCAATTGGACTCTTTAGATCATGCCTTAAACCAATTGATCATTTCCTAGGTCAAAAATCAGAAATTGCCCTTTCTCAGTCAAAACCCTAATTTTGACCATTTTGCCCTTTTGGAGATTTGATCAAATTTCTTTAGGAATTTTGGTCCAAACTTGATCAAATGATACATATGAGTTTAAAATATTGATGTGGATAAAAAATTATGAAGTTTGACTATAAATTAGCCATAGTTGACTTTTCCCCAATACAGTTGATTTTTAGGTGAACTGCTCAATTGACTGAGCAAAAATGTGATCCAAGGCTTGAAACTTGACATGAGTAATATTGGGAGTCCATAATGATCCGTGAAAGTCATATGAAGCATTTAAAGTTAAATTATCCTTGTTCAATCTCAAACCCTAATTTTGGTCATCAATGCTTAAGGAGGTGTCTTGAGCTGATCAACCCTAGTGCAGTCTTGAGCCAAAGGAGATCTTGTGAGCAAATTCTTGATAAATGAGAGGGCAAATTTTGGGGTACAACACATGAATATATACCCCTTCTCATAGACTTAAACCTATCGACATGTTATACTAAACCTACAACATTCATCAATGTCATCACATGTCAAGCACAACACCCACTGTATCATCTCGACGATAATCTCTCAACCAACCTTAAGAACACAAAAGTCAACCGTATTCGCTTGCATCGATGATCTCTCAGAGAGACACAAACAACACAGAGGCATTAATCACAAACACCCTAAGTGAATAACAACACTAAATCTATCTCTATAATTCAGACACTATTAGATAATCATCCTAGATAAGAATTCAAGATATATATGTCTATAGAAACTCAAATCCCTAGCACAGAGCAAACATCAAGGATAAAAATTGACAAAGATTTGTAAAGCAAGTTTTATATAACACAAAGGACGACAAATATACACGAGTTCAAAGAAAATACATATACAAATCCAACCAAAAGAGAATACATAAAGAAAAAGAGAAATGAACCACATATCTACCAGTTTGTCAGCACTGATCGAAGAGCAATCCACCCCAAATCATTCGTATGCAAGCTCCATAGTTGTTATCCAATCTAATCCTAACAAAATTGGAGGTTGATGGATTTGGAGCAAAAACTTCCCCAAAACCATAACCTAACAAATGAATTAAATGAAGTTATAAAACAAATCTCAGCAGACTGCGCTAAGCGAGCCTGGCGCGTTAAGCGCGGCTTCTTTATTTTACACATTAAGCTGATCTAAATCACTCTAAGAGCGCTATCCGCGCTTCAAAATAATGTTTCTGCCAAAATGTCAAAACGCAAGCAGCGCGCTACAAAATGAACTGAGCGCACTCATGCTTAGCGGCCTTCTGCGCGCTAAGCGGGATCTCCTGGCAAAACTGTTAATTTATTCCAAAAACACGCATCCGAAGTCGTGCCTTCGACATGTTATTCCTCGATGCTCCAAAATGCAATAAATACCTACAAAATGAATGAAAAACATCAAACGGTATACTATGTACACAAAAACACCAATAAACACAAACTAAATGTATTTACATAAAAGTCAGGTTTATTAAATGATTATTAACAACAAAGAGTCGATAAGTGCAACAAAAAGTATATACAAAAATAGCTACAATTTGCACTTATCACTATGTCAGGTCTAGTATAGACCATAACATAAATCAAAGAACCTATTATGTTATCATATGGGATGTTATTCATATAAGCTATTTCGACTTCAGTACTTGGACATTGATCTGTACTCATCTTGAATTGAGGATTTGTCGGAGTCACAACAGGCTTTGAATTTGACATACCAAACTTGTCGAGAATCTTCCGTGGTTATGCCTCTTGAGATAAGCAAAATTTTGACTACTTTTTATCTCTTCAGATGTCAATATCAAGAATCCTGGATTCATCTCCCATATCCTTCATGGAAAACTCCTTATTAAGTTCATCCTTCACCTTTATTACATTCTTGACATTGTTGCTTGCTATGAGAATATCATTTGTTAATTCTCAAATTTTAGGATTGGCATTAATTTTAGTAAAACAAATATAGCAACAATATGTTAAATAGGATGTGCTATCTTTCTATGAAGAACATGTTGAGAAAGAAGTCCTATTTTATGTTAGGACATCTTGATTTGAAGTATTTTAACATCTGGAGCAACATATCAGATAAGATGTCCTATGAAGGAGCATACGACATTGTGCCTGAGCTGAATTAGTGGATGTAGTTATGATTTAATAGATGTAAAATATTCTGGGAATATTATGCAATATTATGTGGCGCTGATTTAAAGGTCAAGAAGAATCAAGTCATAATATTGATAAATATGTAGTTTCTAAATATGGAGATATTTTAGGAAACCAATGATTGAAGACCTTGTTTGTAGCAGAAGTTAATGCTGATATAAAACAGCCAAAAATATGTGTTTTGAAGGCCCAAATCCAGTTGGGTATTAGGTTATAAATAGAATCTTTGTAACCTAGGATTTTTACCCTCCGAAAATTGTAAAGATGTAATCATTAGAACTGAGTCTGTAGCCACTCTCTAGGAGAGTTGGTGTAAGTGAATCACTCGGGCTGTGAGATCGTCATTGTGTTCTCACTCAGAAACCTGTAGGTAATGAGTTGAGTATTATTCTTGGAGAAAGCTTTTAAGAAAATCTAAGTTGTGTTCTTAGTTAGGAGTAAGTTTTAAATGGTGGAGTTTAGCTTTAGGTCTTGACTAGGTATTGTCATGGAAGTGTGTCTTTTTTTTTACTGTCATAGAAGTGCGTCTTCATGTGTTTTGATCTAATCGTTGTCTGTGATTTAAGAGGGATTGAGGAGGGCCTCATATCTAGGCGAGACTTAGATATTATTCTATCAAGGATAGTGATTAAGTGATTAGACCATAAACCGAAGATTTGCAGTAGGGTCTATGAATTGATTCTATTTTAGTGGACTTATCCCTGACTTGGTAAGCCCCTAGAGTAGGAAGGTTATTTCAAATTGGGTTAACAATTCTTGTGTGTTTTTTATTCTTTTCATTATTGTTTTAATATGTTTATACCTTTCATGTTTGTTTAAGTCAAATCATATGTCCCAACATGTCATAAGACATCTGAGTTTTGTTATACCATAATTTCAATTGGTATCAGAGCAGACATCATATACTGTTCTGGGTGAGATCCTGAGATCATACTTTCTGGTCATGCACAAGGAAGGAGGTATTTACTGAAAATATGTTTGAACTTGGAAAGTTCATATTGTGTTTGAACAGTCCCTAGAAATGAAGGATGGACTGTTCATGATAGGGTGTGTATTGGACTTGTCTGTGTTGTTTTCAAGTGTGTAGTCTTGGTGGCAAGCTATTGTATTAAGAGTTTGATTTATTTTTAAACCTAGGTTAACCTGTTTCACCTAGAGTATTGTGTGTTTGTGCAAAGGTTTATGTTGTGCCTGAAGGTTGATGATGAGTTTTATGGTTTGTGTTCTGCTACATATATATCTGATGGAAAAATCCTGGTGGCTTTGTGTGTTGAGTCTACAACACTCTATTCTCCTCTGAAGGTGTATCCCATGGTGTGGTGATACTTAAGGAGAGGTCCGCCTATCTTTTTAGATTTTCCAAATATACTTGAGTTTTATCCCAAGTCCACTTACAAAGGCACTTTTATATGAGTTTGTTAAAGAGAGATCTATTAGAGGAAATTTATTTTTGCTTCCAACCCTAAAAGAACAATCTCTAGGCTTTGATAGAGGACCTCTTGGTGTGTTCCTTGTGAAAGGAACTGATGTCCTACCAAATGTTGGAACATCAAACCAACATATTATGCAGAGTCTTGATTAGATAAAGGTAGGGCATAGCAGATGATTGGGTGTTGAACAAATATGTTTTTATCACTTATATTTGGAACTTAATCTTGATCTGGAAGAGGAGGCATCTGTTTTTTGTGTCTAAAAAGTTTCTTTTCTAGAAATATGTCTTAGATAAGTATGTTGGTCAAGACACGATTAACATATTGGGCACTCATTAGATTAGTTTATTTCTGATCTAAGTTAGTTAGATTTCATAGGTTGTGATTTATTTTCCTATGGAGGCTTGATAAAGGTATCTCTTATAGATCCTTTATATGTGGAGGTCAAGCTCAAATGTCAAGGACATTCTCTCTAGACATCTGGAAGATCCTTCTAATCAAAGGATATAAATTTATTGAATCTTGTTTATGGCCATATAATAGATTCTGTTTGAGGGAGGTAATGGATTAACCATGAGATGTGCAGCTATTGTATGATTCTCAAGGCATTTTTAGTAGTTAATAAGGAGGAGTCCTTAATCTGAAGCTAGAAGAACTTGAAGAAATTTCATACATAATATCTTGACATCTTTGTATTGGGAATTTATTTTTCTCAATATGTCTGGTGGTAATTTTCATAAATATGATAGAGGTTATTTACTCTAACTTGGTACTCTTATCAAGTCTATGAGAGTGTGGAACTCTTGTTCTGTTGATGTGGGAAGGTATTTCAAGGATTTTCTACATTTGAGTTATGTCAATCGAAATTCTGTGGTTGATTGGTGTCTACATTGATGAAGTGTCATATGATTCACCTAGGATGGTCATTTCAGTTGTTGGAACCAAGAAGGAGTTATTACTTGTGGACCAAATAATAATGGTTCCCTGGTGTTGTACCCCAAAATTTGCCCTCCCTTTTTCACAAGAAATCACAACTTCGGGGTTTTCCCTGATTTTTCAAATTAGCTCAAGAATCGGTCGAACAGACTTTTCTTTATCAAGTAAATCCAGAATTAGGGTTTCCACTGATTTTGTTGAGATTGGCTCAGGAATTGATCAAACAGACTTTTCTTTGACAACAAGTCCAGAATTAGGGTTTCCATTGATTGGTTGAGATTGGCTCAGGAATTGATCAAGCAGACTTTTCTTTCACGACAAATATGGAATTAGGGTTTTCGCTCGTATTTCTCAGAAGAAATTGAATCCACAATAATTCAACTGACTGTTACATTATTTTTACGCTTGTTCCAGATTACCGGTTGTTTCTCAAAACCTAAATATCTGGGATAGGAGTTGAGGCTTTGTTTGAAACTTTAGGCATTGGTTTGATCAGTGGAGTGAAAAGTGTATGGAATGCTTGTTTGTTTAACTGTACAAAGCATGGTTAATTGGAGTGCCAGGCGTATTGTGATTAATGCGAGATTGCGAGACGACAAAGTTTTTTGATTATTTATTTCATCTGGATTAAAGTTATTGGGATACATTTCCAGTTATTTTAATTTAAGAGACTTAAATAATTAAATAGACAGTACAAGGAAAGATTGGAATATTTGACAGTAGAAAATTGTTATTTGACAAAGACTTTTTATTTATTTATTTCAAATATTGTTACAAATTTTATTCAAATATTGTAAATTTATAATTTACAGTGTTTACAATAATATTTATTACAATAATATTTATTACAATAAATGAAAAGAAAATAAATCTAAAGCCTAAATCTCTTGAAATCTGTAATCTTTACTGCGTCCTCCATTATTCAACTGGTACTTACCTGCAAAGGACAGAAGAAAAAGGAAATCAGTGCAATTAACTGAAGAGCGGAAGCAGATAAATAAAATAAAAAATCATCATTAAAGCTTGTTGGCCGGAATCAGATTGTTATTGGGTTCATCATGTTTTACTTGTTCTCTTTGCAAATCACAAGAAGATTTCTCTTCTTGGTTCACAAAGAGGAAAGTAAAAATAATTTGCAAGCATACAATTAAGTGCAAAGATATAAGGCAGCAAAGCAAAGCAAACTAGATTCCCAAACTGCAGTAGTCAACCAAAGGCACAAGGCTGCACACAAAAGCAAACTAAGTTGCAAAACTGTCAAACCAAGTACACAAAGTTGTCAAAGCAGAAAAGTTCTCCAAGAAAGTACACAAGCTGTCAAAGAAAGCATACAATGCAGGAAATATGGAAACAAGTACAGAATGCAGAGATAAACCAAGATACAAGCAAGAAGGCTTGTAAAACTCATCATCATATTCTGGCCAACTAGATTTTCAGAAAAAATATAATAAGCAATTTAAAATGCTTTCATGGAGATAGAAAGAGAGAACCAGAAAAAGGTTTGCAGTTTTGGCAGGCTGTACAAAGCAGTGAGAAAGCAAATAAATATAACAGTCTAACAGTTCAAGAGGATATAGAGAAAAAATATGGCATAACCTCCAAACTTGCAAGAAACACACAGCCTACCTTATCAATAACAAGAAAACCTGTTCAAGCAAGCCTGCCTTCCAAAGCTAGCAGCAAGCCTGCCCTTTTCAAAACACCAACCTGCTAAAACCTTACAAACACTGAAACCTGAAGCCTGCCTAAAACTTACCATAAAAACCTGCTTCCAAATCAGAAAAACACAAACAAATTGCATAACCTGCAAAAACTCACAAGCCTTCAAGCCTGCTTTCAAAACCAAACTCAACCACCTGTAAAAATTGCTATCAAAAATCCAAACCATTCAAACCTGTCAAAACAAAAACAGCAAGCCTGCCTTCAACAAACAAACCTACAGTCCTGTTTCAAAAAACCAGAACTCACAAGCCCAAGCCTGACTTCCCAAAAAGCTCAAACAACAAACTTGTAAAACTAAAACACTGCAAGTTACCAAGCCTGCATAACTGCAACTCAAAAACCTACCTAAAGCTTACCAAAAACTTGCAAGCTTACTCAAACACTAGATCCTGTTAAACTGCATCAAGCAAAGCTCAACAAAATCCAAACAATCCAACTAATAATCTCATTTCAACAAGAGAAAGGAAGAGCTTGCAGAACAAGCAAAACAACAAATAGCTTTTTCATAACACATATACTCATCATCAAAAGTCAATATCCTAAGAAGAGGAAGAGGTCCAGAAGTGAAAGTTCAAACAATAAGTCTCAAAAAATTCATCATCAACAGAAATCAAAGCAACAACAACAGTCAATCTCAAGAACACAATCATCATTGAACCTAGAAGAAAAGATCAATCTAGTTTTCAGAACAACATCATCATTAAACGATTCAAAGAGAAAGATACAGAGATACCGGAAAGGCGAGCTAGTAACTCTTGTCATCATCCTCCCTCCGCCTTGGCCACCTGAGAGTGCCACCAGTCCCACGCTCCTCTCCCTCCATCATCCTACAGAACAAAACGCCAAAGGTATAGTCTTTTCTCTCAAACTTTCGCTGTAGCTCACACCCAAAACATCAAAGATTAAAACATTGTAAAACGATAAACATGCAAGAACCAAACTGTAAAAAAACCCTAAACAAAGATAAAATGCATACCGTCCGAGCATAGCCACCATGGATCGCCGTGAGGACGAGAGAGATGGGAGGCAACGCTCCGGAGGCTAGGGCGTGAAGGTATCAGTTATCCATGGTTGAGAACGAGGAAGAGAGAACGAAGAAGACGAGAGAAGGAGGCGCCACTGTACAAATTGCCAAACCCTAATCTCTGAATGTACAAAACGAAACCCTAACAAATTTGTGAAGCATCACATGGGCCTTCGCCCAAACAACAAACACTAAAGCCCAATTGCTTTCCAGCGCCACACCCCCCTTTAATCTAATTTTTATTTTTTACTTGGGCCATATACTAATCATTAGGCCCATCCTTTTTATTATTTTATCAAAACTTTCTTTTCTTTTTTAGATTATTTCCTTTTTTATAATTAACTCAAACACTAATTTAATTTTATTTTCTTTTTTTAAAGTTATTGTTAATCTTATTCACAACAAAAAATATTTAAAAAAAAGCAAAAGAATATTTAGTTTAATTGTTTTTAAACCTAGTTATTGATTAATAAAAATACATAAACAATAAAACTTTAACTTAAATAATTTTTCTTTTTCTTTAAAACTCTTTGTTTATATAATTAACAAAAATATAAAAAATAATAATAAATACTTAATCTTTTTAAGTTAAAATTTTTATTTGATCATTTGTAAATAAATATACGCATCTCATATTTCTTTGATTTTCGTTATCTTATACTTTGTTATAATTTTACATTGAGAATGTGACAGTTCAATTTGGTTGTAATATATACTTGGACATTATTATTCTGATAAGACTCATCCCCATTTGTAAACATTTGTACCCCCATCCCCGGATACCTATTTGTAATAACTTAGACTTTAAATTTCCGCAATTTATCGCTTTCAATATACTATATAGTAATTAGGGTTTGTATGCCAAGATTCAAAATCAATCGCTAGACGACCTAATACAAGATAAATGCATGAAAATCAATACACAATTCACACTTACACCTCTAGGGTAACCTCGCTTGTTGCCTTGGAAAATACAATCATGTCCCTCGAGTATGAGACACTCTAGCAAATGCCCCTTCAATAAACAAAGATTGTAGTCCCTCGATGACCCTCGATGTTTCCTTCGATAAAACGATCTCGTCCCTTACAAAATTGCTAGAGCGTCTCACAAGTTGCTTTCAATGGTTGTATACGATGACCCGCGTCTGTCCCGTTTAACATCCTAACGCAAGGTTGTTCACCAAACACAATGGTGAAACAACACTGTTAAAAAGGGTTAAAAAACATAAGAAAGATCTTTGAGTAAAATAGGGTAGACAACTCTTAGTTACTTGATCAAAAATCTTGCAAAACATCCTTGCCATTTTTCAAACACACTTCACAACACAACTTCAAAACAGTTTCAAAAACAACTTTCAAAACATTGAATTATCTTTTCAAAAAGACACACACCTTTGTATATATTCAAACAAGAATCATTACAAAGGTTGCCTAGACAAGGCATCTTTTTCAAAACATTTTCAAAACCACACACACAAAGCACCATTTCAAACAATTGAAAAAGCAAAGGCAAGTGATCTAAAACAAGTAACTAAGAGCTCAGGGATAACCATGGATAGAAAGGGTGCTAATACCTTCCCTTTATATAATCTACCCCCCGAACCCAAGAAAACATCTCAAAGGTCTTTCCTGTGCTTTTTGACCTTTCCTTTGGATAAAATAAAAAGTCGGTGGCGACTCTTGCTAAACCAATCAAGTGCGAAAACAAACGCAAAATCCCAAGTAAGTTCTCCCACCGTATCACAGAACTGGCGACTCTGCTGGGGACATTGTTTCTAAAGGTGGGGTTACCTTAGGGTTTTAGATCACCTTTACTTGCTTACTTTGATTGCTTTGATTGCTTTAATTTTTGGGTTTCTTGTTTGGGTTTGTTTTAAATCCTACACCCGGATTTGGGGACACCTTTTAGGTAAGTAGCAATAAACTGTGAGGGAACTGTGCGGGGTATACCGACATGGTTGAAGCAGTAGCTACGTTAGTGTGACATATTTGTGGGTACCGGTAGCCTTTGAGTTAATCAAAGAGAATACGGGGCCACTGAGTGATGTCATGAAGCACTAACGAACTCTTAGAACCTTACTTGACCATCTTGGCCTTTTTAGGGTTAGTGAGATGACCGACTTTGGTACAGTCTGAAGTTGGTAGATACTCGATACTACACTCATTGAGGATTGTTTTTCTTGGAATATTTTGGTCGCCAGTTAAGTGGCTAAACCAAAACAATGAACATAGAAAACAATCCAGTGATATTGAGCTCCTTAGAACCCGGTTTCTATTTTAGGACAGGTTGAGCCAACTAACTTCAAGAGGGTACTTACCTACAAACCCCATGCAAGCCTAAACTTAAGGACTTGTCTGCTCTGTGTGAATATGATTACCTGTATATACACTTGCATACTTTTGCATACCTGTACATAACATCATAACATCATACCATAGCATTTTTAAATGACCATTTCAAGGATCTCGATGGTGTTTTGATGCAGGGCCACGTTGAACCAGACATTTACCAAAGGGCCAGAGGATTCATTTTCCTCTAAACAAACGCCGTCAAAGATCAAGTGCGACAACTTGAATCGGGGGCTATGACCCACTTGACATGGTGAGCTTCATTCTCGTGGAAAGACATCCACCGATACAAAGTTCTCCAATCAAAAGATGTTGATCGAAGTTCAATCTCTAACATTTTTCTTGTGTTTACACCGAGATATCCTTGAAAACATGCATCATGCATTGTATCATAACAGGTTTTCCTTTTCAAGTTTCCTTATTCTCCTACTGTTTATTTCAGTAGAGATGGCTCTAGAGAGGATTGTCAAAGATATCCAGGATCAAAACGCTCAGCTTTAGGAAATGTTCTTGAACCTGTCCCAGGGGAAAGAAGAAGTGAAAGCTCTCCTCACAAGGGGCATGGTCCTAGGGAATTTAGGCAGTGTCAGGAATGATCAGTTGGAAGAACTACAGATTGAGCTGGAAACAATGAAAATCCAGATGATGGGACAGCTGGTGGGCCAGATGGCTCTCATTCAAGACCTGGCTCAAAGACAAGAAGAGCTCAGGGTTCTCGTCAACAAACTGCTTTGAGATAACAAATTGGGGCAAACAACTAGGGTTGAAGATCAAGTCATCATTCAACCTCCTTTGAGACAAGAAGACAAGGGAAAAGCTCCTCAACTTGCTTTAGGGTCACAAGCCCAGCAACAACCTCGCTAGCGTCAAAGGGGTAATCAGCGTAAGAAGGATACGTCTGGAAGACATTTCTCTGAAACTGACATACCATCATCTCTAATACTGAAACACCTGTTGGAGGTCAATCTGGTTGCTTTAAAGGATCCTATTCGGAAGCCCAATACCTCTACTCCTAGTTATCATCCCGACACATTTTGTATATACCACTCCCATAGTCCTGGATATGACACCGATGGCTGTTGGGCTTTGAAAAACAAGATCCAAGACTTGATTGACGAAGGAGTGTTGGAATTCATGCCGGATGGCGAGATGAAAATCTTCCGCTAAGGGTTCTCCACCTGAATTGACAAAGTTCGAACTAAGAGACTTTTGTTTCATTTGAATTTTCAAGTTGTAATTTCTTTTGTTATTCAAACAATTATCTGTTGATGTCAAACTCTGTTTCATTAATGCATTGCATATGTTTGTCTTGAATTCACCCATTCGTTTTCACTATTATGCTTCCTACTTTCTCTATGATATTTAACTCTTGATAAAAGATACAAGCCTTTAGAGGGAGGATGACAAAACAATGCCATAATCTCATAAAGTATGCTTTTGAACAGACCTTGCTGACGATGTACAGGCATTTCTTTTAAATCCTAAACACTGGAGTTATAAGGAAGATAATCCCTAGTCAACCCCTTCGAGCCAAAGAAGTAGGAGTTTTCTATTTTAAACACAAATTGAAACCTTTGATTTAAACCTGGGGCAGGTTAGTCTCTCAGTTAATTCAAAAGATGCGCATTGAAGTCGCAAACTCTCAGTTCATAATACAACGAAGGACATCAAAAACATTCCTTTGGAACCAAAAGACAGTGATGGTTCCTTATCTCATAGGCAGACATTATCTCTCAAAAGAGAAAAGTCCATTGAGCCAAAACCTATGAAGGAGGCTTAAGAAAGCTGGAGCATCCCACTGATGTAATCTCAAAAATAAGAACAGTCAGGAAAAAATTAGGGATAACAAATCCAAAAGAAAGAGGTCATTACAAATCCTCAACAACATGAAAAATGTTGCGTAAATGATTGCCTTCCCATAAAATTCAACTCGTGTGAACCTTCACCAAAACGTCGTTCCAAACTCGAATAGAGTTCGACGCACAATTAACTGAGTTTAGGATTGAAGAACATCATGAAGAGCGGGTGGGTACAAATATACTTTGAGCCTTTATCCTTTGTTTCTTAAATCGTGAACCAAGCCACGTTACAACCCTTTAAAAGTCCTAATTGAAGCATGGGTTAGTTCGAAAGCATACTGTTACAAAAGGTATCCTGACTCCTGTAAGGCTTTGCCCTAAATCTGGTGTTGAATTTGTCTTATAAAAAGTTTTCTGCTAAAAAACGCATTTTTCAAAACTTCGAGACAAGCATAATCTTTGCATTATTTGAATATCATTGTTTGCACATGGTTATTTGGTTGACAGCGAAGAAATTCATACAGTAAATATTCGGAGGAACGAAAGCTCTCTCAGTGAATAAAATCACTTCAAGTGGGATGACACTCTCGTTGCAAAAATCTCCAATCAACAGAAAGGGGGACTTGGTCTGGTATTGTCCAGTAAACCTAGGGCAGTCCAATCAAGATTTCAACAGATCTTTCAAAGTTCAGTAAACCTGGGGAAGTCCAGTCAAGATTTCAAGAAATATCTCAATTGCAGATTAACCTGGGGCAAGTCTCCCTCACCATCACTTGGGGTATTTAAACGTCAAATCTCAACAAAGGGTTACGTACAGTCCGAGTTTCCTGGCAGTGCCACAAGCGCTTGATACTAGGGGCAGTGACAAATCTCTTCGAAATCTTTCTGAAAAGAAATTCAAGCATCCTCGAGAAGTTCATCACCTCTCTAGTAGACCAGCAGTCATGGGTTTATTTCCCCAGTATCTGTCAAGGATTTATTCTCCAAAAACAAACTACATTTCAAATTGACGGTCGTTAAAAATTTCCTTCATCACCTGCTGGAAATTATAGTCGTCATCAAAATTGCCTTCATCACCTGCTGGAAGTTATAGTCGTCATCAAAATTTCCTTCATCACCTATTGGAAGTTACAGTCATCAAAGATTCATTCATCACCTGTTGGAAGTTATAGCCACCAACAGAATAACGGACAACTAAAGCTCCTAAACATCTGTTTCTCTCAAGAATGAAGATTCTCATCCTTGAAACCTCAAGAGATTGGTATACTCCCAAGCTCCTGATACCCACCAACAGAATAACGGACAACTGAAGCTCATAAAAATCTGTTTCTCTCAAGAATGAAGATTCTCATCCTTAAAACCTCAAGAGATTGGTATACTCCCAAGCTCCTGATACCCACCAACAGAATAACGGACAACTGAAGCTCCTAAAAATCTGTTTCTCTCAAGAATGAAGATTCTCATCCTTAAAACCTCAAGAGATTGGTATATTCCCAACCTCCTGACCCTTAACAGAATGAAGATTCTCATCCTTAAAACCTCAAGAGATTGGTATACTCCCAACCTCCTGACCCTTAACAGAATGAAGATTCTCATCCTTGAAACCTCAAGAGATTGGTATACTCCCAACCTCCTGGCCCTTAACAGAATGAAGATTCTCATCCTTAAAACCTCAAGAGATTGGTATACTCCCAACCTCCTGACCCTTAACAGAATGAAGATTCTCATCCTTGAAACCTCAAGAGATTGGTATACTCCCAACCTCCTGACCCTTAACAGAATGAAGATTCTCATCCTTAAAACCTCAAGAGATTGGTATACTCCCAACCTCCTGACCCTTAACAGAATGAAGATTCTCATCCTTGAAACCTCAAGAGATTGGTATACTCCCAACCTCCTGACCCTTAACAGAATGAAGATTCTCATCCTTAAAACCTCAAGAGATTGGTATACTCCCAAGCTCCTGACCCTTAATAGAATGAAGATTCTCATCCTTAAAACCTCAAGAGATTGGTATACTCCCAACCTCGTGACCCCAACATAATGAAGATTCTCATTCTCAAAGTGGTATACAATTCAACCCCGACAGAATGAAGATTCTCATCCTCAAAGTGGTATACAATTCAACTTCCAGATATTCCTGACAGAGTGAAAATTCTCATTCTTAAAGTGGCATACAACCTAAACCTGAACTTCTTCCAGACAGGAATAAGCTTTTTCCAGAATCCTGAGTTTTACTCTCCAACAGCATAGCTACTTTTCAATAGTATGGCTATTCCCCACAGAATTCTTATTCCCCAAGAAGAATGAAGAATCTCATTCTCATTTCCTCACAGAGTATTCAGATATTCCCCAGTGAAGACCTCCTGAAAACAGGAATCCCCAGTAGATTGGCATACAACCCAAACTCCTGATTTCCCCAAAAGTGGTCCCAGGACTTCTCATTTTCAACGATCAAAGGATTTTCAATCCCCAGCAGTAGTCAAGGGTTTATTTTCCCCGACAGCGGTCAAATATTTCACTATCTCCAGTTGTCAAGGATTTATTTTCCTCAGCAAGACAGCTACTCAGCCTACATGCACATCCATTACATTCATATATCATAAACATTGATGAAGTACAGTTCATTGCATCATACATATCATGCAACATGACTTTATGTTTCAGCTAACATTTTACTCTTTTCAGGATAAGATTAAAAGGCTATCGTTAACAATTAGTCAAATACAGTACAGATATACCCCAGACACGGCGGTCATTCTACTACTCATTCAGACTTCAGCAATCTGATATGGACTAGATATGCTCCAGACACGGCGACCATTCTATCTCTCATTCAAATTCAACTATCAACTTCAAGTTCAGATATGCTCCAAACACAGATGCCATTCTGGCCTTTACACCAGCAGTTTGACTTTCCCCAGTGCGTTCGCCACGAAAGTCATCCTGTCAGATCCCAGTTATAGTCTCAGATATACTCCAGACACGGAAGTCATTCTGCTACTCATACAAACTTCGAGACTTCTGAAAACAGTTTACGGATACTTCCAAACACGGATGTTAATCTATCGCTTGTTCAGATTCAACTTTTGAAAACAGTTTACGGATACTTCCAAACATGGATGCTAATCTATTGCTTATTCAACTTCAAGACTTTTGAAAACAGTTTACGGATTCTCCAAACACGGATGTTAATCTATCGCTTGTTCAGATTCAACTTTTGAAAATAGTTTACGGATGCTTCCCAACATGGATGTCAATTTATTGCTTATTCAGACCCCCGGCTCAGAGATATTCCAAACACGGATACTTTTCTGATACTCATTCTTTCACCTATAACATACAATTCAATAAATATTCTTGGGTGGCATCTTTAAGCCCATCTCCGACAAGATTCTATCACATCTCAAAATGGCATCTTTAAGCCCATTCCCTCAACTATGCTTTGACGAGTGCAAATTTTTGGGCACTCTAGTGTCCAATCATCTTTTACCTTCGAGTCGCGAAAGGCAAACTTGCCAATCTAACTCTTCAGGTTCAAGAAGATTGAACAGGGGCAACTGTTGTACCCCAAAATTTTCCCTCCCTTTTTCACAAGAAATCACAACTTCGGGGTTTTCCCTGATTTTTCAAATTGGCTCAAGAATCGGTCGAACAAACTTTTCTTTATCAAGTAAATCCATAATTAGGGTTTCCACCGATTTTGTTGAGATTGGCTCAGGAATTGATCAAACAGACTTTTCTTTGACAACAAGTCCATAATTAGGGTTTCCATTGATTGGGTTGAGATTGGCTCAGGAATTGATCAAGCAGACTTTTCTTTGACGACAAAAATGGAATTAGGGTTTTCGCTCGTATTTCTTAGAAGAAATTGAATCCACAATAATTCAATTGACTGTTACATTATTTTTACGCTTGTTCCAGATTACCGGTTGTTTCTCAAAACCTAAATATTTGGGATAGGAGCTGAGGCTTTGTTTGAAACTTTGAGGCATTGGTTTGATCAGTGGAGAGAAAAGTGTATGGAATGCTTGTTTGTTTAACTGTACAAAGCATGGTAAATTGGAGTGCCATGCGTATTGTGATTAATGCGAGATTGCGAGACGGCAAAGTTTATTGATTATTTATTTCATCTGGATTAAAGTTATTGGGATACATTTCCAGTTATTTTAATTTAAGAGACTTAAATAATTAAATAGACAGTACAAGGAAAGATTGGAATATTTGACAGTAGAAAATTCTTATTTGACAAAGACTTTTTATTTATTTATTTCAAATATTGTTACAAATTTTATTCGAATATTGTAAATTTATAATTTACAGTGTTTTCAATAATATTTATTATAATAAATGAAAAGAAAATAAATCTAAAGCCTAAATCTCTTGAAATCTTTAATCTTTACTGCGTCCTCCATTATTCAATTGGTACTTACCTGCAAAGGACAGAAGAAAAAGGAAATCAGTGCAATTAACTAAAGAGCAGAAGCAGATAAATAAAATAAAAAATCATCATTAAAGCTTGTTGGCCGGAATCAGATTGTTATTGGGTTCATCATGTTTTACTTGTTCTCTTTGCAAATCACAAGAAGATTTCTCTTCTTGGTTCACAAAGAGGAAAGTAAAAATAATTTGCAAGCATACAATTAAATGATATAAGGCAGCAAGGCAAAGCAAACTGGATTCCCAAACTGCATTAGTCAACCAAAGGCACAAGGCTGCACACAAAAGCAAACTAAGTTGCAAAACTGTCAAACCAAGTACACAAAGTTGTCAAAGCAGAAAAGTTCTCCAAGAAAGTACACAAGCTGTCAAAGAAAGCATACAATGCAGGAAATATGGAAACAAGTACAGAATGCAGAGATAAACCAAGATACAAGCAAGAAGGCTTGTAAAACTCATCATCATATTCTGGCCAACTAGATTTTCAGAAAAAATATAATAAGCAATTTAAAATGCTTTCATGGAGATAGAAAGAGAGAACCAGAAAAAGGTTTGCAGTTTTGGCAGGCTGTACAAAGCAGTGAGAAAGCAAATAAATATAACAGTCTAACAGTTCAAGAGGATATAGAGAAAAAATATGGCATAACCTCCAAACTTGCAAGAAACACACAGCCTGCCTTATCAATAACAAGAAAACCTGTTCAAGCAAGCCTGCCTTCCAAAGCCAGTAGCAAGCCTTCCCTTTTCAAAACACCAACCTGCTAAAACCTTATAAACACTGAAACCTGAAGCCTGCCTAAAACTTACCATAAAAACCTGCTTCCAAATCAGAAAAACACAAACAAATTGCATAACCTACAAAAACTCACAAGCCTTCAAGCCTGCTTTCAAAACCAAACTCAACCACCTGTAAAAACTGCTATCAAAAATCCAAACCATTCAAACTTGTCAAAACAAAAACAGCAAGCCTGCCTTCAACAAACAAACCTACAGGCCTGTTTCAAAAAACCAGAACTCACAAGCCCAAGCCTGACTTCCCAAAAAGCTCAAACAATAAACTTGTAAAACTAAAACACTGCAAGTTACCAAGCCTGCATAACTGCAACTCAAAAACCTGCCTAAAGCTTACCAAAAACTTGCAAGCTTACTCAAACACTAAAACCTGTTAAACTGCATCAAGCAAAGCTCAACAAAATCCAAACAAGCCAACTAATAATCTCATCTCCAACAAGAGAAAGGAAGAGCTTGCAGAACAAGCAAAACGACAAATAGCTTTTTCAGAACACATATACTCATCATCAAAAGTCAATATCCTAAGAAGAGGAAGAGGTCCAGAAGTGAAAGTTCAAACAATAAGTCTCAGAAAAAATTCATCATCAACAGAAATCAAAGCAACAACAACAGTCAATCTCAAGAACACAATCATCATTGAACCCAGAAGAAAAGAGAAATCTAGTTTTTAGAACAACATCATCATTAAACGATTCAAAGAGAAAGATACAGAGATACAGGAAAGGCGAGCTAGTAACTCTTGTCATCATCCTCCCTCCGCCTTGGCCACCTGAGAGCGCCACCAGTCCCACGTTCCTCTCCCCCCATCGTCTTACAGAAAAAAAACGCCAAAGGTATAGTCTTTTCTCTCAAACTTTCACTGTAGCTCACACCCAAAACATCAAAGATTAAAACATTGTAAAACGATAAACATGCAAGAACCAAACTGTAAAAAAACCTAAACAAAGATAAAATTCATATCGTTCGAGCATAGCCAACATGGATCACCGTAAGGACGAGAGAGATGGGAGGCAACGCTCCGGCGGCTAGGGCGTGAAGGAATCAGTTTTCTATGGTTGAGAACGAGGAAGGGAGAACGAAGAAGACGAGAGAAGGAGGCGCCGCTGTACAAATTTCCAAACCCTAATCTCTGAATGTACAAAACGAAACCCTAACAAATTTGTGAAGCATCACATGGGCCTTCGCCCAAAGAACAAACACTAAAGCCCAATTGCTTTCCAGCGCCACACCCCCCTTTAATATAATTTTTATTTTTTACTTAGGCCATATACTAATCATTAGGCCCATCCTTTTTATTATTTTATCAAAACTTTCTTTTCTTTTTTAGATTATTTCCTTTTTTCTAATTAACTCAAACACTAATTTAATTTAATTTTCTTTTTTTAAAGTTATTGTTAATCTTATTCACAACAAAAAATATAAAAAAAAGCAAAAGAATATTTAGTTTAATTGTTTTTAAACCTAGTTATTGATTAATAAAAATACATAAACAATAAAACTTTAACTTAAATAATTTTTCTTTTTCTTTAAAACTCTTTGTTTATATAATTAAAAAAAATACAAAAAATAATAATAAATACTTAATCTTTTTAAGTTAAAATTTTTATTTGATCATTTGTAAATAAATATACGTATCTCATATTTCTTTGATTTTCGTTATCTTATACTTTGTTATAATTTTACATTGAGAATGCGACAGTTCAATTTGGTTGTAATATATAATTGGACATTATTATTCTGATAAGACTCATCCCCATTTGTAAACATTTGTACCCCCATCACCGGATACTTATTTGTAATAACTTATACTTTAAATTCCCGCAATTTATCGCTTTCAATATACTGTATAGTAATTAGGGTTTGTATGCGAAGATTCAAAATCAATCGCTAGATGACCTAATACAAGATAAATGCATGAAAATCAATACACAATTCACACTTGCACCTCTAGGGTAACCTCGCTTGTTTCCTCAGAAAATACAATCATGTCCCTCGAGTATGAGACACTCTAGCAAATGCCTCTTCAATAAACAAAGATCGTAGTCCCTCGATGACCCTCGATGTTGCCTTCGATAAAATGATCTCGTCCCTTACAAAATTGCTAGAGCGTCTCACAAGTTGCTTTCAATGGTTGTATACGATGACCCGCGCCTATCCCGATTAACATCTTAACGCAAGGTTGTTCACCAAACACAATGGTGAAACAACACTGTTAAAAGGGTTAAAAAACATAAGAAAGATCTTTGAGTAAAATAGGGTAGACAACTCTTAGTTACTTGATCAAAAATCTTGCAAAACATCCTTGCCATTTTTCAAACACACTTCACAACACAACTTCAAAACAGTTTCAAAAATAACTTTCAAAACATTGAACTATCTTTTCAAAAAGACACACACCTTTGTATATATTCAAACAAGAATCATTACAAAGGTTGCCTAGACAAGGCATCTTTTTCAAAACATTTTCAAAACCACACACACAAAGCACCATTTCAAACAATTGAAAAAGCAAAGGCAAGTGATCTAAAACAAGTAACTAAGAGCCCATGGATAACCATGGATAGAAATGGTGCTAATACCTTCCCTTTCTATAATCTACGCCCCGAACCCAAGAAAACATCTCAAAGGTCTTTCCTGTGCTTTTTGACCTTTCCTTTGGATAAAATAAAAAGTCGGTGGCGACTTTTGCTAAACCAAACAAGTGCGAAAACAAACGTAAAATCCCAAGTCAGTTCTCCCACCGTATCACACATGGTATCTCTATGAAGTTCCTCTTTGAGTTAGGGTTCAGTTATGTGGTGTCCTCACATAATGGAACAGGTGTTGTGCAAGGATTGAAGGGGATCCTTGTGTATTGGGACAAGCAGACTTAGTCTAAATAGTCTACTTATGGTGTATAATGATCATTCAATGCCATGGTTATTTAAGTATGCTTCAAATACCTGTTAGGGGGAATCTCCTCTTTAGGTGCAGAAGGATGGCATCCAACATCTCAAAGTCAGACAAGAGGTATGAATGTTAAAAGTTTTAAAAAAAGATTCTTTAGATGTATAAAATGTAGGTTCTTGCATGTATGGATGATCTAGAGTTGAAGACTGATCAACTACTGATGGTTGATCCTCTTGTGTCCCTTGCAAGAGTTATGGATTACTATGGTGTCTCCAGACCATAGTTAATGGTGAAATCCATGTGTTTGAGACTGACGTCAGATCTGATGTTGGAACATCGTCTCAAAGTGTGTTTTATTCCTTCAGCCAATGAAGGTGTTATTGTCTAGAGTGGAGTTTAAGGTTAAGCCTCTGACCTAATCTTGAATATTTTATGGTGTGAATGAATGTCATCAATTGGTGCCAGATGTGTGCAGAAGAAGAATGTCAGACCAAATGTCCTACCTTGTGTGAGAAGGTAATCTTATCTGACCTATGATAAATACTTTGACGGGAGCTGAGTATTTGATTATCCTCTAAAGAGGTTGTGCATGAGACTGGCAGTGAATACTTTGACAGGAGACTAAGTATTTGTACGAGGAGTTATGCAATTCTACATTGTGAACATTGTGTTTCAGGGAGTATGTGAGAGTTTATTCCTCTCTATAGCATTCAGGTGTTTGGAATAACCTGAGTAAGCTACACTGGTTGTGTGTTCTATTGGGAGCTTCGTAAAGGATTTCTATGCATAATGAGTCCTTTGAATGATTATTTAAGAACCAATGTTACTGGGTTATGTATTAAGAAGCTGATGTTCTAAGTGATGTTATAACATCATGACCACTGATGGTTGTTTTGTTTTTAATGCTTGGGATTATGCATGCAAAGTTGGATTCTCAAGAATTATTATCAGAAGTCGCATTTCTGACTAAGTGGATTAGAATGTGGAGAATATAATCATGTCTATAGTAGTATGCTTGGTGAATGCATGACTAATTTATTGAAGACACCACTAGTATCAACAACTACTAGTGGATGTAAGGGCAGAAGACTGCTGACAGATACTGAGATCTGAGCAGAGTGTTTTGAGGAGGTGTTTTTCTTCTGCTGCAAGTCACTCCATATGAGAATTGATAATATGGATCTTAGTAAAGCTTTTAAGCAAACTAATAATTTTTGGAGTTTGTGAGTGACTTTACACCTAGTATGCATGACATCTTTCCTATTCAAAAGGTCATGATACAAAGTGTGGTTATGAAAGGACAGTGGTCAGATGTGTCCTTGTGTTGTGAAGGAGTCATAGTTCTTGGATGTATTCTCAAGGAGTGCGAGTATCTAACTATGGTTGGACTCTACTTAGGGAGTCAGGGTTTAACGTATGTGGGAAAGTGTTGTTCTTCAACATGAAATCATGAAGTCTTTCGTGTGTTTTCATCTAGTGCTCAAGTTTTCATCTTCAGTTGTATCATTGGTTATTCATGACATGGGGAGTCATGTATTTGTTCGTGGATTATTGTTGCAATGGTACATATATTGTTTGTGTGTTGTTCAAACTTATGAAGATCTTATGCCTCTTATGAGGTTGTGATGTCAGACACCATGTTGTGACATTATGAAGTTTTTGGTGATCTTGACAAGGCACGGTTGGTTCTTATCCATGTTATGTTGGGTGTTTGAATCAAGAGTTCACATATCTCTCTAGTGGTTAATGGTTGAGTCTGGGAGAATTTATTTTTCTGTACAAATTTTTTGAAGGACTCTCTAAGGGTCTCTATTATTGAGAGGTGTGTCAAAAGTTATAGTTTGATGTCTTGGTGTGTGTCACTAAGTCTAAATAAAAGGAGAACACTTAGAATCCAGCGGGAGACAGTGTGGATGAAGATGTGTTGGTCAATGTTTGTGCTTGCAATGTCTGACTAGATGTCATAACATTATTCAGGACATGTTTCCTGTAAGACCAACAAGGGAGTGATATATTTTATCAAACTCTTGTCAGAAGGTGTGTTTGACAATGCATGTGTATGTATTGGGACTGGTTCTTTTCAGCAGAAACTGTCCAGAGCTATTAAAGACATTCAAAGTTGTTCTTGGACGGTGCACATCATTTTTGGTGGAAGTTTCTCCTAAAATAACATTTCCTTTGACCAAGATTATTTCTACATTCAAGGATCGTTATTTCCCAAGTAAATGACTAGTTATTTATAGAGGTTTCTCCTTTCCTCTTTCACCCTGTGAGTAATTGACGTGTCGATAATTCTCATGGCTTTTGTTTGGGTTTGGGTGAGTTGTGCTTGGGTCTGGTTTTGTGAAGGCCTTCTTTGTCAATTTTTGGCCAAAAAGGGGGAGAAGGGGTTTGCTGAGATGGACAGTTTTGAGTCTTTTCTCACAAGTATCTTTCAAAGATGTCAGATAAGAAATTTTATCATGTGTCTGGTGCATTGCTTTTTTACTTGTGATCTGAGTTATGAACACAGTTGTGACCATTGTTCTGATTTGCCCATGGTGGTGGTTGGATACTTCTATAGTTTCCTCTTATGCCATAGATTGACTGGTGGTTGCTTCATGGTTCTCTTATGGCACCAGTTGATAGGAAGATCTATTCATTTGTGACAAGAACAGGTTCCTGGGTTGAAGGGGAGTGTACACTATCATCTTCTTTGTCTGGATCGACGGTATCAAATATCTTCAGAACTTTCCTTCCCTTTATCCTGAGGTTGCTATTCATTGATGCTGAAGTTGGTACTGCAATGGAGCTTATTCAAAATGCTGCAAAGAAGATGTCAAACAAGATGTCCTGACATCTTATCTGAAGACTGACTCCATGGTGTTGTGCTGTTGAGTTTAGTAGTTGCTGAAGACTATTGTTGAAGGATTGAACTTTTGTTATTATTGTAATTTGGGTTGTAATTTTTATTATTTGTTTTAGCCAAAATTTGCCGAAGGGGGATTGTTAATTCTCAAATTTTAGGATTGGTATTAATTTTAGTAAAACAAATATAGCAACAATATGTTAAATAGAATATGCTATCTTTCTATGAAGAACAAGTTAAGCAAGAAGTCTTATTTTATGTTGGGACACGTTGAGTTGAAGTATTTCAACATCTGGAGCAACATGTCAGATAAGATGTCCTATGAAAGAGCATACGACATTGTGCCTGAGCTGAGCTGAATTAATGGATTCAGTTATGATTTAACAGATGCATAATATTCTGGGAATATTACGCAATATTATGTGGCGCTGATTTAAAGGTCAATAAGAATCAAGTTATAATATCTAAGAATATTACTTTCTAAATATGGAGATATTTTAAAAAACAAATGATTAAAGACCTTGTTTATAGCAGAAGTTACTACTAATATGTAACATCCAAAGAGTTATGTTTTGAAGGCCCAAATCCAGTTGGGTATAGGTTATAAATAGAAGATTTGTAACCTAGGATTTGTACCAGCCGAGAATTGTAAAGATGTAATCATTAGGGCTAAGTCCCTAGCCAGTCTCTAGGAGAGTTGGTGTAAGTGAACCACTCGGGATGTGAGATGGTCACTGTGTTCTCACTCAGAAACTTGTAGGTGATGAGTTGGGTATTATTCTTGAAGGAATCTTGTAAGCAACTCTAAGTTGTGTTCTTAGTTCGTAGTAAAGTTGTAAATGGTGGAGTTTAGATTTAGGTCTTTACTAGGTATTATCATGGAAATGTGTCTTTTATTTTGCTGTCATGGAAGTGTATCTTCTTGTGTTTTGATCCAATCACTGTTTGTGATTGAAGAGGGATTGAGGAGGGCCTCGTATCTAGGTGAGTCTTAGATAGAAGTCTAGCAAGGGTGGTGATTAAGTAATTAGGCCATAAACTAGAGGTTTTCTGTAGGGTCTATGAATTGATACTATTATAGTGGACTTATCCTTGGCTTGGTATGCCCCTAGAGTAGGAAGATTATTTCAAACTGGGTTAACAATTCATGTGTGTTGTTTATGCTTTTCAATATTGTTTTAATATGTTTATACCTTGCTTGTTTGTTTAAGTCAGGTCATATGTCCCAACATGTCATATGACATCTGAGTTCTGTTATACCAGAATCTCATCATCCATATAAAGTAACAAAATAACAAATGAATTTTCAGGTTGAAATATGAAGTAAACACAATGGTTGAACTAACTTCTAATGAAACCTATGTGTGCCATGAACTTGCCGAATCTCCTATTCCACTGTCGAGGAGATTGTTTCAGTCCATATAAAGATCTATTCAATTTTCACACATAAACTTCCTTTCCCTTTTCTGCATACCCCTTAGGTTGCTTCAACAGGATTGTTTCATCTAGATATCCATACAAGAAAGTAGTCTTCACATCCATCTGTTCCAGTTCTAGGTCAAATTATTCTACCATGGCAAGTAACATTTGAATGGACATGTGCTTCATAACAGGAGAAAACACATCATTGAAGTTGACACCTTCATTCTGAGTGAAACCTCTTGCAACCAATCTTTCCTTGTAGCTCTTCGACATAATGTAACACCCTGATCTTTATTGAACTGATTTTTATAAATTAATTATGCGATGTTGTGCATTTACATGAGTTGTTGAGTCTTTTTATGTGTTGTGATGCCTTGTTGAGGGATAGTTAGTCACCTTAGAAAATATAGACAATAAGGTATTTGGGGTGTATGACCAAAAGTGTAGAGGCTTAGGGGTGAACGGAGAATGTTATTGGAATATTATTATTATTAGAATATTAGAAAAATAATTATATTGGTAATAATTAAATAACTATTTTTCTTAATTATTATAATGAGGAGGGGCATAATTGGAATACCATAATAAGGATCTAGAGATTAAATTAGTAAAAACCATGAAAGGAAGAATCACTTTAGTTTTGAGTGATCGTAGAAAGCTGGGAAGAAAACAGAAACATCGTGTTTTGGGTGAAGAGGAAGCATGAAAGAGAGGAAGATCTAGGTCTAAGAGAACCTTTGCTAGAGTACCTTCGAAGACTGTCGATTAAGGTAAGAGTAGAGTTTTCTATTGCTTAGGGATTTCATGATATATATGGTTGGTTTGTTGTTAATCTCCATCGTTAGCATCTCTCTTGTTTGTCTTTGATTCAATGGATGTGTTGATGTTTACCCTTGTATAAAATTGTATCAATTTATGTATGTGATTGCAATTTTTGGTGAATTAAAATGTTGATAATGGTGTATATAAATAGGAATTAGGAATTGAAACTTGGACTATGCATTGTGTGGAATTTGGAACTGCTTGAGTGTAGGAATATGTGATTTTCGTAACAGGAAAATAGCAGAAAAGTGCTTCTGCACTAGGTGTAACTGGTTACCACATATAAAACAGAGGAATTGAAGTTGGTTACAGGGGTGTAACCGGTTACCATTTTTTGGGTAACTGGTTATCAGAACAAAACAATAGTGTTACAAGTCTGGTTACAAGGTGTAACTGGTTACCAGTCTGGGGGTAACTGGTTACCATTGAGTCTGACAGAATCATCTTTAAAACTTCAAAAATTTGTAACTTTCGTTTCGGGTGTCCGATGACGCATGGTTCAAATTGTTGTAAATCTGGTTTAACGTACTTTGTACTAAAATTATTTTCAGTATTATAATTTCAACTATTCGACGCATGGACATGTGTTTTGTATGTGTCGAGCTGTGTTGATTTGTGTAATGATGTAAAGGAAGTGTGAATGATTATTATATTTGTAGATTGTTATATCTGCAGATTGTTATTTTGCTGCATGTTTGAAAGATGGATGTTGTGTATTGTCCCGTAGTGGTGAAGTGCACCGACCATGGTGAAGGTCGATATGCATATTTTTGTTGTATGAGTTATACATATGTCACATATACATTTATGTACATGTATGGGATTATCGTGTGCCTAAGTGGGGTGTGAGCAATATGTCTAGATTTTATTCGAGAATCATATCATCTTGTGCTCGATGGGGTGTGAGAGATGAGGATTGGTTGTGTGCCAATAAGGTATGAGCAACGAGGAGTAGGACGATCGTGTGTCCAGTGGGGTGTGAGCAACTAAGAGTGAGATGATCATGTGTCGGTGGAGTGTGAGTGATGTACCCGAATTCCAATGGGAATTAATTGGTGGATTCTTATGCACCGATGGTACCACATGCATTGAGTCGCATATTTGAGTCTCATTGCATTGCATAATATACCATGTTGTGTTGTTGATTAGTTGATGCAAATTGTTGTATTATTCAATAATGCATAGAATTATATGTGTGGATTGATGATTGAGTGGGTGATTAATAATTTAGTGCTTATATATATATATATATATATATATATATATATATATATATATATATATATATATATATATATATATATATATATATATATATATATATATATATATATATATATATATATATATATATGCATTCTTTATGTGATTGAGAATCTCAACCTTCTGTTGGAATGATGCTTTATACGGCATCATGCAGATACTCAGGAGTAGCTCAGGATTGAGGTTAGCCGAGGAGATTGCCTAATATTGCATAGATTGAACCAGTCTCTTCTCTGATCATAACATTGGGGGAATTGCGTTTGTTTTGTTTATGTTGGGAGTAAACTTATGTGTAACTCCATTTGTTAGATTTATTTGGTGATTAATGTTAATTTTGGATTGTTATGATTATAACTCATGTTGAAGAGTTAAGACTAATTGTTGTTGATGCTTTCCACTGATAATAAAGCCATTAAAGTTCAGACATGAAAAATATGTGATTCATGTTTTATTATGTGTTACATATCCTATTACATGAGTATGTTTGGTGATTGAAGGTGACATTCTAAAGGTTTAAATTGTTTTAATTTACTCTAAATTTTTAATTGTTTATGTGGGGAAATTTAGGGTGTTACACGTAACTCCTTTGATTCCTTCCTTAACTTTGAAAATCCACTTACAACTGACTAACCTGGCTTTAGCATATTTCTTGATCAGTTTCCAAGTGTGGTTATCATGAAGAGATTTCATCTCGTCATCCATGACCTTCATCCACTCAGTCTTATTTCGACTACTCATAACTTCCTTATAGTCTCTAGGTTCTTCATCTAGAACCTCACTTACAGAGATTAAGGCATAAGTTATAAGATATGCATATCCATGTCTCTGAGGTGGATTGATGACTCTTATTGGCCTATCTCTTGCTAATAGGTAGTCTTTGACAGTTTCCTCAATTTCCTCAGTATCTTCACCATCTTGTGCTTCTTCTTCGGCTTGTTCTGGGATATGCAATTTAACACCGACATGCTCTACGTCAATAGGAATATCTTCCCGTTCCAGCTCTTTTTCTGATATTTTTGTACTTCGATCAACTTCATCACTTTTCTTAAAAGCCATATCAACTTCACTGTAAACAACATCTTGACTAGTGATACAACTCTTGTGACCTGGCTCTAGGCACCATAGTCTATAAGCTTTAACTCCTTCAGGGTATCCCATGAACATGCATCTTATAGCTCTAGGTTCGATCCTGTCTTGCCTAATGTGAGCATAGGATACACAACCAAATACTCTAAGTTTGTCAAGATCTGGTGGATGTCCCGACCAAATTTCTTCAAGTGTCTTCATATCTAATACAGTCGAAGGACGTCTATTTATCAGGTATGTTGTTGTCGAAACTGCCTCTGCCCAAAACACCTTATTTAATCCAGCACTAGTAAACATGCATCTAACTCTTTCTAAAATGGTTTGATTAAACCTTTCATCTAGACCATTTTTTTAGGAGTGCCTGCATTATTTATGTGTCTTGCAATACTAGAGGCTTCACACAAACGTCTAACGCATCATTATAAAATTTTAGGCCATTATTGGTTCTCAACCTCTTGACCTTTCTGCCAGTCTGATTTTTTACCAGAGTCTTCCAACTTTTGAAATTCTCAAAAGTATCATCCTTAGTCTTCTAGATGAATACCCACAAATTTCTGGAATAATCATCAACTATGGATAGAAAATACCTTCCTCCTGAATGTGATGGACACCTTGAAGGATCCCAAATATTAGCATGGATGTAATCAAGGGATCCATGTGTTCTTTGTTTTCCTTTATTGAACTTTACTCTGCAAGATTTTCCAAGCACACAGGGTTCACAAAACTTCAGCTTTTCGACTTTGTCTCCACCAAGCAGATTTTGTTTCCCCAATTCGACCAGATCCCTTTCACTAACATGGCCCAATCTCATGTGCTAAATTTATGTCTTCAACAAAGGTTTCGTGGATGCAACATCTGCAAAACCACTTACAACTTTAGCCTTAAGGGTATACAAGCCTTGTTTCTTCACGCCTCTCAAGACTTCCTTCGACCCCTTCATGACTCTCAAGATACTTTTCTTTCCTTGAAAAACATATCCTTTCTTGTCGAATTCAACAAGAGAAATCAAATTTCTCTTCAAATCAGGTATATACCTAACTTCACTCAACAACCTTATTGACTCATCATGGAGCTTGAATCTCACAGATCCAACACCTGCAATCTTGGAAGCTTTATTGTTTCCAATCAATACAGATCCACCATCTTGATCACATAGTTCCTTGCACAAATCTTTGCTTAGAGTCATGCGCCAAGTGCAACCTGAATCCATAATCCACTCCTTACTTGAGTCTCCTCTTGAAACCACAAGAACATCAGATGAGTCAAACTCATCTTAAACAATGGTTGCATTTCCATTATCCTTACCTCCATGATCTTTCAGGCGTTCAGGGCACACTTTTCTTGTATGATCCTTCTTCTTACAGTGATAACATTGAATACCAGGTGCATCACCACTATAAGACTTCAACTGACTTTTTCCCATTTTCTTATCAAACTTACCATCCTTTCGCAAGAATTTTCCTTTAACGGTCAAAACTTCACCAACCGTCTAAGGTTTATGCTCTTTTCGTTCGTTCAATTCCTTAGAATACAGAGCTGATTGAACTTATTCAAAGCTCAGAGACTCCCTTCCATATAAGATAGTTTCTTTGAAGTGCGCATGTATTCTGGGCAAAGCATACAACAGTAACAACGCTTGATCTTCATCCTCAATTTTGACATCAATATTTTCAAGATCAAGAATCATCTTGTTGAACATATCCAAGTGCTACGATAGGACTTGGCCTTTACTAATCTTGAATTAATACAGACCTTGCTTCATGTAGAGGCAATTTACCAATGTTTTAATCATGTACAAACTTTGGAGTTTCTCCCATAGACATGACACTGTCGTCTCCTTTGACACTTGTCGAATAACCTTATCACCAAGGCTCAATAAGATGGCGCTATGGGCTTTCTCTACCAAAGCCGTTTTTTCTTTATCCTTTAATGCAGCATCCATGGTTGCAGTTCCCTTCAATGCTTCTAAACGACCCTACTGAACTAGTAGAGATTTCATCTTCAAGCACCATAGACCGAAATTGTTCACTCTGGTGAAATTCTCAATCTCATACTTTATTGACGGCATCTTCTCCATGCCCACCGCACCAATTTGTTGTGAAAATGATGCCAAGAATAGAGTATAACATGTTTCTTTAAGGAAAGAAACCCACAAGGTATGAATCAGGAAGCAAGAAGAACACGGGGAAAAGGTTATTAACGGTTATTCTTTACTTTCTCTTTGAAACAAGATTACTATTGTTACATAATAACAAATGACCTCTCTCACCCTAAATTAGGATTTGCAGTGTGCAATGATGAGAGACTAGTATTCTATTTATAAGAAACCTAACATACTAAATTAATGGGATTTTACACACCGACCCATTACAAGATAACTTAGGAAACAATCTAACTTAAACAATTGGTCATAACAAAGAATCCCAATTCGATATGCTAATAAACCTAGAATTTTGACTAAAACATGTGAGCAGACTTTAACGACATGCTTGTACCTTGTCGGACTAATAAACTTTTCTTGTCGACTCTTGACACTAGAGTTTTGATCCAATAATTTCCACAAGTTTGGTGGTGTTGCTCTGATACGTAACACTGAGACGAGATTTGTTTTGATTTTTGTTTTGTTTTTTGAGATTTTGTGGGACTATTTCCCTTATGATTGAATATTGAATTTTTGTTTTGGGGTTATTCAATTTTGAGAAACATGCTGGTTTTTAAAAGAGATGATTTTAGTTAAATAAGACTCCTAGGGTTTTAGGGTGTTACATCTCTAATGTTATTTTGAATAGGATGGTCTCTTGTCTTCCTCCATTCTTTTGAAAATCTTGATGATCTGAATGGGTGTCTATGTTTTGATCCTGAACTAATTCTTCATATATGGCTTGATTATGACTTTGACCTTGTTATGTTTCTTGATTATTTTCCTATAGATTTGTCTTCCCCAAGATACCTGCATAATTTGTTCTTTTCAAAATGCAAGTCTGGAACATCGTCTGTGATATCTTTGTGGAGTAACTTGTTTAAGTGGTTCATGTGGATGTGAGCTATTCTTATATTTCATAGCTAAGATTCATCCTCGTTACACAAGAAACATATATCATTTGAAGGGATTTATTTAAATTTAATGTGTAGATATTTCCACTTTTTGAACCCGTAAATAGAGTTTTGTTTGATTTAGGTTTATGACCCTGTAACCAGAAGAATCAAAAGTTACATTGTTACCTTTGTCACATAATTGACTTATACTAAGTAAATTATGATTTATCCCTTTAAATAAGAAAACTTCCCCAATCATTGGATTAAGGGACTTACCAACGGTGCTAAAATCTATACTTTTTCCTTTATTATTATCTCCATAAGAGACAGAACTCCTTTCTTATGAATTAAGGAGGAGAATAAGGTTTTTTCACTGGTCGTATGCTTTGAACAACCACTGTCAAGGTACCATTTAGCGTTTGAAACTTTAAAGCACTCATGCAATAAAATATTAGGTCTTAACTTTAAGTACCCACGTTGTTTTGGGTCCTTTATTGTTAGTTTCATAAACATTATTTTTATTTGTCTTTATATTAGAGACATATGCATTTAATATAGCAGATAAATTTTTAATTTTGTGCTCACAATGTTTTTTTGCAAAAGTATGAAAGAGTATGACCTTTTCTCTCATGACTTTTCTTAATAAAACAAAATATGACAATATGACCTTCTTTATTACAGTAGTTGCACTTTAAGTTTTTAAAATAAGAGTTTGATTTAGCATTACAAATGTTACTAAAGTTCTTACTATTATTATTGGGTTCATAGTCGAGACCGACTTTGTAAGAAGCTATTTGATTTCCTAAAAGAAGATTCAAGTTATCTTTTCCTCTGGTGAATTTGACAAGTGTATTTTGAAGTGAAAGAGTTATGAACTGAATTATTTTGTCATTTTCTAAGGATTTCGATTTCTTTCTCAAGGTTTTTATTTTTAAGTTCAAGAGAGGTAATAATATCCTTTGATATGGAAACAATTTATTCTAGATTACATATTTATTTTTTTAGTTTCTTACAAATGTAAAAAAGATCATGATAATAAAAATAACAGGTTACCTCATCATCTTGATGATTTTCTATGAAACATATGTTAGCTTCTTATTCATTGTTTGGGGATTCCATCTTGTTATCTTCCCAAGCAATGTAAGATTCCTTGCCCTTTTATGAAGTTTCTTAGATTTATTTTGATTTTCCTTTTAAGCTAAGAGACGATTTGGCCTGATGTGCCCTTTATGTCCCATAAGTAGCATGTTGGGATGAATGGGGATTTCTTGTCATGATTTTCTTGTTCCTCTTTTTGTTACTTCTCAAGCATTAGGAATATTTTGAAGTTCTTTACTATGAAAGACATGTCACCATCAGATTCGGATTCCTTAGCTTTTAGTGCTAGACTTTTCTTTTCTTTTCTTCTTCCTTATCTATGGAAAGCCTTTTTAGTTCCATATTGTATTCCCGTAGTTTGCCAAAAAGAGTGTGTGTGCCCATAGTTACTAAATCCTTAGATTTACAAAAGAAATCGTTTACCAACGCTGAGCTTAAGAACCGATAAGAGGTTTTCCAGGCTAATTTGAATAATCAAACAAAACATTTCCAAACTAAGTTCTAGAAATAAACAAAGATTTTAAGACTGGTTCATCTCAAGAATCATAATTGATTTTTCAAGAATATAACACTCTTAGGAATAATAACAATGGCTCGAAACTAGTCTATATTCTTCCTCACAAGTAGTTTTTCAGTAACAAGGCTCTAAGGCAACTTTGGTGAAAATAAAATATTTTAGAGAGAGATAAATTTCGAAGAAATGGAGAAATTCAGAGGGGCTTTAATTATACAGGAGAAGAATTGTGTAAAAAAGGAAATGATCCATGGTCCAATTTAATCATCTAAATGATTAGATCCTAATCTTAATCGATTAGATACTCCAAATAATCGAATATTTGAGCCCATTTTGGAAGGTTTGGATAGAGAGCTATTACCAATCATAAATAAACTAACATAAACGATTATATAGTTGAGTTTTATTCTTCTAACTGATTATCTTTAGGATCAAATCGATTAGATAGTTCAAAAAATTTCTTTTTCTTAATCAATTGGAAAAGGCTTACAAACATTTTTAGATGTTTTGTCAATTAAAAATAAGTTGCAAATGATCTTTTAAGTGTGTGTAGTGTGTGTGTGTGTGTGTGTGTATGTGTGTGTGTGTGTGTGTGTGTGTGTGTGTGTGTGTTGTATGTGTGTGTGTGTGTGTGTGTGTGTGTGTGTGTGTGTGTGTGTGTGTGTGTGTGTGTGTGTGTGTGTGTGTGTGTTGCGTTAGTATCTTATGATTCATTATCTTACTTTCATAAGACTCTAGTCACTCAGATAGACATGGCCATACAAGCTTTTACACTTCCTCTTCTTCATAACTATGAGGATTTCAAGTTTCTTTTCCAGATACATTGATCATATAAGCACTTCAGTGGAATATTGAATATTCTACTAGATGAGGCTTGATATTCATTCAAGTTGACCACGATCATAAAAGAGTTGGAAAGATATTACCATCGACTTCAGAATTCATTGGTGTAGTTGTCATTAAAACATTAGAAAGGTTGTTAGTATGATCATCATCTCCATACTTGCAAGCACATAAATACCCAAGCATTAAAGAGGAATGAAAAATAAATGACAAAAATTAAAGAGTTTAAGTTAGATAGATTGACCCATATATTTGTCCAGGTTCGTCCTACCACTTGTCCTACTCACGTCCTCAAGAGTTTCATCTTAAGAGATCCACTAAAAAAGACTCGAGTTTTTCACAAATTATACCCACGAACCTTCTTATAACCAAACAAGATATTTTTCACTACCTAACTTCTAAACCATATGAGATATTTTACACAGGTGGAACTCCAAACCAAGCAATAACATTTGACAGGCTAAGCTTAAGAACCAATGTAAGCTTTTAAGACTAGAAAGTTCAACGCTAAAGATATTTTTTTTAACGCTAAAAGTCAACCCACATCAATGATGATAACACCTTGTGTAAAATGAAGTTCAGTGAAGTCTTTGATGACACATGTCCAACAATCTCTAATAAAAGCATTCCATCAAAAAGTTATCTCAAGCCTCAACATTCAGAAGTTTCAAGTTCCTATTAAAGTTCTAAGTAAATATTGAATCAAGTAAGCAAACATGAAGCTAGGAAGTTAAGAAAGAGAGAAAGTGTGAAATCTCGCATGGTCCTGTGCTTAGCACATGTGTGAGTGGTCAGTTAAAATATAAAAGTTTAAGAGTAAGTCTTGATATACTATGAAAATCACACACTCATACAAAAATTATTTAAAACCCTCTCTATTTATAAAAACTTCTTGAAACCCTGTAAAGGCTAGTTTGGAATTAATTAAGTATTTCTAATCGTTTGGGAAAGTTTTTACACTTCCTAATCGATTAAGGACAGTCTCTAATCGATTATATAAAGGTAAATGACTTCTTAAAAAAAGTATCCAATAAAACATGTAGATTTGTAGGTTTTCCTTCTATGGATTAGGGTTGTCATATTTTGAAAGTTTTTAATCGATTACTTGATAGGGTTAATCGATTAAAACATTTAAATAGCCTATGTGACTTTTCCTTTTAGAGCCGTATATTTTCATACATAAATAAGGATTATCCTTATTTCAAACACTGAATTTATGAATGGAAATCTATCTTTTTATTCTTCTTCATTTTTTCTCTTTGTTCAAAAATTTCTTTTTCATGAGAATTGTTATAGTGCCGAAAGATTGAAAAGTCATTTTGAGAGATTTGTTGTAATAGGTGATGTGCTTTATTTTATTTATTCAAGAGTTTATTTTCCTTATGGATTGTATTTGTAAAAAACTAAATGTTGCAAGCTAAACCTGATAAAATCTTGATTGTAGGTTTTTGAGCTCGTCTAGTCTTAAAAGCATTGTTTGGTTCTTGAGCTTAGCTGGTAAATGCTCTTGTTTGGTTTGAAGATCCACCGGTGTAAAATATCTAATTTTCTTTGAAGATCCACTAATGTAACACCCTATAAACCCGGCATAATTAATATAGCATAATCAGAGTAAATTAGCACGCATATAAAAAGAGAGCATCACATTTACTTCACGACAACAACACAATACACTGGTCATGCTTATAACATACATTTAAAATCATGTTCCATACACTAACACATATCCATCTCACAGCGGAAGAATTCTCATTTCAAAATAATACTAATGATTGAAATCCCATGCTGAGAATCATATAATGAAACATTAGGCACTAAAGGTCATCATCATATAATCTCAAATATAACATAAATATCCAGAGAGTATAACAAACATCTCTCAAATCAAACATGAATATAACAATATAACATGAATCCAAATGTTCCGCGTGTTACATGACCATAGCATGACTCACTACCTAAATAAGGGTAAACAAAAAACTGGCTCCTCTGACTAATCCTCGCTAGGAGTACCACCGCTATCCTCGGTACCTGAGTGATGTCGTATAAAACATTATTTCAATAAAAGAGTGAGAATTCATATTATTATAGAAATATATAATAATAAGTAATGCATAACAAACATACATCAATTGAATTCATCACACTTTACATAATCATGTATTCAACATACTTCAACACAATTTAAATGATTTCATATACAATATTGCTCAATGATTCCAAAATTCAAATATAATCAATCACAAATACCACAAATATAACATTCATACAAATATCACAAATTGAACACCAATTCAACATTAACATTGACACGTGTGATTCTAATGCAACTCAATGCAATATGCATGTGATACCAATTATTATCCTTACCGGTCCTGTCAGGTCCATCTCTCACACAAATAACCATCAAAAGTCCATCCTCTAAGCTTCAAACCAGTCCTCTAGGTTTGAGACAAGTCAATAATTCCCATGAAATTACCAAACACTGCCTCTTGACAACTCATTATGCATGTGCAATCTCAACATATATATGCAATTAAGACCATCTTCATATCTTAATCATACAAGCATATTTCACATAATTCAACACATTTGAATTATCTTCACCAAATTGCACAACATATATCCACTATGGCAACATTCACATACAATGCATACTCACAACATTTATCAAATCAACAAATCACATAACATGTAACCAAAAATAGTCAAACCATGTTATCCTCAATCAACCTCAAAAACTACAACATACATATGCCTAAATTCAAGTATTATGTTTCTCATCAAAAGTCATCCAAAACCAATTCAAAACACATCGAATAAATTATTAAAATTCATGGAAATCCTTCATAAATCATAAGTATACAAGACCCCATCCAATTAACCAAAAATACAAACTTTTTGTTCCAGACCGCGCTAAGCGTCACCTACCGCACTAAGCGCTCTCCCGATTATGCAGAAAAATCTATGCGATGACATCTCTCAGATTCCCACGAAAAGTGCCACTAAAATCCACCAAATCAGCCAAGTTTCATGAATTTAATACATATTAGCCTATATCTAACATGTATCATCAATTAGAAACATTAAATCATGATTTCTAACACAAATTTTATGAATCTCAACTCCAAACCTAACATGTCAAAACTAGCATTTTGAAGAACAAATCCCTAATTTCATGTTACTATCCATCACATACTATTACATACACCCGTAAATCAATTATTACCCATCCTTACCTTGGACTTAGAAACTCTAGGGTTCTATCCTCTTCTCTTCTCTTTTTCTTCCTTTCTCCTCTTTTCCTATTTCTTCTCTTCTCTTGTTTTCTTCACTTTCTCTTTCTAATTCTATATTTTTCTTATTTTGTTAAACTCTTACTAACTCTAAATGGGCTTAACTTCACTCACCCACTCTAATGTAACATAATCCCCAAATGTATATTTTGCTATTCTCACACTCATTAACCCAATAACATATAATAAACATGTATTCCAATTAAATCAATTATTCACACAATCACTCAATTTAATCAACAAATCACATATTCACCAAAATAAAATAATTAGGTAATTATCAAACCAAATAATAATTAACATCGAAATTAAATATTAAAGTAACTAATAAAGAAAATCGAGGTGTTACAAACACACACAGTATTTTTGGCATAGTGCAAGAACACAAGATGAAACTGAAAAAGGCTTGCTTGCCATAGATGAGGAAGGAGAAAAGAAAAGAAAAAGTCTAGAACTTAAAGTCGGAGACTCTGACTCTAATCTCTTATAGTAAATGACTTCAAAATATTAATAAGGTATGAGAAGCAACAAAAAGAGGAACAAGAAAAATATGATGAAAAAGATCCATTCATCCCCACACATTTAATGTGTGGAAATAAATGGAATAATATGTCAACTGTCCTTAAGCTAAAAAGGAAAATCAGAAGAATAAAAACTAAGAAACCTCAAAAAAAGTGAAAGAAAGCGTACATCGCATGGGAAGATAACAATATAGAATCCTCATATGATAAAGAAGAAGCCAACATTTGTCTCATGGCAAATCATCAAGATGATGAGGTAATATTGTATTTTTCCTATCATAATCATTTTCACATTTGTAGTAAGCTAACAAAAGAAATAAGCAAACTAGAATAAATTGCATCTATATCCAAGGATATTATTTCTCATCTTGAATATAAAAACAAAAGACTTGATAAAGAAATATAAATTCTTCTAGAAATACAAAATGACCCAATTCAAATTTATTCTACTTCTAACGAAGAAAATGAACCTGACAAGTGCAACGAATTTAAAAATCAAATTTGCGATCTTCAGAATACACTTGTCAAGTTTACCAAAGGAATAAACAACTTGAACCATTTGTTGGAAAATAAAAAATCTCCTACAATAAAGTTATTCTCGACTATGAACCCAACAATAAAAGTAAGAACTTTAGCAACATTTGTAATGCTAAATCCAAATCTTATTGCAAAACCTTAAAATATAATAAAGAAGGTTATATTGTCACATTTATTTTACTAAGAAAAGCCATTATAGAAAAGAAGGATATCCTCCTTGATACTTAATAAAAAGCATTGTAAGTATAAGATGAAAATTCACATGCTTTATTTAATGCTTATGTCTCTATTATAAATTCAAATGAAAATAAAATTTATGAAACTAATAATATATGACCCATAATGATATGTGTACCCAAAGTTAAGACATGAGCTTTTTATTGCAGGAGTGCGTTACAGTTTTGAATGATAAATGGTACCTTGATAGAGGTTGTTCAAAACATATGAATTATGATAAAACTTTATTCTCCTCCTTATTTCCCAAGAAATAAGGTTTTGTCTCTTATGGTGATAATGATAATAAGGGGAAAATTTTAGGTTTTAACATTGTTAGTAAGTCCCCCAATCCAACGATTGAGGAAGTTATCTTAGTTAAAGAGGTAAAGCATAATTTACTTAGCATAAGTCAACTATGTGTGTACAGGTATGAAGCTAATGATCATTCTGACAACCTTCGTATATTTTTATGATAACAACACCAATGATTTTCGAAGTTGGTGGTAATAACTTTCCAACTCTCTGATGATGGTGATTAAATTAAATACATTTCAAGCCTCTTTAAGTAGGAGACTCAATGTTCCATTGAATTAATTATTTTATTAGTGCATCTACATATTGTTTCCTTTTTTAGCCAATTCTTTTGCTATATAAAGAAGGCACCTACTCACTTTATTTCACACCAGAATTCAGAATTTCTTTAATTCTTTGAAATTTATATATCTTCTTTCTTTCTCTCTCTCTCTCTCTCTCTCTCTCTCTCTCTCTCTCTATATATATATATATATATATATATATATATATATATATATATATATATATATATATATATATATATATATATATATATATATATATATATATATATATATATATATATATATATATATATATATATATATATATATATATATATATATATATATATATATATATATATATATATATATATATATATATATATATATATATATATATATATATATATATATATATATATATATATATATATATATATATATATATATATATGCTCATTTCACCAAAGTTGCCTTAGTGCCTTGTGAGTGAAAATTGTTTGTGAGGAAAGAGTTGTATTGGTGTCGTGCCATTGTTGCCCTTTTTAAGAGTGTCATTTTCTTGAAGAATTGGGTTTGGTTCTTAATATTAACAAGTCTTAAAATATTTATTTGGTTCTAGAACTGAGCCTATAAAAGTTCTATTTGGTTATTAAAATCATCCTATAAAATCTATAATCGGTTCGCTAGCTCAGCTAATGGAAAAGCTTTCTTTTTGTTGGGGATAAGATAATGTAAAATATCTAGACCCATTTTCATCAAATATTTATAGGAATAACCTCTAAATATTATAGTCAAATCTCAAGAATATCTCTTGATGATAGGAGTGAGCCAACGTTCGGCCGAACCCGGATAATTCTCTGGTTCGATCTCTCTAACCTTTATCTTTCATTTTCTTCTATTTACCTAACTACTTTTACTTTCAGCTATTTTTTATTGTGATCTCAAAAATACAAACACAAATTTCTCTAAAGTAACAAACCCTATAAATTAATTGTGATTTTGAATACCACAAGTCACCCTCCTCTTGTGCTTGGACTCACATGTCCAACAATTCCTCCCTCCCCTCTTCTTCGCTGCTTTATCTCTGCTGGACTAATATAAACTGATTTTTTAATAAATGATTTTAAAATATATTCAATTTATAAATATCACAATTCATCCAGCTCCTTCTCTTGTGTTTGAAGTAACTTGGCCAACAATACCTACACCGTGAATTTAAACAAAATTCTTTCAAATGATGTTTTTCTTCTGAGTAACAAGGATAAATCATGGCTATGGCATTAGAGTGAAATTTCATTGCAATTGGTATCGTTATTTTGATGTTATGTTAATTATTTCTTCTATGTGTGTTTATATTATGGTATCATTATTTTGAAATGTCATTGTAGTTGCTTGTATTATTTGTTTGTAACTTAGGTGTAATATTATGCCTCATTTGTGAGATATGTACCATAAAATGTTTCAGAATTATTACAATTTGATACAAGTCAAAATACTGAGTATTATTTGAATCTAAAGTTACAAGACTTAAATCAAGGTTTTTAGAAGTCTTTATTTGAATAAGACATGCTATGATTTAAACCATGAACTTACCTCAGAGTTGAAGAAATTTTCCTTGCCAATCTTATTCGAATAAAAAAAGTTTGTGAATTTCAACCACAATGCTTCCTCACTCAAATCACAAGGTTGGTGATTCAAATCAAAGTCATTCTAAGTTCTTCAAAACTAAGTGTAATTTTAATCACACAAATAGCCTCGATTCAAATCACTAGTAAAAAACCTTTTCACTTCACTATCTTTGATTCACTTCATTCTTCTTTTGATTAAAATCACAATAACTCAATATTTGACACAAATCTAATTTTTTCTTTCCTTTCTTTTTTGTGCCTTACCTCTAGCACCTATTTAAACCACCTAGTTGTCTCTCATAAAGATATTGACGAGTTTCTAATTGAGATGATGCCATAATCATGAGTGGTTATCACAATTGAGAGAAAGATCTTGATAAGTCATTGAATGTTTATGTTTTGAAAACCCAGAAAATTCATTTAAACCCAATCTTTCTTTGTAAAGAGACTTGAGAGAAATCAAGAAAATTATATTTCTATGTTGTGTGAGATATTTTAGATACTATTAATCATCTTCAATCTTATACCAAGAAACCATTTTATGGGTCTCAATTATGAAGATTGAGTGTGAGAGGTGATTTGAGGTACAATAGGAGATCTAATGTTTTTTGTGTAAAACTTTGTTGTTTGTATAAAGATAAAGCATTTCTTCTTGATAACATTGTTGATTGGTGCTTATCAAGCAAGATAAGAGTTTTCTTTATACTCCAAGGAATACTTTAGTGGATCAGAGTAAAGGTTGTCAAAAAATAATGTTGAGAGTTATCCTTATTCGGTGATATAATACTCGTTATGATAATTCTTCGTCAAATTTGAGTAAAGGATGTTGTAGAATTGAAGCTTGGAGCGGGTTATTGGGTCTATCAAGTCTGGCGTATCAAAATCATTGAACATCTTGAATCTTAGAAAATGATTAATCACCATCAACAAGAGGAATTATTATTTTTATATTTGTGTTGGCTAAAGCGTTGGGTTGTTAATGTTCAGTTTGATAATAATTTTTTGTACCAAAATACTTGTATCTTTAACCTTTTTTCAGAGTGGAAAACATTTTCGTTTTTTATGGTTAAAATCATCGAAGAGTGGAGTAGGCATATCGAGGACGAATTTTCGAACCACTATATATCATGTGTACAATTTTCTATCCATGACTCTTTAATTTTCGGCATCATATCATGTATGTTAGGTATAACTCATCATTGAAATGTCATACATAATTAGATCTTGTTGATAATGTTTTATCATATAAATGTAGGTATGTGATGCATTTAATTTGATGAATATTCGTCTCTTAATTAAGTTTGTATTGACTCTAGGTGTATGGATTTAAATTGCTTGTTAAATCAACTTTGAATGTACTTGAGTTAATGACCTTGTTTGAATTTTTGTCTATATGATAATGAGATAACATTTGATATTGAATCCATTTACCACGTGTTGCTTCCACTCATTATCTTTTTCTTTTGCATTTTAACTGTGATTTTGTAAAAAGAAGCCGTTTTTGAATTTGGTCGCTTTAAGGGGAACGATCTATTCAACTCCCCTTCTAGACCTTATTGTAACTACATTCTCACCAACAATGAGAATAACTCATATCCACATGGACTACTTAAATAAGTTGGTCTAGAAAGACTTCGTAATTAGTCTTCCAAACTTAAGTTTTGAAAAGAATCAGTTAAGTGATGTGCTCTAAAAGGGTAAACAAGTAAGGACTCTTTTAAAGCGAAATATGTCTTTTCTACAAACCAAACCTTACAACTTTTGCACGTGGATATTTTTGGCCCATCCAGAAACAAACATTTTGGTGGAAATTTCTATGCCCTTGTAGTTTTGGATGACTAATCTCATTATATGTTTACATTGTTCTTATCTTAGAATAGAGACATTTTTGCTTACTTCCAAAAACTAGTCAAGATTATCTAAAAACAAAAAAGGATTAAGCATTACATCAATTTGAAGTGATCGTGATGGATAATTCCAAAATGAGGAACTCAAAAAATTTTGTGCTGAGAATGGTACTCAACACATATTTTCCAATCCACGAACTCTCTAATAAAATGGGCTAGTAGAGAGGAAAATATATATCTAGAGGAGCTAACGAGGACGATGTTCAATGAGACAAATCTTCCTAAATACTTTTTGAAATTCTAGCATGAAAAAATTCAGATGTCCTATGACATGTTGGGACATTTGATCTGACTTAAACAACACAAGAAAGGTATAAACATTAAAAATTAGTACTAAAAAGCAATAAAAACACATATAAGTTATTAACCCGGTTTGGAGTAACTCTCCTACTCTGGGGGCATACCAAGCCAGGGACATGTCCACTATGATAATATCAATTCATAGACCCTACAGAAAACATACCAATTTACGATCTACTCACTTAATCACTACACGTGCTATACTTCTATCTAAGACTCACCTAGATATGAGGCCCTCCTTAATCCCTCATCAATCACGGATAGCGATTGGACAATAACACAAGAAGACATACTTCAATGAAAGAAAAATAGAAGACACACTTCCATGTCAATACTCATAAAGACACTTGACAAGAACACAACTTGGAGTTGGTTAAAAGCTTCCTCCAAGAACAATAATAAACTTTGTTCTTAAAATCTTAAGAATGATAATAGAACCTTGCAATTCAAGGAACATAATCCAACTTATAGGTCGAGTGCATCACACAAACAACTCTTCTAGAGAGTGGTACAGACTTAGCCCTAATGACTACATCTTTTCAATTCTTGGCTGGTACAAGTCCTAGGTTATAGAGCTTCTATTTATAACATATTCCCAACTGGATTTTGGGCTTTCAATCACAGCTCATCAGCTGTTATAGTTTTGTGGAATATTATGCACAACAATAGGTCTTCAATCAAAACTTCCTAATTTATCTCCATAATTAGAAAGTTCATATTCTTTAATATTCTAACTTAATTCTTCTTAACCTGTAATTTAGCGCCATATAGGATAGCATAATATTCCCGGAATATTTTGCATCAGTTAAGTCATAACAGAATTTAAGCTGCCCAGCTCAGCTCAAGCACGATGTCGTATGCTCCTTCATAGGACATCTTATACGACATGTTGTTCCAGATGATGAGAACTTCTCATCTCAAAATGTCTCAACATGAGATATGAATTTTTGCTCAACCCGTTCCTGTTAGAAAGTTAATACATCTTATCTAACATATTATTGCTATATTAGCTTTACCAAACATAATGCCAATCACATAATTTAGAGAATTAACAATCACTCCCTTTGGCTTATTTTGGCTAAAACTAATTTACATAACCTTTGTACATACATAAAACAAAACCATAACTCAAAGGCTAAACCATACAAATTAGCAACAACCATTAAACTAAAAACATCAGAAGCAAAGTCATTCTTTAGTCTTCACATTTGACAGTCTTCAGTCTTCATTGTCTTCTTGTGATGTCACAACATTAACAATGGGAATTCTTTATTATAGTCCTACACATGACAGTCTAACACATTCTCTCCCACTTAAAAGTTGCACACATAAGTTTGGCACAAGAGAATCTCAACACACATATTCTCTCCCAATTTTTAGCCAGAATATGACAAAGGCTTTTAACAAGAGGTAACAACCACAATCTGATTCATGTCGGAATAATACATCTAACATCTATCCGCAACAGTTTTAAACATTTCCCTTCCAGATTCAAAAGCTCAACTACCACAAACCGCTCCCTTTCACGTTCAGCCGAACCAATCCATTACAGCCAACACAGGATGGTGTTAATCCCAAAACATTCCTCACATGTTGAATTCACTCCCCTTTAATTCAGAACACTCCTCACATGAGGCATTGAAGCACATGACACGACTATGTTCATAACTCAGATTACAGGTCACAAATAACAAAACAAAAAACTTAGAACAAAACAAACTATTCTACACCTTTGTGAAACTGCTTGAAAACAAAACTCAAACTTAATAGATGAACATAGTTGAACACAACTTTCTCCTCCTTTTTTCCATAAATGGATAACTAAGACCCTCACACGACCAGACCCAAGATGTACTTATCCACACTCGGCCATAGGCCATAAGAAAAGAAGAAGGCGTAACTATCGCAAGATGAAAGACGTGAAGGAATTACCTCTTTTTAAATAACCAAGTAGTCTTATTAGGAAATAACGGTCTTGGTTAATGAGAATGTTATTTGAGGGAGATCACCAAATACAAATGCATCGTCCAATACATATTTTGACTGTCTTCATAATTCTAATACATGCGTGTACAGAGAAAAACATCACATTTTATACAACCTCCTGACAGCACCGTCCACACTACTTCCTTGTTTGGCTCAAGGAGAGAACATGTCCTAAAAAGGTGTTCTGACATCTAGTCATACATTGTCTTCTTTAAAAAATTGACCATACATCACAAACATCAGACTAAGATGCTTCATAGAAATACATTGTCCTCCACTGGTTGTTATATATATTCTCCCTCAAGAGTGTTTGTATGGACTTACCATAAGACAATTCCAAAACTTCTGATAGAGTCCTTCAAAAAAAATTGCAGAGAAAAGTAAATTCTCCCAGAAACAAATCAAACTTCCCTTCAGACTCCTCCTAAGTAACATGTGTGAAAATGATTCAAACATCTAGCCGAACCTAGCTAGAACCAATTACCATTTAGCAGCCCCATGTCATGACATGTTGACTGACAACATAACCTCACCAGAAGCATACAATCTCTGCAAGCTTCACAAGGTTTGCATCATTGCAGTCACAATCCATAGACAATCACTTGACTACCCTTGTCATGGATAACCAATACTCCAGCTAAGCACAAACTTCACAAATTCTCAGTCTGCTTAAAAGCTTTACTGAGATCCAGAAAAACCCAAAATCTTTTGGGGGTTACATATTGAATAAGAAAAACACTTCAAAAAAATCCTAATTAGACCTCAGTATCTCATAGCCATTCCTCTGCCCTTACTTCCACTAGTAATTGCTGATATTAGTGAAGTCTTAAAAATGATAGTAGTCATGCATTGTCAGAACATACTACTATACAAGATCATAATCTGCACATTCCAATCCACATAGTCAGACTCCATTTTCTAACAACAAATTTGATCCTCAATCCTCCATAATAATAATCCCAGACCTGCTTTAGGGATAACAAACAAAGTGATGTTACAACATCATTTAGAACATCAGCTTTTCTTCATAGATCCTAATAAAATGGTTCTTGATTTATCAATCAAAAAGATAATTATACTTGATAGTCTTTTAAACCAAGAAGATCTCAAAGGCATACACCTTTTGCAGCATATTCAAGTAATCATAGACACCTGAACATTGATCTCTTTATACAAAAGAATAGTTAAACCAATTTGAGTAAAAAAAAGTCTGGGAACATGTTTCCAAAGCTTCATCTAATCAAATGATTGGATCCTTATGGGTCTTTCCCAGCAAGATTGAAGAGGATGGAAATATTTTAAGAAATAAATCAAGACACGTAACGAAATTATATAATCAACAAGAAGACATAGATTTCGATTAAAAAAATTATACCCATGTGGCTCGATTAGAATCCATAAGAACGGGTTAAGTTTTCTCATGCATATTGAATTTTAAACTATTCCAATTGTATGTAAAGAGTATGTTCTTGAACGGTTTAATCCAAGATGAAGTGTACGTTGATCAACCTTCTAGTTTTATAAATCCTATTTTTCCTAATCATATTTTCAAACATAAAAATAACCTTTACGGTCTGAAATAGACTCCTAGAGTTTGGTATGATCGTCTAAGCAAGTTTCTAATTGAAAAATGTTTTTAAATGGTGAGGGTTGATAAAAACCTTTTTATCAAGACATCTAAGCATGACATTTTACCAGTTTAAATTTATGTTGATGACATCATTTTTTGGTGCTACAAAAAATCCTTGTGTAATAACTTGTTTGAGATAATGCAAAATGAATTTAGCTTGTCCATGACGGGGACTTCGGTATTTACTAGCCTTACAAATAAATAAATCTAAAGAAGGAACACTCATCAATCAAGCCAAGTGGTGTAAAGAGCTTCTGGAAATATTCGACATGTATAAATCCAAGTCAACCTTAACTTCAATGAGTAGTTCATATAGCTTGGATAAAGACAAGGAAGAAAAATATGTTGAATAAATCAAGTATTGAAGTATGATTAGATCTATTCTTTTATCTTACTATATCTCATCTTGATTTCTTGTTTATTGTATGTCTTTGTACTCTTTTTCAAGAAAACCCTAAATAATTACATCTCAATGCAGTAAAATACATTATGTTATATCTCAATAGCGCACCACAAATTGGTTTATGGTACCCCAAAGGAATGGATGTTCCTTAGTTGGGTAATATGATTCTGATTTTGCAGGTTGTAAATTGGATTAGAAATGTACCAGCAGTACGTGCCACTTACTTGGAAACTCGCTTGTCTCTTGGCATAGAAAGAAACAATCAAGTCTAGCGTTATCTATAACTTATGAAGAATATGTTGATGGGGGAAGTTGTTGTGCATGAATTATCTTGATGAAACATCATCTAAGTTATTATGGAGTTGATCTCAAAGTTGTCCCAAAAAAATACAACAACACCAACACCAAACCTTAAGAAAAATCAGGTACTTTAGTCTTAGAATAAACACTTTGAGGTTAGGAAACATTTCATTAGGGATCATGTAGAAAAAGTAGATTACATAATTGAGTTTATATCCTCGTGTAATCAATTAGAATATATTTTTACAAAACCTTTTCTTAAAGAAAACTTCTTTTTCATAAGAACTGAATTAGAATACTTAAACCAATCGTGCAAGGATTAAATCTACAAAATATTTATTCTCCTTTTTCTTATTCCCTTTCTCTATGTGTTTTATATTATTTATGTGCTTACATATTCCTTTGTTTTCTGCCTTTCAAAGGGTATAAAGTAGGGTATAAAGTATATTCTTTGTGTTTGTGAGAGCAGTTTAACCACTCCAATCTTTTTTCCATCATTTTTTACCATCTTCCAGTGAGAGACATTATCATCATAAAAAAATGGAAGAATGTGGATCTATGTGCTTGTATGTATAAGTGTCTCCGATCATTAGATGATTTTGGTGTTTTTTTATAATGACAACACCTAAGGTCAAACATCATTTGATGAGGTCTTCGGTGAAATAAAATGGCATTCTGATAATGGCATCTGGTTAAAGAATTTATCTCAAGCTAAAGAGTCAAGTTCCAAATAAAATGCTAAATTAATTTTGTATCGGACATGGGAACTTGAAGCTTCAAAGATGTGAAAGAGAGAAAGTATGAAAGCTTGTCTGGTCCTAAACTTAGTACGTGTCTAAGTGATAAGTTTAATGTAAGGGTGTAAGAGTAATTATTGAGATACTATCACAACTCTCACACACACTTGAATATATTTTAAAGCCTCTCCTATTTGATATAACATATGAAAACTTTTTATATACATAATTAATTAATTACTAACTTAATTAATTGATTATGAGTGATTTTTACACTCGTTAAATGATTTCACTTTAGGTTATTCAATTAACTCATTTATAATGTTTCCAAATCAATTAAGGAAGCTTTTAATCAATTAATGACGGTGTAATTCAAAAACCTTTCCATATTTGGCTGGTATAATCAATTAAAAACTAGGGCTAATGAATTAGATCATTAAAAATTCCCATGGATCATTTCCTTTTTAAGCTAATTATTCTCTTATAAATAGATTGATCCTCCTTATTTCAATTCACACCAATTTTCAAAATTAAAACTATATTATCTCTAATCTCTTCTCTCTATTTTCTAATTCTTTTCCAAAGTTTCCTTATTGCCAAGAGAATACTTGTGAGAGTTTGTTTGTACTGATGTTGTGTTGAATTTTTTCTTATTCAAGTGTGTGATTCTCTTGAGAAATATCTTCGTTTGGATCTTGAGATTAGCCTGTGAAAATCTTTGTTTGGCTATTGAGATCATCCAGTTAAAATATCTTTACTTTCTATCATTTATATTTATTTCCTCTATAATGTCTTCTTCTCCTTCTTATCTGTTGCTTTATCTTTGTTGGACTAATATAAACCGATTTTGCATAAAGGGTTTTTAAAATATTTTTGATTTCTAAATATAAGAATCCACTCCCTCTTGTGTTTGGAGTCACTTGTTCAACAAAAACCTCAAGTGATGAGGAGAAACAAAATGTATTGCGAGCCTTGGGTATTAGGCTTGGTAATTTTAGTTCATGAATCCATCTATTAATATATCATTTTGAACATGTTATGGATCCATTTGGTTTCAATATTTATAAATATTTATTTTTTTTAGTTTTCTTATCACAACCTTCTGAAGTTCATAACTGATGATGAAGAGAAGAGTTATGAATAATATTGGGAACTTAGAGTGACATGGGTAGAAATTTATATGATTGGGCTCTTTGGATTTGAGAAATATTTTTGAGGTATCTAAGAGAACTAAGAAACACTTATAAACATTATATATTTGTGTATTTCATATATAGAGCATGAGAGAGTTTAAGAAATACTTGGAAATAAATTGTATTGGATAATTTCTCTCTCCTCCATAATAATTTAGTTTGATCAAATTGGATAAACAAGTTTACGTGTCTTTTATCTTCCTTTTTCTTGTTGTGGTTTTCTTTATACTATTTGGCGGATTGTTTTGATTGTTTGAGGCCATTTATATTGCTTTTCAATATTATTTTTCAAACACATCTTTAATCTTGACAAATTTAATATTAAGATTAAACTTTAACGAGAGCTTATGTGTTTGAAACTATCAACAAATTCACTATTATTGTTAGAATTTTCTCAACATGTTTGTTGGGGTTCCAAAATTTTATGCCGAATAAAATGGGTGATCTTGCCTATCAATTTAAAGGTATGTGTTTGAGAGGCTATAAAATATAAATTCAATTTAATTTAATATGACTTGAGTGTTTTTATTCACTTAGAAAATAGGAACACCTTCATATTATATAAGAAATAATATAACTTCGATATTTTGCTAAAAGATATCAAATTATCATTGAGAGTAGGACTCAAATACAATGACAAATTTTACTTACAGTGTTAACCAATTATGAGCACATTCTTTTAAGGGGATTATTTTTCCCACTCTGAGGGTTGCTCCTTCAATCTTAATAAAAATCTAAAATTTTCCTAAAATACAAAAATACATTTTTGGACGCACCAAAACCTCATAAAAATATCTGGAACTGCACTTCCAAAAACTGTTGTGTTAGGTAAACCAAAAACAGAAGTAGAAACAAATGCAGAAAACTAACATAAATTAACATCAATCATTGTTATGACATACATTAAAATCATAATATTACATAAATAATAGTTAACGTAAATATAACATTACATTTCACCATTAAGTGATGGTTGAGGATATTTTAACATCTTTAGAATATCTTCAGTTGATCTTGTAATCTTTGCATCCACCTCAATCGGACCTTTAGTTTCATAATGGTGAAACGTACTCCATATAACAGTTAAATCTTAATTTGTCTTCAGCTCCAACTTGTTGAACTATATTGTCCCTTTGTTTTCAAGCGAGGGTGAACAATAATAGAGCTTCACAACTATTCGATTGTATGGATATAAACTCTCTAGTATAAATTTTAAATCGACAAACCGAGTGATTTTTATGAAAATAAATTCAAAAGGGGGCTTCTCATCATTGAAGTAGACAAGAGCGAGATATGCATATTGAGACACTTTGTGTGTGTTTATGCTAACAAGATGAAGGGAATCCATATTTATACAAGTTTTATATTAATATGGGTCTTATAAACCCAATCCTATCTTAGAGGGTATTCTGGAGATGTATTGTCGGATACGCACTGTCTCACTTACTGAAATTAGGGTGTATATGGAAATGTAATTCTAGTTAAACGCTTGTTAGAATTTTTTTAGAGAATGGGTGCGTCCTGAAATGCATTTTTGAATAAAACCATGTTAGCAATTTTTTTATTTAAAAATGGGGTGCATTCGTAAATGTATTTGTGAATCCACCGTTGACTGTTCACACATAACTTGTTATAGAAATAAAACTTCTTATGAAACACAAAAACTAATATAAAAATTAAGAAGACTAAAATATACATTAAAATTCTTGAAAATGTATCAGTTTACATGGTTAATATAAATCCAACATTATATACCAAACATATGTCACTACCTAAATAAATTGTTTGATAAAAACTAAAATGAATCAAAACATGTCTGTAACACGGTGGGAGAACTGACTTGGGATGTTTTGCGTTTTATCGCAATTGTTGCGGATAGCAAGAGTCGCCGGCGACTTTTCTTTTATCCAAATAAAGGAAAGGGTGAAAAGAACAGGAAAGACCTTTGAGATTATTTTCTTGAGTTCGGGGGGCAGATTATGAAAAGGGAAGGTGTTAGCACCCTTTTTATCCATAGTTATCTATGGGCTCTTAGTTGCTTTCTAGATCATTGCTTATGTTTGAAAGTATGCTTTGTGGTGGTTTTTGAAAGTATTTTTGAAAAGCGCCTCCATTTAGACAAACTTTGTAATGATTCTCGTCTCTATATGAATGTATACAAAGTGTTGGAATTTTTAAAATATTTCATGGAAAGTGTTGGTGCATTTGAAAATGTGTTTGTGTTTTGAAGATGAGCAAGCAACTAGGAACATTCTACCTTACTCAAAAGTCTTTTGTTCATTTCTCTCTTCCTTTGATATTGTTATCTTACTATTGATTGGTAAGAACCATTATCTTTGGATGTCAAAGGGAGGAGCGTGGGTCATCGTATAGTCATGATAGCAATGTTATGAGATATCTTAGAATTTCTCTTAAGGGACTAAGATCATTTGTAAGGAAGCATTCGAAGCTTCATCCAGGGACTATGATCTTGTATTTTTTATTGTTTTTGCTAAGACTTCTCACATGCATAACATGGATATTTTTCATAAGGCAGCAAGTGGAGTTAACCCTGGAGGTGCATGTGTGCAATGTGTGTTTGATTGCATGCATTTTTGTCTTTTTGGTTAGGGTGGTCTACTTATTGATTTTATCTTGCCACACACCCTAATTTACTAGCATTTTGTATAAAGTAAAAAATGCAAAAAGGTAAAATCCTACACCATTACAACCAAATTGTATTGCATGAAAATATAAAGGCAAAAATAAGATAAAAGAAAGAAAAAGGATCTTTTCAATTTAAGCAGAAAACCCTTTGATTCTGCATTTTATGGCTCTCTTTGATTTGGCCCGAAAAGGGTGAAGGCATGGCTTTTGACTGGGGGCCTGGAGGCCAGCATTCGAATGGGTCTGGGGTCAGTGTAATGTGCCTGCTGGATGCCTCTTTCGTTTGACCTGGAGGTTAGTATGGAAGCCAGAGGCTTCATTTCCAACTTCTTGTTTCCTGTTTCTTTCGTTTGAGTTTGAATAGCAACAAGGCCTAAGGCCATGCCAACATTACCTTAGGGCCAGGTTAGTTCTTAAAGCATGTTTAAATGTACAAAGAGCAAAAACCAAGAAGGTGGTTAACCATGAAACATATTAAAAGGTTGGAAATGAAAAGAAGTACAATAGTATGTACATGTTTGAAAAGAAAAGGAATTGTATTTACAAGTTATGCGAGAAACGAAAAGTTAAAGGTTTAGAACATATTACCTTGTTGAAGGTTGGAGTATGTGTTGGACCCTAAAGTGGTTACCTTGGATGCTTCTGGATTCGAAGGGAAAGACCAAGCTTGGGCCTTTGACACTGGATTCGAAAGAGCAAAACAAGGGAAGTGTCTTTCTTTGTTGGATTCAAAGGATAGCGAGATGTAAGGATGTTTCATATTTTAAAGAGACAAGTAGTTGGATTTTGGGTTTGGTGTTTTCGCATGTGTTTAAGTGTTTGAGAATTTTATGGTGTGTAAGAATTTTGAAGATACGTTCCCCTCTTCTTCTTCCTCTCTTCTCTGATGTGCACATGAACCCTCTATTTACAGAGAAAAATTTTTAAAAGTTTAGGAGTAAAAATAAAAAAATAAGGCTCATCTGGAAAGTAAGTGTCCACTTGTGCCATGATATCAAGATGAATGGTTCAGATGGATTGCTTCCTTCAGAAGGAAAACAGGCGTAAGTCTCAAGAAAAACTTTTCTAAAAAGTAGTATTATACTATTAAGGGCAAGTGGTCTTGGACAACAAATGGGTAAAATCCTATTTTAACTTGCATAAATAATTAAATATAGGGTAAGTCATAGGTTTTAGGCCTGAAAAGGGGAAACGCGTAGCCTAGCCTATGGGTCTAATGTTCAACTTGATCTTTTGAATCGAATCCTCCATCTTTCTACACCTTTTGACCAGACTAAAACAACATTCGTTCCCACCAGGTATGTGTCCTTCGAATGGACCAACATGTATTCTTCGAATGGGTCTCTTGTGTGGCCTTCGACTGGGCCTTCTGCATGCTGAAGTGTATACAAATGTTTTAAAGGGGAGTCTGTGCCCAGTCGAAACTGGCACAAAGGGGAGTCTGTGCCCAGTCGAAACTGGCACAAAGGTGGTCAGTACCTTGTGGTCAAAGGCAACATTGGAGGAGTCTTGGCCTTGTGCTGAAGACAAACTGAAGAGGGATACGTGTGTTGGTGACACGCTGAGGGGTCTTTTGCCCAGTGGGAGTTTTTGTGAATCAAAGGCCAGTTTGGAGAAGTTCTTGCTTTTGTGCATTGAAGGCACGCTCATAGGGAGAGTTTTCCTAGTAGAAGTAGGAAATAAGCTTTCTCCAAGGAGAATAAATGATCAATCGAAGTAAGGATCCAACTTGCATATGGGTAGCTATTGCATTTGTGAGTCAAGACAACATGCAAATACAGTAATGCAATCGAAGGAGCACTGACAAAAAGCTCTTCCCCTTTGGATCGAAGAAGGCTATTTTAAAGGGAAAAGATGCCTAGTCGAAGCTTGTTTTTAGTAAGCAATTAACAATACTAAGACTTCAGTCGAAGCTTGGAAAATTGAGGCAAGCTTCGATGAGGATTTGAAGGTCATGTTCTGATTGAAGAACACAGCTTCCACACATTGAAGAATTAGATTTGAAGGGTCATATTCTGATCAAAGAGTGGAGTTTCTGTATGTTGAAGAGTGAGATTTGAAGGGTCATGTTCTGAACGAAGAGTAGAATTTATGTATGTTAAAGAGTGAAATTTGAAGGGTCATGTTCTAATCAAAGAGTAGAACTTATGTATGTTGAAGAGTGAAATTCGAAGGGTCATATTTTGAACTAAGCAAACTTCTGACCTTCGATTCTCCCTGCTCCAGCATGATCTGAAGGAATTCTCTAGGAAGCTTGTAACATGTTCTGGCATCACTTTTGCAAATTCTGATTGTACTTGTGTGAAAAATTGGCCCAGAAGTTCTGTCTAAATTCTGACTAAAAAATACCCAGAATTAGCTTCATGAACGTGTCTTCAAGGATTTATAAATTGAAATCCCAGCATTTCTAGGAGAAGTTCTGTTCAGCAATGTTTTAGATCTCAGTGAGATCTATGACTTTAATGTCAAAAGTTCTGATTGAATCATCTTGCATCATGATGAAAATCTGGCCCAAATATATGTAATTATCATATTTTCTTAACACTTAAAAAAATTTCTAAGTGCTTAAAAATTTGACTTTTCAAAGTAATTTTTGACTTTTGATTTCTTGATGAACCAACTTTATGTGTTGATAAAATATGATTTTTGAAACTTGATTTTTATCAAAAAGTCAAAGTTTGACTTTTAATTGTGCATTTGACCATTTTGCTCTTGTGAATAACTTTCTTGAAAAATTGTAATCCGAGACTTGAAACCTGACAGAAGCAATCCTGAGGGTCCAGGATGATCCCTTGAGAAATTAGAGGGTAAATTTTGGGGTACAACAATGTGTCTCCACCTAAATCAATATTTATGGGTGGTTCTTCTTTCACTTTTGTTGTTTTGATTCTCTTTCAATCCTGCTCAACTTGATGAATTATTCCATCCTATCCAAAAAATGATCCATCCAAGTTTCAACTTCATTTGTTGAATGAGTTGTCCATCCCGATGATGTCCGTGGTATAGGGCATCCCGATTTCAAATAAACTTGAACAAGATGTAGTGATTTTGAAAGCCATCCAAGACACATAAAGTGATCAGTTGGATTTTGATATTGGGCACTCCGAAGTGGAAAAAATGTTTCTGAGAAGTCGTATCTTTCCATATCAATACACACCTTATTATATGCACTTGTTATAAGATTGTCCATTTCAAGGAAACACATAGATTTTTCCTCTCGTGGCGTACCGCTAAAACAAGTAATAAGAGATTCGTGAATTGCATCAAAATATTCTTTTTCCCATATAATGTTGTGTATGATTCTTTATTCGCCTTTAATTCTCTAATAAGTTGTTGGAGGACAAGTGTATGATTATTCTCTCCTTTACCGAGCAATGCTGAAATAGCTCGATAACCGCAGTTTCCATCACCCTTAACATTTACAATCACTTCAATGTATTTATGCATAAAAATAGACATTTCTTCAATATGTTTGATTTTCGGTAAAGGTTGTGAAGGGGATGGTTTTCTAATTCGAGCACCTTTGAAAACACTATTTTGAGATTTTGAAGTTGGAGAATCCGGAAAAAGTGTGCCAACGTGTTCAAAATAGGAAGGATACTGCATCGGTAATTGTGAATTGGTGATGGTTTGACCTTCTTAGGGGCACCCTTTATTTGTATCTGTTGCGACAGTGGTTTAAAATATATGGTTTCTGGATAGGAAATATTCTGCATTTTCTCATTGATGTGGAGTTTCATGTTGTCATCGACTTTCAAAAATATTTCTTGAATTATTTCCCATTCGGTCAAGATAGATATATTTGATTTACCGTCCTTCATCACATTATAATCACCGACCCAAATGATTTTATAATGCGTGAAAACCTCATTATTCCTATTAGACTATCCAAGTTCACCTTCTTTAAAATTAAACAAACACATGGAAGATCACACGTCTTCCTAACTGTACTGTTAGAACATAGTTTGGTTCTACATCTTTGTAATAGTATTGATGAGAACAAATATATGATATATACATAAAGAAAAAAATATGCTCTCTAATAATTTAATAAAATATGCAGAGAAGTTCTAATAAAGAAGCATAGAAGTTGGCGAACAAAATTACTCTAAGAAGATCTGATAAAATTTTATGTACAACTATTGAAATATCACGCTCAAAGAAGTTCTAATGCTAAAACTTATGAAGCACCAAAGTTGGATGCTAAAACTCTTATGTAGCAAAACTCTGATGATCTAAAGTCTCAACGTTAATATTCTTATTTTGGTCAGTTTTTAAAGAAGCAAGTTCTGATGCATTACAATTCAATCTTTATAAATCAAAGAGTAACGGCTTGTACCAGACAAGATCTATATTTTTGGAAAGTTCATTAACAACATTTTATCAACTTTCCAAAATCATCTTCTCATGTCTCATATGCTTCCCCTATATAAAGGAGTCATGAAGAGTGATCAAATACACTTGCGCATACAAAGAAATATTCTCACAAGCTCTCTCTTATCTATTCATTGTGCTTTAACCTTGTGTATAAATCACAGTTGTGATATAGTTTGTCTAGAAACACAATTGTACACATTTTGATTCATATTTTGTAAATACCTTGAGAAATCAAGTTGTGGTTTAGTTTCAAGAAGACATTGACGGTAGTATTTGTGATTATGTAATCAAAGTTTTGATTAGTGGATTAAGACCTCGTTTGAGAGAGGCGAAATCACCTTGGCGGGTGGACTGGAGTAGTTTGAGTTCAAATGAACCAGGATAACCAAACGTGTCATACTGTTTTAATTTTCGAAAACCCCAATTCAAACCCGTTTTCTTGTGTTTTTCTATCCTTCAATTGGTATCAGAGCACCTGGTTCTGGGTGATAGCACTTAATCATGTCAGAAAAAGATCCTAGAAAGAAAAACACTATGGTGGGACCAAGTCAGAATAACAACAATGATAACTATAATGAGAAAGATAGAATCAGCGGCAAACATCCAATCTTTGATGGTGAGAACTTCAATTACTGGAAGTACATAATCAAAAAAAAATTTCTATCTCATGACGCTGATCTCTGGGATATGGTAACTGATGGCTACATTCATCCAGTTAACGCAAGCGGTCAAAAGATCGACATAAAGAAAATGACAGATCAATAAAAGAAAGAGTTCATAAATCATCACAAGGCAAGAACAATCCTCTTGAGTGTTATCTCGTACACCAAGTATGAGAAGATCATAAAAAGAGATTCAACTAAGAACATGTTTGACTCTCTGAGAATGACGCATGAAGGAAACATGCAAGTCAAAGAGACCAAAGTTCTTGCACTCATCCGGAAGGATGAGGCCTTTAAAATGGAAGAAGATAAAACAATTGAGACAATGTTCTCAAGGTTTCAAATTCTGGTTGTTGGGCTAAAAGTTCTTGAAAAAGGGTACTCAACATTAGATCATGTAAAGAAAATCATCAAAAGCTTACCCAAGAAATGGAGACCCATGGTCACAGCCTTAAAACTAGCCAAAGATATGAACAAAATATCTCTCGAAGAACTTATCAGCTCTTTGAGAAGTCACGAGATAGAACTAGAAGAAGATGAGCCCCAGAAGAAAGGCAAGTCTCTTACTCTTAAATCTAATAAAAAAATATGAAACTAAAGCTTTTTATGCAGAAGAAGAAAACTCTGGTGGATCCTTGTCAGAGGAAGACGAACTATCTCTTCTCTTCAGAAGAGTCCATCAGCTATGGAAGCATAGACAGAGGAAATTCAGAAACCCCAGAAGAACATGAAATCACTCTGAATCATCCTTTGGATATAGAAAATCTAAAAAAAAAGGTGTTGTATGCTACGAATACAAAGAGCCAGGTCATTACAAAAGAGACTGCCCAAATCTTCATAAAGAAAAGCCTAAGAAGAAGTTCTCCAAAGAAAAGAAGAAAAGTCTCATGGCAACGTGGGATGACTCAGAATCTTCTGAAGCTGAAACAAAATCAGAAGATGAACGGGCCAATATAGCTTTAATGGCCAACATATCAGAAGACACAGATACATCAGAATGTGAATCGGATTCAGAAGAGATATGGGTACCTAAGGATAAAATCATCTATGTTGCAGATATCTTTAACAACAAAGTTGAAACACCAATCTTAGTACCTGGAATCTGGATGCTCTCGACACATGACGGGAAGAAAGCATATGTTCCAAAGCCTGCAACTTAAATTTGGAGGATACGTAGGTTTCGGAGGCAATCAGAAAGGAAAGATTATTGGTTTGGAACCATTGGTAACATTACACTTCCCTCTATAACTAATGTTCTGTTAGTAGATGGATTAATGCATAACCTGTTATCCATAAGTCAATTAAGTGATAATGGTTATGATATAATTTTTAATCAAAAGTCTTGTAAAGTAGTTAGTCAGAAAGATGGAACTATCCTTTTAATGGTAAGAGAAAGAACAATATTTATAAAATAAAAGTTTCTGAACTAAAAAGTCAGAATGTAAAATGCCTTATGTATGTTAACAATGAGAAATGGGCATGGCACAGAAGACTGGGGCATGTTAGTATGAGAAGAATATCTCATATTAACAAACTCAATCTGGTCAGAGAACTTCCTAACTTAAAGTTCAGCTCGGATGCTTTGTATGAAGCATGTCAAAAAGGAAATTTTTCAAAACCCTATTTCAAATCAAAAAATGTTGTTTCTACCTCTAGACCATTAGAACTTATGCATATAGATCTGTTTGGACCAATGGAAACTACATCCATCAGCAGCAAGAAGTATGGATTAGTGATCGTAGATGACTATAGTAGATGGACATGGATAAAGTTCTTAAGACACAAGGATGAGTCACACTTTGCATTCTTTACTTTCTGTAACCAAGTTCAAAACAAAAAAGAGTTTAGAATTGTAAAAGTCAGAAGTGATCATAGTGGGAAATTCAAAAACAAAAGTTTTGAAAAAAAATTTAATGAGAATGGAATTTCTCATTATTTCTCTTGTCCTAGAACTCCTTAACAAAACAAAGTTGTAGAACGAAAGAATAGAACTTTACAAGAAATGTCCAGAACCATGATCAACGAGACTAACATTGCTAAAAACTTTTGGGAAAAAGCAGTTAACACAATGTGTTATATTCAGAATAGAATCTCAATAAGACCTATTCTGGAAAAGACTCCATATGAACTATGGAAGAACAGAAAGCCCAACATCTCTTATTTCTATCCATTTGGATGTACTTGTTTTATATTGAACACTAAATAACATTTGAACAAGTTTGATTCTAAGGCAAGAAAGTGTTTCGTGTTAGGATACTCTGAAAACTCAAAAGGTTATAGAGTATATAACACAGAAACACGAATTATGGAAGAATCTATTAGTGTCAGATTTGATGATAAGCTTTGCTCTCAAAAGTCAAAGCAGGGTGAATCTTTTGCAGATATAGAAGTTCAAATGAAAGGCACTGAAGACAGATCTTCAAAAAATAAAAGTTCATAACTTCAGCCAAATATAGAAGAAGATATCACAAATATTACAATAGCTTCTGAAGAATCCATCCAGAAAAGACAATTCAGAAGCAGCTTAGCACATCCTGAAAACATGATTCTGGGAAAGAAAGATGATCCAATCAGAACAAGATCTACATTCAGAAATACTGAAGAGTCTCTCATGGGATTAGTGTCTCTTATTGAACCTACTTCTATAGACGAAGCACTTCTAGACAATTATTGAATTCTTGTAATGCAGGAAGAACTAAATCAATTTACAATAAATGATGTATGGGATCTAGTGCCTAAACCAAAAGGCTTCAACATCATTGGAACTACATGGGTCTTCAGAAACAAGCTAAGTGAACAAGGAGAATTGTCAGAAACAAAGCACGACTGGTTGCACAAGGTTATAGTCAGCAAGAAGGGATATACTATATAGAAACATTTGCTCCAGTCGCCAGGTTAGAATCTATCAGACTCTTAATTTCGTTTTCTGTAAATAATGACATCACTCTTTATCATATGGATGTCAAAATTGTCTTTTTAAATGGTTACATTGATGAAGAAGTTTATGTGCACCAACCCCCTGGTTTTGAAAATAAAAAACACTCAGAATATGTTTATAAACTTAAGCAATTTGTATATGGTCTGAAACAAGATCCCAAAACTTGGACACAACTCTATTCTATAAACCATTTAAAATGACATTCTGGTTTGTCAAATTTACATAGATGGTATAATTTTTGGGTCTACTAAAGTCTCCTTGGGGAAACTTTTGCTAAGACTATGCTGGGAGAATTTGAAATGAGCTTGATGGGTGAACCCAAGTTATTTATGCGAATTCAAATCAATCAAACTCCAGAAGGAACCTACATACATCAAAGCAAGTATGTTAAATAACTTCTGAAGAAATTTGATATGTTAGAAAGTAAGTCATACAAAACTCCTATGCATCCTACATGCATTCTGGAAAAGGAAAAGGTAAGTAAGAAAGTAGAACAGAAGCTCTACAGAGGTATGATTGGTTCTCTCTTATATTTAATAGCTTCAAGACCTGATATTCTATATAGCGTTTGTCTTTGTCCCATATTCCAATCAGATCCTAGAGAATCTCACTTAACAGCAGTTAAGCGAATTTTCTAATATCTGAAAGGTACTACTAATCTTGGTCGTTGTTATAGAAAATCCAGAGAATATAAATTAGTAGGGTACTATGACACGGACTTTGCTGGAGATAAAATAGAAAGAAAAAGTACTTCTGGAAGCTGCCAGTTTTAGAGAGATAACCTAATATTATGGTCCAGCAAAAGATAATCTACTATTGCACTATCAATTGTTGAGGCTGAATATATAGTTGCAGCTGGATGCAGTCCTCAGATGCTCTAGATGAAGAGTCAGCTTAAAGATTTTCATATTTATGAGAGTAACATTCCTATCCTCTGCAATAATACTTCTACTATCTGTCTTTCTAAAAATCCTATTTTAAGTTCCAGGGCTAAACATATAGAAATTAAACACCATTTCATCAGGGACTATATTCATAAGGGAGTTCTTTGTTTAAAATTTATAAACACAGACCATCAATGGGCTGGCGTTTTCACTAAACCCCTTGTTGAAGATAGATTTAACTTCATTCTAAAACACCTTAGTATGGAATTATGACCAGAATGAAAATGTAGTTTCTGTATATTTAATCCTCAGAACTTTTTAATTTATTTTTGTGAACATCTGAATAATAGTTCTTCAGAATTGAGAAGGAAATTGTATCAGAAACTATCCAAAATATCTGAACATTTTCCAAAAATGCTTCATTTATAAGATAGAAGCAAGCAGTTCACCATATCAACATTGTCAACCCTAAACGCTAAGTCATTCTCTAAGGCTGAGAACGTGTTCAAAATCTAAAGGGATAAAACAGTTGAGTTGATGCTTGAAGCGCGAGTCACATCGGTAACTATTCATAAAATCTTGTTGTTATCCCCCTTTCTCAGAAATCATTAATGTTGTTAATCATTTTGTTTATTTTATTAATTGAAATTAAAATTCATGTTTTCTCCCCCTAGGCTATTTATACCTCACTTTCTCAGAAACACTCTCACACCTTCACTCTCACTCACCCTATTCTCCCTGTATTTGCTCTTTTCTCTTTTGTATGCTCTCAAACCCTAAATCTGTGAACAATGACTTCTTCTCAACAACAATAACAAAAATCCCAAGATTCTCAAATCAACATTCCTAGTTCATCATCTACTCTAAACGAAGAAAGGTATGTTGAACCTTCAAGAACTCTCCTTACTTCGATTGATTCTCTAGAAGTTCTATGTGAACTCATAGTTGTTTTTGAAAGCATGAAAGAGAACGTGTACAACCTTATGCCTGATGTTGAGTTTCAAGGGAGGATAAAATATTTTGATCGATTAATTGGTCCAGTTTTTCCCAAACTGGTTAAAGAATTTTTAATTCATGCTACTACATCAAATCATCAAGTAACTTCCTATGTAATGGGAAAGAAGATCATCATCACGGAAGATCTCATTGGAAACCTTGTTCACATGACTTCCACCTCCTCCACAACCTTAGTTCTGATCTTTTGTTTGTTTATGCTATGTTTGTTTCTTGTTTAAGAACTTCTTTTCATCTGCCTCTATCTGTATTAATCTTTTTTGAATACATAATCCTTTTTTTTGTTCTATTTTAATGTTTTATTGCTTTTTAATTTATGACAAAAAGGGGGAGTACGTAAGACATTTTGAATATAACAGTTCCGAGACTTAGTCTCAAACATTTTGAATAACATAATCTTTGTTTCACTTTTTGAAAATAAACAAGAAAAGTCTCTTGAAAGAAATTTTTGTCAAATGGACTTATCAGAACTTCCATCACAATATATGATCAAACATCTCATGGGAAGTATCTATTTTTTCTTTATCTGAGTATTCAAATCAGGGGGAGACCCTGATTCTTTATGTTCTTACGTGTTTTTATCAAAATATATAAGTTTTTGTCATCATCTAAAAGGGGGAGATTGTTAGAACATAGTTTGGTTCTACATCTTTGTAATAGTTTTGATGATAATTGTTGTATCAAAAAAATTTCCCTCTCATTTATCAAGTACTTTCTCACAAGATCTCCTTTGGTTCAAGACTGCGCTAGGGTTGATCAGCTCAAGACACTTCCTTAAGCACTGATGATTGAAATTAGGGTTTGATATTGCACGAGGATAATTGAAATTTCAATGCCTAATATGACTTTCATGGATCATTATGGACCCTCAAGATTTCTCATGTCAAGTTTCAAGTCTTGGATCACATTTTTGCTCAGTCAATTGATCAGTTGACCTAAAAATCAATCGTATTGGGGAACAAGTCAAATGTGGTCAATTTATAGTCAAACTTCATAATTTTTATCCATATCAACATTATGGACTCATATATGTCATTTGATCAAGTTTGGACCATAATTCCTCAAGAAATTTGATCAGGTCATCAAAAGGGCAAAATGGTCAAAATTAGGGTTTTGACTGAGAAAGGGCAATTTTTGGTTTTGGACCTAGAAAATGATTATTTGGTTTGAGACATGATCTCAAGATTTCAAATGCATAATTTTAACCTAATGTTATGACTCAACTTCCCTCAAGATCAATTGATTGATAGTTGATTTTCAATCAACTGATCAAAAGTCAACTGTACACTAAAAAGTTAAACTTTGACTTTTTAGTCAAAAATCAAGTGTCAAAGATCACAATTCATCAAAACATGTCAAAATATGAAACTTGTTCATAAATAAATCAAAAACTCAAGATTTCATTTTGAAAAGTCAAAGTTTCCAAACTTAGAAATTTTTCTAAGTGTTGAAAACTTCATATTTTTCACAACTTTGGGCCAATTTTTCACTATGATGCAAGATGATTCAAAGGAAAATTTCAACATGAAAGTTGTAGTATAAATGAGATCTAAAATGTTTCTTCACACAACTCCTCCTAGAAATGCTTGTATTTCAAGTTATTAATCCATGAAATCATGGTCATAAAACTAAAACACTTAGTGAAATTTTGAGCATTTTGGTCAGGATTTTGACCTAACTTTTGGGCCAAGTTTCACATAGTTCCATTTGTATTTTGTAAAAGTAATTCAAAGAGGGGTTGTATAGAACATTATAAGCTTTCTAAAAAGTCAAATAACTCCTTGAGATCATTTGTGAGCAAGGAGAATCGAACGCTAGAAGTTAGGGTTTCAAGTTGTTTTACAAGGCAGAATTTTGTGATGAACAAAAATTCAAATCCATACTAGGCTGCACAATCTTTGCTTTGCGAGCCTCAAACTTGCTTGGCACTCCATAATTAATGTTTTGCACAGCTTTTAGAGGCTTCAACTCAATCATTTAATGCATTTCTCATTCTTAATTCCATTTTAGGAAGAAAGTAACCATTCCATTCTAGTAAAGTTGCTTTAACCACAAAATCAGTTTTGTCTTGAGCATTGAACTTGTCCTTTATGCACAAGCTTTCCCTACATAATTAGAATGATCGTGTTTAAAGGTTACAGCCACCCTACAAGCTTGGTACTTCACATTGAAACAAGATGTTTCAAGCTTGCTTCAAAAACAAGCAAAATCCCATAACTTGTACTTGTGTGATTCTGACTCTCTCAATACTCACAATCTTTTCCATACATATACACAAGTCATTTGCAAGAAAAGGCATGCATGCTTAAGCCCTCAAACTCCCTAGAACTCAGAATCACACACAAAAACTCCATTGTTGCATATTCTGGCCAAAAATCCCTAAATCAAAAACTACTCGTGCATTTCTTGGCCATTTGCTTCCAAAAGCTTCCAAGCATCATACATAAGCCATCCTTGTCCCTGTTACACAACTGTAACACCATCTTCACCCATTTCCAAGTTCAAAAATAGAGTATCACAGTTGGACTTCTCCAGACTATTCCAACCACCTTCAGCTCAAGCCAGCCATTGCATTAGCTTCCTAGAGGTCCAAGGAAGCTAACATGATCATCACCATGACTTGAAATAAGCTCAAACTCATTTCACGGTTTCCAGTTTTGAGGTATTTTTCTTGAACTTCTATCTCATTACTTAGGTATTGTTAGGCTTGCATTTGTGAAGATAGAATGTAGATATTATTGCCCCGAAGCTATACATGTCCATAGATTTCTTTTATGTTGCTTGAGCATGGAGAATTTTGAATTTAAACTTGCTGAAACATTTAGGTCCGAATTTGGTATTTTCATAAATCCATCCTTATCTTTGAATGTTAGTTTAAATTAGTTACATGGTTGGATTCGTGGTGAAAAAATATACAAGTTTCATGTTTACATTTTTGAAAATGGTTGAGGAATGAGCAAGTTTAAAATCCTTTGGCTGGAGCTTGAAGATGAAGTACAATCAGGGAAAAATATGTGTTATGTGTTTATTATTGTGCCAATGTTAACAGATGTATCACCACCCTAGTGGTTAAAGCGTGCGCCTGTAACCAGAGGGACCTTGGTTTGAGCCCCAGTGGTATTCTTTTACTTGTTTTTCATATTTTTCACTTTTTGGTTATTGTTTGCAACGCTGGACCTCTAACTTGGGTCTGGCTATTTGTTTGCTGATTCTAACCCCCCTGACTATGTTTACACTCCTGGCCCATTTTATTCTTTTTATTTATTTTGTTTTTTTTTATTTTATATTTATTTCTATTTCATATTTTCTTCATATTTTTTTATTATTACTATTTTTATTGTTATCATTATTATTATTATTTTCCTAGAAAAATATAAAAAATATTTTTTATTTTATTATTCATATTTATTTAGTTTATTTTTCTTTATAAAAATTAAAAAGAACATAAACAATTTTCTTAATAAATTAATTACTCTTTCTTGACTAATATTTAGATAATTAGGTTTAATTATTATATTATATTATTTTCTTGTAAATTAAAATTAATTTAGAACTTAGGTTTATTTTAATTAATTATTTTTCCTATTATTTCTATTATTTAAAACCTTTTCATAAAAAAATACCCTAAAACATTTTTTACTTAATTTCTTTCTTAATTAATTTAGGTTTAAGTTTTGTTAATTTTTTTAAAATTAATCATTTTCTTTAATTAGGTCAAGATTAAAAAATTTCATGCAAACCAAACAAAAATCATTTCTCTTTTCATTTGTATTTGTACATTATTATCTATTCAATTTTTGTACAATATTCAATATGGTTGTAATAATTATTTAGATTTAATTTTCTTGCAATTTCCCCATTTGTAAATTTGTACACCCCCTCCCTAAATGATGTAATAGCTTAGTATTTTTATTTTCCGCAATTTAATGCTTTATATACAAATGCTAGTAATTAGGGTTTGTATGGGAAGATAAAATCAATGCTTAGAAAATCCAAATTCAAGACAAAACAATGTATGTAAATTAATACACTTGCACACTTATACCCTTAGGGTAAATCCACTTTATTGCCTTATGAAAATGGCCATATTATGCATGTGGGGTATCTTAGCAAAAACAAATCAAAATACAAGATCATAGTCCCTCGATGACGCTATCAAAGTTGCCTTTCAAAAATGATCTTAGTCCCTTAAAGAAAATGCTAAGATATCTTACAAACATTGCTAATCATGACTATACGATGACCCTTGACCATTCCTTTTTACATCCAAAGATAGGGTTACTTACCAATTCATGGTAAAATAAAAATGTCAAAGGAAAAAGGAAATAAACAAGAAATATTTTTGAGTAGGTAGAATGTTCCTAGTTGCTTTCTCATTTTCAAACCAAAACATCCTAGCTATTTTCAAAACAAACACCAACATTTTCAAAACATCTTTCAAACTTGAAACATTTTCAAAATATCAACACTTTGTATACATTCTTACGAATGAGAATCGTTACAAAGTTTGCCTAAACGATGGCGCCTTTTCAAAATACTTTCAAAAACCACACTAAGCATATTTTCAAAAAAAGCAAGTGATCTAGCAAGCAACTAAGAGCCCGTAGATAACTACGGATGAAAAGGGTGCTAACACCATCCCTTTTCATAATCTACCCCCCTAACTCAAGAAAACATCTCAAAGGCCTTTCCTATTCTTTTCAACCTTTCCTTTTGGATAAAAGAAAAGTTGGTGGCGACTCTTTCTAACCGCAACATTTGCAATCAAACGCAAAACCACCAAGTCAGTTCTCCCACTGCGTTACAATAACAAATACATGATATATACATAAAGAACAAATATGCTCTCTAATAATTTAAAAAAATATGCAGATAATTTCAGATAAGGAAGCATAGAAGTTGGTGAACAAAATTACGCTAAGAAGATCTGATAAGAGTTTCTGTACAACTATTGAAATATCACGCGCAAAGAAGTTCTAATGCTAAAACTTCTGAAGCACCAAAGTTGCACGCTAAAACTCTAATGAAGCAAAACTCTAATGATCTAAAGTCTCAATGTTAATATTCTTATTCTGATCAGTTTTTAAAGAAGCGGGTTCTGATGCGTTACAATTCAATCATTACAAATCAAATAGTAACAGATGGTACCAAACAAGATCTATATTTTTGGAAAGTGCATTTACAACATTTTATCAATCTTCCAAAATCATCTTCTCATGTCTCATATGCTTCGCCTATATAAAGGATTCTTGAAGAGTGATCAAATACACTTGTACATACAAAGAAATATTATCATAAGCCCTCTCTTATCTATTCATTGTGCTTTAACCTTGTGTATAAATCACAGTTATGATATAGTTTTTATAGAAACACTATTGTACACATTTTGATTCATATTTTGCAAATACCTTGAGAAACCAAGGTGTGGTTTAGTCTCAAGAATACATTGACGGTAGTCTTTGTGATTGTGTAGTCAAAGTTTTGATTAGTGGATTAAGACCTTGTTTGAGAGAGGCAAAATTACCTTGGTGGATGGACTGGAGTAGTTTGAGTTCAAACGAACCAGAATAACCAAACGTGTTATACTGTTTTAATTTTTGAAAACCCCAATTCAAAGCCCTCTTCTTATGCTTTTTTATCCTTTATGTACAACTACACTTTGTGCTATCTGAAACTACTTTCTCAACTCATTTGACTTCATGACAAATATTCAGTTCGGCTATAGATATGTTACCCATAAATTATGAATAGAAATTATTGTCTATAATATGTGTTCTAACAATGTAATGGGGTGACTAAATTGAAATTATGGTAAATCAGATCACAGATGTCCTATAGGATGTCGAGACATTTGTTCTGACTAAAACAACATGGCAAAGTATAAACATACAAAACAATATTGAAAAGTAAAAAAACACAACAATTGTTAACACAGTTCGGTGACAACAACACCTACTCTAGGGGCTACCAGGCCAGGAAGGAAATTCACTATCAGTATTACTAGTTCAAAGGTAAGTACCAGTTTACAACTTCTCTCCTAATCCCTACCCAGTGCAACTTCTACCCAGGAACATCCTAAGTATGAGAAATCCCATCTCACCTCCAACCACTGTAGTGATGTCTAACAGTCCCAGTTACTATATCAACGACCTTTTACCTAAATGAAGATCACACTTAAAATACAAAAACACATTAATCAAGACACCCCTTTATTAAGAACAACATACTTGATCTTGCTTAAAATCTATGATAAATAACAATACTTAGAGTTGCTTACAAGCTTCCTCCAAGAACAAGAACCATTCTATACTTCATAACTTAAGAATTAACAATAGAGAATTATAACACTATAAAATGGTCCTACTCTCATTTCAACATGATATTCGAAAGGCTCACACATAAATAACTCTCCTAGAGAGTGGCTTATAGACTCAACCCTAATGATAGACACTTTACATTTTCGGCTGATACCTTTCCTAGGTTACAAAGACGCGGTAGAGAGATTGCACAAAGTCTGCAAAAACTTCTCCAAGAAAATAGGTCTTCAATAATAACTTTCCTAAAATGTCTCCATATTTAGAAAGTTTGAATGTCTTGAAAAACCAACATAATATATCTGATTTGTCAATCTTTGACCCACATAGGATTACTAAATATTCCAAGAATATTCAGTAATTAAATCACAACAACTAAATCCAAACTGTCAGCTGTAGCCAACCTGATGTCCTATACTTTTGGTTAGGACATCCCATTCGACATGTTCAAACAACAAGTTGAAACATATTCCAAACTGCAAAACTGTAACATACAAGATGTCCTGCTCTTCTGGTTAGGACATCACATTCAACATGTTGAAACTGCAAGTTGAAACATTTTCCAAATTGCAAAGTTGTTACAGACCAGATGTCCTATACTTCTGGTTAGGACATCACATTCGACATCTTGAATCTGCAAGTTATGCCAAGATAGTTTTACCAAAATACACGTTGTTTTACCCAAAAATCTTCCATCTTTATTTTTACCCTAACTGGTTTACGTTCCATTAAGTCATTTACATAGCATACATTCGTATTCAATAAAATACCATGAGGTTCAAGAGTTAAGTGGTTATATGAACTAGGGTTTCCACAGTGTTTTGAGACTACAAAGGTGTCTCCTCAAGGGTTATTATATGTGGCATTTAAATATGATAATCCATAAAATGGGGTTCATTGGATTCACATGTTAAGGCTATCTAGGTCATTATTCCCCCCATGTCTCAAGTTCCATATTCATTTTCAAGGGATTCCTCAAGGCATAGTCATTATGTTACAAGATACGATTTATGGATTCTAAACACCATCATTATCCTTTTAATTGATTGTTGCTTGTAACTCAAGTTAAAAAAGACTTAAGGTTTGAAATTGTGGTTTCCTTAAGAAGTGAGAATTGATTTGAACTCATTATGTGGAAGTACTCATTCGAGCTTTTAAATGTGTTCAAGTTAATTAATTGGGTCAATGTTTCTAAGATACAAACATGTTAAGATTGGTCATGTGGATTTCTTGAAAGATAAGGTACAAATCATAAGGTAAAGGTATCTAGGTTACAAAGAGATTCAAAATTCATCATGCTTATTCAAGTTCCTTCAAGTTCTTAAGAGTTTCGTTCAAAAACTATCCAAGTGATTATTTTGGATAAAATCACCAAATGGATTCATATTTTAAAGATGGAAGGTTTTTTAATTCGAAACAAGTAGCAAGACTTATTCAAGGATTACTCATTCATCCAAATCTACATGTTTTACTACATCATACAAGAAAAGTTATTTTGTTTTAAGTTTGTTTCAATACAAGACTTAAGATAAAAGAGGTTGAAAATTACAAAGTTTTCATTCATATCTTTCTTCAAGATTTAAACCTCTAAAATGCTTAACGATAACAATCTTTTCTTGTTACAAAGAACCTAATCAAAGCATTCTAAATTCATAAGTACTAAATTTTCTTATGAGGTCTTTATCTTCATTTCTTCAAGTTCCCTCTAAGACTCATTCTTCTTCAATCTTCAAGCTCACCATAGCCATGGCCTTGGCCTCATCCTCAAGTGGATTCTTTCATCCTTCTTCACACATTCTTCTTTGCTCATCCATCATTTTTTCATGAAACAAAAAGAAAGAGAAATAGTTAAAAACATGAACAACAAACAAGAATTTTCAAAGAGTTTCTCAATATTCATCATTAGGGTTTTGTTTAAAGAATCATATTTTGGGTTGTTTCACAATCATGTTCATGTGCCAAAAAAGCCTCATATAAAATTGGATTTAATCATAGGCAATTGTCTATTGCAAATCATAAATAAATTGGTTCACAAAAGACAAAGAGGTTCAAAACAGAATTCCAATCACAGTTCCAGCCCACTAGCAATGATTCAAAAAATCTGAATTATCACAACCCAAGCTTAATCACAAATCAGAATTGCAAGCCCATTAATGTCCAACATCGTGTTTCAAAGCAACAATCATAGGCCTAGCCCTTACTACAAATCTCAAACAAATGGATAAAAAAGACTTTTTTGGTTCACAGTAGGTATTGATTAAAAACTCAGAAAAAGGTTCATCATAGTAAGAACTGTCAAACAAAAAGCATCACAGAAAACCAGGATTCACAAAGCCAGCAAGCAACAAGTACAAGCTCAGTACAGAAAATCCGAGCCAACAAGTAATAGGGCCAACAAGTAATAGGCATAGCATAGAAAAAGCCAGCAAGCAACAAGTACATAAAATCACAAGTCCAAGACAAAAAGAAATGGATCAAGGCCTGTTATCACAAACCAATTTCAACAGCAAACCCTAAGGTTGTTCTCTCCCATCAAAGTCAAACCCTTCAAAAAATGGTTCACAGAGAAAGAAAACAGAGTTCACAGCATATAAAAGGATGAAGGCAATAGTTCACCAAAAAAGATACAGACACGGTTCACACAACATAAATATACAGAAATAGAGGCCACAACGAAAACGTTTCCCAAACCCTAGTTTTCATCATCATTTTTACAACAACAAACCCTTCAGAAATTGAAATTGTTTTGAAAAGATATAGAGATTTCATAACATAAACCAGAAAGATGTCACGAGAAATCGCATATCTGAGCGTTAGGGTTTTGGTCACCCCCTTCAAGATTTAGGCAAATCACACAACAATTGCAAAATCAATACCAAATTAGTATAGAGGATGAAGAGATTGATGTTAGAAAATGTGAGAAAGGAGCTAGGTCGCCGCCATCACGGCCATGAGGCGATTTCTGGAGAGGCACATTCTTCATCTCCGGCGGAGGCTAGATAGAGAGAACGAAGAACACAAAGGGAAGAGAGTGATATGTTTTCTCATTTGATTAAATCGTTTGTTAAAACATATCAGTTTTTTAATTATTTGTTTGTTCTTTGATTCCGTGTAGCACTTCCACCATAGCAACCATGCACTTCCATCTACAGCCCTATGATCAGCATCTGACGTTTCAATCATGCTTCCCCATGGTGCACCCCCAATCAATCCACGTGCATGATCACTGGCAACCTCCTAAAGCGCATGGGCTTGTTGTTATTAGGTCAAGCCGATTTCTCTTCACACACACCCCCTTTTGATTTTTGCTGCATAACAAATTATTATTGGGCCTTGGATGAACTGGCTTTTCCCATCCCCATGTTTGCTTTCAACACAGACCCATTCTTATGCTTTTTATTTTTCAACAAAAATATGTTTGGGCCTGGACCTTTTACTAACACCCTCTATTTTCTTTTCAGCACTTAAACCCAACATTTCATTTTCTTTTTTACTTTCACATTTATTTATTTTCTTTTTATTTAATCAAAAATACAAAAATGTATTTTCTTAAGTAATTAAACTAAAAACTTTCTAATTTTATTTTTATTTTTACTTTATTTATTTTCATCAATAAAAACCCCAAAAATATTCTTTTAACTAATTAATTTCTTTTAGAATTAAAACAAAATTAGACTTAGGTTTATTTGATTTTCTTTTTGATCAACTTAGATTTTGAGTTTTGTTTAATAATTAATTAACTCCTCTTGTAAATTAATTAGATTAATTAGGTTAACTATAAAACCTTCTCCATAGAAAAATCATCAAAAGCAAATTCTTTTTCTTCACTATATTTTACGTTTGTACGCTGTTGTACCCCAGAATTTGCCCTCTCATTTATCAAGAATTTACTTACAAGATCTCCTTTGGCTCAAGACTACACTGGGTTAATCAGCTCAAGACACCTCCTTAAGCACTGATGACCAAAATTAAGGTTTGAGATTGCACAAGGATATTTGAATTTACAATGCCCCATATGACTTTCATGGATCATTATGGACCCTCAAGATTACTCGTGTCAAGTTTCAAGCTTTGGATCACACTTTTGCTCAGTCAATTGAGCAGTTGACCTAAAAATCAGCTGTATTGGGGAAAAAGTCAACTATGGCCAATTTACAGTCAAACTTCATAATTTTTGATCCGCATCAACATTTTAAACTCATATGTATCATTTGATCAAGTTTGGACCACAATTCCTCAAGAAATTTGATCAAATCTTCAAAAGGGAAAATGGTCAAAATTAGGGTTTTGACTGGGAAAGGGCAATTTCTGATTATTATTTTTTTGACCTAGCAAATGATCAATTAGTTTAAGGTATGATCTCAAGAGTCCAATTTCATCATTTTTACCTAATGACATGGCTCAAAACTCAAGTTCAATGGATTGATAGATGAATTTGCAGGCAACTGATCAAAAGTCAATTGTATACTAAAAAGTCAAACTCTGACTTTTTGGCCAACATCAAGTGTCAAAGATCAAAATTCATCAAGACATTCAAAATATGAAACTTATTCATCAATAAATAAATAAAGTCAGAAGTCAATGTGAAAATTCAAACTCTTCAAGACTTAGAAATTTTTCTAAGTGTTTTTTATACATGATAATTTCATTTCTTCATGCCAACTTTTCACCATGATGCAAGGTGATTCAAGGAAATTTTCCAACATGAAAGTTGTAGATATCAATGGGTTCTAAAACTTTGTGGGGCAGGGATTTTTCTAGAAAAGCTTGGATTTTTAGTTATAAATTCATGAAGTCATGGAATTTTTGAATAAACACTTGGAGAAATTTTCAGCAACTTTGGTCAGGTTTTTATCCCAACTTCTTGGCCAATTTTCATCAAGTTACAGTTTGATTTAGCAAAAGTGGTCAACATGAAAGTTGTAGAGGGTGTTTCGAGCTTTCTAAAACATCCAAGAGCATGAATTTATCATATTTGAGCTAGGAGATTCAAGGATCTGAAGTTGGACATTCATTCTTGATTTATAAGGCAGATTTATGATGAACAAGGAACCAAAATCTTAGCCATGCTGCATAATCTTCACTTTGCAGGCCTCTTGACTTGCAAATCTATCCATAATCAGATGTTTACACAATTGATTAAACCATAATCTAAGTGGTTCAAGTATTGTCCATTGCATCTTTCCATTTTTGGCACAAAGGCACCATTGCCATTCTTGCAAAGTTCACTTTAATCATAAAGTCAATTTCTTGAGCCTCTAACTTGTTGTTCTAATCACACTCAACTTCTACAAGTCAAAACAAACATGCTTAAAGTGATCAACCACTTTAGATAGCTTGGTACAAGCATTAGAAACATGTTCTTCAAGCTTGCTTCATGTACAATCTAACCTAGCCATAACATGTGATCCAAAATCTGAGTTTGTTCAAGTCTCAAACCTTCTCTATAAATAGAGAGGAAAATCACAAGAGAAAGGGGCCAGAAAAAAATAGGAGGGGAAACTAACACTCAAACTCATTTTTGCTGTCAAAAAAACCAGATTTGTCCACAAACCTCCATTTTTGAGCTTTGAAAGTTCAAATCTTTGAATCTCATACCTTGCAAGTTTTATCCAAACACTTCACATGCACCATATAGAATTTGTTCAAACATAAGAATAAATTCTGTAACATCACTATCACCATCTTCCAAACTCAAAAACATACATTGCAACTTGACTTGGTTGGAGCAGTTCAACCATTTTCAGCACAAAACGAAGGTTGGAGCTACTTCAAGAAGGTTCAAAGGAGCTCGATCAATCACCACTTTGCACCTAAAAACATTCGTATGTGTCCTAAAGCTTCCGCTTCGAGAGGTAAATTTTCTCAAACTATGATCTCATTGTTCATACATCATTTCCTTTTACGCTCAAAAGATATAACAAGACAGATCAAAGAGAAAAAACTAACATCAGGCCAGACCAGAGGCTGACACGGGTGATCGTGTCACACGACACGGCCCGTGTCACACGACACTGCCCGTGTCAGCTTAATTGGGTTGAAAAACATAGTAAAATGCAGGGACACAAGTTGACACGGGTGCCCGTGTCACACGACACGGCCCGTGTCAATGTTACTGGTGCGTACACGAGCAGAAAAAAGATGGACATGGGCTGACACGGGTGCCCGTTTCATGTGACACGGCCGTGTCAGGTTGGCTGGAACCAAAAAATGCATAAAAGTCATGGACAGGTCCTGACACGGGTGCCCGTGTCCACTGACACAGCCCGTGTCAGCTCAGGCACCAATTTTCTTGATTTTTGAGATTTTTTAGCTTATTTTGGACATGTTGCATTGCTTGGAAATGGCCTAACTTTATAAAACATTTGTTTTCAAATGAAACCTCAAAAACATTTTCCTAAACAATTAGTTTTTTTTAAGTTAACTTAGACTTAGGTTTTTCTTCAATGAAATTAATTACAAAACCTTTCCTATAAAAAAACCCTAAAAAATAATTTCTCTCCCTTTACATCTTCTTGCATATTCTACTATTTTTGCATTATAAATTATGTAATTGTCAAAGCCTTGTAATAGTAATTATGGTTTACGTTACTTGTCATCCCCCTTTGTAAGTTTATATCCCCCATCCCCAAGTGACGTAATAGCGTAGTAATTTTACTTTCTGCAATTTATCGCTTTCATATAATGTTAGTAATTAGGGTTTGTATGAAAAGATAAAACCAACAAGTAGATAACCCTAATCCAAGATTAAATGAATGTAAATCAATACACTTGCATACTTACACTCTTAGGGTAATTCCACTTTGTTTCCTTATAAAAATGGCCATGTTATGCATGTGGGATGTCTTAGCAAAAGCAATCAAAAATACAAGATCATAGTCCCTCGATGACGTTATCCATGTTGCCTTTCAAAATGATCTTATTCCCTAAAGAAAATGCTAATATATCTTACAACATTTCTAATCATGGTTATACGATGACCCACGCCCGTCCCTTTTACATCCAAAGATAGGGTTACTTACCAAATCAATGGTGAGATAACAATTTCAAAGGAAAAAGGAAATAAACATGAAAGACTTTTGAGTAGGTAGAATGCTCCTAATTACTTGCTCAATTTCAAACAAAACATCCTTGCTATTTTCAAAACAAACACCTACACTTTCAAACATCTTACAAACTTGAAAACATTTTTCAAAAGGTCAAACACTTTGTATACATTCTTACGAACGAGAATCATTACAAAGTTTGCCTAAACAATGGCCTCTTTACAAAATACCTTCAAAAACCACACAAAGCACAATTTTAAACAAAAGCAAGTGATCTAGCAAGTAACTAAGAGCCCATGGAAAACCATGGATGAAAAGGGTGATATAGCTTCCCTTTTCATAATCTACCCCTCTAACTCAAGAAACAATATCAAAGGTCTTTCATGTGCTTTTTCACCTTTCCTTTTGGATAAAATAAAAGTTAGTGACGACTCTTGCTCATTGCAACATTTGCAATCAAACGCAAAACCCTCAAGTCAGTTCTCCCACCGTATCACAGAACTGGCGACTCCGCTGGGGAAAATTCTAAAAGTGGGGTTACCTTAGGGATAGATCACATTTACTTGCTTACATTGTTTAAATTGTATGCTTTACATTATGGTTCTTTGTTTGGGTTTGAATCCTCTACCCGGATTTGGGATACATTATAGGTAAGTAGCAATACATTGTGGAAACTGTGTGGGGTATACCGACATGGTCTAAGAAATAGCTATGTTAGTGAGATATATTTGTGGGTACCGGTAGCCTTTGATTTAATAAAATAGAATATAGGGCCGCTGAGTGATGTCATGAAGCACTAATGAACTTCTAGAACCTTTACTTGACCAACTTGGCCTTTAGGATGTAGTGAGATGACCGACTTTGGTGCAGTCCGAAGTTTGTAGATACTCGATACTACACTCATTGAGGTTTGGTTTCTTGGGATATTTCGGTCGCCATTAAAGAGGCTTATGCTGAAACAATGACCAAGGAAACAAACCAGTGATATTGAGCTCCTTAGGACTCAGTTACTATTACTAGGACATGTTTGAGCCAACTAAACTTCAAGAGGGTACTTACCTATGAAACTCCATGGAAGCCTAAACCTAAGGATTTGTTTGTTTTGTTTTTATATACATACTTGTACATAACATCATGAACATCATAACATCATACACATTCACTAACCATTTCAAGGATTTTGGGATTCATCTTTGTTCTTGTTTTGTAGGATATGGATTCTCTTCGCAAGAAAACTATTCAAGTCAACCTTTTAAGGATCCTTCCACAACTTAAGGAGATAGCTTCAAGGATTCCTGAAAATTCTCCATTCAGCAAGAGACATGGTCGCCTACTCAACTTGGTTACCTCCAACACTGATGAGGAGATGATGAAGGTGCTCTTTCAGCTCTTTTATCCTTTACATTGTTGCTTCACATTTCCCGACTATCAACTTGTACCTACTTTGGAAGAATTCTATCGACTATTGAGGATTCCCATTCTCAATGAACCACCTTTCAACAGTACGGAAAGAGACCCAAAGCCAGAAGAGATTACTCAAGCTCTACACTTGCACTCATCTGATGTCACAACTCATTGGGAAACAAGGAGTGGTGTCAAAGGATTCCTAGCAAAGTTCTTGTTCGAGAAAGCCCAAAACTGTTGGAATTCCTTGGATTTGAAAGCCTTTGAGGAAATTGTGGCTCTCCTTATCTATGGGATGGTTTTGTTTCCAAATCCTGACCAACTCATAGATGTGAACGCCGTCAAAATCTTCATATCCCGCAACCCGGTGCCGACATTGCTAGGGGATATCCTACACTTTTCACACTCGCACAATAAGGAAAAGAGGTGTCCTTATGTGTTGCACTCCTATCTTGGAAAGAAGGTTTATTTCTCATCTTCCCCAATCTGTATTAAAGATATAGCAAGGTTCAAGGTGGTCACAAAGGTTGATGACGCTCAAACATTCAGACATTCATTGGTGCTCCCGATCCATAGAGAATGTTACTATTATCGACTGTTGTGGGCAATTTCCTAATGTCCCTTTACTTGGAATTAGGGGAGGTATCACCTATAACCCCTGCTTAGCTTTAAGACAGTTTAGTTATGCCCGAAGGGATGGCCCGTACGAGGTGCTGATTCAAGGTTTGGTATTTGACTACGACAACGACGTTCAAGGTCTTCGCCAGAGATTTATCTGAGCTTGGAGGATGTTAAACAAGGTAGATAGCAAGACATCGGGGCACAAGAATTCCATCCCTCTTGAGCCTTACCTCAAATGGGTACGAACTCATGCTCAGAGTCTTATGATGCCTTACCCCTCCATTCTCCTGGTAATCATTGAGCCTGTCATGGAAGGAGATATTTCATACACTATCCTACATCCTAACATGCATACCTCTCTTGAAGACCTACAAAGGGATTAAATACAACTCAAGGGGGAGCGAGATACCTTCAAAGCCCAATTCTACGCAAGCGAGAAGAAGGTGTTGGAACTCACTAGGCTACTTCATGAGGAGTAAACTATGAATGCTTACATTGCACCAAAGAGGATGCAGACTACCTTTTTATCTTGGAGTTTTTTGTATTATTTTTCCCAAGAAGGCATTGATGTACTCAAAAGCTTTAATTTATCAATATAATGTGTGTTTCTTTTTTGTCTAAAACAAATTTGAATCTTAAAATCCTTTAAATCATTGCATACGCATTTATCATTCATCATTACATAAGCAGGTTTCTTGTAACAAGTCTCCTCATCTCTCTACTGTTTATTTCAGTAAGATGGATCTCGAGCAAACAGTAAAGGACCTTCAAGCTCAGAATGCACAGTTCCAACAGTTGTTCTTAACCCTAGCCAAAGGACAAGAAGAGTTGAAGACTTTTTTGGCTGAAGAGAAGAAAAAGAAGACAAAGAAGATAATCGGAGTTCTAAACATGGGAAGAAGATTCCAAGGGCAGACAAGAAGGGCCTTAGACTTTGCAACGACATCCGGTGAGAAATACAATCAAGATGGGAAGGGAAAAGAAACAGTTGCCCAGTCAGAATCAAAAGAGGAAGAGGAAGAAAAGGACTATTTTGAAGAACAATACCCTCTAGTTGATGACAAGTATAAACATCTCGAAGAGCGGTTGAGTGCGATGGAAATCCAAAAAGTACCTGGTTTGGACTTTGAGGAGTTGGGGTTAGTATCGGGAATTGTCATTCCTCCAAAATTCAAAGCACTTGTGTTCGCTAAATATGACAGAGTTTCATGCCCTAAAATGCATCTCCCTTCCTATGTCAGGAAAATTCCGCCCCATACCGCTGACAAAGACTTATGGGTACACTTCTTCCAAGAGAGTCTGTCTGGAACTCAACTTGATTGGTTTTATCAGTTAGAAAGAGCCAATGTTCATAACTGGGAAGATCTTACTGCAACCTTTTACAAACAATACCAATACAATGCTGATCTTGCGCCTACCCGTACTCAACTCCAGAGTATGGCCATGGTTTCAAGTGAGGGCTTCAAGGACTATGCACAAAAATGGAGAGACTTGGCTGGAAGAGTTCAACCTCCCCTATCTGAAAGAGAATTAGTAGACATGTTTTTGGGCACCTTGTCTGGTTCCTTCTTCAATCGCCTAATTGGGAGTTCATCGGCAGGTTTCACTGAACTGATATTGATCGGAGAGAGGGTAGAAGCCGGGATAAAAAGTGGAAATATTCAAAAAGATACATCCTCTGCTGCTATAAGTAAGCCATTTATCGGAAAGAAAGAAGTGGTTGTTGTTTATCCTCAGATAAATCAAGATAGGTCCGAACGATGTTCGATGGTGGGGGCTGTTATGGTTCCTAAACCTGCGCCTGATCAACAAAGAAACAACCAACCAAGGATGGAAATACCGGACAGACAATTCACCATAATTAACATGACCTTATCTCAAGTATTGCCACACTTGCTAAGATCCAACCTAGTGACCTTGAAATAAGCTCCAAAGAACCGGAACACAACCTCTCCTTACTATCATCCTAATACCCACTGTGCATACCACTCTGAGAGTCCCGGCCATGACACTAACAATTGTTGGGCTCTAAAGAACAAAGTACAAGACCTCATTAAAGCCAAAGAGATTGAATTCGATGCGCCCGAAAAGCCAAATGTCATTTCTGCCCCTATGCCCAAACATGGCCATAATGCCAACGTGATTGAGGAAGATATGTTTGTTACTTCAGTTGATGAACTTATGACCCCACTCATGACTATCAAAAAGAACTTATTAAATGCCAGTGTATTCACAGGCTGTGATGAAAGCTGCCATTTCTGTTTGTCCTCATTAACCAGTTGTCCTTTGTTGAAAGAAGGCGTTCAGTGCCTAATAGATAACAAGGATTTTTTTTTTTGAAAATACTTTTGTTCCACCTGTTCCTTATAATGATGTTTCTATCATTACCATTTCCGCCAATTCTTCCAGGGTCTCCATCAAAAGACCCGTTAGAATTACATCAGTTCCAAAAGCAGCTCCTTTGATAATTACAATTCCTGGACCAGTCCCGTATTCGTCATACAAAACCATACCACGGAATTATGGAGGGGATGTCTACTACCACGGTATCAAGCAAGATTGGCCAGCTGCCGAAGATTCAAGTTTTGAAAAAGTTGACTTCGATATCAGTAATATTGCAGGGACTAGCAAGATTACCCGAAGCGGAAGGATATTCTCTCTAGAAATTGCTCCCCTAAAAGCAGTTTCTGGACTCGTAATCATTCCTGTTGTTGTTGCTCCTCCAAAGGTTGTTCCCAGTCCTACAATCATCTCCACCAATACTCCAACTGACAAATCTGATACAACTCCTGTTATCACTCCTACTGACATTCCTACTGCCGAGTTAACCAAAACTCGAGGTAAAAGTATTCTGATTGAGCCTGTTCGGACGAAGGCACAATCATTGGCTATCCTTGAGACCTCCCGGAAAGAGATGGAGGAAATTCTGAAGATCATAAAAAGAAGCAACTACGATGTAGTTGAGAAACTGGGGCAAACTCCCTCTAAAACTTTCATGCTAGCTTTACTACTATGTTCTGAGGCGCATGCAAAGGCCTTGGTAAAATTCCTGAAAACTGCCCATGTACCCCAAGAAACATCTGCCAATCAGTTCTAAGACTGTGTAGCCAGCTTAAATGCAGATAATGGTCTAGGTTTTTCATATGCTGATTTAACGCCAAAAGGAAGGAAGCATAATGAGGCATTGTATGTCTCAGCTGAATGTAGGGGCACAACCTTGGCTCATGTTTTGGTGGAATTGGCTCATCTTTGAATGTATTGCCTAAAAAAGCTCTTGATAGGCTTGACTGTGAAGGATTGACATTGAAGCCGAGCAATATAGTAGTGAGGGCTTTTGACGGCTCGAAAAGGATGGTACATGGGGAAGTGGATATCCCCATAAAGGTTGGAACCCAAACATTTGATTCAAACTTTTTATGTAATGGATATCCACCCTTCATATTCCTTCTTGCTAGGCCGACCATGGATTCACAATGCTGGCTGTTGTACCCAAAAATTTGCCCTCCCATTTTACTCAATACATGTCAATTGAGATCCTCAAGTTGCTCAAGGAAGTCCAAGAGTTGACTAGACCAACTCTCTCCTAGGGCAGTATACCTCAAATTAGGGTTTCATTTTTCATCAAGATGCTTGAGTCTAAAGGATCCCAAATGCCTTCCAAGGTCCTAATATGTTCCCAAGATCATCCATGTTAAGTTTCATGCCTAGCACAAGAAGTTTGCTCAGCTAACTGCTTAGATGCTTGAGAATCGACTGTATTAGGTCAAAAGTTAAATATGGCCCACATACAATCAAACTTCAAGATTTTTGGTCAACATCATCATTTTGAAGTGTTATCCATCATTTGATCAAGGTTTGATCATGATTCCTCAAGGGATGTTCCAAATTCATCAAAACCCAAAAGTTGCTAAATTAGGGTTTTGCTGGAAAAGTCAACCCAACTTTGACCAAGCATAACTTCTTCATACTTTATCAGAAATTTTCCATCCAAAGCTCATTTTGAAGAGGATGCAATTCCCCATAACTCATATTCATCTCACAAGTTCAAAATATGCACTCATAAAAAGATATGAATTTTTACATTATAGGTCCTTTTGAAAAGTCAACAAAAACACCTTTTGGGTCAAAGCTTCATACATGAACATGGAATACTCAATTGAGATGATACCAAAAGGGTTTCTTAGGGGAAATCCTAAGCTTTCTAAAAAGTCCAAGAACACCTCTCTAGGGTTAAAGTTGGAGGAGATATGCCTTGTCAAAGTTGACCATTTTTGCAAAATTGCCAAAAGTCAAATGTGCTCAAAAATGCATTTTTTGCTAAATGGACCTAACTTTTTATGCTTGCACCTCACTTATAATGTGGTCCACGACTCAAACATTCACCCGCACATTATTTGCTTCATTTTTCAAATTTATTTTGATTTTTTTATTAATTAAAAAGTGAATTAAATCAAATAATTGATGAATAATAGCAAAGATATGATTTGATTTGGTTTTTGGACAGGTTGGTAATCAAAATATGCTGAATTATCAAGGCCAAAACGAATCAAGCATAATTGGTACAAGAAAGGGAAGATTTGGCTCAAAATAGCAAGTTTACATAAGCTTGAAAATCAAATCAAATCTCTTATAATTGCAAAGATTCAGTCCAAATTTGTAACCCTAATTCATTCCTAGATATATAATGGACAAGAACAAAGCATGGCATAAGGTTTTTGGACGTGCAAGCTGCCAAAGCAAAACTGAAAATTTGAACAAAAAGTGTGAAATCGAATTCCATCTTAGAGCCACTCTTAAGGGGATTTGAGGCCAGCAATCCACTCCTAGACACTTTCTGGAGCTACTCCATTCATTTGCGGGCTTCCAAATGTCCAGAATCTCATCCCACAACGGTCACGATTTGCACAAAATCTTAAACTTGATTCTAACAATTTACTCATCATAAATATGTTCTAAGCATATATTTGCGTTTATCATCATGTTTGCCACGTTTCTGGATTGTTTGATTGGAGTTTAAGTGCAGGTACGAGCGATTGCCATTGTTAGGGTTTTAAGGTCCACTTTGGGGCTTTTCAGTACAGGGAAAATTGGGCCAATAAAGGAGTACCATCACATTCGTGAGGTCAAGACGAGTAAATTTGTGACTTTAAATTATATTTATGTTGCTTTTGGTAGATTTTTGAAATACGCATGGTTTTAGTTACAACCATGAACCATAGGTAAAAGCTTCATGCCTAAGACGACGGTTGTAGGAAGAAGATGATGTGTGTCACAGCGTGGTTGGTCCATTTGAATTTGGCGCGCGTTTTCTGGCCACTAACTTGTTTTTCAATATATTATATGTTCGTTATTATATTAACAATTGAGACATCCAGCGCAGTTGGTCAGAGGAAGGAAGTATGAAGCTCATGTCCTAGGTTCGATCCCAGGCGTGAGCTTTTGGCATTTTCTCCATTATTTTCACCAGATCCAGCACACCTCACCTTCTGAGGATCATCACGCGCCCTCTGATCTCATCCTCTGGATCCCTCTCCAGCCAGATCCAACGCCAGCATACGCAGGTCCACCATGAGTCCCCAGAAGATGGTCTCATTGGATCAGGCGCCAGACTCTGGGCCATCCTTCTGGGTTTCAGAAGTTCAACATACAACCCCAGTTTGCTTAATCACTCCAGGCCCAAATCTTTCTCTCTTTTTTTAATTCTTTTTTATTGGTTATTTTTAATTATTTTTACAACAAAAATCATTTTTTTAATCATAAAGTCAGAAAATCACTAAAAATTAGATTTTAGTTTTTTTCATAAAAATATTTAATTGCAATTAATTAATTAGCTTAATTAGATTAATTCAAATTATTTTTTTATAATTAAAATTAATTAGACAAATTAGGTTAAAATTTCAAATATTTTTTGCAACAATAAAATACAAAAAAATATTTCCTCTTTAATTGATTAGATTTTTTAGGACTCGGACTTTATTCTCGTACGCAATTCATCGCGCGTGCCTTGACTTTCTTTTAATTCAAATTATTGTAATTGTTTCAAGGTTGTAATAGTTTTAATTAGGGTTTTAAATTCCGTACTTTAATATCCCATCAAGACAATTATGTAACTGTCAAAGCCATGTAATAGCTAGGTTTATTTCCGTGTTTACTTTCAGCAAATCATTAACTGTCTAGATGTATGGCTAATAGGATTGTATGGCAAGAATGCATGAAAATTAAAACAGTTAGAAAACCCTAATGTGCAAAGATTAAAATAACTGAAACAAATCACTTGCACATGTTCACTCCTAGGGTTTACCTCACTCTGGTTGCCTTCGGTAGACAATCATTAAGCATAGGAGATTTTAGTGGTGGCCCTCTTGTCTAAAAGATCAAATGCCCCATTCGAATGTTGCCTCGGAAATGTTGCCTCGAAAAGATCTTAAGACTCTAGGGTTACTACTAAGGTTTTCTAATTATTACTTTAGTGATTGTATTTGTCCCTTTCGAATGTCCCTTACAAACTCCAACGACAGGGCTACCTACTCCTTAATAGTGGGATAGAGCTGTCTAAAGGAAATAGAATGAATAATCTTTTTTCGAGTAGGTAGAATCTTAAGTACTTGCTTAAAACAAATCTTTTCACACTAACACCTTTTCAAAACAGTTTTCAATAAACAACTTCGTCACACCCTTGAGGACTGATACAAGGGTTATCACGAAGTAAAACATTTTCAAAGCAAGCACACACACAAGCAATTTTAAAAAGATGAGAAAGTGCCTAAGAGCCCATGGAAAACAATGGATAGAAAGGGTGCTAACACCTTCCCTTTCTATAATCTACCCCGTACTCAGAATATCTCGAAAAAAGGTTTTTTCTGTTCTTTTTCCTTTTCCATGATTGGATGAAATAAAAGTTGGTGGCGACTCTTGCTTACCGCGACATTTTGCAAACAAAAAACGCAAAATGCAAACCAGTATTAACAGTCGATTCTGCCACCGTATCACAGAATTGGCGACTCTGCTGGGGAATAGTATAAAGTGGGGTAAACCTTAGGATCTAGGTCATATTTAATTGCTTTCTCTTGATTGTCTTGCTTGCTTTATATTTATGGGAACTGTTTGGGTTATTTGATCCTACACTCGGATCTGGGGAACACCTTTTACGTAAGTAGCAATAAACTGTGAGGGAACTATGTTGGGGTATACCGGTATGGTTGAAGCAGTAGCTACGTTGATGTGGCACTTTGGTTGGTACCGGTAACCCTTGAGTCAATCAGGGAGAGTACGGGGCTGCCGCGTGGTGTCGTGAAGCATCAACTGACCTTAGAACCTTTAATTACACAACTTGGCCATAAGAAAGTAGTGAGATAGCCGGACTCGGTGTAGAGCTGAGAATTGGTTGATACTCGATGCTACACTCATTGAGATCAGACTTTTGGGATATTTCGGCCGCAAGAAAAGATTGCGTGAGCTGAGACAATGCCGATAAAGGATGGTCAGTGATATTGAGATCCTCTAGAACCTGGTTACTTTTTAAGACAGGTTTGAAACCAACTAAACTTCAAGAGGGTACTACCTTTGACCTCATGCAAGCCTTAAACCTAAGGACTTGGTGTGATTTAACTGTGCTTGTTATACCTGTGTTTGCTATACCTGTGTTTTATCATGACATCATGACATCATAAGCATAGAATATCATGACTAACCATTTCAAGGATCTCAAGGGTTTGTGATGTAGGTTATGGTAAATCAGACGTCTAGCAAGGGGAAAGGGGATTTATTTTCCTCTAGACAATGTCGTCTAAAGATCAAAACACGATAACTTGAGTCAGTGGCTATGACCCACTCGATATGGTGAGCTTGACTCTTGAAGAAGGACTCTCAACGACACGAAGTTTCTTCAATCAAGCCGCAATCAAATTCTAACAATTTCTTGTTTACCCCGCGAGATCTTTGAAAACATTGCATACATATATCATACATATCATTGCATTACAGGTCTTCCAGTACAGGTCTCTCATGTTCTCGCTGTTTATTTCAGCAATGGCTCTCAAACAAGACAACAGAGATCTTCAAACTCAAGAAGCTCAGTTCAGGAAAATATTCCTAAACCTATCCAAGGGGCAGGAAGAGTTGAAAACTCCTCGTTGGGAACTTAGTCAAGAAAAGTCCTGAAGACAATAAGGACGAACGACTGGAACAACTGCAAGCTGAGGTAGGTGCAATGAGAACCCAGATGCTAGCGATGTATCACATTGGCGTTGTTACTTCTACATTGCACCAAATGCTAAAGTACCCGATTCAAGGGAAGATTATCACCGTTCATGGAGAAGAAAAGTATATGATCAACCATCTTAATTCCTTCAGATATGTGGAATTAGATGGTGAATTTATTGAAACTCCATTCCAACACTTTGAAGAAGTCCCGCAAGATGTGGCTGTGACCAAGGTTGTTCCCAAGATCACAAGGACTCCACTCAGGATGTCATATTTGAAGGATGCAAAAGCAGTGATAGAAGAAGGTGGCTGCACTATTTGGGGAGAACTCCCATATATCCCATACAAATCTGACAAGTTTGGCCTAGGTTTCACTTCAAGTGCTCAAAAGGCTGTATGTCGCACTCGTGCTGGAGGACCACCCCTAGAGATCAGCAACTGTGAAGTCAACGCGGTAGAGGATGATGAAGATGGTTGCAACCTGGAGGATTGGATCTTCCCAACTGTCAGTGGAGGGCTCAACAATTGGGAGGCTAGAGATTTTGTCCCGGTCACTTTTATCCCACAGTAATTTGTCTTTACATTTTGTTGGATCTGTAATATTAAAACAATTCAAACTCTTAAAACCTTGTGTCTTACCCGAGGCACAATGGTCCATTTGTAAGGGTTATTATCTCATTTCTATATGACATCAATGAATCATGGACGTTTTGCATACAAACTTTGTGCTCATTGTTTTTCCTTTTTACATTTTCATTTCTTTCAAAGATAGTTATACTCTTACACACACTCACACTCATAATCCAAGTCTATATCCATTCGGGATCCCATGGATAACGGTTTTTCTATGGCCTTCCGTGAATATGAAAATATAATCTACCAAGTCGAAGACGAAGGTGAGGAAGATTGTGAAGTACCAGGGAACTTGCCAGATTACTACAACAAGAAGAGAGGACCATTCAGCCCCACGAGGAACCTGTGGATACGATCAACCTAGGTACCGAGGAAGACAAAAGAGAGGTCAAGGTGGGTGCCAATCTGGAACCAAGTGTCAAAGAGAGTCTGATTCAATTGCTATACGAATATGTTGAGGTCTTTTCCTGATCGTATGAAGACATGCCAGAACTTGATGCAGATATTGTGGTACATCGTCTACCTAAAAAAGAAGAATGCCCACCAGTAAAACAAAAGGTCCGTCGCATGCGACCAGACATGTCAGAAAAGATTAAAGCTGAAGTCATGAAACAATTCAACGCTGGATTCTTGGTCGTCACCTCCTATCCGCAATGGGCTGCCAATGTTGTTCCCGTGCCCAAAAAGGACGGCAAGGTACGAATGTGCGTGGACTATAGAGATTTGAATAGGGAAAGCCCTAAGGATGATTTCCCACCCCACATTGATATTCTAGTTGACAATACGGCACAACACAAAGTGTTTTCCTTCATGGATGGTTTCTCAGGTTACAACCAAATCAAAATGGCGCCTGAGGACATGGAGAAAATAACATTTGTCACACAGTGGGGCACATTCTGCTACAAGGTAATGCCATTCGGACTGAAGAATGTTGGGGTAACCTATCAGTGTGCCATGGTAGCTCTATTTCACGACATGATACATCACAAAATAGAGGTCTATGTGGACGACATGATAGCTAGATCTCAAAAAGAAGAAGAGCATCTTGATCATTTACAAAAACTGTTTGAGAGACTAAAGAAGTACAAGCTGAGGTTAAATCCCAATAAATGCACGTTTGGAGTAAGGTCTGGTAAACTCCTAGGCTTTGTCGTCAGCAATAAAGGTATTGAGGTGGATCCCGCCAAGGTAAAAGCGATACAAGAGATGCCTGATCCTCATACTGAGAAGGAGGTCAGAGGATTCTTCGGACGTTTAAACTACATTGCTAGATTCATTTCTCACCTGACATCTACTTGTGAACCAATCTTCAAACTATTGAAGAAAGATCAAGTAGTTAAATGGAATGATGAATGCCAAAATGCTTTTGACAAGATCAAAGAGTACCTGCAAGAGCCTCCTGTTTTAATGCCACCAGTCGAGGGAAGACCATTGATCATGTATCTAACTATTTTAGAAAATTCAATGGGATGTGTGCTGGGGCAGCATGACGAGTCTGGCCGAAAAGAGCATGCTATTTATTACTTGAGCAAAAAGTTTACTGATTGTGAAACAAGATATTCACTACTCGAGAAAACTTGCTGCGCTCTGGCATGGGCTGCTCACCGGCTAAGACAGTATATGTTGACCCATACTACCTTGTTGATATCTAAAATGGATCCGATAAAATACATCTTCGAGAAACCTGCTCTCTCTGGGAGAATAGCGAGATGGCAGATGATCCTGACAGAATATGACATACAGTATACTACCCAAAAAGAAATAAAGGGAAGTGTACTAGCTGATCACTTTGCTCACCAAGCTGTAGAAGACTACCAGTCCATGAAGTTAGAATTCCTAGATAAGGACATCATGATGGTAAACAACTATGAAGAATTCAGACCATACGACGGACCTGAACAAGGATCCCGATGGACCCTGGTTTTTAATGAGGCATCTAACGCACTCGGAAATGGTATTGGTGTTGTACTCATATCTCCTGAAGGATGCCATACTCCTTTTACGGCAAGACTCTGCTTCAATTGTACAAATAACATGGCGGAATACGAAGCGTGCATCTTTGGTCTCAAAGATGCCATAGACTTGGGGATCCAATCCTTAAATGTATTTGGAGATTCAACTTTGGTCATCATCCAGATCAAAGGGGAATGGGACACCAGACACCCTAACCGTATCCCTTACAAATAACATGTTTTGACATTGCTCCCACATTTTGAGAAGATTACCTTCGAGCACTTCCCACGAGAAGAAAATCATCTAGCAGACGCACTAGCCACAATGTCATCTATGTTTAAACTTAAATGAGATAACGAGGCTCCCCAGATCACCATTGAACGAAGGGATGAACCAGCACACTGTCAAGAGATTAATACTGAAGAAGTAGTGGACCAGCCTTGGTTTCACGAAGTCAAGAGGTATCTCGAGGCTCAAGAATATCCGGAAGGAGCTTCAGTCAATGATAAGAATTTCTTAAGGATATTCTCTGCTAAGTTCTTCCTTAGTAATGGAATTCTTTACAAACGCAACCATGATTCCGTATTACTTTGGTGCGTAGACAAGGTTGAAGCTGAAAGAATCATGGATGAGTTACATGAAGGTGCTTTTGGCACCCATTCCAGTGGGCATACGATCGCAAAGAAAATCCTATGGGCAGGCTATTATTGGTCTACCATGGAAACATACTGCTATCAACACTCTCGAACTTGCCATAAGTGTCAGATCTATGCTGACAAGGTGAACGCACCTCTGGTTCCTCTAAATGTCTTGACGTATCCTTGGCCCTTTGCTTTGTGGGGAATTGATATGATTGGGGAAATCAAGCCAACAGCCTCTAATGGACACCGCTTCATCTTAGTGGCCATTGATTATTTTACAAAGTGGGTAGAGGAAGCTTCCTTCGCCTCCGTTACCAAGAATGTTGTTGCTCGATTCATCAAGTAGAATCTCATCTATCCTTACGATATCCCGGAGAGGATCATTACAGACAATGGTACGAACTTGAACAATACTATGATCACCACCGTGTGTGAGCAAATCAAGATCCATCATCACAATTCTTCGCCTTACCGGCCGAAGATGAAAGATGTTGTCGAAGCCACAAATAAGAACATTAAAAAGATCATACAAAAAATGATAGTCACATACAAAGACTGGCATGAGATGTTACCATTAGCTCTCCACGAGTATTGTACTACATCTCGCACATCGACCGGGGCAACACCTTATTCTCTGGTATATAGCATGGAGGTTGTCTTGCCTATTGAGGTCCATATCCCCTCTCTAAGAATTATGAATGATACATGTCTGAACAAAGACGATTGGATCAAGACTCGACTTGATCAACTGAACTTAATTGATGAGAAAAGACTTACTGATGTCTTCCATGGTCAAATGTATCAAAAACGGATGATCAAGGCTTTCAACAAAAAGGTCAGACGACAAGTATATCAAGTTGGGGATCTGGTGATCAAACGTATCATATTGCCGCAAGGTGATCCCGGGGGAAAATGGACTCCTACATACGAAGGACCATTTGTAATCAAAAACATTTTCTCTGGTGGAGCAATGATCTTGACAACCATGGATGGTGACGACCTGCCGCACCCTGCAAACGCAGACATAGTCAAAAGATATTACGCATAAGAGACCCGCTAGGTTGACACACCTAGGCAAAACAAGGGCATCCCGACGAACCAAAAGGTTCGGGAAAAAATTAGGGATAAAATAAAAAAAATTTGTACACCTGGCAAGCTGAAACCCCGAAAGGGCGGCTTGGGAAAAAAAAGGTATCCCGGTGGACTGAAAACCCGAAAGGGCAGTTCAGGAAAAAGTTAGGGAATTAAAGTGTATAACTATGTCCCATTGGATCACCTTACGAACAACCTGCAAACTTAGAAGTTCTGATCAATTCAATCATCTTCAGACAAGGCAACAAAAAGACAAAATGCTCAGAGACACGAAGGCTATAGCAGAATGGGAACCCCATGGGATTATTGCACATAGCTATCTTTTCTTTGTATCAAGAAATTTTCGTTTTTTACGACGGCATTCTCTTACTAGAATGTTTGTCTCGTTGTACAAAAATACTTACTCAAAGTCAATACAAAGATATCCCTTTTAAAAAGTACAAAAACTATCTGTTTTTCTTTTCGCTTGTGTTTTGTTTACAAAAAATCCAATGATTCATTGTTGAACATAATTATTGTTTACAAATAAACAAAATAAAAGACAATTGCTGATGGCTTTAAGGGATAGGGAAATCTCTCTAAGTTTATCTCCATAAAATTTCCCACAGTGAGCAGTTTAATTCCCAGCGGAACAGAGCTTCCAGTTATCAGTCCCCAGTAAAAGTCGTTCAATTTTTCAAGATTTCCCAACAGGATTTTACAAGCAGTGCATGGCATTTCCTTTACAATAGAGTTTATTTCTCTAAACGGAAATTCATCAACTTCACAACATGAAGACTTATGCTCCATATCCTCAGTAGCGGACAGGGATTTATTTTCCCCAGTCCAATAGCAGTACAGCAGAATTAGCTCACATGCACATACATCGCATCCATATATCATAATCATTGATAACACGAATGCATTACACTATGCATCTCATACAACATGACTTTGAATTTTAGCTAACATTTTATCCTTTTCAGGATAAGGTTAACAGCTACCATTAACAATGTTCAAAGTTTTCAGATACAGTTCATATACGCTCCAGACACGGATGCCATCCTGATACTCATTCAGATTCAACTCTCAGATACAGTTCAAATACGCTCCAGACAAGGATTCCATCCTAATACTCATTTAGATTCAACTCTCAGATATAGTTCAGATACGCTCCAAACACGGATGTCATCCTGATACTCATTCAGATTCAACTCTTAGATACAGTTCAGATACGCTCCAGACACGGATGCCATCCTGATACTCATTCAGATTCAACTCTCAGATACAGTTCAGATACGCTCCAGACACGGATGCCATCCTGATACTCATTCAGATTTAACTCTCAGATATAGTTCAGATACGCTCCAGACACGTATGTCATCCTGATACTCATTCAGATTCAGCTCTCAGATACAGTTCAGATACGCTCCAGACACAGACGCCATCCTGATACTCATTCAGATTCAACTCTCATATACAGTTCAGATACTCTCCAGATACGGATGCCATCCTGATACTCATTCAGATTCAGCTTTCAGATACAGTTCAGATACGCTCCATACACAGAGGCCATTCTGACACTCATTCAGTTTCAACTTACAGATATGGTTCATACAATATTTTCTGGATGGAATCTACAAGCCCATCCAAAACGACTTTCCATCATTCTTCCAAATGGCATCTTTAATCCCATTCCCTATACCATTGACCTTCACATCACCGAGTGCAAATTTCTGGGCACTCTAATGTCCAATCATCTTCCACCTTCGAGTCACGAATGACAAAACTCGCCAATCTAACTCTTCAGGCTTAAGAAGATTGAACAGGGGCAGCTGTTGTACCCTAAAATTTTCCCTCTCATTTATCAAGAATTTACTCACAAGACCTCCTTTGGCTCAAGACTACACTAGGGTTAATCAGCTCAAGACACCTCCTTAAGCACTAATGACCAAAATTAGGGTTTGAGATTGCACAAGGATATTTGAATTTCCAATGCCCCAGATGACTTTCATGGATCATTATGGACCCCCAAGATTACTCATGCCAAGTTTCAAGCTTTGGATCACATTTTTGCTCAGTCAATTGAGCAGTTGACCTAAAAATCAGTTGTATTGGGGAAAAAGTCAACCATGGCCAATTTACAGTCAAACTTCATAATTTTTATCCACATCAACATTTTAAACTCATATGTATCATTTGATCAAGTTTGGACCACAATTCCTTAAGAAATTTAATTAAATCTTCAAAAGGGCAAAATGGTCAAAATTGGGTTTTGATTGGGAAAGGGCAATTTCTGATTTTTGACCTAACAAATGATCAATTTGTTTAAGGCATGATCTCAAGAGTCCAATTGCATCATTTTTACCTAATGACATGGCTCAAAACATTGCTCAAGTTCAACGGATTGACAGATGAATTTTCAGTCAACTGATCAAAAGTCAATTGTATACTAAAAAGTCAAACTCTGACTTTTTGGCCAACATCAAGTGTCAAAGATCAAAATTCATCAAGACATTCAAAAATATGAAACTTGATCATCAAGAAATCAAGAAAGTAAAAAGTCAATGTGAAAATTCAAACTCTTCAAGACTTGGAAATTTTTCTAAGTGTTTTTTATACATGATAATTTCATTTCTTCATGCCAACTTTTCACCATGATGCAAGGTGATTCAAGGAAATTTTCCAAAATCAAAGTTGTAGATATCAATGGGATATAAAACTTTGTGGGGCAGGAATTTTTATAGAAATTCTTGGATTTTTAGTTATAAATTCATGAAGTCGTGGCTTTTTGAATTAACACAGAGAGAAATTTTCAGCAGCTTTGGTCAGGTTTTTATCCCAACTTCTTGGCTAATTTTCATCAAGTTCCAGTTTGATTTAGAAAAATTGGTCAACATGAAAGTTGTATAGGGTGTTTCAAGCTTTCCAAAACATCCAAGAGCATGAATTTATCATATTTGAGCTAGGAGATTCAAGGATCTGAAGTTGGACATTCATTCTTGATTTACAAGGCAGATTTATGATGAACAAGGAACCAAAATCTTATCCATGCTGCATAATCTTCACTTTTCAGGCCTCTTGACTTACAAATATCCATAATCAGATGTTTACACAATTGATTAAACCATTATCCAAGTGGTTCAAGTATTGTCCGTTGCATCTTTCTGTTTTTTGGCACAAAGGCACCACTGCCATTCTTGCAAAGTTCACTTTAATCATAAAGTCAATTTCTTAAGCCTCTAACTTGTTGTTCTAATCACACTCGAATTCTACAAGTCAAAACAAACATGCTTAAAGTGATCAACCACATTAGATAGCTTGGTACAAGCATTGGAAACATATTCTTCAAGCTTGCTTCATGTACAATCTAACCTAGCCATAACATGTGATCCAAAATCTGAGTTTGTTCAACTCTCAAACATTATCTATAAATAGAGAGGCCAATCACAAGATAAAGGGGCCAGAAAAAAAATAGGAGGGGAAACTAACACTCAAACTCATTTTTGCTGTCAAAAAAACAGATTTGTCCATAAATCCTCCATTTTTGAGCTTTGAAAGTTCAAATCTTTGAATCTCATAACTTGCAAGTTTTATCCAAACAAACCATCCAAACACTTCACATACACCATATAGAAGTTGTTCAAACATAAGAATAACTTCTGTAACATTACTATCACCATCTTCCAAACTCAAAAACATACATTGCAACGTTGACTTGGTCGAAGCGATTCAACCATTTTCAGCATAAAATGAAGGTTAGAGCTACTTCAAGAAGGTTCAAAGGAGCTCGATCAATCACCACTTTGCACCTGAAAACATCCGTATGTGTCCTAAAGCTTCCGCTTCGAGAGGTAAACTTTCTCAAACTGTGATCTCATTGTTCATACATCATTTGCTTTTACGCTCAAAAGATATAACAAGACAGATCAAAGAGAAAAAAACTAACAAAAGGCCAGACCAGAGGCTGACACGGGTGCCCGTGTCACATGACACAGCCCGTGTCAGCTTAATTGGGTTGAAAAACATATTAAAATGTAGGGACATAATCTAACACGGGTGCCCGTATCACACGACACGGCCCGTGTCAATGTTACTGGTGCGTACACGAGCAGAAAAAAGATGGACAGGGGATGACACAGGCGCCCGTGTCACGTGACACGACCATGTCAGGTTGGATGGAACCAAAAAATGCAGAAAAGTCATGGATAGCACCTGACACGGGTGCCCGTGTCCACTGACACGGCCTGTGTCAGCTCAGGCACCAATTTTCTTGATTTTTGAGATTTTTTTAGCTTATTTTGGACATATTGCATTGCTTGGAAATGACCTAACTTTATAAAACCTTTCTTTTCAAATGAAACCTCAAAAACATTTTCCTAAATAATTTTTTTTTTTAAGTTAACTTAGACTTAGGTTTTTCTTCAATGAAATTAATTACAAAACCTTTCGTATAAAAAACCCTAAAAAACAATTTCTCTCTCTTTACATGTTCTTGCATATTCTACTATTTTTGCATTATAAATTATGTAATTGTCAAAGCCTTGTAATACTAATTAGGGTTTACTTTACTTGGCATCCCCCTTTGTAAATTTATATCCCCCATCCCCAAGTGATGTAATAGCGTAGTAATTTTACTTTCCGCAATTTATCGCTTTCATATAGTTAGTAATTAGGGTTTCTATGGAAAGATAAAACCAATAAGTAGATAACCCTAATCTAATATTAAATGCATGTAAATTAACACACTTGCACACTTGCACCCTTAGGGTAATTCCACTTTGTTGCCTTATAAAAATGGCCATGTTATGCATGTGGGATGTCTTAGCAAAAGCAATCAAAAATACAAGATCATAGTCCCTCGATGACGCTATCCATGTTTCCTTTCAAAATGATCTTAGTCCCTAAAGAAAATGCTAATATATCTTACAACATTGCTAATCATGGTTATACGATGACCCACGCCCGTCCCTTATACATCCAAAGATATGGTTACTTACCAAATCAATGGTGAGATAACAATGTCAAAGGAAAAAGGAAATGAACATGAAAGACTTTTGAGTAGGTAGAATGCTCCTAATTACTTGCTCAATTTCAAACAAAACATCCTTGCTATTTTCAAAACAAACACCTACACTTTCAAACATCTTACAAACTTGAAAACAATTTCAAAATATCAAACACTTTGTATACATTCTTATAAACGAGAATCATTACAAAGTTTGCCTAAAAATGGCCTCTTTACAAAATACTTCCAAAAACCACACAAAGCACAATTTCAAGCAAAAGCAAGTGATATAGAAAGTAACTAAGAGCCCATGGAAAACCATGGATGAAAAGGGTGCTAATACCTTCCCTTTTCATAATCTACCCCCCCGAACTCAAGAAACAATCTCAAAGGTCTTTCCTGTGCTTTTTCACCTTTCCTTTTGGATAAAAGAAAAGTCGGTGGCGACTCTTGCTAACCGCAACATTTGTGATCAAATGCAAAACCCTCAAGTCAGTTCTCCCATCGTATCACATATGCATTTTATTATTTCGCACTATTATTTATGTACATGGTCTGTAATAGTAAATATGACTTTTGTTGCTTTCCCCCATCTCACAAACTTGTACCCCCCATTCCCAAAGCGTTGTAATAGCGTAGGACATTTAAATTCCATAATTTATTGCTTTCCTTATTATTGTTAGTAATTAGGGTTTGTATGAAAAGATTAAAATCAAACATTAGACAACCCTAATTCAAGATAAAATAACTGAATCAAACACACTTTACACACATGTACCTCTAGGATAACCCACACTTGTTGCCTCGGATATACACAGTCATGTCCCTCGAATATGAGATGTTTTAGCAAGAGACCCTCGATTAAAATATCATAGTCCCTCGATGACTCTTCAAATGTTGCCTTAGGTAAATTATCTTAGTCCCTTACTACAATTGCTAAAACATCTTACTAGTTACCTTCTATGACTGTACGACGACCCACACTCGTCCCTCACATCCAATGATAAGGCTCTCTACCAATCAATGGTAAAATAGAACTATCTAGAGGAGGAGGAAAAGAACAAAGACTTTATTGAGTAGGTAGATTTCTCCTAATTGCTTTCTCATAAAAAAAACCATTTCACACCTCTCACTTTCAAAACATCTTTCAAAATAAATATTTTATATACATTCTCAACGATACGAGAATCATTACAAAATTGCCTTACATTGGCATATTTCAAACATATTTCAAACACTCCTTTTCAATAAATATTTTCAAAACCAACACTTTATATACATTCTCAATGATACGAGAATCATTGCAAAGTTTTCCAGACTTAGGCATTTTCAAAATATTTTCAAACTTACACAAAGCACAAAAGCATTTCAAAGTGATCAAGCAATTAAGAGCTCGTAGATAACTACGGATGAAAATGGTGCTAACACCTTCCCTTTTCATAACCTACCCCCCGAACTCAAGAGAATTCTCAAAAGTCCTTTCCTGTTCTTTTCACCTTTTCCTTTATTAGATAAAAGAAAAGTCAGTGGCGACTCTTGTTATCCGTAACAATTGCAATAAAACACAAAACACCCAAGTCAGTTCTCCCACCGTATCATAGAACTGGCGACTCTGCTGGGGAATAGTATAAACTAAAATTGGGGTTACCTTAAGAGCTAGATCACCTTTATTGCTTTTTCTTGTTTTCCTTGTTTGCTTTACATTTTGGGGTTATGCTTGGGTTTATCTGAGGCATATTAGGTAAGTAGCAATAGATCGTGGGGACTATGCGGTGTATACTAACATGTATGAAGCAATGGCTACGTTAGTGTGACACATTTGTTGGTACTGGTGTCCCTTGAGTTAAATCAAGGAGAATACGGGGCTGCTGAGTGGTGTCATGAAGCACTAACTAACCGTAGAACCTTAGTTGAACAACTTGGCCATTAGAAAGTAGTGAGATAGTTGGATTTGGTGCAAGACTGAAGTTGGTTGATACTCAATACTACACTCATTGAGATCGGACTTTCAGGATATTTTGGCCGTAAGAAAAGATTGATTATGCTGAAATAAAGCCTAATGACGAAAGATTAATGATATTGAGATTCCTTAGAACCTGGTTACTTCTTTTATGACAGGTTGAACCAAATAAAACTTCAAGAGGGTACTGTTGTACCCCAAAATTTTCCCTCTCATATTTCTCAAGACATTGCAAGAAAAATCTCAAAGTGGCTCAAGGCTACTCAAGGATTGACCAGACAAGTTATCTCTTAAGGCAGTCAACCCCAAATTAGGGTTTTGTGTTGCATCAAGATCCTTGAATCCAAATGACATCAAGTGCTCCCAAATGTCCTAATATGTTATCAAGATCATCCATGACAAATTTCAAGCCTTGCAGAGGAAGTTTGCCCAGTCAATTGCCCAAAGGTCCAAAAATCGACTGTGCTAGGGCAAAAGTCAACTGTGACCTATGAATAGTCAAACTTCAAGATTTTTTTGTCAACATTCTCATTTTTAAGGATATTTCATCATTTGATCAAGGTTTGATCATGATTCATCAAGGATTGCTCAAAATTCATCAAGACTCAAAAGTTGCTAAATTAGGGTTTTGCAGGAAAAGTCAACTCAACTTTGACCAAGCATAACTTTCTCATACTTTATAAGAAATGACCCATACAAATATCATTTTTAAGAGGATGAAATTTACTACAATCCATATACATACCCCAAGATCAAGAAATGCACTTACAAGAAGTTGCAAATTTGGACATTATAGGTCACTTTTGAAAGTCAACAAAAACACCTTTTTTTCCAAAGCTTATAACTTGATCATGGAATATCAAAATGATATGAGACCAAAAGGGTTGGTTAGAATACATATCAAGATTTCTAAAAAGTCAAAGAACACCTCCAAAAGTTCAAAATTGAATAAGTTCTGCATTGTTGAAGTTGGACATTTTTGCAAAATTGCCAAAAGTCAACTATCCCCAAAACTTCAAATTTTGTCAAATGGGCCCATTATTTTCCACTTGATTTGAGCTTGCATCATTGTCCATGTGTCCTAGCTTCATCAATGAGCTCATATTATATTTTTATTATTTAATTTGATTTTTATTGAATTTATTCATTTTAAATCAAATTAAATCATATAAAATCCAAACTTTGATTACCTAAGATCTTTTTGGTTGTTTCAGGTCTTAATTATCATCATTGGCATCATCAAACTCGGATCACACCATATCATGTGCAAAAGGATTGATTTTTGATAAATTTGGCAAGCTTTAAAGAGGAAATCAAGTCAAATATGGGTGCATTGATTTAGAGAGATTCAATCCATAATTCTTAACCTAATGCATTCCATAGTACATAAGCAAGCCACAAGAAACGTGAATAGTGGTTGAAGGCTGCAAGAACAGGCAATACAAAAGTTGCAAAATTCACTAAAAAGTGTGAAATCAAAATCATACTTAGAGGCGTTTTCAAAAGCAGAGACCAATCTTAATCGATTCCTGGGTGATCACACAACCTTCCTGGATCAAAAGCACGCGTCCTCAAGCCTTCAAAAGCATTGTAAGTGTTACGATAATCACCTTGGTTCTTGAATTCGTGATTCATCATTCTTGCATCATTTGAATAAATCATTGGCATATTTATACTCCTCACAACATTTGCAAACGTTTGGCAATATCCAATTGCGTTTTTCTGGCCTAAATGAGGAACCCCCATAGCTAGGGTTCTTTGTTTGTATTTTGGGGTTTTCTTTTTCAGGAAAAATTTGGACTCAAGAAGGGCATATTGTTGATCAGGGAGCCAAAGCGAATTCAGCCATGATTTTGGAATTTATTTATGAGGCCTAGGGAAGATTTTAGAGAAAGCTTGCGCATTTAGCTGCGGGTCCAAATCCGCAGGTAAAAATACAGTAGTGGAAGGACAGGGATGAAGAGCTGGCATGCTCTGATTGGCCCGTTCAAATGTTTTTGCGTGCATTTTTATTTTCTGACCAATAATTGCTCTTTTTGATATATTATAATTGTTATGTAATATATTGACAAATGAAGCAAAACGGCGTAGTGGCAAGGCAAGTTGGCAATCACCATCAGGACCTGGGTTTGAATCCCAGGTCCCCCACTTTATTTGTTAATTTTGTTCTTCAGGTAATCAAGTGCACATCCAAGCATATGGCATACCATGCGCCCTCACTTATCCAACAGCCAGATGGCCTGAAGGCCAAATCTGATGGCCAAGCGCTGAAGGTCTATGTGGAGCCCAATCAACACATGCATATGGAATCAAAAAAGTCAAACAAGGCCAGATCTAAATGGGCCTCAGGATTGCTAATCACACCCAAATTTCAGGCCCATACCTCTTTTCTCTTATATTTACTTATTTTTTTTTACATAATTGTTTTATTATTTTTCTTTTTTAATTACTAACCAATTAAAATCCTTTTCTTTAAAATAAAATCACAAAAATATTTTCATATTTAATTAGACTTCAAATTTTTATTTTTATTAATACTAATTAAATTAATTTAGTTTAATTAGAATAACTTTAATATATTTTTTGTAAATAATTAAAATTAAATTAGAATTAATTTAGGTTTTAATTACTAACATTAATTATTTTTATTTCTTTCTTTAAATAACAAAAACCCAAAAATAATTATTTTTATTAATTAATTTATTTATTAATTTAGTAATTAATTTAGGATAATTTATTTCTTAAAATTAAAAAAAAAATAAAAAAAGATCTTTTCTTTAACAAAAAAGGTCAAAACCCTAGAACTTTGCGCTCGATTTAATTTTTCGCACGCGATTCATTTTCTTTTATCCTATTATGTATCTAATTCTGGTTTGTAACAGCTTAATAGGACTCTTTATTTTTTTTATCGCTTTATTTATTTTTAAGGGTTTGTCTTTGGCGATGTAAATACCCGATGCCTTGTAATTTAAATTCCGCAATTTATTTTCCGCAAAATATAACTGTTAGATGTTTGATAATAGAGATGCATGACAAGACTGAATGTTTTAACCTAAAATCAATATAGATCACCATTAACATGTACAAAGACAAAAAAAATTGAAAACGACACACTCGCACATGCGCACTCTTAGGGTACACCCCGCTTGGTTGCCTTCGTACGCGGTCATTGAGTATAGGTTGTTTTAGAGGCCGCCCTCTTGTCTAAAGATCATATTCGCCTCGAAATGGTTGCCTCGGATATTGTTGCCTCAAACCAAATGATCTAAGACATTAGGGTTACCGCTAAGGCGCCCTAACATTGCTTTAGTGACCGTAAGTCCCTAAATTCGAATTGACCCTTAAACTCCAACGACGGTGCTACCTACTCATCAATAGTAGGATAGCATTGTCTAAAGGAAATTAGCATAGAACGATTCCTTTTTCGAGTAGGTAGATGGTTCTTAAGTACTTGCTCTTTCAAAAAAAACAAAATCTTTTTCACACTTACACTTTCAAACAAAGTTTTCAAAAACACTTCATACACTCTTGAGGACAGAAGCAAGAGTTAAATCGAAGTTTCAAAACAAAAACTTTTTTTCAAACCCACAAAGCACAAAGAAAACCATTTTTGAAAACAATATGAGCAAGTACTTAAGAGCCCGTGGATAACCACGGATAGAAAGGGTGCTAACACCTTCCCTTTCTATAATCTACCCCCCGAACCCGAGAAATATCTCGAAAAAGGAATTTTTCTATGCTTTTTTCCTTTCCTTGTTGGATAAAATAATAGTCGGTGGCGACTCTTGCTTACCGCAAAATTTTGCAAAAACAAACGTAAAACACAAACCAGCATTCCAAAAAACAGTCAATTCTTCCCACCGTATCACAGAACTGGCGACTCTGCTGGGGATGCTTATAAGTGGGGTGTACCTTAGGAATAGTTCATCATAATGTTTTCAATTGCTTGATTTGTATGCTTTATCTTTGTGGGTTTGAATTGGAGTTACTATAGATCCTAACCCGGATCTGGGGGATACCCTTTAGGTAAGTAGCAATAAACTGTGAGGGAACTGTATGGCGTAGACCGATACGGTTGAAGCAGTAGCTACGTTAGTGTGGCACTTTAGTTTGTATCGATATCCCTTGTGGCGCAACGAGGAGAATATGGGTCTTCTAAGGGTTCATTAAGCACCAACTGACCTTAGAACCTATAATTGACCAACTCGGCCATAGAACAGTAGCAGTATGCTACACTCATTGAGACCAAACTCTCGCGATGATTCCGGCCGCAAGAAAAGGTTGCTAAATTGGAATTATGACCGATCAAGGGTGGTCAATGATATTGAGATCCTCTAGAACCCGGTTACTATTACTAGGACAGGTTAAACCAACTAAATTGAAAGAGGGTAATACCTAAACTCCATGCCAGCCTGAAATTTAAGGGTTATTGTGTGACTTGTGTGCTTTCAAACTTGAACTACATGCACATTCTTGTTATCTGACAACATGAGTTCCTTGCAGGTTTTATTTACAGTCCTTATCCAATAATCTGGATTTATTACAGGGTTCACTTACATCACCTCGCACTTTTGCTTAAACGCATAGCATACACATCATAACATCATGCCTTAACATTTCCTTAACCATTTCGAGGATCTCAAGGGTTTGTCATGCAGGTCATGGTAAATCAAATGTCTAGCAAGGCGCAAAGGGGATTTATTTTCCTATAGCCAATGTCGTCTAGAGATCAAAACACGATGACTTGAGTCAGGGGCTATGACCCACTCGATATCGTGAGCTTGACTCTTTAAGAAGGACTCTTAACAACACGAAGTTTCTTCAATCAAAGCTGTGAAATTCAAATTCTAACAAGTTTCTTGTTTACCCCGCGAGATCCTTGAAAAACATTGCATACATATATCATACATATCATTGCATAACAGGTCTCTCAATAGAGGTCTCTCATGTTCTCACTGTTTATTTCAGCAATGGCTTTCCAACCAGACAACCAAGATCTTCAAACTCGAGAAGCTCAGTTTAGGGACGTATTCCTAAACCTATCCAAGGGGCAGGAAGAGTTGAAAACACTCCTCGTGGGGAACTTGGTTAAGAAAAGTCCTGAAGAAAATAAGGACGAACGGCTGGGACAACTGCAAGCTGAGTTCATTGCCATGAAAACCCAGATGCTGGGGCAGATGGCTCTTATCCAAGGCTTAGCTCGGGAACAAGAAGAGCTAAGAACCATTATCAACCAGCTTCATCAAGACAGATACAATAACATGAAGCAAACAATCAAGGTCGGGGACCAAGTCATTAATCAACTTCCGAGAAGTCAAAGGTTTGGTTTGATGAAGAATAGACCTCTCCAAGTTGCTACTACCTCACGGGTCCAACATCAACCTTTCCATAAACAACGGGTTGATCAGAGTAAACCAAATATGCCCAAGAGGCAATTTACCAAGCTCAACATGTCGCTGTCTCAGGCTTTACAACACCTGTTGAGATTGAATCTGGTGACGTTAAGGGACCCTCCTAAGAATCCCAACATAGCCTCCCTAAGGTACAATCCTGATGCAAGGTGTGCATATCACTCCAACAGCCTGGGGCATGATACTAACATCTGTTGGGCGTTGAGCAACAAAATTCAAGACCTGATTGACGAATGAGCATTGGAATTCACGCAAGATGGTCAACTGGAATGTTTCTGTCAATCCTCCAAGGCTCACCATTTGAAGTGAAAAGTCATGAGACGAGAAGACTTTTTGTTCATTAGAATTTTCAAGTTGTAATTTTCTTTTGATTGTTCGAACATTTATTCATGTCAAACTTTATTACTTTATCAATGCATTGCATATGTCTGTTTTGAACCAATCCATTCGTATTCACTATATTCAAATTGCTTTCATTTTTTGTGATGATCAACTCTCGATTAAAAAAAAATTCTAAGCCTTTAGAGGAAGGATGAAGAAAATGATATCAAAATCTCTACAGTATGCTTTTGAACAGACCCCGCTGACGAGGTACAAGCATTGTTTCAAATCCTAAATAGTGAAGTTATAAGGAAGATAATCCCTAGTCAACCCCTTTGAGCCAAAGAAGTTGGAGTTTTTCTTTTCACAAATTAAAACCCGTAATTATAACTTGGGGCAGGGTAGTTTTCTCAGTTAATCTAGGTGCACAATAAATGGCATCAAAGAAGTCCTTCTGAAACAAAAGACGGTGATGGTTCTGTATAATCGTAAGGACAGGCAGTCATTATCTCTCAGAAATAAAAGCACATTAAGTCAAAACCTATGAAGGAGACTTACAAAACTGGGGCATCCCGCTGACTGTAATCATAAAATAAACAGTTTAGGCAAAAGACAGGGATAATAAAATCAAAAAGAAAGAGGTCCTGCAAACTCTCAACAAAAATGACTGTCTGTTCAAAATAAATTTTCAGTATCCGAATCATCACTGGAATATCAGAGCAAAGACTCAAACGGGATCTAATGCATAATTAGCTGAGTTTAGGATCGAAGAACATCACGAAGAACGGGTGGGTACAAATAAAATTTGAGCCTTTATCCTTTGTTTCTTGAACCGTGAACCAGACCACGTTATAACCCTTAAAAGTCCTAGCTAAGGCATGGGTTAGTTTAAAAGCATATTGTTACAAAAGGTATCCTGACTCTTGTAGGGCTTGCTGTAAATCCTGAGTTGACATCACATTTTACAAAATTTGCCTGTTTTACTGAAAAAATGCATTTTCAAAAATTTCAAGACAGACATAAGCTTTGCATTCTTAAAATAACATTGTTTGCATATGACAATTTGTTCAACAGCAGAGAAATTTGCACGACGAATATCTAGTGAACAAAAACCTTCTCAATAAAAAAGGGTCACCTCAAGTGGAAAAAAGCACTTCCAACCAAGGGGGCGACACGATAAATGTCCATCATCTGGGGCAGTCAAGTCAAGATTCAGGGAATCTCTCAAAGATACCAAGTAGCCAGGGGAAAATCTCCATCTGAACCACTTGGGGCATTGGACATGAATCACCAACAACGAATCTTGCATGATCAAATGAACATCTTCTGGTAGTATGGCAACACAACACTACCGACAATGACAACTCCCTACACCCTGAGAGCGTAGACATAGTCAGAGAATACTGCGCAAAGACCCGCTAGGTTGACAGGCCTAGGCAAAAATAAGGGCATCCCGATGAACCAAAAGGGTTCGGGCAAAAATTAGGGATAAAAACAAAAAAAATTGTACACCCGGCAAGTCGAAAACCCGAAAGGGAGGCTTAGGCAAAAAAGGGTACCCCAGTGGACTGAAAATCTGAAAAGACAGTCCAGGCAAAAATTAGGGATCAAAGCGTACGACTATGTCCCGTCATCTTGTCACTAGCCTACAGAAGAAGACTTTTCACTTCAATCGAAAGTTACCAAGCACCTCATAGGTTGGGATAATAATCGATCCACAAGGCCTCCGCAGGCACCTTCTCCCGCAGAAACAGGGGAAAAAGTCTCGATGCAAAGCCATCGTAATATCCTCAGCACGCGTCTCAGTAACATTCACTCCCCACATAATAAAAGAAAAAGACAGTAATATTAACTCTCCCCAGCTAAGACTTGCAACCGTGAATGAATCGGTAATATTCTCCCCAAGCAGAGTTTATCTACCATCAACACTGAGAAGGCTTAATATCCCCGACAGTCTTAATATTCCCCAGCGGAGTACAAGAATATTCCCCGGCAGAGTACAAGATACCTCTAGTGGAGCCTGAAAATTTTCCCAGCGCAGTCTAAAAAAGCTTCCCCAGTGGAATTTGGAGAATCATCCTCAGTAGACTTTGGAAGATTGTCCCCAGCAGAACTCAAAGGTTATCTCCATAAGAGTATGAAAGGTTATCCCCACTGAAGTTGCAACTGAAAGATCATCCCCAGCGGAGTTCTTTCCTTTCACAAACAAAAGTCAATCCCCAACAGGATTCAGTATCACCAGCAACGGTAATTCATCCCCAGCGGAAGTTATCGGTGGAATCCTCAGCATAGAATATCTTCCCCACAGAGTAATCTCCTCATCAGTTTATTCCCCAACGGAGTTATCCTCTCCTGCATGTTTATTCTCGCAATCATCTTCGTTCTCCATCCCCAGCGGAAATGAAGAATTCAACTCTTTCTCCAGCAGTTATCCGGGATTTATTTTCCCCAGCCAAAACATTACATTTCCATACATCATGATACATGCATATACGCATCATACAACACAATCTCATTTATTTTGAGAACATCATTGCTTGATATATATCATGCATTGCATACGACTGACCTCTACCTTTTAGGAAAGATGCAGTTAAGTTCTCAGCTATGTCAAAGAACTGACTGGTTCTTAAAACTCAACTGAATTATCCTCGATTGAATTGCAGATAAGGTTCTCAATCTCGACAATTTTCCTTCGTCGTAGTGTGGACAAGTTCTAAAATCTCAACAGAATTATACTCCGTTGAAGACCAGACAGTCCTAGATCTTGATGAAGATGTTTGCCTCAGTCGAAGACCTGACCGGTTCTTAAATCTCAACTGAATTATCCTCGGTTGAATTACAGATAAGGTTCTAAATCTCGACAATTTTCCTCCGTCGTAGTGTGGACGAGTTCTAAAATCTCAACAGAATTATACTCTATTAAAGACCAGACAGTCCTAGATCTTGATGAAGATGTTTCCCTCAGTCGAAGACCTGACCGGTTCTTAAATCTCAACTGAATTATCCTCGGTTGAATTACAGATAAGGTTCTCAATCTTGACAATTTTCCTCCGTCATAGTGTGGAAAAGTTCTAAAATCTCAACAGAATTATACTCCGTTGAAGACCAGACAATCCTAGATCTTGATGAAGATGTTTCCCTCAGTCGAAGACCTAACCGGTTCTTAAATCTCAACTGAATTATCCTTGGTTGAATTACAGATAAGGTTCTCAATCTCGACAATTTTCCTCCGTCATAGTGTGGACGAGTTCTAAAATCTCAACAGAATTATACTCCGTTGAAGACCAGACAGTCCTAGATCTTGATGAAGATGTTTCCCTCAGTCGAAGACCTGACCAGTTCTTAAATCTCAAGTGAATTATCCTCGGTTGAATTACAGATAAGGTTCTCAATCTCGACAATTTTCCTCCGTCATAGTGTGGACAAGTTCTAAAATCTCAACAGAATTATACTCCGTTGAAAACCAGACAATCCTAGATCTTGATGAAGATGTTTCCCTCAGTCGAAGACCTGACCGGTTCTTAAATCTCAACTGAATTATCCTCAGTTGAATTACAGATAAGGTTCTCAATCTCGACAATTTTCCTCTATCATAGTGTGGACAAGTTCTAAAATCTCAACAGAATTATACTCCGTTGAAGACCAGACAGTCATAGATCTTGATGAAGATGTTTCCCTCAGTCAAAGACCTGACCAGTTCTTAAATCTCAACTGAATTATCCTCGGTTGAATCACAGATAAGGTTCTCAATCTCGACAATTTTCCTCCGTCGTAGTGTGGACAAGTTCTAAAATATCAACAGAATTATACTCCGTTGAAGACCAGACAGTCCTAGATCTTGATGAAGATGTTTCCCTCAGTCGAAGACCTGACCGGTTCTTAAATCTCAACTGAATTATCCTCGGTTGAATCACAGATAAGGTTCTCAATCTCGACAATTTTCCTTCGTCGTAGTGTGGACGAGTTCTAAAATCTCAACAGAATTATACTCTGTTGAAGACCAGACAGTCCCAAATCTTGAGGAAGTTGTTTCCCTCAGTCGAAGACCTGACCGGTTCTTAAATCTCAACTGAATTATTCTCGGTTGAACTACATATAAGATTCTAAATCTCGACAAAATTTCCCCCAGTTGAATTACAGACAAGTCCTTAAAACCCAGCAGAGATGTTCTCTCAGTTGGAGTACAGGCAAGTTCCTAAATATCAGCAAGATCAGACTTCCCCAGTGGAATCTTCCACAACAACAGGTATGCAAGTTCTCGCTAAGGAATCTCTTATGTGATCGACGCTCCTCCAGATGGAATCTTTAAGCCCATCCTCCCGCCAGTAATCTCCAAATGGCATCTGTAAGCCTGTCCCTGACATCACAAGGCTAATACCACTTCATGCGAGTGCAAATTTCTGGGCACTCTAGTGTTCAATCATCTTCCACCTTCGGATCACGAAAGGCACGAAAGCCAATCTACATCCTCAAGTTTAAGAATATTGAACAGGGGCTGTTGTTGTACCTCAAATTTTTCCTTCTCATATTTCTCAAGACATTGCAACAAAAATCTCAAAGTGGCTCAAGGTTGCTCAAGGATTGACCAGACAAGCTATCTCCTAAGGCAGTCAACCCCAAATTAGGGTTTTGTGTTGCATCAAGATCCTTGCACACAAATGACCTCAAGTGCTCCCCAATGTCCTAATATGTTATCAAGTTCATCCATGACAAATTTCAAGCCTTGCAGAGGAAGTTTGCCCAATTAATTGCCCAAAGGTCCAAAAATCGACTATGCTAGGGCAAAAGTCAACTATGACCTATGAACAATCAAACTTCAATATTTTTTGTCAACATTCTCATTTTGAAGTACATTTCATAATTTTATCAAGGGTTGATCATGATTCATCAAGTATTGCTCAAAATTCATCAAGACTCAAAAGTTGCTAAATTAGGGTTTTGGAGGAAAAGTCAACTCAACTTTGACCAAGCATAACTTTCTCATACTTTATGAGAAATGACCCATCCAAATCTCATTTTGAAGAGGATGAAATTTCCTACAATCTATCTTCATACCCCAATATCAAGAAATGCACTCACAAGAAGTTACAAATTTGGACATTATAGGTCATTTTTTAAAGTCAACAAAAACACCTTTTTTTCCAAAGCTTATAACTTGAGAATGGAATATCAAAACGATATGAGACCAAAAGGGTTGGTTATAAGACATCTAAAGCTTTCTAAAAAGTCCAAGAACACATCCAAAAGTTCAAAATTGAAGAAGTTATGCATTGTTGAAGTTGGACATTTTTGCAAAATTGCCAAAAGACAACTATCCACAAAACTTCAAATTTTGTCAAATGGGCCCATTCTTTTCCACTTGATTTGAGCTTGCATCATTTTCCATGTGTCCTAGCTTCAGCCATGAGCTCATATTCTATTTTTATTATTTAATTTGATTTTTTATTGAATTTATTCATTTTAAATCAAATTAAATCATATAAAATCCAAACTTTGATTACCTAAGATCTTTTTGGTTGTTTCAGGTCTTAATTATCATGATTGGCACCATCAAACTCGGATCACACCATATCATGTGCAAAAGGATTGATTTTTGATAAATTTTGCAAGCTTTAAAGAGGAAATCAAATCAAATATGGGTGCATTGATTTAGAAAGATTCAATCCATAATTCTTAACCTAATGCATTCCATAGTACATAAGCAAGCCACAAGAAACGTGAATAGTGGTTGGAGGCTGCAAGAACAGGCAATACAAAAGTTGCAAAATTCACTAAAAAAGTGTGAAATCAAAATCATACTTAGAGGCATTTTCAGAAGCAGAGACCAATCCCAATCGATTCCTGGGTGATCACACAACCTTCCTGGATCAAAAGAACGCATCCTCAAGCCTTCAAAAGCACTATAAGTGTCACGATAATCACCTTGGTTCTTGAATTCGTGATTCATCATTCTTGCATCATTTGAATAAATCATTGGCATATTTATACTCCTCACAACATTTGCAAACGTTTGGCAATATCCAATTGCATTTTTCTGGCCTAAATGAGGAACCCCCATAGCTAGGGTTCTTCATTTGTATTTTGGGGTTTTCTTTTTCAGGAAAAATCAGGACTCAAGAAGGGCATAGTGTTGATCAGGGAGCCAAGGCGAATTCAGCCTTGATTTTGGAATTGATTTATGAGGCCTAGGGAAGATTTTAGAGAAAGCTTGCGCATTTAGCTGCGGATCCAAATCCGCAGGTAAAAATACAGTAGTGGAAGGACAGGGACGAAGAGCTGGCATGACCTGATTGGCCCGTATAAATGTTTTTGCGTGCATTTTTATTTTCTGACCAATAATTGCTCTTTTTGATATATTATAATTGTTATGTAATATATTGACAAATGACGCAAAACGGCGTAGTGGCAAGGCAAGCTGGCAATCACCTTCAGGACCTGGGTTCAAATCCCAGGTCCCCCACTTTCTTTGTTAATTTTGTTCTTCAGGTAATCAAGTGCACATCCAAGCATATGGCATACCATGCGCCCTCACCTATCCAACAACCAGATGGCCTGAAGTCCAAATCTGATGGCCAAGCGTTGAAGGTCTATGTGGAGCCCAGTCAACACATGCATATGGAATCAAAAAAGTCAAACAAGGCCAGATCCAAATGGGCCTCAGGATTGCTAATCACACCCAAATTTCAGGCCCATACCTCTTTTCTCTTATATTTACTTATTTTGTTTTACTTAATTGTTTTATTATTTTTCTTTTTTAATTACTAACCAATTAAAATCCTTTTCTTTAAAATAAAATCACAAAAATATTTTCATATTTAATTAGACTTCAAATTTTTATTTTTATTAATACTAATTAAATTAATTTAGGTTAATTAGAATAACTTTAATATATTTTTTGTAAATAATTAAAATTAAATTAGAATTAATTTAGGTTTTAATTACTAACATTAATTATTTTTATTTCTTTCTTTAAATAACAAAAACTCAAAAATAATTATTTTTATTAATTTATTTATTTATTAATTTAGTAATTAATTTAGGATAATTTCTTTCTTAAAATAAAAACAACAAAAAAAGATCTTTTCTTTAACAAAAAGGGTCAAAACCCTAGAACTTTGCGCTCGATTTAATTTCCCGCACGCGATTCATTTTCTTTTATCCTATTATGTATCTGATTCCATTTAGTAATAGCTTAATAGGACTCTTTATTTTTTTTATCGCTTTATTTATTTTTAAGGGTTTGTCTTTGGCGATGTAAATACCCTACGCCTTGTAATTTGAATTCCGCAATTTATTTTCCGCAAAATATAAATGTTAGATGTTTGATAATAGGGATGCATGACAAGACTGAATGTTTTAACCTAAAATCAATATAGATCACCATTAACATGTACAAAGACAAAAAATAACTGAAAACGACACACTCGCACATGCGCACTCTTAGGGTACACCCCGCTTGGTTGCCTTTGTACGCGGTCTTTGAGTATAGGTTATTTTAGAGGCCGTCATCTTGTCTAAAGATCATAGTCGCCTCGAAATGGTTGCCTCGGATATTGTTACCTCAAAACAAATGATCTAAGACATTAGGGTTACCGCTATAGCGCCCTAACATTGCTTTAGTGACCGTAAGTCCCTAAATTCGAATTGACCCTTAAACTCCAACGACGGTGCTACCTACTCATCAATAGTAGGATAGCATTGTCTAAAGGAAATTAGCATAGAATGATTCCTTTTTCGAGTAGGTAGATGGTTCTTAAGTACTTACTCTTTCAAAAAAAACAAAATCTTTTTCACACTTACACTTTTCAAACAAAGTTTTCAAAAACACTTCAAACACTCTTAAGGACAGAAGCAAAGAGTTAAATCGAAGTTTCAAAACAAAAACTTTTTTTTAAACCCACAAAGCACAAAGAAAACCATTTTTGAAAACAATATGAGCAAGTACCTAAGAGCCCGTGGATAACCACAGATAGAAAGGGTGCTAACACCTTCCCTTTCTATAATCTACCCCCCGAACCCGAGAAATATCTCGGAAAAGGAATTTTTCTGTGCTTTTTTCCTTTCCTTGTTGGATAAAATAAAAGTCGGTGGCGACTCTTGCTTACCGCGACATTTTGCAAAAACAAACGCAAAACGCAAACCAGCATTCCAAGAAACAGTCAGTTCTTCCCACTGTATCACAGGTACTTACCTACAAAACTACATTCAAGCCTTTGAACCTAAGGCTAATTGTGTGACTTGGTTGAATTTATCATCTGACAACTTGAACTCCTTGCAGGGTTTGTCTTTATTAATTATCTAACAAACTTGAATTCTTTGAAGGATTTGTTTGTAGTCATTATCCAGTAACCTGGATCTCTTGCAAGACTTACTTGTCTTCACCACCTTACACTTTTGCTTGGTGCATAGCATATACATCATAACATCATACCATATCATTCTCACTGACCAGTTCAAGGATCTCAAGGGTCATTGATGCAGGTTGTTATGAACCAGGCGCCTAGCAAGGGGCTGGAGGATTTATTTTCCTCTAACCAAATGCCGTCAAAGTATCTTGAACCAACATCTAATAAGGGGCAAGGGGATTTATTTTCCTCTAACCAAATGTTGTCAAAGACGAAATCATGTTATCTCGAATCAAAGGCTATGACCCACTCGACATGGGGAGCTTGATTCTCTTAGAAGGACATTCAACGATACGAAGTTCTTCAATCAAAATGGCAGACAGATTCGACTTCTAACACATTATTCTGTTTACCCCGCGAGATACTTGAAAACATTGCATCTACATATCATGCATCATGTCATAACCGATTTTTCCCATACAGGTTTTCCCATCTGCATACTGTTTATTTCAGTAAAGATGACTCTCAAACAGACTATCAGAAATCTCCAAGTTCAAGATGCTCAGTTCAAAGAAATGTTCTTGAACCTATCCAAGGGACAAGAAGAATTGAAGGCACTCCTCACTGAGAGTATGACCAAGAAGAATCTCGAAGATAACAAGGATGGACAATTGAAACAATTGCAAGCTGAGATGGTAATGATGAGAATCTAGATGATGGTACAGATGGCTCTTATCCAAAACTTAGATCGGGGACAAGAAGAGTTTAGAATTCTCATCTGCGAACTTCATCAAGACAAATACAACCGTATGGGACGAATAGCTAGAATTGGGGATCAAATCATTAATCCACCTCCGGTGAGACAGGAAGGTGGCTTGGTTAAAATTAGGCCTTTCCAAATTGCTACTACATAGCAAGCCAAACAACATCCTTGCCAACAACAACAGGGGAATCAGTGTAAGCATGATACACCCAAAAGACGACTTGCCGAAATCAACATGTCATTGGCTCAAGCATTGTAACACATGTTAAAGGCCAAGCTGGTAACATTGAGGTATCCCCCTTAAAATCCCAGTACTTCTTCTTCCCGTCACAATCCTAACGTAAGGTGCGCACACCACTCTAATAGTCCTGAGCCTGATACTGACAATTGTTGGGCGTTGAAAGATAAGATTCAGGACCTAATTGACTAAGGAACAGTCGAGTTCATGCAAGATGGTCAAATCAAGTTCTTATGTTATCCCCCAAATGCTGAGGCTGCAAGGCACGCCATCTAAAGTGACAAGTTCAGGCAGAGAAGCTTTTTGTTCATTCAAATTTTCGTTTGTAATTTCTCTAGTTGATTCAAACATTTATCTTTATGTCATACTTTTGGTTGTCCTCATTAATGCATTGCATATGTTTGTCTTGAATTAGTCCATTCGTTTTCACTATACTTAAACTATGCTTTTGCTTCCTTTTGTGATATTCAACTCTCAATTAAGAATGATAAGCCTTTAGAGGGAGGATGACAAAAAAAATACGTAATATCTACAGTATTCTTTTGAATAAACCTAGCTGACGATGTACAAGCGTTGTTTCAAATCCTAAACAGTGGAGTTATAAGGAAGATAAACCCTAGTCAACCCCTTTGAGCCTAATAAGTAGGGTTTTTATTTTTCACATAAATTGAAACCCTTAATCATAACTCGGGGCAGGGTAGTTTCTCAGTTAATTCAAACGCGTATTCAGTCGCAAGTTTTCACTCCGTTCACAGCAAATAGCATCAGAGACGTCCTTCCTAAATAAAAAGTCGGTGATGGTTCCCCATAAAATAGATAGTCATTATCTTTTAAAGAAAGAGATCCCGCTAAGTCAAAATCTATGAAGGAGACTTAAGAAAAAATGGGTTATCCCGCTGACTGTAATCATCAAACGAAACAGTTCAGGCCAAAATTATGGATAATAAAGTCAAAAGAGGTTGCTACAAATCTCCAACAAAAATAAAATGGCAGCTTCTCAAATAAACTTAACTTATCCGAACCATCACCAAAAAAAATCATTCCAGATTCTATTGGGAGATAAACGCATAATTAACTGAGTACAGGACTGAAGAACATCATGGAGAATGGGTTGGGTACAAATAAACTTTGATCCTTATCCTTTGTTTCTTAAACTGTGAACCAGGCTACGTTACAAGAGTTAAAAGGCCTAGCTGAAGCATAGGTTAGTTCGAAAGCATGCAGTTACAAAAGGTATCTTGACTCCTTTAAGTTTTATTATAAATCCTGAGTTGAATTCATATTCTTACAAAATTTCGTTGTTTACTAAAAATGCATTTTTCAAAACTTCAAGACAAGCATAAATTTTGCATTTTATGATACCATTGTTTGCATATAACTAATTGTTTGACAATAGAGAAATTCACACGACGAATGTCCAATGAATGGAAATCCTCTCATTAAAAAGAATCACTTTAGATGGAAAGACACTTCCAATGAAAAACCTTCCATAAGCTAGGGGTCATAACATGTTATTGTCTAACTCATTTGTAGAAGTCAAGTCGAGATTCAAAGAATCTCTCAAAAGTGTTGAATAGCCAGGGGCAGATCTCCATCTGAATCACTTGGGGCATGCTACATTGATCAGGGGTTCTAGCAAAAACCACTTTGAAATCTGAATCTTTGGTATCATCAAATTGCTTATTTGTTCCAGTAGTATCAGATGGTGTCAGTATCATGTCTTCGGATCCTTCCATGACAATTTTTAGAAAAATGCTGAGAAAGGTCAAAGACTATCAGAAACTTGATCAAAAATCTTCGGTATCATCAAATAGCTTATCTATGCCAGTAGTATCTGTTGTACACAAAAATTTTCTCTCTCATTTTACTCAACACATGCTCATTGAGATCCTTAACTTGCTCAAGGATGCCCAAGAGTTAACCAGACAAACTCTCTCCTAAAGCAATGACCTTCCCACTAGGGTTTTCATTTTCATAAAGATGGGTGAACTCTAAAGGTCTCAAACCTTTTCCATGGTCCTAATATGTTCTCAATATCATCCATGCCAAGTTTCATGCCTTTCACAAGAAGTTTGCTCAGTCAACTGCTCAAATGCCTGAAAATCAACTATGTTAGGTCAAAAGTCAATTGTGTCCCACATACAGTCAAACTTCTAGATTTTTGGTAAACATCAACATTTGGAAGTAATACTCATCATTTTATCAAGGTTTTATCATTATTCCCCAAGAAATTCTCCTAATTCATCAAAAACTCAGAAGTTGCTAAATTAGGGTTTCTTAGGAAAAGTCAACCAAACTTTGACCAAGCATAACTTTCTCATACTTTATCTGAAATTTCTCATCCAAGGCTCATTTTGAAGAGAATCCAATTCCCTACAACTCATCTTTATCCCTCAAGTTCAATAAATGCACTCATGAAAAGATATAATTCAGACATTATAGGTCCTTTTCAAAAGTCAACAAAAACACCTTTTGGGTCAAAGCTTCTTACATGAACATGGAAGATCCAATTGATATGAAACCAAAGAGGTTGTTTAGGGGACATCCTAAGATTTCTAAAAAGTCCAAGAGTACCCTTTTAGGGTAAAAATTGAAGAAGATATGCATTGTCAAAGTTGGCCATTTTTAGAAAATTATCAAAAGTCAACAATACCCAAAATTGCATTTTTTTTTGTCAAATGGGCCTAACATTTTATGCTTGCATCTTACTTCTAACATGGTCCACGACCCAAACACTCTCCCACATATTATTGGCTTTATTTATTTATTTTGATTTTAATCATTTAAAAATCAAATTAAATCAAATAAATGATATAAATTAGTAAATATTTGTTTTTGATCTGATTTTGAATGGAATTACAATGCAAATATATTGTCAAACAAAATCAAATCGTGCCAAGGTTGATTGGGATGAAAATGGTATGATTTGGCTTGATTTAGAAAGAAATAATGCAAGGATGGAATCAAATCAAATCTTGATAATTGGCAAAGATATGAATGTTTTTGTTAACCTAATACAGCCTAATACATATTTGTGACAATTCCAAGGCACAAGGACAGAGGTTGGACGTGTAAACTGCAAGAGCAAGAACTCAGTTTTTAGTCAAAAAACTCTCAGATTGGATTCCATACTACATACATCCTCAAGGAGATTTAAGGATTGCAACACGTTCCTGGCAATCTCCTGAAGCTAACTGCACCTTTTGCATGCACCAAAACGCTAAGAATGGTAAAATTCGAAACTCTGTTATCCAATCCTTTTTTATTTTTGATTACATGCATACATGCGTTTTTAATGAAATTTGATGATGTATTCTTATTTATCATAATGTTTCGATGCTTCTTGAATCGTTTGATTGAGTTTTACGTGCATGAATCATGGTTTTCCATTTTTAGGGTTTCCAAGCTCGTTTTAGAGTTTCCTTCTATAGGAAAAATTAGGTCTAGGCGTGGATACCATGGTGTTCAGGGCTTCAAGCCCAGTTGATTCATGGCCTTCATTGTAATTTATATTGCTTGTGCTGGATTTTTGAACGATGCAGGATTGTACCTACAGACTTTGTCCGTAAGTAAAAGTCTAAGCCTAAAATGACAGTGCTGAGGAAGAAGAAGGCTAGGTGGCAAGCTCCCGTTAGGCTATTTGAATATTGGCGCGTTTTCTGGACATCATGTGTTTTTTCTTTATATTATTTTTATTTGATTATGTATATGAATTAACAGCTAGCGCATATGGTTAAGGACGGAGGGTTTGAAGCAAACATCCTGGGTTCGATCCCAGGGGTATTGCTTTTGCATTTTTCATGGATATTCCTTTCCGATCCAGCGTGTCACTCTGTTGAGGGTCCACCTAACGCTGCCCATCATCCGTCCATTGGATCCATCTCCAGCCAGATCCAGCGTCCAGCATACGCAAGCTCATGATAGACCCTCAAAAGATGGCCTCACTGAATCAGGCACGATCCTCTGGGCCACCAGCTTTGGGCCTAACACCAATTTCTACGATGCACCCCCCTCAATTCCTTCCAGCATCAGGCCCAATTTCAATTCTCTTTTAATTTCTTTTATTTCTTTATTTGTTTTAATTATTTTACAAAATCATTTGTTTTAATTATTTTACAAAAAATCATTGTTTTTTTAATTAAATCAGAAAATCAGAAAATTACAAAAAAATATTAGGTTTAGTTTTTTTCATAAAATATTTAATTGCAATAATTAATGAGTTTAATTAAGTTAATTTAAATTCTTTTTTTCCATAATTAAAATTAAATAGAAATTAGGTTAATTTGTAAGATTAATTACTTTTCCAAAAAATAAAAATATATCCTTTCTTTACTCATCAATTAATTGTTTCTGAACTTAACATTAATTCCCCGTATTTAATTCTGTCGTGCGCATTGTTTTTCCTTATTTTTATTAATCATTGTAACTGCTCTGAGTTTGTAATAGTTAATTAGGTTTACTATTTTGCATTTATGATTTCCCCGGTTTTTGATTATGTAATCCCCCTCCCCAAGGCCTTGTAATAGCTAGGGTTTTAGTTTCTCGCACTTTACTTTCTACAATTATAAACTGCCTAGATGTATGGATAATAGGATTGAATGGCAAGATAAATCAATTTAAAACAGTAGAAAACCCTAAATGCATAAGATAAATGAAATTGAAATCAAACATTTGCACATGCTCACTCCTAGGGTTTTGCCTCACTTGGTTGCCTCGGAAATAATGGTCGTGTCCCTCAAACGTAGGGATACCTTAGCAATGCCTGCAGTTCAAAGTCGTCATAAAGATCATAGTCCCTCATTGTCCCTCGAGTTGCCTACGAGAAATGATCTAATGACGATAGTCCCTTCGAAATGCTAAGGTATCCTTACTTGTTGCCTTCAGTGACCATTTCGTCCCTTCGAATGTCCCTTAAAACTCCAACGATGGAGCTACCTACTCCTTAATAGTAGGATAGCGCTGCCTAAAGGAAAACGAACAGACTTTTTTCGAGTAGGTAGATAGTTCCTAAGTACTTGCTCAAAACAAACAATTTTTCACACTGACACTTTCAAACATTTTTCAAACAAAGTTTTCAAAACACTTTATCACGTCCTTGAGTACTGATACAAGGGTTACCATAAAGTGAAACGCCACACTAAGGCATTTTCAAAGCTTTTCAAAACAAACATACACAAGAAATTTTAAAAATGAGCAAGTACCTAAGAGCCCATGGAAAACCATGGATAGAAAGGGTGCTAGCACCTTCCCTTTCCATAATCTACCCCCCCCCCCCCCCCCCCCCGTACTCAAAAACATCTCGAGAAAAAAAATTTCCTTTCTTTTTCCTTTTGCTTTGTTGGATGAAATAAAAGTCAGTGGCAACTCTTGCTTACTGCGACATTTGCGAATAAAAAACGCAAACTAGTATTAAACAGTCGGTTCTTCCACCGTATCACAGTATCAGATGGTGTCAGTATCATGTCTTCAGATCATTCCATGACAATTTTTAAGAAAAATGCTGAGGAAGGTCAAAGACTATCAGAAACTTGATAAAAATCTTTGGTATCATCAAATTTCTTATTTGTGCCAGTAGTATCAGATGGTGTCAGTATCATATCTTCAAATCCTTTCATGACAGTTCTTAGGAAAATGTTGAGAAAGGTCAAAGACTATCAGAAATTCGATCAAAAACATCAAACATCTGGTACACCAGACTAACCCCAGGGGAAAACGAGCTTCCACATATGAAAGGTCATGTGTGATCAAGCAAACATTTTTTGGCATTACTACAACACTTACTACCATAGACAGTGACAATTCTCCACACCTTGTGAATGCGGACATAGTCGAAAGATACTACGCATAAAAGAGACCCGCTAGGTTGACATGCCTAGGAAAAAGTAAGGGCATCCCGGCAAAAATTAGGGATATATATACATAAAGATGGTACACCCGGTAAGTCGAAAACTTGAAAAGGCGGCTTGGGCAAAAAAGAGTATCCTGGTGGACTGAAAATCTGAAAAGACGGTCCAGGAAAAAGTTAGGGATTAAAGCGTACGACTATGTCTCATTATCTCATCACTCGCCCATAAGTAAAAGATTTATCATTCTGATCAGCATTTACTGATGACTCTAGGAGATAGGAAAATTTTCAAGTCATCCCCATAAGACCAATCTCCACAGAATTATCCCCACAAAGTTATCTTCACCAGCTCATCTCCAACAAAGGCACATTCCCCGAAAAGTCTAAAATGCCTTCAAATAGAAAGTGGGGAATATTCCAGCCGATAACATAGTCATACTCACCAGTGGATCCCCCTAGCGGATAAAGGAACTGATCTTCTCCCTGACAATATCACCAACCCACGGAGTTCCAAATTAGTACATCTCACGAAAATACTTTTCCCCAGCTGAGTTCGGTCCTCCAAAATTGAAAAAGAAACCTTGAAGAGTCTTCTCTCTAGTAAAATTCAATTCCCCCAAGAGAGTTGGTTTCCTCAGCAAAGCATTTATCCATCAACAAGGGTTTATTTCCCCAACAAGGTTTATTTCCCCAACAACCTATAAATTCCCCAGCTAATCACTAACAAAATTCTTCTCCCCAGTAAAGTTGCCACTATCCCCAGAGACTTGCTGCAAAACCTGGAATCGAACTTGATGTCAATTAAGAATTATCCTCCTCAGATGAGTCAGAAGTTTAACCATCTCTTTTATCCCCAGCCATGGTGTGATACGGTGGGAGAACTAACTTTATTGTTTTGCATTTTATCTCAAATGTTACGGTTAGCAAGAGTCGCCATCGAACTTTCTTTTATCCAAAAGGAAAGGTGAAAAAGCACAGAAAAGACCTTTGAGATTATTTCTTGAGTTCAGGGGGTAGATTATAAAAAGGGGAGGTATTAGCACCCTTTTCATCCATGGTTTTCCATGGGCTCTTAGTTACTTGCTAAATCACATGCTTTTGTTTGAAATTGTGCTTTGTGTGGTTTTGAAAGTATTTTGTAAAAGAGGCCATTGTTTAGGCAATCTTTGTAATGATTCTCGTTCGTAAGAATGTATACAAAGATGTTTGTCTTTTTGAAAAGATTTTTAAGTTTGTAAGATGTTTTAAAATGTGTGTGTTTGTTTTGAAAATAGCAAGTATATTTGTTTGAAATGGAGCAAGTAACTAAAAGGAATCTACCTACTCAAATGTCTTTCTTGTTCATTTTATTTTCCTTTGATATTGTTGTCTTACCATTGATTTGGTAAGCAACCCTATCTTTGGATGCAAACGGGACGGGTGTGGGTCATCGTATAACCATGATTAGCAATGTTGCAAAGTATCTTAGCATTTGGAGGGACTAAGATCATTTTGTAAGGCAACTTTGGATAGCGTCATCGAGGGACTATGATCTTATATTTGTTTGTTTTGCTAAGATACCTCACATGCGTAATATGGCCATTTTTGTAAGGCAACAAGTAGAATAACCCTAAGGGTGCTAGTGTGTAAGTGTATTTGATTACATGCATAACTTGTCTTGAATTAGGGTTTTCTAAACATTGGTTTTAGTCTTGACACACACACCCTAATTACTAACAATATATGAAAGCCATAAAAGTACGGAAAATAAAGATTCTACGCTATTACAATCATTAGGGGGATGGGGTGTACAAGTTTTCAATGGGGATTGCAAATTAAATCCTAGGTTACTATTATAACCACATTGAATGGATAAGAATGTACAGAAAATGTAAGATGTTTGTTTCGTTAGAAAAAGAAATAAGTTTTGTTTAAGAAAATATTTTTGGTCTTTTTGATTAATGAAAGAAAGAAAAAAGTGATGGCAAAAAATAATAAAGAAGAGAGGACAGAATCAGTGTAGATGCTGAAATAGAAGAGGTAAGGAGTTCTGATTCTGACGTGCTGCATAAACAGAAACAACATTAGTAGAAATAGGGAAGACCAGAAGTTCTGGATCTGCTGAGAACTCGGAGGTTTTGGAAGTTCTGATGCAACTGGCATAACTTTGCCTCCCTTCTCCATGCTAGTCAGAATATCTGCAACTTAGTCATTTCTTAACATAATAGAAGTTGCACATGTAACAGTTATGACAAGTTTCATGAGATATCAGAAACATAAATCAGAAGCAAACATGAATTTGCTAATCCTAATTCTGAGTCCTAATGTCTTCTTGAAGCTCTGAACTGGAATTCCCTCTATTTAGGCAGGCAGATGCATGAAATCTCAGAATATGTACATCATCAGAATCAGAATATCTACATTGTGTTAAATATTTTAAATCTGAAAATGCCTAAATAATATGATGAGAGTCAGCAGAAACTTACCTTGCAGCTGGAAAATACTCTGGGAGTTGGAACCTGGTTCTGACCACTTGTGGTGTTCTGAACAACTTCCTCACGTGTTCAGCAGGCTGTAAATTTTCAACTTGGGTTGTAAACGATTAGAAAATTCTGGAACAACCAAGGGATAAAGTTCTGACTTTTTTGAGATGGACGTTGATGGAGAATGTATTACAGTTTGACTATAGAAGTTTGGATGGATTTTTAATGTATATCAAAAACTGTATGGGTGGTTTTGGTCAAGAAACACTTGAGGAAAAATGGAGTTTTAATGCAAGAATCAAATGCTAAGGTTTTGTATTTTTGTGTTTACAATCTTTTTGGACTCTTGGAATTTTTGCAGGGGTTTTCTCAATTTTTCGACCCTTTTCTCAAATTTCCCGACCTCTTTTCAATGGCCAATGGAGTTTAATTTATAGGCAAAAGTTTTGTAGTTTGGAGAGGTCAAGTGGCACCTATCATATGCTAGGCGCTGACTTGTTCTTGAAACAAGTTCAAATAGGTGTGGTAGTTGGCAGTTTTTTAGCCATGCCTAAGCTGGATTAGCAAGCAGGGATTAGGGAAAAGTAAGCCCAAAAGCAAAAGCAACGCATGGGCCCTAACATATTTTGTACAAAAGTTGCTTTTCAAGGACAACCAAGGTACTTCTATGCCATACGTGGGGAAATCCTTTGGATAAAGACTCAAAAGTGGTTGTGAGCATTAAATGATGATGAGATTTATCAAATCAGAAATCCTTCCATGTGAAATTCTACATCATTGCTTAATTCTGGATCAGAAGTTTTGTTTCAGCGTAGCATCCAATCTTCTGATCCTTTTATCTTTTGGCTCCAGCATGTTCTGAAGGAGTTTCCAGACTTTCCAGGAAGTTTGTAACACGCTTTATAAACCTTCTTTGAACTGTTCTTGCAAACTCTGACTGAAACTTTGTGAAAACTTGCCCAGAAGTTCTGACCAAACTCTGTCTTGAAAGTGTCCAGAATTTGCTGAGTGTTTCAGCTTCAAGGACGTGTCTTTGAGAAGTTAACTTAAAATCCAAGCATTTCTAGGAGAAGTTTCGTTATGCAATGTTTTAGATCTTGTTGATATGTAAAACTCTTATGTCAGAAGTTCCTCTAGAGTCAGCTTCTACCAGAGTGAAAATCTGGCCAAAAGTTCTGAGTTTTGCCATGCTTCTTACACACTCAGAAAAGTTCTAAGTATTTAGAATTTTGACTTTTCCCAAAGTAAATTGACTTTTGATTTTCTTGATGAAACAAACTTCATATTTCTACATGTCTTGATGAAATATGATTCTTGAAACTTGGTTTTGGTCCAGAAGTCAAAGTTTGACTTTTCAATGTGCAAATGACCATTTTTCCCTTGCGGGTGACTTTCTTGAAAATTGCAGTTCAAAGCTTGGAACTGGATGGAAGCAAACTTGAGGATCCAGGGTGATTCCTTGAGAAATGAGATGGCAAATTTTGGGGTACAACACATGGTATATAAGAAATAAATTCCCCAGTAGAGTAACGGATGACCAATGTCCCTAAACTCTACTTCCCAAACAGAAATCAATACATCCCTTGCAGAGTTTCCTCAAACAAGTAAGCAAGAGTCCCCAGCGGAAGCATGCTATACAAGATTGAAGATACATATACTCTTCATCCCCAACAATAGTCAAGGATGTATTTTCCCAGACAAAGATACCGCATGGTTTTACAAATACACTTCAACAAGCATTTTACACTCATCATGGCATATGCATACGAAACACATATAGCATGATCTCGTTTATTTTGAGAATATCATTACACAATGCATTTCATACATCATGACATTGCATACAATCTAACTCTTTACCTTTTCAGAAAAGATCGTTCAACAAATGAATATCATCAACAATTTTCAACAGTTCCAGATTAATTCCTAAAACAAGATAGGGAAACTATTTGTGAATAATAGTTTATAGATTAATTCCCGAAACAAGACGGGGAAACTATCTACGAGACCAAGTCATAGATTAATTCCTGAAACAAGACAGGGCAACTATCTCTATGGCCAACAAAAAGCAGGTTCCAGATTAATTCCTAAAACAAGACATGGCAACTATCCGGATAACCAGCCACAAATTAATTCCTGAAACAAGACAGGGCGACTATTTGTGAAGAACAAACTGATTGTAGATCAATTCCCAAAACATGGTGGGGCGACTATCTACATAACGAACACTTCCTTTAGACATCTGTTGGTTCAGCTTAAATCGACTAAAGATTTATTCTGATACTTCTTCTAGTAGACACTTTTCTGGTTCAGTTTAAATCGACTAAAGATTTATTCTAATTCTTTTCCAGTTAAAGATAACACCAAACATCTGCTGGTTCAGTTTAATTCGACCAACGATTTATTCTGATACTTCTTCTAGTAGACACTTTTTCTGGTTCAGTTTAAGTTGACCAAAGATTTATTCTGATTCTTATCCAGTTAAAGACAAATACAGACATCTCCTGGTTCAATTTAAATCGACCAAAGATTTATTCTGATACTTCTTCTAGTAGAAACTTTTTTGGTTCAGTTTAAGTCAACCAAAGATTTATTTTGATTCTTATCCAGTTAAAGATAAATACAGACATCTACTGGTTCAGTTTAAATCGACCAATGATTTATTCTGATGCTGTTTCACTAGATAATTTTTCTGGTTCAGTTTAAATCGACTAAAGATTTATTCTGATTCTTTTCCAGTTAAAGATAATAAAGACATCTGCTGGTTCAATTTAAATTAACCAAAGATTTATTTTGATACTTCTTCCAGTAGACACTTTTTCTGGTTCAGTTTAAGTCGACCAAAGATTTATTCTGATTCTTTTCCACTTAAAGACAAACACAGGACCTCTACTGGTTCAGTTTAAATCGACCAAAGATTTATTCTGATGCTTTTCCAATAGACACTTTTTCTGTTTCATTTTAAATCAACGAAAGATTTAATTCTGATACTTCTCTCAGTTAAAGATTTAAAAACACTTGTTGGCACAAATTAAATCAACCAAAGATTTATTCTGATACTACTTCCAATAGACACTTTTTCTGGTTCAGTTTAAGTCGACCAAAGATTTATTTTGATTCTTATCCAATTAAAGATAAATACAGACATCTGTTGGTTCAGTTTAAATCAACCAAACATTTATTCTAATGCTTTTCCAATAGATACTTTTTCTGGTTCAGTTTAAATCAACTAAAGATTTATTCTGATTCTTTTCCAGTTAAAGACAATAAAGACATATGTTGGTTCAGTTTAAATCGACCAAAGATTTATTCTGATACTTCTTCTAGTAGATAATTTTTCTGGTTTAGTTTAAGTCGACCAAAGATTTATTATGATTCTTATCCAGTTAAAGATAAATACAGACATCTGTTGGTTCAGTTTAAATCGACCAAAGATTTATTCTGATACTTTTCCAGTAGATACTTTTCTGGTTTAGTTTAAATAACCTAAATATTTATTCTGATTATTTTCCAGTTAAAGACAAACACAAGACCTCTGTTGGTTCACTTTAAATCGACCAAAGATTTATTATGATGCTTTTCCAGTAGACACTTTTTCTATTTCAGTTTAAATCGATGAAAGATTTAATTATGATACTTCTCTCAGTTAAAGATTTAAAAACACCTGCTGGCTCAGATCAAATCGACCAAAGATTCATTCTGATACTTTTCCAGTAGACACTTTTTCTGGTTCAGTTTAAATTGACCAAAGATTTATCCTGATACTTCTCTTAGTAGACCTTTTTCTGGCTCAGATTAAATCGACCAAAGATTTGTTTTGATGCTTCTCTCAGTTAAAGATATTTAAAGACATTTGATGGCTCAGATTAAATCAACCAAAGATTTATTCTGATACTTCTCTCAGTAGACCTTTTCTGGCTCAGATTAAATCGACCAAAGATTTGTTCTGATACTTCTTCCAGTAGAAATTTTCTTGCTCAGATTAGATCGACCAAAGATTTATTCCGATACATCTCCTAGTTAAAGTCGAGTGCAGACTTAGTCTAATATTTCTATCAACTGTTACTTTGGATGGCATCTATAACCCCATCTCCGACGACTCTCCATCACCTTTGGATGGCATCTATTATCCCATCTCTAACAATATTCCGTCACTCTCCAAATGGCATCTTTAAGCCCATTCTCGATATAATCAAGCAACAGCGCTACTTCTTGCACAGGCGAGTGCACATTTCTGGGCACTTAAGTCGTTAATCATCTTCCACCTTCAAGTCGCGAATGGCTAACATGCCAATCTAACTCTTCAGGTTTAAAAAGATTGAACAAGGGCAGCTGTTGTACCCCAAAATTTTCCCTCCTCATTCTTACCCTCACTGACTTATGTTCCATTAAGTCATTTACATAACATACATTCGCATTCAATAAAATACCATGAGGTTCAAGAGTTCAGTGGTTGTGTGAATTAGGGTTTCCACAATGTTTTGAGACTACAAAGGTGTCTCCTCAAGGGTTCTTATATGTGGCATTTAAATATGATAATCCATCAAATGGGATTCATTGGGTTCATATGTTAAGGATATCTAGGTCATTATTCCCCCCATGTCTCAAGTTCCATATTCATTTTCAAGGAATTCCTCAAGGCATAGTCATTATGTTACAAGATACGATTTATGGATTCTAAACATCATATTTATCCTTTTAATTGATTATTGCTTGTAACGCAAGTTAACAGGGACTTAAGGTTTAAAATTGAGGTTTCCTTAAGAAGTGAGAATTGATTTGAACTCATTATGTGGAATTACTCATTCGAGCTTTTAAATGTGTTCAAGTTAATTAATTGGATCAATGTTTCTAAGATGCAAACATGTTAAGATTGGTCATGTGGATTTCTTGAAATATAAGGTACATATCACAAGGCAAAGGTATCTAGGTTACAAAGAGATTCAAAATTTATCATGCTTATTCAAGTTCTTAAGAGTTTCGTTCAAAACTCGTCCAAGTGATTATTTTGGCTAAAATCACCAAATGGATTCATATTTTAAAGATGGAAGGTTTGTTCATTCAAAAAAAGTAGCAAGACTTATTCAAGGATTACTCATTCATACAAATCTACATGTTTTACTATGGAATAAAAGAAAAGTTATTTTGTTTTAAGTTTGTTTCAATACAAGACTTAAGACAAAATAGTTTGAAAATTACAAAGTTTTCATTCATATCTTTCTTCAAGATTTAAACCTCTAAAATGCTTAACGATTACAATCTTTTCTTGTTACAAAGAACCTAATCAAAGCATTCTAAATTCATAAGTCCTAAATTTGCTTATGAGGTCTTTATCTTCATTTCTTCAAGTTCCCTCTAATACTCATTATTCTTCAATCTTCAAGCTCACCATAGCCATGGCCTTGGCATCATCCTCAAGTGGATTCTCTCATCCTTCTTCAATAATTCTTCTTCGCTCATCCATCATTTGTTCATGAAACAAAAAGAAAGATAAATAGTTAAAAACTTGAACAACAAACAAGAATTTTCAAAGAGTTTCTCAATATTCATCATTAGGGTTTTGTTTAAGGAATCAAATTTTGGGTTGTTTCTCAATCATGTTCATGTGCCAAAAAAGCCTCATACAAAATTGGATTTAATCATAGGCCTTGTTCTATTGCAAATCACAAATAAGTTGGTTCACAAAAGACAAAGAGGTTCAAAACAAAATTCGAATCACAGTTCCAGCCCAATAGCAAAGATTAAAAAAATCAGAATTATCACAGCCCAAGCATAATCACAAATCAGAATTACAAGCCCATTAAAGTCCAACATCGTGTTTCAAAGCAACAATCATAGGCCTAGCCCTTACTATAAATCTTAAACAAGTGAATAAAAAATATTTGTTTGGTTCACAGTAGGTATTGATTAAAAATCAGAAAAAGGTTCATCATAGTCAGAATTGTCAAACAAAAAGCATCACAGAAAACCAGGATTCACAAAGCCAGCAAGCAACAATTACAAGCTCAGTACAGAAAATCCGAGCCAGCAAGAAACATGGCCAAAAAGTAATAGGCATAGCATGGCAAAAGCCAGCAAACAACAAGTACATAAAATCACAAGTCCAAGACAAAAAGCAATGGCTCAAGGCATGTTATCACAAGTCAATTTCAACAGCAAACTCTAAGGATGTTCTCTCCCATTAAAGTCAAACCCTTCAAAAAATGGTTCACAAAGAAAGAAAATAGAGTTCACAGCATATAAAAGGATGAAGGATATAGTTCACCAAAAAAAAGATACAGACATAGTTCACACAACATAAATATACAGAAATAGAGGCCGCAACGTAAACGATTCCCAAACCCTAGTTTTCATCACCATTTTCGCAACAACAAACCCTTCAGAAATTGAAATCATTTTGAAGAGATATAGAGATTTCATAACATAAACCAGAAAGATCTCACTGGAAATCGCATATCTGAGCGTTAGGGTTTCGGTCACCCCCTTCAAGATTTAGGCAAAATCACGCAACATTTGCAAAAATCAATACCTGATTAGTACAGAGGATAAAGAGATTGATGTAAGATAGTATGAGAAAGGAGCTAAGCTGCCGCCATCACCGTCGTGAGGCGATTTCCGACATAGCACATTCTTCATCTCCGACGGAGGCTAGATAGAGAGAACGAAGAACACAAAGGGAATAGAGAGATATGTTTTCTCATTTGATTAAATCGTTTGTTAAAACATTTCAGCTTTTTTTTAATTATTTGTTTGTTCTTTGATTCCGTGTAGCACTTCCACCATAAAAACCGTGCACCTCTATCTACAGCCCTATGATCAGCATCTGACATTTCAAACACGCTTCCCTATGGTGTACCCCCCCACTCAAGCCACGCGCATGATCACCAGCAACCTCCTAAAGCGTCTGGGCTTGTTGTTATTGAGCCAAGCAGATTTCTCTTCACACACACCCCCCTTTTTATTTTTGTTGCATAACAAATTAATATTGAGCCTTGAATGAACTGCCTTTTCCCACCCCCCCTGTTTGCGTTCAACGCATGCCCATTCTTATTCTTTTTATTTTTCAACAAAAATTTGTTTGGGCCTGTACCTTTTACTAACACCTTATATTTTCTTTTTAGCACTTAAACCCAACATTTCATTTTCTTTTTACTTTCACTTTTATTTATTTTCTTTTTATTTAATCAAAAATACAAAAATATATTTTCTTAAATAATTAGACTAAAAAATTTCTAATTTTATTTTTATTTTTACTTTATTTATTTTCCTCAATAAAAACCCCAAAAATATTCTTTTAACTAATTAGTTTCTTTTAGAATTAAAACTAAATTAGACTTAGGTTTATTTAATTTTCTTTTTAATCAACTTAGACTTTAGGTTTTGTTTAATAATTAATTAACTCCTCTTGTAAATTAATTAGATTAATTAGGTTAACTGTAAAACCTTCTCCATCAAAAAATCATCAAAAGCAAATTCTTTTTCTTCTCTATATTTTACATTTGTACGCATTTTATTATTTCACACTATTATTCATGTACATGGCCTGTAATAGTAAATAGGACTTTTATTGCTTTCCCCCGTCTCACAAACTTGTACCCCACATTCCCAAAGTGTTGTAATAGCGTAGGATATTTAAGTTCCGCAATTTATTGATTTCCTTATTATTGTTAGTAATTAGGATTTGTATGACAAGATTAAAATCAAACATTAGACAACCCTAATTCAAGATAAAATAATTAAATCAAACACACTTTACACACATGTACCTCTAGGGTAACCCACACTTATTGCCTCGGATATAAACAATCATGTCCCTCAAATATGAGATGTTTTAGCAAAAGACCCCCGATTAAAAGATCATAGTCCCTAGATGACCCTTCAAATGTTGTCTTTGATAAATGATCTTAGTCCCTTACGAAAATTGCTAAAACATCTTACAAGTTGCCTTCTATGACTGTACGACGACCCACACCCGTCCCTCACATCCAATGATAAGGCTCTCTACCAATCAATGGTAAAATAGCACTATCTAGAGGAGGAGGAAAAGAACAAAGACTTTTTTGAGTAGGTAGATTGCTCGTAATTGCTTGCTCATAAACAAAACCATTTACAAACCTCACACTTTCAAAACATCTTTCAAAACAAATATTTTGTATACATTCTCAACGATACGAGAATGTTTACAAAATTGCCTTACATTGGCATATTTCAAACATATTTCAAACACTCTTTTTCAACAAATATTTTCAAAACCAACACTTTGTATACATTCTCAACGATACGAGAATCATTGCAAAGTTTTCCAAACTTAGGCGTTTTCAAAATATTTTCAAACTTACACAAAGCACAAAAGCATTTCAAAGTGATCAAGCAATTAAGATCCCGTAGATAATTATGGATGAAAAGGGTGCTAACACCTTCTCTTTTCATAACCTACCCCCCGAACTCAAGAAAATTCTCAAAAGATCTTTCTTGTTCTTTTCACCCTTTCCTTTATTGGATAAAATAAAAGTCGGTGGCGACTCTTGCTATCCGCAACAATTGCGATAAAACACAAAACACCCAAGTCAGTTCTCCCACCGTGTCACACACGCCAATCATAATTTCAGAGAAATGACACAAATGGTGTTTGTATCTCATTATGCCAATATTAGATCATTTGGTTTACATAATCTCAATCTCTACATTAATCACCTTTACTATTTCTCAACTAATTCTTCAATGTAGCATGGGAAGATTCAACTCGGTCAGTTGTTGTATTTCTGAAGTGTTTAACCTGATCGATCCAAGCACAAATAATTTTCTCCTTCACTTGGTCTAGAATTGTACTTTTAGCATATTTCAAGAAATCTGAATATTTCTCACATTCCATCCTGAAGTGTATAAAAGAATCGACATATAAATCTTTCGTAGAAGAATTTATTATAATATTACAGGCATCAAATATAATTTCCAATGTCATACTAGCTTTGACTATTTTCCATCATCACCCTTTATTTGTTTGGTCACTACCACATGCTTACGTCTAGTTCTCACATTATTTTTTATGTGATACCTACAAACTAATATGTATGATGTAGGAAACCTCTTTGCAACCGAATTCATCAGTGTGGTATTGTGATTAATGAAAGTGACCTTTGGCGTGTTTTCTTGGTCCTTCAACATAACCCGACACACTTCTAAAGCCCAAGTAACGTTGTCCTCTTTTTCACTTTCCAAAAATGCAAACCCAACCGAAAAAGTCTTTTCCGTAAAAGTAACACCCATAATTTCCAATAGAGAAAGTATGTACTTGTTGTTCTTATATTTTGAATCAATAACGAGTACAATGGGTAATATGCTAAACAACTTTATGGAATCAGGACGACTCTAAAATATATATTGAATGATTTCTCGATCCTCGCACACTCTATACCTAGATTACATAATGGTTGTCATCCAAAAGCTTCAACAATTATTGCATATCAGTTCTATCCCCTCTTATTTCATTGTTGTTTCAGGAACAAACATTGTACACTTGCTTGATATTTGATATATTTTGAGGACTTTTCTGTTTCAAAGTTACAAATATATTTTTGGGATGCACCAAGTTCAATGGCATGTCAGAAATAATTTCCTTCTCTTCAGGCTTAAGGCGACATGAAATGGGATGATTGGCTAACTTACTACACATGTCATGATTATGTATACCACAAATCACATTAAATTTCCATGTGTTATTCGCTAGAAAGTATCCATGCAACTTAAAAGGACACTCACATTCCTCGAAATAGTCATCTTGTTTTAACTTTCAGATAAGATTTGTGTATTTGTCACTTCTTTCACATCTCAGAGTTACAAATGCATGTCTTTTATATCACATTCTGAATACAATTTCGAACCCCAATTTGGCAGCCTCTATGTGGATCTATTGGAGCATATGATCGCGGACAACAAACTTATGTTCATTTATAATTTATCCGCCAATATCTATCTTGACATCAACCGGTTTGACATTCATACACATAATAGGTTTGGGGACAACATCATGGTGCACCATATCTAAGGCAAATCATAATAGAAAATATTCAAAAACTGATCAAACTCAACTCTAAACTAATTCGAAAATACAATTCCGGATGACATTCAACAAAAATTTGAAAAAGTGTTTCAAAAGGTAGAAAACCAAATTAATGTAAGTAGTAAGGAAGGAAATACACGTACATTACCTTAAGTTTCAGCTTCTTTTGCTCCTTTTGATGTGAAAAAATAGAGAAATATTGTTTTAAAGTGGAAAAGTTGATTGAGTGCGGAAAGAGGTTTGGGTAGGGTTTGAAGAAGAAATTATGAAATAATCACGAGTGAAGCAAACATGCAAGGTGGTGTTTTATTAAAATTTCCGCTTGATATTTCTGGAAATACACTTTCGAAATATTCACTGAGTTGAAAAATACATACAAGATAGAATTTTTAAAATTTCTTCTTGACAAATCCTGAACTGCACTTTCGTATTTGTCACTGATTTGTTAAGTTAACAAAATCATTGAAGTGGTTTGTCTGAAGATACTCTTCCGAACTAATTTTTAGTCTAAAATAGAGATGTGTTTCACTTATAAGTTGTTTTGGTGTAAAATAGGTGAGTTCAAATATATACTTTTGAAATCAACACTACTACAAAAAGTCGTTGTGACGTCGGACGTGAAATACATTTTACCTCAGCAACCCAAGCGAGGTTAGTAAGGTCGTCATAAAAAGTCTCCACTTAACACCTCAGTGTTTTAAAAACCGAGGTTAAAATTGAAAAGGTCATGGGTTCTATCCCTAGGAGCTGCATATATTTTATTTTCTATATTTTGTTGCGCGCTTCATATAGCCATCGGTTTTGTTTATATTCTGAGGTAATAAGGCATTAATTTACCTCGGTTTTAAATAAAAACCCGAGGGGTTTAATATGAAGATTTTTGGATTTATTTATCAATTTAATTGGCCCCATGTATCATGTTTTTCCTGTATCATTTTCACTGGTTGTGTCATATCATTATAATAAATCTATTAGTCTGCCAATGTTATTTTTTACACATAAACTACAAAATATGTAACAGAATATCATATATCATTTCAAATCAAGTGTGCAAATTAACATTGTTATCATCAAGATAAAATAAGAAAACCTTTGTTCATATACAAAATAATAAGCAACATACACTATTGTTCTTGTTCTCAAGCTTCATAATGAGATAAGAAGACACTTGCTCAACGTGACCTGATGTCATCAATTTCCTCTGTTGAATATGATTTTTGGTTGCTAAGCTCCTACAATTAGAATAAAATTTAAACTATGATTAGATAAAAACAAAAAAAATTAGTTTAAGAAGTATACATAACATGGATTAAGCTAATACTTTATTCTTCATCCATCCCTGTGTAATGTCATCAGAGACAATATAGAGCATATATCTCATAACATAATATCCACAAGAATGGACGTCAGCTTGTTTTCGCCACTACAAATATAACATATTTATTAATGTTACACTAATACACATAATTAATATAATGTCAAATATCATAATTACTATACTTACTCTTGGATAATAAAAGTTTAGCTTTTTACCCATAACATTTCTTCTTCGCGCATTATATTCCTTCATCGCTCTACACATGTAGGTTAAAATTAAACGCAAATAAAAACTATTCAATTATAAAGTTAAATTTGAGTATAATAAATAGTAAAACTTACCCACTTAAAGTAATGATCACAACGTCGGGTGGTGCCGAGTGCACCGAGTAAAACACAAATATAATATTTTTCTTGGGACATATGACAAGTAGTTGCCAATGTCGACTACATAAACATTTAGAATAATTAATAATATAGATAAAATTGATTTATAAATAAAAATACAAATTAATATATACTTACTCACGGTAAAAAGGGGCCACATAACAATCATTGATGCTCCCTCTCTCCATCAACTTATCTTGTAAGTAAATTCTGACTTTGTTACCTGGAAAATCGTGAGTAAGAGTAATCTTTGTAGAATCTAAGATACAATACTTATTTAGAAGATTCTTTTCTGAACAGAACTCATGGATGTACTTGCAAGGTCAAATCTTTATGTTAAAGTACAAGAATATATGTATATAAATATAAATCAACATAAAATTATACTTACAATGACCAAATTTGCAATATGGACTCGTCTAGTTCCTCATCTCCCTTCAAAAATTCCTATAACGAAGTCTTGTTAAAAAACATCGACTGTTGTGGATCATAACTTAATTTAATACCCATAGTAATGAGTTCAATACTCGACATCATCATTTCTAGTCTCCGAAGGCTATCTTGATTTGGTGATGAGGGTTCAAAACTATCTTAGTTAGTAGAAAAACTATGTGTCGCGCTTGTACCATCTGTAACTTTCTCAACCATATTCTCTCGAATTTCCATCTGATTTGAATTTGTGTGGCTGAGTATACCCAACAAACTCAGTTTATGCATCATAAAAACAACATAAATACAATCTAAAATGAAATACGCAGACAATAATAACAACAAAATACATCTTATACCTCAAGAACATTGTGGGTACACTTTTCGGTCCTCTTCATCTCATTCATCCTCTCTCGCTCCTCTTGCTCCTTCTAGACACTCTCCCGCACTGTTGGCAACAACTTCTCCCTCTCCTCCTCCAAAAACTTCTCATGCACCACTTGCAACAACCTCTCTCTCTCCTCCTCCAATAACTTCTCTTACACCGCCTGCCATAATCTCTCCCTCTCCTCCTCCAAAAATATATCCCACTTCTCCCTTTCCTCCCCCAACTTAACAACAATAATATCTTCAACCTCGCTCTTACTCATTTTCTCTCTAGATGATTCAGAGCGTCCAAATATACCTTAAAGCCAACGCCTCTACCAAGACCACAGACACACCCAAGATGTTCCTCAGTTCCAATCGCTTCTACCAAGATGACATGACAACCTTGTGAAGTGAAGAGGCTGGCTTTGGTTTGTTCAACAAAATAACTACAACACATTAAATTTTATCTTTACTAAATTGATTTAACTAAAATAAATATTCTTGAAAAAAGTATCTACTTACAATCCTTTGAGCCACTCCGCACGTAGCATCTGATGTGTACTCGCCGTCTTTTCTTTGGCGTGCCCTCTTCCATTTCTCGTGGCATGATAGTGAAGATAGACTCCGACCAAGACTTATAGAATCTCCCAACTCTTCTTCCTTTTTTTTTCTTCTTTTTTCGTCCATCAAAATATTTTTCAATTCTTTGATATCCTCCACGAGACAACCTATGTGGATAGATATTTCTAGCTTGATTTTCCTTTCCTTTTGACTATTTGCCAAGAAGTCATGAGTTTTGCGAGACTCTACAAATTTCTCCCAAGTAGCTCGATCAATAAATGAATATACCTCGTATGGAGGTGGTTCTTTATGTTGTTTAATATAATCATGGGTGAGTTATATCTTAAACCCCCTCCAACGCTCACCACAATAAGTAATCATTTTCTTTTTCACATACTTATCATTTGGAGTAACAATGAAGTGATCCTATGTTTATACAATAGAGATGTTATCAGTATTGCACAAAAAATATATTTGTAAAACAAATGATAGGATATAAGATTAATACCATAATATCGACTCATATGTCATTTTTAAATTCATCGTCAATGTCATGCCAACTATTTACCAAAATACTCACTTTACTTCTACCTTGTAACGTATTGTAACCCAAAAAAACCATCGGCATGTTCACCTTCAACCTTGTCGGTTTCTACATCAATTCTAACCGGGTGTCAAATACCATATTCATTGGTTTTTTTCACCTTTGTATACATCATGGCATCTCTAGGTTTTCTTTTACGACTTTGTGTATTAACAGAGTTTACTGCAGATGTTGTATGGGAGGTCCTTGTCGAATCAACCATGACTATCAAGATGAATAGACAAAGTGAAAAACTAACGTAGATGAATATACAAATGAAAAGTAATAGAAACAAAATGATCACAAGATAAAGTAACGAAGAAACCCTAAACAAAATGATCAATAGACAAAGTGAAAAATTAACGTTGATGAATATACAAACTAATGATTCAGTGAAGAACAAACATGTTGCAAAAATGACGTTTGATGAATATTTGTTGGAAGAGTTTTGATACCACCTAGGATTTTTTGCAAAATGAGAGTGACGAACTAACGTTTGAGTGTTGATAGGTAAATAAAAAATTAGAAACTAGCTAGATAGTTCTATGAAGTATTTCATGCAAAATAAGTTTTATTTCAGTTTTAAAAAAAAACCGACGTGGTTGTTTTATGAAAAATATAAAATAGAAAAATAACTTCATAGCGCCATATTCTGAAAATTCATTTAAAAGATATATCACGTCGGATATTTAGGAAAATCGAGGGGTTAAAATATATCAAGTAAAGTATTAAAATAAGCTTTTGAAATTAGTATTATGAAATTATTAATGCAAAATATATTATGTCTCAGTTGGATCCTGTAGTAGGCAAATATTAATGGAACAAATAGAAAAAATAAAAATGGAAATCAGAAAGACGCCAAGTGAGAAATACATACTACACAATTGAAGAAATAAAACATAAAATGTAGTCGTTGGGTGTCGAAGAGAGCTCCCTTACTGCTACCTTACCTCGATTATATTAAATATCCGAGATCTAATATTTTTTATTAAATAAAATTAATACAACATAGCGTTTCCAGAATCTATATCCTCGTTTTTTCATTGTTCGAGGTGTAAGTTTCGTTGTGAAAAATATTATTTATTATAGTGTAGAAGATTATTTTTTGATTTTCGTAAAATACTTCTACACTCTAAGGGTGGGAGAAGTTAATTGAAGCTTACTTTTACACTTTTATTCGCTAATAAAGCATATACGTGAATTTGTTATAAATTGAGATATCTTCTTTCTCAAGTTATTGTTGGTGTTGTCTTCTTTTCATTTATATTCACTTCCCATGACAGTAGTAGTAGATCTCTTTGAATATTATGTTTTTTAATTATATTGAGAATGTTAAAATAATAATAAGGAATTTGAGATCCAAATAAGTATAAGTTTTATGTTTAAACAATTTTTATCAGATTGAGATTAAGGATGTATTTGATAGAGCAGAAGTAGGAAAGAGAGAAATAAATGCGAGAGAAATTGAAGAGAGATTGATAACTTCTCTTGTTTGAGATGAAAAGAAATTAGAAATAAAGATTAAAAAATAGTGGACAACCCACATCTTTTTTTTTTTTTTTTCAATTATGAAGAGAAAGTGAGAAAAAATAAATTAAAATAGTAAATTGACTATTTTGTCCATTAAATCATAAATATATATTTTTAAAGTTGTATTTATCATAAGAGTATTATAGTACTTTAAAAATTTACAACACTTCTCTCTTCTGTATTTCTTCTCTATTTTTCTTAAATCAAACAATACTTCAAATCTACTATATTTCTCTTTTTTTTTTCTCTCTTCTTACACTCTCTCTTATTTATTTCCTTCTTCACAATTTCTTTTCTAAAAACCAAAACATCCTAAGAGAGATATTTTTGTAATTTTTTTTTTTAAATTTGATATTTTTAAGGATTATTGATTGATTATTTAGGTTAAATTTGATATTTATTTTATAAAAGTTGTTAGTAAATTAATATTATAACTTTTATAAATGAAAAATAAGACCGAAATATATTTTAGAATTTTATTTAAAACGACATTATGTATATATTGTACAAATTTATTTTATATTTATTAAATATATGATATTTATATTATAAAACAGAATATATAAAATATTAATAATAATAATAAAACAAAAATTTATATTTTTATATATTAGAAGACATAATATTTTAAAAATAATATATATATATATATAATCAAATTTCAGTATATAATTTTAAAAAATAAAAATAAAAAGATTAGTGACGTGATTTTCACGTCACAAATTAGTGACGTGAAAATCACGTCGCAACTTGTTTTTTTATAAAATAAACAAAAGCTAGACAAAGAGAAAGTGTGAATGGTTATTAATGTGCGAGTGATTTTCACGTCACTAATTTGTGACGTGAAAATCACGTGGCAAATAAATTGTTTTTGTGCTTGCTGTCACTGCAAAGTTAGAATGTCTATAAAAATATGTTGTGACGTGATTTTCACGTCACAATTTTGTGACATGAAAATCACGTCGCAAATAAATTACCACTTGTTTTCCAGCCACGTGATCACTCACGTCACAAATTAAGAGTTGTGACGTGATTTTTCATGTTGTGACGTAAATTTCACGTCGCAAATGAGAATATTTTTTATAGTGCTAACCATAGGTACGAATTTAGTTACATAACTGAATATGTATTAAGAAAAAGAGCAGAAAAGACGAATTTAGTTACATAACTGAATATGTATTAAGAAAAAGAGCAGAAAAGAGAATCTTGTATTATCATCATGTTGCATATATCATTGTATACCCACATCCGAAAGGGGGACATTAATTTTTGCTATTGGGCCAACTCAATGATGAAGAAAGACAAAAAGAACAAGCACCCATTATTCAAGCTAGTTTTTGAAAATGTAGTTATTACATAATTTATACTTATTATACATTTGCGGCAAATAAACATGTCCGTTTCGTTTATCTCTCACAAAAAATTAGGGGTTGGACGAACAAAATAAAAGAGAAGAGATATAGTAAAAGTCTTATTTTAACATGATGAAAACGATATATTAAACAGACGAGTCAAATCTATTTTATCACCCTAATATTTAGTTAAAAGTATCAAACAATTCATATTCGTCTCATTTAGACATGCAAAAATAGCGCAGATGGACTGAACATTTTCTGTGACCTCTATTTATGTTATTTCATTAAATTAGAAAATGTGTCTTAAGAGCATAAAGTTAGCATGATTTATATTTGAAATTGAATTAAGGTGTAAACAAATTCATCATTGTTATAATTAGCAGCTAATTAGCAACTAAACTAGCAATGAAAGATGCTCCTACAAATACAAAAATCCAATTCAATCAAAACAATCTAGTACTATACAACCTCATAATTAAGAATCTATCGATCTATCTTATGTCACACACCCTTGCCCATCATAGCACATAATTTCATTCCATATTTAGAACACTGAAGTTGATTTTCTCCCGCAAAACTATTCAAAATTCTGTAGCTAGATTCATTTTCACCACTAGATTACACAGATTAAAAAACAGTGTTACAATAAATGAGTTTCCTTTACTTGATTCCATGACGACATCAACAAAAATAGACAACTTTGGTTTGAATAGGCAAACGAGGATTTCAAGGAATCAGTGTCCTCTCTGACACTTTTGATAACAAAATGTGAGAGATGTTATAGGCATTGAGAGTGAAATGTGAGTAATGTGGTTGCTTCTTGTCGTGTGACTCATCATTATCAATATTTGAAAACCAAACTTAGTAACATCATTCTTCTCTAATGTTGGTTAAAGCTGTGGTAAAATAAGCGTGCATGGAAACATACGTCATCTACTGAATTTTTCATTATCAAACCCATTCCATTCCATTCTCCTTTCATTATTTTCTCAATAAAGATGAAAAAAACAGCCTTTGGTTTGTGATATGTTTGGTTTTTGTTCTGTCCTTTGCTTCATTGCTGACAAAAGGATGTAAACTTTGGTCTTTTTGCCTCCTTTTATCAATCACAATTGCAATTTTTATTTTAGATTTAAAGTTCACTTCTATTGAGTCACATATTTATTTATACATTCAAAAGAAAGAAAGAACTATAAATAATGTCAAGTTACAAACAAATCGCATAATTGAAATACAATTTTAATATCTATTCTCACGTCTATAGCGTGAGAAACCAATGCTCAAATTACACGTATTAACTCGACTCTTATATCAATGTTAAATGTGTTTGTCGTAGTCAAAGACAAATACTTACTAAATGTTGTGACAAATTACTTATCAAAAAAAAAGAGAAAGCAAGACCTACTACTATGGAGGGCCAATTTGTTGTAGAAAGTACAAAAGTATATATTAGTTTTATTTTTTACTTTCCTATCCCTTTCTACTCCATTCTAAATAAATAAAAAGATAGTACTAGCCAGTGAATTTTGTTGACTACTAGAGATCACATTGATTTTCAGGTAATTTGATGGTAATCTGTGATGAGTTATGGAGCTATACTATGTGTATAAGGTTGCTCTAATTCATCTTTCCAGGTAGTATTGGCTTAGCATAAAGTGACCACTTTACTTTTCAAGGGGACCATTCCATTTCATTGATACTATTACTTTCTCCAATTTCGAGAGTCACAACAATAATTCTAAAAAAAGCATATGGTTGCTCTATGTTTGTTTCACATTTTTAACATTCAAATTAATTTTTTAGTTGAAAAATCAATTTTGATGTTTTAATTATTCTCGAATAAAATTGATTTTTCTTTAAAAATTAATTGTAATTTGAAATTATTTTTTTAGTTTATTAATCAACTTATTTTTATTTGAATTTATTTAAATATAGATTATTTTACAATTAAATCATTTTAACTAAAATTTATTTTAGATCATTTAATTATCAAAATTTAATATGTACCATTGCATTACTAAACATGCCCTACATAGATCTATGCTACATTTGTTTGGAAGTGGTTTAGGGAAACCATGATGTAACACCAAGTAAATGTAGATGATGTGTTCTGTACCTTATTTCACTACAATCAATAATGCAACAAGACAACAATAACGAAATTCAAAAAAAATATTATGTGCGGCAGTGTATTTTTCTTTTTCATTATTAAATATGTTTCATATTTTATATTTTAATTTTCTTTTAGAAAAACTAACCTTTTTATCTCAGTTAGTTTTTGTATAGTTTGCACTTTAATTTATAATATGATCTTGACGTGACATTGTATATGTGGTACCACATCATACAATGTATGTCGGGTCAATTTAAAAAAAAAACAAAAAAAACATCTTATATTATTATTAACTATATTTAAATTAGTTATTTTGTTATTTATGAAATGATGAATATCTTCCTCTAAATTATCGTCTTCTTCGTTGAAAAATTATAATCCCTACAAAAATTCATATCTTGAATGCACTGGTAAGGTTATCCATTTGTATTTTTTCCACCTTCATCATCTTCATCATAAATTAACATGTCCTATTACTCGAAATCAAGTAGACGAATTATTTCTCATTTTATTCGGAACGAGTGTAAATGTGACTTTGATGCTTCTTTGAGTATAATATAGATTGATTTGAACCAAGGTCAATGCATTTTATGGGAGTGGAATGTATAAGATACTAATAGATGTTAGCTTTCCACTCACTATTGTTTTAATGTGATTCAAAATATTCTTCATCTTTTTTGTAATGTTTTCAGCCATAGGGACACAAAGTTGTTATCATTTTATTTGGTATGATGAAGAAATAAATTCAAGAGCAAATAATTTAATCTCTTCCTTGTGTAAAAAAATCAAGAAAAGAAAAAGGTGAATGATATCAAAGTCAAAGAGGAGGAATTGAATATGAAGATCAAGTTTTTGAAAATGAACATCAAGTTTATTTTGATCATAACATTTATATTATTGACTGCATTAGTTATATCAAATGTAATAAATAAGTTGAATATGTGTTGTACTTAGTCTTAGTATCATGCTTTTGTGGATTGACAATATTTTTCTAAAATACGGTTTTGACCACTTTTAGAATTTTCTTCAGCAGAGTCGCCAGTTCTGTGATGCAGTGGAAAAATTGACTTGGTTTGCGTTTTATTGTAAATGTTACGGTTAGCAAGAGTCGTCACCGACTTTTCTTTTATCCAAAAGGAAAGGTGAAAAAGCACAGGAAAGACCTTTGAGATTATTTCTTGAGTTCGGGGATAGATTATGAAAAGGGAAGGTATTAGCATCCTTTTCATCCATGGTTTTCTATGGGCTCTTAGTTACTTGCTAGATTACTTGTTTTTGTTTGAAATTGTGCTTTGTGTGGTTTTTAAAAGTATTTTGAAAAAGACGTCATCGTTTAGGCAAACGTTGTAATGATTCTTGTTCGTAAGAATGTATACAAAGTGTTTATCTTTTGAAAATGTTTTCAAGTTTTGAAAGATGTTTTGAAAGTGTTTGGTGTTTGTTTTGAAAATAGCAAAGATATTTTGGTTTTGAAATTGAGCAAGTAACTAGGAACATTCTACCTACTCAAAAGTCTTCCATGTTTGTTTCCTCTTTCCTTTGACATTGTTATCTTACCATTGATTTGGTAAGTAACCCTATCTTTGAATGTGAACGGGACGGGCGTGGGTCATCGTATAATCATGATTAGCAATGTTGCAAGGTATCTTAGCATCTTTCTTTAGGGACTAAGATCATTTTGAAAAGGCAACATAGATAACGTCATCGAGGGACTATGATCTTGTATTTTTGCTTGTTTTTGCTAAGATGTCTCACAATCATAACATGGCCATTTTTTGTAAGGCAACAAAGTGGATCTACCCTAGAGGTGCTTGTGTGCAAGTGTATTGATTTTTCATGCTTGATTTATCTTTGATTAGGGTTTGCTAATTGATTGGTTTTGATCTTTCCATACAAACCCTAATTACTAGCATTTATATAAAGCGATAAATTGCAAAAAGTAAAATTACTACACTATTACATCATTAGGGGAGGGGGTGTACAAATTTACAAATGGGGATTGCAAGAAAGTTAAACCTAATTATCTATTACAACCATATTGAATATTGTACAATATTGAAAATAAAATACAAGAATATAAATGAAAAAAGAAAATGATTTTTGTTGTTTTTACGAAAGGGTTTTGTTTTGACCTAAATAAAGGGAATGATTAATTAAAATTAAATTAAATTAAATTAAACTAATTAAGAAAATAAATTAGTTTGAAAAGGATTTTTAGAGTTTTTTATGAAAAGGTTTTAAATTAAAGAAGATAAAATGAAGATTAATTCATTAAAATAACCTAAGTTCTAAATTAATTTTAACTAAGAAAATAAAATAATATATTAATTTAACCTAAGTCTAAGAATTAATTATTTAAGAAAAAAAAGAAAAATTAATTTGTCTTTAAGAAAATATTTTTTATCTTTTTGTTTTATGGAAAATAAAATACATGAGTATAAAAAATAAATAAAGTAAATTTGGATTTTTTATGATTTTATGAAAATAATAATAATAATAATAATAATAATAATAAAAATATTAATATTAATAATAATAATAATAATAATGAAGAAAAAATAAATAAAAATAAAAAATATAAAGAAAAAGTCAGGGGGGTGAATCAGTAACCCAATGAGTATTATGAGGGAAAAAAAGATTAGGCCCAATGAGAGTCCAAGCGCTGCCAAACAAAACAAAGAAAGTCAGAAAATTATGAAAAATAGCAAAAAGGTCACGCTGGAGCTTAAACCCAGGACTTAAGGATGAACAGGCGCATGCTTTACCAATGGGGTGGTTATACATCCGTTAATATAAGTAAAACAATAAATATATGATACAAAACGCGCCCTGATTACACTTTGTGATCGGTGGATCTGGAACTGACTGTTTAACGCTGGTTCGCGAAATGTCACGGAAGCAAGAGTCGCCACCGTCTTTTATTTTCTCCAAATGGAAAGGACAAAAGCACAGAAAAATTCCTTATAGAGATTGCTCTCGGTTCGGGAGGTAGATTATAGAAAGAGAAGGTATTAGCACCCTTTCTATCCATGGTTATCCATGGGCTCTTAGATACTTGCTCATTTGTGTTTTCAAAATGGTTTGTTTGGTTTTCGACTGTGGGTTTTAAAAAGTTTCTTTGAAAATCTCAGTTCGACTCTTGTATCGGTCCTCAAGAGTGTTTGAAAAATTGCTTTCGAAAGCTTTTGAAAAGGTGTCGGTGTGAAAAGTATTTTGGATTTGTTTTTGAATTTAGAGCAAGTATCCATGAGTCGTCTACCTACCCTAAGGAATTCGTCTGTGTAAATGTCCTTTAAAGTAGTGCCATCCCACCATTGAGAGGTAGGTAGTACCACTGTTGGAGGTGTTCGGTTCAATTCGAGGTTCGGGACATGGTGATCACCAGAGCAATGAGAAGACACCTTAGAAGCTACCCTCATGCCAGGTTCCCGGATCATGAGGACTTACTAAGACATCCTCTACTCGACGATCACCTTTCGAGGCAAGGCAACAGTGAGGCGTACCCTAGGGGTGGTGTGTGCGATTTGTGTGTCGTTTTCATTTGTTTTTGCCTTGTCATGTTTTTTGGTGTTCTACGTATTGCTTTTATTTGGACATTCATTCTTGCATGCTTTTGATTAACAGTTAAAAGTTGCGAGGAAAAGTAAATCTAAAGCTATTACAAATGGCGCGGGCCCACATCGCCAAAATTAACCAGGACCCGATTTGACAGAAAATAAATAAACGAAGTAAATAAAGAATTGAAAAGTGCGAGTACATGGCTTCGGGACAGATACATAATTATTCAAACGAAATAAAATAAATATGCAAAGAAATAAGAAATTACGAACGAGGGCGTTGGACCCTTTTGCAAAATTAAATTAATAACGGAGTTAATTAATTAAAAGAGGAAGAACTTATTTTTTGGTGTTTTTTAGTATTTTAAGATTTAATAGAAAAAAGAAAGAATTAATTAATTATTAACTACTAACCCTAATTCTATTTTATTTTAATTTATTAAGAAAGATGTTGAAGTTTTTAACCTAGATTAAACCTAATTTTTATATATAAATTTAATTATGAAAATAAATAAAATAAATAATATTATTATAAGAAAAAAAAATTAAAAGGAATAAAAACATTAATTAGACCTAATTCTACTTCTTTTTAGATTTTTTTATTATGAAAGGAATTAAAATAAAAACCCTAATTTAAACTAATTAATTATATACAATTTGTTTATGAAAATAATTAAAATAAAATACTTATTATATTTTGCTCTTTTTCTGATTTTTTTATGATATTTTGTGAAAATAATAAATTAATTAAACAAGTAATAATTAAAATAAAAATAGAATTAAAAATAAAGAAAACAAGAATTATGCAAACCTAGGGGGTGGTAGTCCCCAAAGTGGAGGTCTGGCCCAAGAATTCTGAGCCCAACAACCTTCAAGTTCGTTGACTTCTCCAGACACTATGTGGCACCTTGGACCAGGCTTATGATGCGCCTCCAACCTACGCCCTTGATTTGATCTCCAGGGACACATGGATGTGGGATGCTGGAAGGCATATGGTGTGCCTTGATGCTGGCGCTGCATGGGATGGTAGATTGAAAAATAATATTGAGAGTAACGAAGACCTGGGGCTCGAACCCAGGTCACATGCATTGCCAACGTTCATACCTTGCCACTGGACCACTACAACGCGTTTGTTAAATAAATAAACAACAATTAATATAATATGAAACAATGTCTTAATGCCTTCAGCGCGCGAATTTTTAAATCACCCTATCACTGTGTGCCACGAATTCGTCTTCTCCACCTTCCTGAAACACAAAACATTTAGGCCACGGTTTTACACGCGTTCTGTTAGGTAGCTTTCCAGAAAATAACGATTAACCCTCAGCCACTCATAAATTGAGCGCGAGGGTATGTTTAGATTCGTCCAGATGCGCTGGTTTGAATGGCATGGGTCTGGAAAGCTAATTTTTCCTCGTTTCAAAAGCCCTAATCTGAAGCTTGCAAAACCCTAAAACTTGGCAATGGTGAAATCGTGTATACAGCATAAAAATGCAATTAATCATATTGGTTAGCTTGCAAACCTTTCACTGATCATGAATATATAATTAGAATGCCATGAATGTGCGTAAATATTGAAACACGATAATGAAAAAAAATGGAACAAGAGTGACTTCTGTATACCGTTTCAATGCGTAAGGCTTGAGGTTTTTGATTGGAATACGTCCTATATTGCTCGAGGAAGCTAATGGGATAGGTTTTGTGCCTTGAATCCACCTAAAAAGTGTTTTTTCAGATTTGAGTTTTTAGAGAAAAAATTCAAGTTTGATAATGTCTTTCTGGAGCAGTTGTGCGTGTGTTTGCATTAGGGTTGTGTTTCTTGTATATGTAGGAACGATTAGGTTAAGAAATTTGATCCAAAAGGCTTAGCATCCATGACTTTGAAAGATTTGATTTGCAAGATCTTTTTCAAATATTTTTCATATGTTTTTGTACCAATTAATATCAAATCACCCCAAATCTTTCCTTATCTGCATATACACGAAATCTTGAGGCTAAAACATGTATAAAAAGATTGGTTAGGGTGAGTTAAATATTTTTCATATATTTAAATGATTTAAATGAATTAATATAAATAAAAATTCAAATAAATAAATAAAAAATAAGAAAATACTTCCCTTTGGGCCAAGTGGTCGTGCACATGCTTGGAATGATGAATTGTGGAAGAAAAATGGGCCCATTAGCAATTTTAGGTCATTTGAAGTAATGTTGACTTTTCAAAATATCCAAAAATTTCCCAACTTCCACAAGGCACAACTTGCTATTTTTTTAAGATTTTCTCATGTTCTTGGACATTTTGGAAAGGTCTTTGAGTCCTATAACCAATGTCTTTGGTCCCATGTCATTTTGATTTACCAATCTCAAGTTATGGCCTTTGACTTAAAGTCCCTTTTTGTTGACTTTTGAAAATGACCTATAATGTTGAAATTGATAACCTTTTGTGAGAGCATTTCTTGGACTTGAAGTATGAAGATGAGTTGTAGGAAATGTCTTTCTCTTCAAAATGAGCTTTGGATGGATTTTTTCTGATAATCCATGTGAAAGTTATGCCCTGGTCAATTTCAGTTGACTTTTTCAGCTGTCCAAATAAGGAAACTTTTGCATCTTGATGATTTTTTTGAGCCAAACTTTGAGAATCATGATCAAGCATTGATCAAATGATGTTTGTGGCTTCAAAATGATATATTGACCAAAAATTTGAACTTTTGACTGTCAAATGACCATTTTGCCCCTACAGTTGACTGTAGTGCAATTTAGGCTTTTGACTGTGCAATTTTGTGCTGAATGCCTTGAAACTTGATATGAGGATGCTTGACCATATTTGTAGGCATATGAGACTTGATTGGGCCCTTGAAAACTTCTTTTTCTTGATCAGACTCAAAACCCTAATCTTGATTGTATAGGAGACCTTTGACTGTGCAACCCTTGGGGAATTTTGCAGCTTTGACTTGGCAAATCTTTGAAGAATATGAGAGGGCAAATTTTGGGGTACAACAGTTGCCCCTGTTCAATCTTCTTAGACCTGAGGATGCAGATTGGCGGACGTGCCTTTCGTAATCCGAGGGTGGAAGATGATTGAACACTAGAGTGCCCAGAAATTTGCGCTCACATAGTAGCAGTGATGGTGATGGGAATGGGCTTATAGATGCCATTTAGAGATTACTGGATAGGATGATGGGCTTATAGATGCCATCTGGATGTTGATCGCATAAGAGATTCCTTAGCGAGAACCTGCATATCTGCAAAAGAAAAATGAGTACCTGACATGTTGCAGGAGTTGGTTTCAGATGCTTGGCATAGATATGTCCTGACTGGTTACAGGAGCTGGGTCTGGAGCTTCAAAAGATGATGAATGAACCAGGGATGGTTGCTTCCTTAGCATGAATGGTAAGAGAACCTTGGGTGATTTTAACTTCAACAATGCTCGTTGAGAAAATCTTGGTGGGAAGTACCATCTTCGCAGTATCGGGAAGAGAACCATAGGCAATCATAGTCTGAAAGGGAATTACATCTCACGCACCGTCGGGGAGAGAACCATAGGAGCTTATAACCTGAAAGCAAAAACCTAAAAATGGAAATCTCATGCGCCATCGGAGAGAGAACCGAATAGAAAATATAATCTCAAAGAAAAACCTCAAATGGAATCATCTCATGCACCGTCGGAGAGAGAACCAAGAGGAACTTATAATCTTAAAGAAAAAACCTACAATGGAATCATCTCATGCACCGTCGGAGAGAGAACCAATAGGAACTTATAATCTTAAAGAAAAACCTAAAATGGAATCATCTCATGCACCGTCGGAGAGAGAACCAATAGGAAGATATAATCTTACAGAAAAACCTAAAATGGAAATCTCATGCACCGTCGGAGAGAGAATCAATAGGAACTTATAATCTTAAAGAAAAACCTAAAATGGAATCATCTCATGCACCGTCGGAGAGAGAACCAATAGGAACTTATAATCTTAAAGAAAAACCTAAAATGGAATCATCTCATGCACCGTCGGAGAGAGAACCAATAGGAAGATATAATCTTACAGAAAAACCTAAAATGGAAATCTCATGCACCGTCGGAGAGAGAACCAATAGGAACTTATAATCTTAAAGAAAAACCTAAAATGGAATCATCTCATGCACCGTCGGAGAGAGAACCAAATAGAAAATATAATCTCAAAGAAAAAACCTCAAATGGAATCATCTCATGCACCGTCGGAGAGAGAACCAAGAGGAACTTATAATCTTAAAGAAAAACCCAAAATGGAAATCTCATGCACCGTCGGAGAGAGAACCAATAGGAAAATATAATCTTAAAGAAAAAACTTAAAATGGAAATCTCATGCACCGTCGGAGAGAGAACCATTATAGTCTGATAACTTCTACTGAGTCTTTATCAGAAAAATCTGTTGGGAGTCGATTTAGCTGGACTAGAGAAGGCCTGGGACTGGATAAGAAATCTTTGGAGTCGATTAACTGAACCGGTCTAGGTCTTGAAATATGATTGAGAATTTCAACTGCATTTTTCCTGACAGGTAAAGGTCAGTCATATGCAATGCATAATATGGATCAAGCAATGATGTTCTCAACATAAATGAAATTTGTATGATATGATGCGTCTATGCATGCTATAATGATGTATGTGATGTTTTATGTATGCTTTCGTCTAGGAAAGTAAATCCTTGACGGGTGCCGGGAAGTCATATCCTGGGCTGACGCTGAAGAATAGATTTTGCTTCCGCTGGGTATGAGAGTTGCAAGAATACCGGTAGGAGAAGATAACTCCGTTAGGGAATAAACTTGGCAAATGGAAGATTCTGCGGGGAGAAAAAGATACTCTAGCGACCATGCTGGGAAGCAATACTCTGTGGGAAGAGGGATGCCTTGCTGAATTGTTGAGAATGACTTGCTGAGGATATCTTTGTTGTATTGGAAGTATGAATAGACTTCACTGGGGATAAGAAGACTTCGTCGAAGACGCTCTTTCCGTGGCTTTTGGCTGAGGATAACCCAGTTATATCCTGTTAAGGAAATAACTCTTTGTATAAAGCCGGACGACGCGTTCGTGCTCTGCGAGGGGATAAGCTTCCAGAATCTACTGGGGATAAGCTTACTGCTTGGGGATATGAATTCCAACTTTCCTGGGGAACTGGATTGGATTCTCTTGGGGAAGTTTGAATTGCATCGGGGAAGTGACTCTTTTGAACATTGATATACCGCCGGGGAACAATCTTTAGACTAAGACTTCCGGGGATGCTTGTTAAGAATATGTGTATTGCTGGGGAGTGTTGATATCTGCTGGAGGATACTCAACTTCCTTGAGATTTGATAACTTTGCTTGGATAAGAATGCACTGACTGCTGACTTACTCTCTGGGGATTAAGATGTGCTGGTTGAATCTTCCTTAATACCTTGGAGGACAGAACAATTAGATTGCTTAGACAACTCTTTATTGCCCCTGTTTCTAGCGTCACCTGTAATAAAATCTTTTGTTTCGTATACAAATATTCATGAGTTAGCAAATTATTGTCAATGCATATATCACAAATTGAACCTTGGACATTCTTCGCAAAACAAAACGGAAAAAGAAAAACACTTGGCACGTTTAACTGAAAATATATTTGTATTGATTTTGAATGGCCTGTGAATAGGCGTTTCGTGTACAAGAGGCTGACGTCCTAGTAAGAGGAACGCCGCCGAACAAAAGAGTTTATACAAGTTTTGTACAAAAGAAAATAAAACAGCTGTGTGACATATGAATGATCCCACTGGGTTTCAACTCTGCTATTGCCTTTATAACTCCGAGCGTCTCATCACTTGATGACCTTGGTTGAAGGTGAAGCTGACTGATCAATGCCGTCTGAACTTGATGTAGATACTGGATTCTGGATGCAAAGTGATCAATGAGACATAGTATTACGCTTTTATCCCTAATTTTTTCCTGGACCGCCCTTTCGGGTTTTCGGTCCACCGGGATACCCATTTTTGCCCAAGCCGCCTTTTCAGGTTTTCGACTTGCCGGGTGTACAGATTTTTTTTTATTTTCATCCCTTCATTTTGCCCGAACCCTTTTGGTTCGACGGGAAGCCCTAATTTTTGCCTAGGCATGTCAGCCTAGCGGGTCTTTTTTCATGCGTAGTATTTTTTAACTATGTCTGCATTGGCGGGGTGAGGAAGGTCGTCACCATCCATATTGGTTAATATCATTGCTCCTCCTGAGAACACCTGTTTAACCACAAATGGCCCTTCGTACGTAGGGGTCCATTTGCCCCTTGGATCACTCTGAGGAAGGATGATTCTCTTGATTACCAGATCCCCAACTTGATATTCCTGTGGTCTGACCTTTTTGTTAAATGCCCTGATCATCCGTTTCTGATACGTCTGACCATGACAAATAGCAGCAAGTCTCTTTTCATCAATGAGGTTGAGCTGATCGAGTCGTGTCTGGATCCAATCATCTTCGTTCAGATTTGCATCCTTCATTATCCGGAGAGAGGGAATTTGCACTTCGATCGGTAAGACTGCCTCCATACCATAAACCAGAGAGAAAGGAGTTGCCCCGGTTGACGTTCTAGCTGAGGTACGGTACCCATGTAGAGCGAATGGTAACATCTCGTGCCAATCTTTGTAAGTCACTGTCATCTTCTGCACGATTTTCTTGATGTTCTTATTTGCTGCTTCTACAACTCCATTCATCTTCGGTCTGTAAGGAGAAGAATTGTGGTGCTGTATCTTGAACTGTTCGCAGAGCTCAGCGATCATCTTATTATTTAGATTGGTACCGTTGTCTGTAATAATCCGCTCAGGGACGCCGTACCGACAGATCAGGTTGTGCCGAATGAACCGTGCCACAACAGTCTTGGTTACCGTAGCATAGGATGCTGCCTCAACCCACTTCGTAAAATAATCAATCGCCACTAGGATGAAGCGATGCCCATTAGATGCCGTAGGTTTAATCTCGCCGATCATGTCTATGCCCCACATTGCAAACGGCCAAGGCGCAGTCAGAACATTCAGGGGAACTGGAGGAACATGCACCTTGTCTGCATAAATCTGGCACTTATGGCATGTCCTAGAGTGTTGGTAGCAGTCAGCTTCCATTGTGGACCAGTAATATCCTGCCCGTAGGATTTTCTTAGCCATAGTGTGTCCACTGGAGTGTGTACCAAAGGTCCCTTCATGTAGCTCTTCCATGATCCTTTCTGCTTCAGTCTTATCCACACAATGCAGTAGGGTTGAATCATGGTTTCGCTTGTACAAGATGCCGTTGCTAAGGAAGAACTTTGCTGCGAATCTTCTCAGGAATTTCTTATCATTGATAGAGGCACCTTCAGGGTATTCCTGTGTTTCCAGATATCTCTTCACCTCATGGTACCAAGACTTCTCAGTCACCAATTCAGTCTCGAGATCACAACAGTATGCCGGTTCGTCCAGTTTCCAGATGATGATCCGGGGAGCCTCATTATCCCATTTAACTTTGAACATAGAAGACATTGTAGCTAACGCGTCCGCTAACTGATTCTCTTCTCTTGGAAAGTGCTCAAAGGTTATCTCTGTGAAGTGGGGAATCAGGGTCAACACACATTCTCTGTAAGGAATCAAGTTTGGATGTTTCGTATCCCACTCTCCTTTGATCTGATTGATCACAAGAGCGGAATCTCCGAAGACACTCAGGAATTTGATCCTTAGGTCGATCGCAGCTTGAAGACCCATGATGCACGCCTCATACTCCGCCATGTTGTTGGTACAGTTGAAACATAGCCGGGCAGTGAGTGGAGTATGAGTACCTTGAGGAGATATGATGATGGCGCCGATACCATTTCCCAAAGCGTTGGATGCTCCGTCGAAGTGCATAGACCATCGGGATCCTGGTTCAGGTCCTTCATCCGGTCCAGGTACTTCACAATCAGTCACTATCATAATGCTTTCATCCGGAAACTCGAAGTTCATTGATTGATAGTCATCTACAGCCTGATGTGCCAAGTGGTCTGCCAATACACTTCCCTTGATGGCTTTCTGGGTCGTGTACTGAATGTCGTATTCCGTCAAGATCATTTGCCATCTTGCAATTCTCCCAGACAGAGCAGGCTTTTCGAATATGTACTTTATAGGATCCATCTTTGAGATCAACAAGGTAGTGTGAGTCAGCATATACTGTCTCAGCCGGCGAGCAGCCCATACCAAAGCGCAACAAGTTTTCTCGAGCAGTGAGTATCGGGTCTCACAGTCGGTAAACTTTTTGCTAAGGTAATAAATGGCATGCTCTTTTCGGCCAGACTCGTCATGCTGCCCCAGCACACACCCCATTGAGTTGTCAAGCATTGTCAGGTATAATATCAGAGGTCTCCCTTCAACCGGTGGCATGAGGATAGGTGGTTCTTGGAGATACTCTTTGATTTTGTCAAAATCAGTCTGACATTCATCATTCCAACGTACTACCTGATCTTTCTTCAGCAGCTTGAAGATTGGCTCACAGGTAGCAGTCAGATGTGAGATGAAGCGAGCAATGTAATTCAGGCGTCCTAAAAAGCCTCTGACCTCTTTCTCTGTCTTAGGAACTGGCATCTCTTGAATAGCTTTGACCTTAGCAGGGTCCACTTGTATTCCCTTGTCACTGACCACGAAGCCTAGCAATTTTCCTGATCTTACCCCGAAGGTGCACTTGTTCGGGTTCAACCTCAACTTGTACAGTTTCAACCGGTCAAACAACTTTTGCAGATGGTCTAAATGTTCTTCCTCAGTCTGGGACCTTGCGATCATGTCGTCAACGTACACTTCTATCTCATGATGGATCATATCATGAAATAAAGCAACCATGGCACGTTGGTAGGTTGCCCCAGCGTTCTTTAATCCAAATGGCATGACCTTGTAACAGAAGGTCCCCCACTGAGTAACAAATGTAGTCTTCTCCATGTCTTCAGGTGCCATCTTGATCTGATTGTAACCTGAAAAGCCATCCATGAAAGAGAACACTTTGTGCTGAGCCGTATTATCAACAAGGACATCAATGTGAGGTAAGGGGAAGTCATCCTTGGGGCTGGCCCTGTTCAGATCCCTGTAATCGACACACATTCTGACCTTACCGTCCTTCTTAGGTACCGGCACCACATTAGCAATCCACTGAGGGTAAGAAGTTACTGCAAGGAACCCAACATCAAACTGCTTCATAACCTCAGCCTTAATCTTTTCAGACATCTCTGGACGCATCCGACGGACTTTTTGCTTAACTGGAGGGCAGTCTTCCCTAGTTGGCAAGTGATGGACCACAATATCGGTATCCAACCCGGGCATGTCTTCGTAGGACCAGGCAAAGATCTCCATGTAATCATGTAACATCTTGGTTAACCGTTGCTTCACGCTGAGCTCTAGGTTGGCACCAATCTTCACCTCTTTCCTGTCTGCCTCAGTACCCAAGTTTATTGTTTCCACTGGCTCTTCATGGGGTTGAATTGCCCTCTCTTCCTGAAGTAACAGTCTTGCAAGCTTGCCGGGCACTTCGCAATCATCTTCACCTTCGTCTTCGGCTAAGTTGATCGGATTTTCGAAGTCATAATTGGCAGTAGCAGAGTTGTTATCAGTGAGATCCAGAGTGGATTGGAACCTGTATGAGTGAGTGTGTGTGTAAATACAGCTGTTTTGAAAATCATGTAAAGGAAAAGAAAAACAGAAAAGGAGCACAATATTTGCAATGCGAAAATACGTCCAAGATTTTCATTCATGATATATGAAATGACAATTTATATGCCCTCACAAATGATACCACGGTGCCTCGGGTAAGACACCGGGCCAAAGAGTTTATTATTGTTTATTACAAAATAACGAAACAAAGAAATATATTACTGCGTCACAAAGGTAACAGGGGTATGGTCTTTAGCAATCCAGTTGTTCAATCCGCCTTCGGCCGTCGGATAGATCCAGCTGTTGAATTCAGCTTCGTCCACTTCGTTGTCTTCTCCAACAGCATTCACTCCTGAACTTGTAATGAATACCGGAGGTCTTCCGATCTTCGCTTTCCTCATAGCTTTCTGACCTTCTGTGGTAAAACCCAGCCCAAATTTATCAGTCTTCTGAGTAAAATCTGGAAGTCTGCCCCAGTTGGCACTTTCACTCTTCTGAACCACGGCCCGGGCATCCTTTAAGGAAGCCATCTTCAAAGGAACAATTTCTTCTGCTGTTTCTGACGCTGCTGTAATTGGAAGCACCTCCTCGAAATGCTGAAAGGGGGTTTCAATAAACTCCCCATCCATCTCAATGTATCTGAAGGAGTTCAGGTGGCTCACCATATATTCCTCCTCTCCCTGCATAGTGACGATCTTCCCTCTGACGGGGTACTTCAGCTTCTGATGCAAGGTGGAGGTCACTGCCCCAGCCTTATGTATCCAAGGTCGACCCAATAGACAAGAGTAAGATGGACGGATATCCATCACATAAAAAGTGGAGTCGAACACCTGAGAGCCCACGCGAATCGGAATGTCAACCTCTCCATGAACCATCCTCTTTGAACCATCAAAGGCCCTGACGATGATATCGCTGGGTTTTAATTCCAGACCTTCACAATCTAAACGGTCCAAAGCCTTCTTGGGTAGCACATTCAAAGAAGACCCCGTGTCCACCAGCACATGTGCCAAGGTAGTGCCCCTGCATTCAATAGAGATATGCAGAGCATCATTATGGTCTCTTCCCTTTGCGGTCAAGTCAGCATCTGAGAAACCCAAGCCATTGTCTGCCGTCAAATTTGCTACGCAATCAGTGAACTGGACTGCAGAGGTTTCGTGTGGCACATGGGCCGTCTTGAGGAATGAGATTAGGGCCTTAGCATGGGCCTCGGAGCACAGCAATAAAGAGAGCATGGAGATCTTGGAGGGCGTGTGCCCCAGCTGTTCCACAACATTAAAATCGCTCTTCTTTATAATCTTCAGAATCTCCTCCATCTCTTGTTGGGAGGCCTCAGCAGTTATCGGTACAGGTGCCTCCACTTGGGCAGGCTCAACTTCAACTCCTTTGCCCCGAGCATTGGATGACTCGGCAGCAGGAGAAACAATTGGATCAGCAGCAGGAACATGTACACTTGCAGGGGTTATGAGAAGTGGTCTTCGGGCAGCAGGCGGTGCAATGTCAGGCGAGAAGAGCCTGCCACTGCGGGTAACCTTGGCTGGGCCAGTAATGTCACAAATGCTGGCGCCAGCGTTGAACTCTTGTTTGATCCCGTTTACATATACATCTGCCCCATAATGCCAGGGGACAGCTTTATCAGATACATAGGGCAAGGGCCCTGGAACTGTGATAATAACAGGTGCAACGGTCATGATTTGAACGGGCTTCTTCGGGAGAGCCGGGATCGGATTATTGAAGATAGTCACCACAGAAACTTCTTCCACTGGAACCAACCGAACAGCAGACTTCTTAAACAGAATCTCCTTGCTATCCATTAGGCTTTGGATGCCTAACCTCAGCAAGGGACAACCAGATGGGGACACAGCACAGAACAAGCAACCCTCACTGCAACCCGGAAATAAACCGGCCAGCAGCAGGTTCTTTTTGACAGTCTTCAGAGGAGTGGCTAGATCATCCACAGAAATAGCATAAACATCTTCATCCATAGCATTTACCCCATGCTGAGGCATAGGAGCAGTAACTACATTCGGCCTCTCAGGCGCTTCGAACTGTATCTCTTTCGCGTCGATAAGGTCTTGCACCTTACTCCTTAATGCCCAACAGTCATCAGTAGAGTGCCCCGGGCTATCTGAATGATAAGCACAACGAGCATTTGGGTTGTACTTGGGAGATGCAGTATTTGGGAACTTCGGAGCCTCCCTGACAGTCACTAAGTTAGTGGATAGCAACTGTGGCAGGATCTGTGATAAGGTCATGCTTAAGCGGGTGAACTCTCTCCGGGGTCTTTCAACCTTTTGAGGGTTAGTTGGCCGAGGAGCGGCAATAGGTTTAGCAATCATTACCGCACTGACAGATTGGCGGCGTTCAGGTCTCTCTGATTTCCTGGAACCATATACGGCACTAGCCTCCTTCTTGAAGGGTTTCTTCTCAGAACTAGATGATGCACCCTTCGGAATTTTTCCAGACTTTAACCCAGCTTCAATTCTCTCTCCGGTCAGAATCAAATCAGTGAACCCAGCAGAAGAATTCCCAATGAGATGGTTGAAAAACGGCCCAGATAGGGTCCCCAAGAACATGTCTACCAACTCCCGATCAGTCAATGGTGGCTGCACCCTGCCAGCCAAGTCTCTCCACTCCTGAGCATACTCCTTAAAACCTTCGCTTGCACCTAACGACATACCCTGGAGTTGGGTACGTGTGGGGGCAAGGTCGGCATTATATTGATACTGCTTATAGAAAGCAGTAGCCAACTCCTCCCAGTTACGAACCTTGGTCCCATCCAGCTGATAGAACCATTCGAGATGAGTCCCTGAAAGACTCTCCTGGAAGAAGTGGATCCACAAATTCTTATCCGCAGAGTACGGCTGAATTTTCCGAACATAGGACCTCAAATGCAACTTGGGACAAGACGCCCCGTCATACTTAGAGAAGGATGGTGCTTTGAACTTGTGAGGGATGATCACACCAGTTGACAAACCCATATCTCCGAAATCCATCCCAGGTACCTGTTGAACCTCCATAGCCTTCAATCTGTCCTCCAGTTGCTTATATCTGTCTTCTGCAGGAGGGTACTGCTCTTCATCAAAATCTGTCTCGTTGTCGGAGACTACCGGACTAGGAACCCTTGCTTCTGCCTGAGGAGAACTCTTGTCAACAGAAGAACCAACCTCTTCCTGCTGCAGAGCATTGCCAAACCTTCGGCCCGAGTTGAACAGAACAGTTCTTCTCTTCTTCTTCTTCTCCTTCTTCAGGAGCATAGCCTTCAGTTCTTCTTGGCCTTGAGCCAGACCCTTGATTAATTCCTGGAATTGTGCATTCTACACTTGAAGAGCCTTGATGGAAGTCTCAGTTGATGAAGATTCGTGATTCATGATGCTGAAATAAACAGCGAAGAACTGTAAGCAACCTGAAAAGGGAAAAACCTGTTATGCACATGATGTATGAAATGCGTATGGTTTATGTTTTCAAAGACAATCGGGGAATCAACTTTGTAAACAAAAAGGAAGACACTTCATTAAATTCAACTTTGAAACTGAAATTATTCAACAGGTTGCCTTTAGGCGTTACATGAAAGGAAATACTGAAAAGGAAATAAAACTGTAAGAACACATCTGGAACTTTTTATTGATCCCATGGTCTCCTCTTCTCAGTACGGATGTAGGCATTCAGAGCTCTCTCATTCTCCAACTGCTTGGTCAGCTTCTGGATCTTTGATTCCTGCTCGTTGAACTTCTCCCGGTAAGAATCCCGCTCTTCTCGCAGTTGCGACCAAGATCTCTTCAATGTCTCATAATCAGTAGGTATCTGAGGAGGAAGGACAGTTGGAGTAACACCATCTTTGTCAGGACACTCAAGAATGACGGGTCTGACAGCTTCATACGGCATACCTAACTTCTGAGCACGGATGCGAACCCATTTGTAGTAGGCTTCCATAGGTAACGAAGTCTTTGGCCCTAACTCTTGTGGGTCAGCTTTATGAACTTTGTCCCAAGCCTTGATGAACCTACGACGCAACTCGTCACTATCCACCTAAAACTCGAAACTGATGTGAGGCACCAACATCTCATGGGGGCCTGCTCTTCTTGCTCTTCCAAACTGACGGAGTGCTAGACATGGATTGTAAGAGATCCCTCCTTGGGTACCAATCAGAGGGACATTAGGGTATTCCCCGCATCGATCAATAATAGTTATCTCATCCAAACCTCTGCAAGTCCAAATAATGTCTTTGTCGGTGAGAGACATTAATCTGTGAGCCCAACCTCTTCCTTCTTGGTTCTTCAGTACGAACTTAGGGAGGTGCGAAATAAACCACCTCACCAATAAAGGGATACAACACCATAGGGTTCCTCGTCTTCGGGTAGTACGGGCATGAAGTTGTTGCAAGATGTCACCCAAGAGAGTGGGTACTGGATTCTGAGACATAAAGATCCTTATAGCAGTGACATTGATGAAGTTATCAGGATTAGGAAACAGGACTAACCCATAGATTAGGAGAGCCAAGATGTCCTCATATGCCCTAAAGTCCAGGTCATTCCAGAAACTGTTAGCTTTACCAATTAGGAACTTGGCCAAGAAACCCTTAACTCCGCTTCTAGTTACCCAATTGTCTGTTACCTCTTGATGGGTCAAAGGAAGGGATGCAGCAACATCCTCAAGCCTGAGGGTCTTTTCCAAACCAGTAAAGGGAGTCTGATCCAAGATAGGGATACCAAGCAAATCAGAGAACTCTTCCAGGGTAGGGACCAGCTGGAAGTCTTGAAAGGTGAAGCACTGGTACAGAGGGTCATAGAACTGGGTCAGAACACTCATCAACTGTTGATCCCGCTTTGCAGTGACTAAACTGAGAAGGGAACCATGCCTCTGAATGAAGGAAGTGGTATTTGGAATTCTGCTAACCAACTCATCAAGCAACTCAGGTGAGCGAACAAAGTTGAACCGGATAGTATTCCTTCGCACAGGCATCATAATGTCCTACAAAACAGAGCAAAGGTGAAACCCTCTTGTCTTTGAAATGGTCAGTCCTTATGCAGGATGCATGCAATGCTCATGATGCTATGATGTTATGATAAAGCACACCACAAATAGATACAAAGGCAAACATGGTAAGGCACACAAGTCACACAAGGCAAGCCCCTAAAGTTTAGGCCAGCATGAGGTCTAGGTACTACCCTCTTTCAGTTTGTTGGTTCATACCTGTCCTAATCAAAAGTAACCGGGTTCTTAGAGGATCCCAATATCATTGACTACCCTCAATCGGTCATAACTCCAGCATCGCAATCTTTTCTTGCGGCCAGAACCATCACGAGAGTTTAGCCTCAATGGGCGTAGCATACTGCTACAATTCTAAAGGCCAAGTTGTGTCAATTAAGGTTCTAAGGTTGTTGGTGCTTAATGATTCCTTAGAAGACCCATATTCTCCTCGTTGCGACACAAGGGATATCGGTACAGACCAAGGTGCCACACCAACGTAGCCACTGTTTCACCCGTGTCGGTCTACGCCGGACAGGTCCCTCACAGCTTATGCTACCTAAACAGGGTATCCCCAGATCCGGGTTAGGATCCATGTAACTCCGATGCAACCCACAATAGTAAAGCAAGCAAAGATGACAATTGAAAACACAGTGATCTTAATCCTAAGGTACACCTCACTTTATAAGTTTGGTCCCCAGCAGAGTCGCCAGTTCTGTGATCGGTGGATCTGGAACTGACTGTTTAACGCTGGTTCGCGAAATGTCGCGGAAGCAAGAGTCGCCACCGTCTTTTATTTTCTCCAAATGGAAAGGACAAAAGCACAGAAAAATTCCTTATAGAGATTGCTCTCGGTTCGGGAGGTAGATTATAGAAAGGGAAGGTATTAGCACCCTTTCTATCCATGGTTATCCATGGGCTCTTAGATACTTGCTCATTTGTGTTTTCAAAATGGTTTGTTTGCTTTTCGACTGTGGGTTTTAAAAAGTTTCTTTGAAAATCTCAGTTCGACTCTTGTATCGGTCCTCAAGAGTGTTTGAAAAATTGCTTTCGAAAGCTTTTGAAAAGGTGTCGGTGTGAAAAGTATTTTGGATTTGTTTTTGAATTTAGAGCAAGTATCCATGAGTCGTCTACCTACCCTAAGGAATTCGTCTGTGTAAATGTCCTTTAAAGTAGTGCCATCCCACCATTGAGAGGTAGGTAGTACCACTGTTGGAGGTGTTCGGGTCAATTTGAGGTTCGGGACATGGTGATCACCAGAGCAATGAGAAGACACCTTAGAAGCTACCCTCATGCCAGGTTCCCGGATCATGAGGACTTACTAAGACATCCTCTACTCGACGATCACCTTTCGAGGCAAGGCAACAGTGAGGCGTACCCTAGGGGTGGTGTGTGCGATTCGTGTGTCGTTTTCATTTGTTTTTGCCTTGTCATGTTTTTTGGTGTTCTACGTATTGCTTTTATTTGGACATTCATTCTTGCATGCTTTTGATTAACAGTTAAAAGTTGCGAGGAAAAGTAAATCTAAAGCTATTACAAATGGCGCGGGCCCACATCGCCAAAATTAACCAGGACCCGATTTGACAGAAAATAAATAAACGAAGTAAATAAAGAATTGAAAAGTGCGAGTACATGGCTTCGGGACAGATACATAATTATTCAAACGAAATAAAATAAATATGCAAAGAAATAAGAAATTACGAACGAGGGCGTTGGACCCTTTTGCAAAATTAAATTAATAACGGAGTTAATTAATTAAAAGAGGAAGAACTTATTTTTTGGTGTTTTTTAGTATTTTAAGATTTAATAGAAAAAAGAAAGAATTAATTAATTATTAACTACTAACCCTAATTCTATTTTATTTTAATTTATTAAGAAAGATGTTGAAGTTTTTAACCTAGATTAAACCTAATTTTTATATATAAATTTAATTATGAAAATAAATAAAATAAATAATAGTATTATAAGAAAGAAAATTTAAAAGGAATAAAAACATTAATTAGACCTAATTCTACTTCTTTTTAGATTTTTTTATTATGAAAGGAATTAAAATAAAAACCCTAATTTAAACTAATTAATTATATACAATTTGTTTATGAAAATAATTAAAATAAAATACTTATTATATTTTGCTCTTTTTCTGATTTTTTTATGATATTTTGTGAAAATAATAAATTAATTAAACAAGTAATAATTAAAATAAAAATAGAATTAAAAATAAAGAAAACAAGAATTATGCAAACCTAGGGGGTGGTAGTCCCCAAAGTGGAGGTCTGGCCCAAGAATTCTGAGCCCAACAACCTTCAAGTTCGTTGACTTCTCCAGACACTATGTGGCACCTTGGACCAGGCTTATGATGCGCCTCCAACCTACGCCCTTGATTTGATCTCCAGGGACACATGGATGTGGGATGCTGGAAGGCATATGGTGTGCCTTGATGCTGGCGCTGCATGGGATGGTAGATTGAAAAATAATATTGAGAGTAACGAAGACCTGGGGCTCGAACCCAGGTCACATGCATTGCCAACGTTCATACCTTGCCACTGGACCACTACAACGCGTTTGTTAAATAAATAAACAACAATTAATATAATATGAAACAATGTCTTAATGCCTTCAGCGCGCGAATTTTTAAATCACCCTATCACTGTGTGCCACGAATTCGTCTTCTCCACCTTCCTGAAACACAAAACATTTAGGCCACGGTTTTACACGCGTTCTGTTAGGTAGCTTTCCAGAAAATAACGATTAACCCTCAGCCACTCATAAATTGAGCGCGAGGGTATGTTTAGATTCGTCCAGATGCGCTGGTTTGAATGGCATGGGTCTGGAAAGCTAATTTTTCCTCGTTTCAAAAGCCCTAATCTGAAGCTTGCAAAACCCTAAAACTTGGCAATGGTGAAATCGTGTATACAGCATAAAAATGCAATTAATCATATTGGTTAGCTTGCAAACCTTTCACTGATCATGAATATATAATTAGAATGCCATGAATGTGCGTAAATATTGAAACACGATAATGAAAAAAAATGGAACAAGAGTGACTTCTGTATACCGTTTCAATGCGTAAGGCTTGAGGTTTTTGATTGGAATACGTCCTATATTGCTCGAGGAAGCTAATGGGATAGGTTTTGTGCCTTGAATCCACCTAAAAAGTGTTTTTTCAGATTTGAGTTTTTAGAGAAAAAATTCAAGTTTGATAATGTCTTTCTGGAGCAGCTGTGCGTGTGTTTTCATTAGGGTTGTGTTTCTTGTATATGTAGGAACGATTAGGTTAAGAAATTTGATCCAAAAGGCTTAGCATCCATGACTTTGAAAGATTTGATTTGCAAGATCTTTTTCAAATATTTTTCATATGTTTTTGTACCAATTAAGATCAAATCACCCCAAATCTTTCCTTATCTGCATATACACGAAATCTTGAGGCTAAAACATGTATAAAAAGATTGGTTAGGGTGAGTTAAATATTTTTCATATATTTAAATGATTTAAATGAATTAATATAAATAAAAATTCAAATAAATAAATAAAAAATAAGAAAATACTTCCCTTTGGGCCAAGTGGTCGTGCACATGCTTGGAATGATGAATTGTGGAAGAAAAATGGGCCCATTAGCAATTTTAGGTCATTTGAAGTAATGTTGACTTTTCAAAATATCCAAAACTTTCCCAACTTCCACAAGGCACAACTTGCTCAATTTTTAAGATTTTCTCATGTTATTGGACATTTTGGAAAGGTCTTTGAGTCCTCTAACCAATGTCTTTGGTCCCATGTCATTTTGATTTACCAATCTCAAGTTATGGCCTTTGACTTAAAGTCCCTTTTTGTTGACTTTTGAAAATGACCTATAATGTTGAAATTGATAACCTTTTGTGAGAGAATTTCTTGGACTTGAAGTATGAAGATGAGTTGTAGGAAATGTCTTTCTCTTCAAAATGAGCTTTGGATGGAATTTTTCTGATAATCCATGTGAAAGTTATGCCCTGGTCAATTTCAGTTGACTTTTTCAGCTGTCCAAATAAGGAAACTTTTGCATCTTGATGATTTTTTTGAGCCAAACTTTGAGAATCATGATCAAGCATTGATCAAATGATGTTTGTGGCTTCAAAATGATATATTGACCGAAAATTTGAACTTTTGACTGTCAAATGACCATTTTGCCCCTACAGTTGACTGTAGTGCAATTTAGGCTTTTGACTGTGCAATTTTGTGCTGAATGCCTTGAAACTTGATATGAGGATGCTTGACCATATTTGTAGGCATATGAGACTTGATTGGGCCCTTGAAAACTTCTTTTTCTTGATCAGACTCAAAACCCTAATCTTGATTGTATAGGAGACATTTGACTGTGCAACCCTTGGGGAATTTTGCAGCTTTGACTTGGCAAATCTTTGAAGAATATGGGAGGGCAAATTTTGGGGTACAACACACTTCATCTTCAACCTCCAGCCAAAGGACCTGTATCTTCTTCATCTCTCAACAAAAATGAAAAGTTCAAACATGAAAGTTGTGGCATTTCTTCCCACGAATCCAACCATGTAAATAACTTAAGCTAACAATCAAAGATGAATGAGAATTTCTCTGGCCCTAATTCAAAACCTAAAAATTCAGAAAACTTCAACTCTAAAATTCTCTAAGCTCAGGCCATATAAATGTAAACTATAGGTATGTACAGCTTAGTGGCAATGATATCTATATTTTATCTTCATAAATCAAGACCTAACAATGCCTAAATATGAAGATAGAAGTTCAAGAAAAATACCTCAAAACTGGAAATCGTGAAATGGATTTCAGCTTGTTTCAGGCACTGGTGATGATCAGGTTAGCTTCCTTGGAGCTCTAGGAAGCTAATGCAATACTTAGATTGAGTTGAGAGTGGATGAAATGACCTGAAGAAGTCCAACTGCAATGCTCTGTTTTTGGTTATGGAGGATGGTATAAATGGTGTTACAGTTTGCAAACAAGTATTGGAATGGTTTGTGTATGATGCTAGGATGCTTTTGAAACAAAAAGACCAATAAATGCACGAGTGGCTTTGAAGATTGAAGTTCAAAATCAGAAATGACACAAAGATGAAGGTTTTATGCAATCTGAGTTTTCAGGGAGTTTGGGAGCTTGTCAATTCGTGTGTTATGTTGCAATACACTTGTATGGTTATATGAAAAAGATTAGAGGACTTGAGGAGGTCAGAAAAGCAAGATCTAGACTTATGGCTATGTTACTTGATTTTGAAGAAAAGTGACAAAATGGTTCCAAGATGAAGTACAAGCATGGCCTGAGTTTATGGGAGGCTCTAGACATGTTACTTTTGCCTTTGACATTGCTTGTAATCATAAGGAACAAGTTATGAGCTATATGCATTGACTTTGTGATTAAAGCCTCTTTACAAGAATGGAATGGTTACTTTGTGCCATAAATAGAAAATTTTCTTGGATAAAGCTTGAATCAAGTGGATAATAGCTCAAAAGCAAGTGTAATCTTCTGATTATGGAGAGATATTGAGGTTTAGAGGCCTGCAAAGCAAGATTGTGCAGCATAGGTTTGAAATTGAATTCTTGTTCATCACAAAATGACTTGTATTTCATGTGTGAAAACCCTAACTTCATCTCTTCGATTCTCCATGCTCAAGAATGATCTCAATGAGTTCTTGGAAATTTTGGAAAGATTGCAATGTGCTCTACAACCCCTCTTTGAATCACTTTTAAAAATTACCCTTGGAACTATATGAAAAAGTTCCATGAAGTTAGGTCAAAGTCCTGACCAAAACTAGGGCAAAATTTCACTGTGTTCAATTTCAAGACCGTGACTTTGTGAATTAATAACTTGAGATCCAAGAATTTTTAGAAGAATTTTTGTAAAGAAATGTTGTAGATATTATGGAGATATATAACTTTCATGTTGAAAGTTTCTTCTGAATCCTCTTGCATCATGGTGAAAAATTGGCTCAAAGTTATGAAAAAACATGAAGTTTTAAACACTTAGAAAAATTTCTAAGTTAAAAAAACTTTGACTTTTCAAAATGAAATCTTGACTTTTTGATTTCTTGATGAATAAGTTTCATATTTTGAAATGTTTTGATGAATTGTGATTTTTGACATTGGATTTTGACCAAAAAGTCAAAGTTTGACTTTTGGTCAGTTGACTGAAAATTCACTATCAATCCAATTGATCTTGAGAAATGTTTTAGGTCATGCCATTAGGTAAAAATGATGCAATTGAACTTTTGAAATCATGCTTCAAACCAATTGACCATTTGCTAGGTCAAAAATCAGAAATTGTCCTTTCTCAGTCAAAAGCCTAATTTTGACCATTTTGCCCTTTTGATGATTTGATCAAATTTTTTGAGGAATTATGGTCCAAACTTGATCAAATGATACATATGAGTTTATAATGTTGATGTCGATAAAAATTATGAAGTTTGACTGTAAATTGGCCATAGTTGACTTTTTCTCCAATACAGCTGATTTTTAGGTCAACTGCTCAATTGAGTGAGCAAAAGTGTGATCCAAGGCTTGAAACTTGACATGAGTAATCTTGGGGGTCCATAATGATCCATGAAAGTCATATGAAGCATTGAAAGTCCAATTATCCTTGTTCAATCTCAAACCCTAATTTTGATCATCAGTGCTTAAGGAGGTGTCTTGAGCTGATCAAACCTAGTGCAGTCTTGAACCAAGAGATCCTTTATGAGAAAATATCTGATAAATGAGAGGGAAAATTTTGGGGTACAACAGCTGCCCCTGTTCAATCTTCTTAAACCTGAAGAGTTAGATTGGCGGATCCGTCATTCGTGACTTGAAGGTGAAAGACGATTGAACATTAGAGTGCTCAAAAATTTGCACTCAAAGATGGATGGTGAATGGGCTTATAGATTCCATTTGGAGGAAAGTTGTTAAACACTATCTGGTCGGATCCAGGCTTCGCAGTAACTTGAAGTGGTAACTACTATCTGGTCGGATCTAGGCTTCACGATAACTTATTGGGGGGAAGAGACGAATTAACTGTTATCTGGTCGGATTCCAGGATTTGCAGAAAATTTCTTGAAATTGAATAGTTATCTGGTCGGATCCAGGCTTCACAACAACTTGCTGAGGATACAGAGGTTAACTGTTATCTGGTCAGATCCAGGCTTCACAGTAACTTGAAGTGGTAACTACTATCTGGTCGGGTCCAGGTTTCATGGTTTTTGGAAAGTTGTACTATTATCTGGTTGAGTCCATGCTTCATAGTGTCTCTCTGGGGATCATAGTTAATTGTTATTTGGTCGGACTACAGGTTTCACAAATAAGTTGTTTGAAAAAACTGCCATCTGGTCGGGTCCATGCTTTGCGGATTTCTGAGGTTGACGAGGTCACTTGCTATCTGGTCAGGTCCAGGTTTCACAATAAACTGTTTGGGGATTTAGTTTTTATCTGGTCGATTTCTAGGTTTCACAACGAATCTCTGGGGGTGATTGCTATCTGGTCGGATCCAGGCTTCACAATAACTTATTGGGGGTAAAGGCAAACTCTACTGGGGAGAAGAAGTTAAACCTTGGTCCGGTTGAGTCCAGGTTCTTCTATATCTTTGAAGAGTTAGACTATTATCTGGTCGGGTCCAGGTTTTATAGTATCTTGAAATTGAGATCAATTGTTATCTGGTCGGGTCCAGGTTTCACGGTAACTTTTTGGAAATAGTAAAGGTTTTGCTGACGGCTTTACTGGGGATCAGGGGTTGTGGCCCTATGATTTGTAATAATCTGAAAGGAAAATTCAAACTGGAGAGTGTAGACTCAGTCGGGTAGGACAGACTCAGCTTGGGGAGGATACACTCAGTTGGGGATAACAGGCTCACTGGGGATAATAGGCTCAGCTGGGGAAGATAGGCTATATCGGGGGAATACAAACTCGGTCGGGGAGGATGTACTCGGCTGGGAAATTTTGGTTCCTCGATTGTTGTTGGGGAAATTTGAACTCGGCTGGGGAGTTTTTGTGGTTCCTCGATTATTTTTTGGGAAGTAAAACATGTTGGGGAAAGGTTTATTACAGCCGTCCTCATGGGGATAATGATAATGAGATAACTTTGTGGGGATATTTCATATACATTAAAGAGATGCTTACTGCTTCTTAGCAGAACACATGTGCCAAATAGTTTTTAATTATGTTCATATGCATAAGTTCATTCAATTTTAGTCATTGGACAAATTTGCATTTAAAACAAAGACAGAAATTTGCACTTCAAAGTGTATTTGTATTGATATTTTTCCCATGAATAGGCGTTTTTGTACAGAGATACGGAGATCCTAGTAAGAGAAAATTGTCGAAAGGAAAACAAAATTGAGAATGAAAACAAATAGCCATGTGAAATGATCCCATTGCCTTCCAACTCTATTATTGCCCCAATGTCTTCGAACGTCCTTTGCCGTTGATCAAAGTTGATTGGATTGATCTTGGACTGTTTGGACTTGAACCTTGATGATAAAATTGACTGTATTAATTCCACGGGACATAGTCATACGCTTTTAATCCTTAATTTTTTCCTGGACCGCCCTTTCGGGTTTTCAGCCCACCAGGATACCCTTTTTTGCCCAAGTCGCCCTTTCAGGTTTTCAACTTGCCGGGTGTACAATCTTTTCCATATACCCTAATTTTTGCCCAAACCTTTTGGCTTACCGGGATGCCCTTATTTTTCTTAGGTGTATCAACCTAACAGGTCTCTTATGCGTAGTATTTTTTAACTATGTCCGCATTTATGGGATGTGGTAAATCCTCTCCATCCATGATAGTCAACATCATGGCACCGCCAGAGAAAACTCTCTTGAAAATAAATGGTCCTTCATAGGTGGGAGTCCATTTGCCTCTGGGGTCACCTTGTGGTAAAATGATGCGTTTTATCACCAAGTCACCAACTTGATATGCTTGAGGCTTGACCTTTTTGTTGAAAGTCTTGATCATCCGTTTTTGATACGTCTGACCATGGCAAATAGTAGCTAATCATTTTTCGTCAATCAAGTTCAGCTGATCCAATCTCGTTTGAATCCACTCGTCTTCGCCTAGACCTGCCTCATTCATAATCCTTAGCGAGGGGATCTGAACTTCTACTGGCAAAACAGCTTCCATACCATAAACTAAGGAAAAGGGAGTTTCCCCAATTGAGGTTCTAGCTGAAGTACGGTAGCCATGTAGAGCAAACGACAACATCTCATGCCAATCCTTATAGGTTACTACCATCTTCTGCACAATCTTCTTGATATTTTTATTGGCTGCTTCGACTGCGCCATTCATTTTTGGTCTATATGGAGAAGAATTGTGATGCTTGATCTTAACTTGAGTGCAAAGCTCAGTAATCATAACATTATTGAGGTTAGTCCCATTGTCGGTGATGATCCTTTCGGGTATACCATAACGACAGATGAGGTTGTGTCTGATGAATCTGGCTACCACATTCTTGGTGACTGAGGCAAACGAGGCAGCTTCGACCCATTTGGTAAAATAGTCTATAGCAACAAGAATGAAGTGATGCTCGTTGGAAGTTGTGGGCTTGATCTCTCTAATCATGTCAATGCCTCACATTGCAAATGGCCACGGAGCGATCATGACATTCAGAGGGATAGGAGGCACATGGACCTTGTCAGCATAGATTTGGCATTTGTGACAGGTTCTTGAATGTTGATGGCAATCAGTCTCCATCATTGACCAATAGTAACCTGCTCTTAAGATTTTCGTAGCCATCGTATGCCCACTTGAGTTAGTACCGAAGAGACCATCGTGCATGTCTTCCATAATTTCCTCTGCCTCCTTCTTGTCCATACATCGGAGTAGAGTCAAATCATGGTTACATTTGTACAATATCCCGTTACTTAGGAAGAATTTGGCTGCAAATATTCGCAAGAACTTTCTGTCTTTGATAGATGCCCCCTCTGGATACTCTTGTGCTTCAAGGTATCTCATCACCTCATGGTACCATGGCTTTTCCGCATCAGTGTCAAGCTCATAGCAATGTGCAGGTTCATCGAATATTTCAATTGTTATCATAGTGGCTTCGTTGTCCCATCTTACTTTGAACATTGAATACATGTTTGCCAAAGCGTCAGCCAACTGGTTTTCTTCCCTAGGGAAGTGCTCGAACATGATCTCTTCGAAGTAAGGAATTAGGGATAGCACAAGTTCCTTGTAAGGGATAATGTTAGGGTGTTTAGTGTCCCAATCTCCTTTTACTTGGCTGATCACCAAGGCGGAATCTCCAAACACATCCAAATGCTTGATCCTTAAGTCAATAGCAGCTTTTAGACCTAACATGCATGCTTCGTACTCAGCTATATTGTTTGTGAAATCGAAGCATAATCTAGCAGTGAAAGGAGTGTGGAAACCTTTAGGAGATATGATCACATCACCAATTCCATTACCTAAGGCATTGGAAGCCCCATCAAATACCATAGTCCATCGGGATCCTTGTTCAGGTTCGTCATACAGTCCAGGTTTTGCACAGTCGGTTACCAACATGATGTTCTCATCAGGGAAGTCGAAATGCATTGACTGATAATTATCCACAGCCTGATGGGCCAAATGATCTGCTAGTACACTCCCTTTGATGGCTTTTTGAGTCGTGTATTGAATGTCGTACTCAGTCAAGATCATTTTCCATCTGGCTATCCGTCCAGAAAGGGCAGGTTTCTCGAAGATGTACTTGATTGGGTCCATCTTAGAAATCAACAAAGTGGTATGAGTCAACATATACTATCTTAGCCGGTGAGCAGCCCATGCCAGAGTGCAACAATTTTTCTCGAGCAGTGAATATCGGGTTTCACATTCGGTAAACTTTTTGCTCAGGTAATAAATAGCATGCTCTTTTCGGCCAGACTCGTCATATTGGCCCAACACACACCCCATATAGTTCTCTAGTACAGTCAAGTACATAATCAAGGGTCTTCCTTCAACTGGAGGCATGAGAATAGGAGGTTCTTGTAAATATTCTTTGATTTTGTCAAAAGCAATCTGGAATTCATCGTTCCATCTGACTACCTGATCTTTATTCAAGAGTTTGAAGAGTGGTTCACAAGTAGCAGTCAAGTGGGATATGAAACGAGCAATGTAATTGAGGCGACCCAAGAATCCTCTGAATTCTTTTTCAGAATAAGGGACTGGCATTTCTTGGATGGCCTTTACCTTGGCAGGGTCAATTTCAATGCCTTTATTGCTGACAACAAAACCTAGAAGCTTTCCAGAGCGTACTCCAAACGTGCACTTGTTAGGGTTTAACCTTAGCTTGTACTTCTTCATCCTCTCGAACAATTTGTGTAGGTGATCGATATGTTCTTCTTCGGTTTGTGATCTGGCAATCATATCATCCACATATACCTCTATCTCATGATGAATCATGTCATGAAATAAAGCTACCATAGCCCTTTGATATGTTGCCCCTGCATTCTTTAGTCCAAACGGCATGACCTTGTAGCATAAGGTGCCCCATTGCGTCTTCTCCATGTCTTTGGGAGCTATCCTTATTTGATTATAGCCTGAGAAACCATCCATGAAAGAGAAGACTTTATGCTGAGCAGTATTATCAACTAAGACGTCAATGTGTGGTAGAGAGAAATCATCTTTGGGGCTTTCCCTATTCAGATCCCTATAGTCTACGCACATGCGAACTTTCCTGTCTTTCTTTGGCACTAGCACCACATTGGCAACCCATTCAGGATAGAATGTCACAGCTAGGAACCCTGCATCAAATTGTTGCATCACTTCATCTTTGATCTTTTCAGGCATATCAGGCCTCATGCGACGAACCTTTTGCTTGACAGGCGGACAATCTTCTTTTGTCGACAGACGATGAACTACGATGTCGGTATCCAACCCAGGAATATCTTCATAAGACCAAGCAAAAACTTCCACATAATCATGCAACATCTGAACCAACATGCTCTTGACACTGCTTTCCAAGTTAGCGCCGATCTTGATTTCCTTCTTATCTGACTCAGTACCCAGGTTGATAACTTCAACTGACTCTTTGTGCGGTTGAATAGATTTTTCCTCTTGTAATAGAAGTCTGGCTAGTTCTCCTGGTATGTCACAATCTTCCTCGCTTTCGTCTTCGGCTTGGTTGATAGGACTTTCAAAGTCATAGTCGGCAATAGTAGAGTCATTGGCAATAGGGTCCAGAGTGGATGTGGACTTGCAAGAGTGTGTGTGTGCATGTAAGATACATGGCTATTTTTTTGAAAAATGTATTTGTAAGAAAAGAAAGATAATGAACACGAATATTTGAATGTAAAAGAGTCCAATGTACCGAATGATCATATGATTAGATAAATATAAATAAAACCCTTGACAAATGGACCAAAGTGCCCCGGGCCAGGCAAATGGCTGAAAAGTTATTGTTAAAATATTACTTACAACATGTTCTTGAATTGAAAGAAAAGCAATAACAAGTAGATTACTCCTCAATGAAGGAGATGGACACAAAGTCCTTTGTATGCCAATTCTTCAGCTCTGTAGTAGTTGGATACACCCATTCTTCAAATGCGGCTTCTTCTTTAGAGTCACCCACGGTGTTGACTTCATGGCTTCCAATGCAGAGAGGTGGCTTTCCAACACGAGCATGCCTCACTTCCTTCCGAGCTTTGCCAGTAAAGCCCAACCCAAACTTGTTCGTTTTAAAAGAGATATCGAGGAGTTGCCCCCAAGTATCACAATTTCCTTCTTCAATTGCCGCGCGGGGATCCTTGACTGAAACCATCTTTGGCGTGGCCTTGACGGCTTTGGACTCATCAGAAGAACATTTAGTAGCAGCAATCATTAGTGGTACAACCTCAAAGGCTTGACATGGGGTTTCAATGAATTCTTCGTCTATCTCTACATACTTGAAAGAGTTAAGGTGGCTCACCATAAACTCTTCTTCCCCACAGATGGTGACTATTCTGCCCTTGACTGGACATTTGAGTTTCTGATGGAGGGTTAAGGTCACTGCCCCAGCTTTATGAATCCACGGGCGACCTAACAGACAAGAATAGGCAACGCGAATATCCATAATATATAAGGTGGAGTTGAAGATTTGGGAGCCCACTTTGATTGGAAGATCTACTTCCCCATGAACAGTCCTCTTTGATCCATCAAACGCCCTTACGATGATATCACTTGGCCTCAAGATTAAATCTTCACAGTCAAGACGGTCTAATGCCCCCTTGGGTAACACATTCAGAGAAGAACCAGTGTCGACTAGCACATGTTCTAAGGTAGTCCCTTTTCACTCGATAGAAACATGTAAAGCTTTATTGTGATTCTTCCCAAGAGGTGTTAAGTCAGCATCTGAAAACCTCAAGCAATTATCAGTTGTCAGGCTAGCCACGCAATTCTCAAATTGGTTTGTTGTTGTCTCATGGGGGACATGAGCTTTTTTCAGGAACTTGATTAATGTTCGAGCATGGGCATCGGAGCAAAGCAGCAATGACAACATTGAAATCTTAGAGGGGGTTTGCCCCAACTGTTCTACAATCTTGAAGTCACTTCTTTTTATGATCTTTAAAATCTCGTCCATCTCGCGAGCGGAGGGTTCTTCATTAGTTACGTCCTTAGAGGGTACTTTAATCACATCAGGCTCAACAACCTTCCCTTTCCCTTTTGTCTCGGTACTTAACTTGGCGGCAGTAATGCAGATGGGCGTCTTTGTAACTACTGGAGGTGAGATATTGGGTGAGAATATTCTCCTAGTTCTAGTTACTTTACTTGAGCCAGCTATGTTGCCGACATTGTCATATTTTTCTTCTCTGATCCAGGCATCTTGTTTAATCCCATGATAGAACACTTCAGCACCATAATTCCATGGTACTGCTTTATTTGAAGAATAAGGAATCGGTCCGGGATTGGTAATTATTAATGTAGAAATGATGGGTTCATTTGAAATCCTAATAGGACCTTTGGAGGTGATCCTAATAGGTTTGTTTGAGATGGTAATAATGGAGAGGTCTTCACATTTGTTAATCAAACTCTTGGCAAATGGAGTCTTTTCAAACAGAATTTCGTGGCTATCCATCAGGCGTTGTATGCCTTTCTTCAGCCTTTCACATTCATTGAGTCGTCTTGTACAGCACACACAGTCTTTTTCACAACCATGGAAGATCCTAGCTTTCAACAGATTGTTCTTGATTATATTCAGCGGAGTAGTCAAATCTTCAACAGAGGTAACAAAAATTGTATCTTCGACAACATTAACACCTTTGTCATGCTTCGGCATTGGAGCGGTAATTACATTCGGCAATGGAGGAGGATCAAATTCAATAGTTTTGTTATCAATTAAATCCTGGATTTTGTTCTTCAAGGCCCAGCACTGGTCAGTCTCGTGCCCGGGGTTGTTTGAATGGTAAGCACATTTAGCGTTTGGATTATACTTTGGTGACGAGGTGTCAGGGTTGGCGGGAGGATCGCGCAACGTCACTAAATTATCCTTGAGAAAATGTTGAAGGGCTTGAGACAGTGACATGCCTAACCTCGTAAATTGTCTTCTTGGAGTTTCAAAATGTTGATGATTTGCAGAAGGTCTTGGAGTAGGGGTTGGATTGGAGATTCGGACAACATTGACAGATGGACGATCATTCTTCTTGGTATGGGCCCTTTCCCCATACACAACATTAACTTCCTTCTTTGCAGCAAAAGGTTTCTTGATAGGATTGATGATAGAGGTAGATGCCACAGAGATCTTCCCACTTTTGATGCCACTTTCAACCCTTTCACCGGTTAAGATTAATTCAATGAAACCAGAAGAAGAGCAGCCAACCAATAGATTAAAGAAAGGACCAGATAAAGTGCCCATGAACATGTCGATGTTCTCCCTATCAGTCAAGGGAGGTTGGACTCTACTAGCAAGGTCTCTCCACTTTTGTGCATATTCCTTAAATCCTTCATTCTTTCCCATGGTCATATCTTGTAATTGAACCCTTGTTGGCGTTAAGTCGGCATTGTATTGATACTGATGGTAGAAGGCAGTAGCTAGATCCTCCCAAGTGTTAATATGAGAACCATCTAACTGATAAAACCATTCAAGTTGTGTTCCAGCCAAGCTCTCTTGGAAAAAGTGAACCCAGAGCTTCTTATCAGTAGTGTGCGGGTGTATCTTGCATATATAAGATTTCAAATGGAGTTTGGGACAAGAAACCCCATCGTACTTTGCAAAGATTGGTACTTTGAATTTGTGGGGAATGATTACCCCAGAGATCAAACCCAAATCATCAAAATCTAAATCGGGGACGACTTAGATTTCAACAGCTTTCAATCTGTCTTCTAACTGTTTGTATTTGATATCAGCGGGTGGATACTGCTCGTTGAAATAATCATCATCAGATTCTTGGTCATTAGCACATTCAACCTGAGTACTCTTGACCTCACCGACCTGGTTCTAATCCTCTTCATATGAGTCTCCTCCTACTGGGATTTAACGGATTGTCTCCTCGAACCTTCTACCCTTGTTGAGCAGAGCTTTCTTCTTTGGCTTCTTCTTAACGGCCAGCAAAGCCATCATATCTTGCTGCCCCTTGGCTAGGGCTAGTAAAGCTTCCTGAAACTGAGAATTCTGGGCTTGGAGTTATGTCACAGTTTTCTCTAGATCCATCTTGCTGAAATAAACAACAGAAAGATAAGGAAACCTGTTATGCGAAAACCTGTCATGTTATGATGCATGGAATATGTACATGCAAATGATTTCAAGGATTAATGAAATTTAAATTTGTATAGATAAGAGAATGTTAATTTTCATTAGAAAAACAAAAAAGATTACATCATCCCTCTTGGGCTTACAAAATAACTTTCTAAGATAAAAAGACTGAACGCATCCTCTTTGGCGCGAGATAAGCGTTCACACTTTGCTCTTCTTGTAGTTGTTTCGTAAGCTCCAAGGCCCTATTTTCACTAGCATAGAACTGAGCCTCGAAATTATCTTGTTCTTCCTTCAGCTGGATCTAACCATTTTGTAAGTCTTCGAGAGAGAGGTATACATGTCGAGATGGAGGATGGTGTAGGGAACATCTCCTTCAACCACAGGCTCCATGATGACTGGTAGGATAGAGGGATAAGGCATCACAAGTTTATGAGCACGAGCTCGTACCCATTTAAGGTAAGGCTCGAGGGGAATGGAATTCTTGTGTCCTAGTGTCTTGCTATCCACCTTGTTCAACATCCTTCAAGCTCGGATAAATCTCTGGCGGTGACCTTGATCGTTGTTCTCGTAGTCAAAAACCAAACCTTGAATAAGCATCTCGTGTGGACCATCCCTTTGGGCGTAACCAAACTATCTTAACTTTAAGCAAGGGTTGTAAGTGATGCCTCCTCTAATGCCAAGCAAAGGGACATTAGGGAACTCTCCACAACGGTCGATGATAGTAACATTATCCAAAGAGCAGGAACACCAATGAATATCTGAATGTCTGAGTGTCATTAACCTATGGGACCACCTTGAACCTTGCTCGTTCTTCAATACAGATTGGGGAAGATGCGAAATAAACCATCTTTCCAAGTGAGAAGTACAACACATAAGGATACCTCTTTTCCTCAAAGTGTGAGTGTGAAAGGAATGTAGGATGTCCCCCAGCAAAGTAGGCACTGGATTAAGAGACACAAAGATTTTGATGGTGTTCACATCTATGAGTTGGTCAGGATTTGGAAACAAAACCATCCCATAGATGAGGAAAGCCATAATTTCCTCAAAGGCTTGCAAATCCAAAGAGTTCCAACAGTTATGGGCTTTCTCAAACAAGAACCTTGCTAGGAAGCCACCACTCCTTGTTTTCCAATTAGTTGTGATATCATATGGTTGCAAGTGTAGAGCTTGAGCAATCTCTTCTAGATTTGGATCTTTTTCCGTACCATTGAAAGGTAGTTGATTTAGAATGGGAATCCTCAAGAGTTGGGATAATTTTTCCAAAGTTGGCACAAGTTGATAAATGGGAAAAGTGAAGCAATGGTGTAAGGGATCAAAGAACTGAAAGAGCACCTTCATCATGTCTTCATCAGTGTTGGAGGTAACCAAGTTTAGTAGGCGATCATGTCTTTCGGTAAATGGAGAATTTTCAGGAATCCTTGATGCTAACTCTTTGAGTTGAGGAGGGATCCTTACAAGATTGACTTGAATGGTTTTCTTGCGAATAGAATCCATGTCCTACAAAACAGAACAAAGATAAATCCCAAAACATCCTTGAAATGGTTAGTGAGTATGAGTATGATGTTATGATGTTTATGATGTCATGTACAAGTAAATATATACAAACAAAACAAACAAGTCCTTAGGTTTAGGCTTGCAAGGAGTTTCATAGGTAAGTACCCTCTTGAAGTTTAGTTGTCTCACACATGTCCTAGTAATAGTAATCGGGTTCTAAGGAGCTCAATATCACTGATTTATTTTCTCGGGCATTGTTTCAGCGCAAGCCTCTTAAATGGCGACCGAAATATCCCAAAAAACCAAACCTCAATGAGTGTAGTATCGAGTATCTACCAACTTCGGACTGCACCAAAGTCGGTCATCTCACTACGTCCTAATGGCCAAGTTGGTCAAGTAAAGGTTCTAAAAGTTCATTAGTGCTTCATGACATCACTCAGTGGCCCCGTATTCTCCTTGACTACTTAAGGGCTACCGGTACCCATAAATATGTCGCACTAACATAGCTATTTCTTAGACCGTGTCGGTATACCCCGCACAGTTTCCACAACGTATTACTACTTACCTATAAGGTATCCCTAATCTGGTTGGAGGATTCAAACCCAAATAAAGAACCACAATGTAAAGCATACAAGTCAAACAATGAAAGCAAGTAAATATGATCTAACCCTAAGGTAACCCCACTTTTAGAACTTTCCCCAGCAGAGTCGCCAGTTCTGTTATACGGTGGAAGAACTGACTTGGGTGTTTTGCGTTTGATCGCAAATGTTGCGGTTAGCAAGAGTCGCCACTGACTTTTCTTTTATCCAAAAGGAAAGGTGAAAAAGCATAGGAAAGACCTTTAAGATTGTTTCTTGAGTTCGGGGGGTAAATTATGAAAAGGGAAGGTATTAGCACCCTTTTCATCCATGGTTTTCTATGGGCTCTTAGTTACTTTCTAGATCACTTGCTTTTGTTTGAATTTATGCTTTGTGTGGTTTTTGAAAGTATTTTGTAAAGAGGCCATTGTTTAGGCAATCTTTGTAATGATTCTCATTCATAAGAATGTATACAAAGATGTTGATCTTTTGAAAATATTTCCAAGTTTGTAAGATATTTTGAAAAGTGTAGGTGTTTGTTTTGAAAATAGAAAGGATGTTTGTTTTGAGATGGAGCAAGTAATTAGGAGCAATCTACCTACTCAAATGTCTTTCTTGTTCATTTTCTTTTCCTTTGACATTGTTGTCTTACCATTGATTTGGTAAGCAACCCTATCTTTGGAAGTAAGCGGGACGGGCGTGGGTCATCGTATATCCATGATTAGCAATGTTGCAATTTATCTTAGCATTCTTTTTTAGGGACTAAGATCATTTGTAATGAAACTTAGATAGCGTCATCGAGGGACTATGATCTTGTATTTGCTTGTTTTTGCTAAGATACCTTACATGCGTAATATGGCCATTTTGTATAAGGCAAACAAGTAGAGTTTACCCTAGGGGTGCTTGGGTGCAAGTGTATTGATTTACATGCGTTGTTTTTGTCTTTGATTAGGGTTTTCTATTGATTGGTTTTAGTCTTTCCATACAAAACTCTAATTACTAACATTTGTATTTGAAAGCGTTAAATTGCGGAAATGTAAAGTCCTACGCTATTACATCATTTAGGGGATGAGGGTACAATTTACAAATAGGGATGAAGTAGGAACTTAAATATTACAACCATATTGAATAACCATGAAGGAAACGTAAAAACAGTGTAAAAAAAGGAAAAAATGCATTTTGAACTATTATGTGTCGACACAAGCTCATATGCATCGACACATAACTTTCCTTGCCCCTGTATTGTCAAATTAACTCAGTATGAGTCGATACATAATGGTATGTGTCGACTCATACACTGCATGTGTCGACTCATACGTGCTTTGTGTCGACTCATACATTGTTTTTCCTTCTATTTTGGGCCTGTAAAGCAGTATGTATCGACTCATAAGGCTATGTGTCGACTCATACTGTCATTTTTTCTACTTCAACATTGTTTTGCTGCATACATGGGTTAGTTCTCAACACATAATGAAAAGAATGGAAGATAAACAAAATGTTAGCTTTAAGGACAATGGTTACTACATTTTTGTCTTCAAAAAATGAATTACTAAAGTCAAGAAACTTACCTTGGAGTTGGATCTTTATACTCTGAATTTGAGTTGTTATCTTGACTGCTATTGAAATTGGAAGAGAAAATATAGGTGTTGTAGAAGCTTTTTCTTGAGTTTGAACAATTTCTAGGTGATGTATGTGAGGTGCTTAGATGTTTAGACAGAGCTTGCAAGGTGTGAGAGTTCCAAATATTTGGACTTTAAAACTCAAGAGTGGAAGCTTTTTTGGACAGTTATGGTTTTTGATGGCTAGTTTATAACAAGACTTCTGGCTTTTCTCTATATTTTTCTAACCTTTTTCAACCTCTTTCTCTTGCAAATGCTTCTTCTATTTATAGGCAAGGGGTTTGTGCATATGATCTGATTAGGTTTATAAGACAACATGTTATGGTTTGTGTGATACGGTGGGAGAACTGACTTGAGGTTTTGCGTTTGTTTTCGCAAATGTTTCGGTTGAGCAAGAGTCGCCACCGACTTTTTATTTTATCCTAAGGAAAGGTTAAAAAGCACAGCAAAAACCTTTGAGATGTTTTCTTGGGTTCGGGGAGTAGATTATAGAAAGGGAAGGTATTAGCACCCTTTCTATCCATGGTTATCCATGGGCTCTTAGTTACTTGCTTAGATCACTTGCCTTTTATTTTCAATTGTTTGAAATGGTGCTTGTGTGTGTGGGTTTGAAAGTGTTTTGAAAAGAAGCCAATGTGGTGGCAACCTTTGTAATGATCCATGTGGGGATGTATACAAAGGTGTATGTCTTTTGAAAAGGTTTTCATTTGTTTTTGAAAGTTGTTTTGAAAATGTAGTGATGTGTGGTTTGAAAATAGGCAAGTGTTTTTGTTTTGCAAGTTGATTCAAGTAACTAAGAGGTTATCTACTCCTAAATTTCTCAAAGTTTATTGCTATGTTTTAAACCCTTTTAATAAGTTTGTTCCATCATTGCATTTGGTGGACAATCTCATTTTAGGATGTGAAAGGGACGGGCGGGGGTCATTGTTTAGACCATAATTGCAATGGTGCCAAGCATCTTTGGGCATTTTCTTTAAGGGACTTGATCATTTGTTTAGGCAACATTTTGAAAGTGTTATCGAGGGACTATGATCATTTGATTTGTTTGTTTTGCCCAAAGAGACCTAACATGCAATATGGCCCAATTTTGAAAGGCAACAAGTGGAATACCCTAGGGGGTGCAAGTGTGATTTGTGTGTCCATTTTCATGCTTGTTTATCTTGAAATTAGGTCAAAACTATTTTTCGTTATTTTTCGCATACAAACCCTAATTCTAACATGGTATAATTAGAAAGCAATAAAGTGCGAAAATAAATTTACTAAGCTATTACAAAACCATATATGGGGAGGGGGGTACAAATGTTCGAATGGGGATTTTGACAAGGAATTTAAACCTAAAACTATTACATCAATATTGAATTATTTACAAGGTGATTAATTTGCATAAATTAAATAAAATAGAACAAATGTGCAAGATGCCAAAAATGGTTTTTATATGTATGGAAAAAGGTATTTTTACATGTCAAAAAGAAAGTATTATTATTTTTTAAGTTTTTCACATTTAGGGTCAAACCCTAATTCTATAAAAATGCATTATTTATTCAATATACACAATATTTATTATTCATATACAAAAATAAAATAAAAATAAAATATATTTGTAAAAAATGATTTTTTAGTGTTAAATATTAATAAAATAAAATATGTGTATTTTTAGTATTTTTATCCTAAGTGTATTAATAAATATATATATATATATATTATTCATTAAATATGTATTATATATACAAATTAGTAATATTTAATATTTAATAAAAAAATTATTTTTTCTATAAAATATTTTCAGAAAGTAAAACAAAATAAAAATGTATAAAAAATATATTTACACTATTTTAGTATTTTAGATAAAAGTATATGTATTTATTTATTTATGTACAAACTAAAAGAAAAATCAAATAAATGCCTAATAAATTCAAAAATGGTGAGAAAAAATATTTTTATATTTTTAATATCATGAGAAAAAATAAATGAGTCAATCAAAAAAAGAAAAAGTCAAAAAAACATTAAAAATAAGCCAAATGGGCTCAGGGGGTTCAGAAGCAATTGTGTGGTGTGAAAAGGATATGCAAAGCAAGCCCAGCCCAGTTGACCTTTCTTCAACCTCTGGCCAGAAAGTATCAAAAAACGCGCGCCTTGTTCCTCCATTCAAACATCTTGATTCCTGGCTTTTTAGTGAAAACTCATAACATAAAAAATGTTCAGCATCAAGAGACGAATCTAACCATATGCAGAACTTGTCTTAACTCTCTAAGATGAGGGAGAATTTCTTCTCCCCCAAATCCTGACCTAGATTTTCTTCCATGTTCAGACTCAAAATTCTTGCAACACACATAATATAAATAAAATCTAATTATATGGGCATGTTCAGGGCAATGATTATGACATATTCTCTTCACAAACCTAAAGCTAACAATGCCTAATAAGAGAGATACGAATTCAAAAACTTACCTATTCAGTTGAAGTTCTATCTGGCAATGGAGGAGCTTTCAGTGCAAGGTGATGATTGGGATAGTTTCCTTGAGGTCCAGGGATGCTATTCCAAGCTTTACTTTGTCTTGAAAGCTTTTGAATCGAGCTAGAGCACTTCACCTGCAAATCAGAAAAGTGAAAATGGTAGAACCGGTTAGAGGGATTACAGGTCGTGTTTTAGGCTTTGGTTAGCTTGCATAGATGGTATGGAAGGTGTGTGAACTGGTTTGGATAAGAAAGCTTGAGAGGAATGAAAGATGGCACTCAAACTGTAGGCCCTGCCCTGTTCTTGCAGTTTGAAGGTGATTCTGAGAAGGGGAGTGTATGAGGGATGATAGGGTCGTGTATTAGCTCAGTTGGTATCCCTTGAATGTGTTTTGCAAGTTTGCTTAAGTGATTGTAAGCTGATATGAGAGTTGATACAAGTTATGCTATGTTTCTTCTTTCTTAAGCAACAAAAGGCAAGTTGATATTCTAGACTGATGCAGGCCCCCATAACATGCTGCAATCCTTTTCCTTGATCAGTGTAATGTGTCTCATAACTTGTGCCTAGAAGATTTTGACTGTACCACTTGGATTTGCAAAATGGACATAAAGTTCTACTTTTTCAAAATGGAAATAATGCTTTATCTATAAATGGATTAATCTTCTAGGCAATGCTTGAATACACAAAACATGGTCTTGGCACAAAGGTTTGGCATTAAATTTATGAGTGTCAAAGGGTTTTAGGACCTGTAATGTAGCACAAACTATGCTGATTTGAAAATGGCCTAAGTTATGAACATGTTCATGATCCATTCAAAAGTGAATTTTTGCCATATTGTGAAATTCGATTCTCTCAAGTTATGAGGTTGTTTGATGAGTTCTTGGACATTTTGGAAAGCTTGGAATGGGTACTACAATCCATCTTTGAAATGCAAATTTAAATTCCAAGTGGAAGGGTATGGAAAATGGCCTTGAAGTTAGGTAGAAAACCTTGTCAAAAAGGTCAAATTTTCACTAAGTTAAGGATGGTTTAGTGCCCTTATTCAAAAATTTGTAACTTGAGATACAAGCCTCATTTGGGAAAACTTTGTGAATCAAAGTTGTAGATTATGCAACAAGCTACAACTTTCATGTTTTGACTTTTGTTTGAATCCAAATGAATCTTGGTGAGAAAGTGGGGCAAAATTGGGAAAAAATTAGGGTTTTCCATAACTTAGAAAAATTCTAAGTTATGAAAAATTCCCATTTCAAACCTTAATTTGCATTTCTTGGTTTCTTGGTGAACAAGTTTCAGGATTTGGCATGTTTTGATGAAAAATGAATCTTTACTCTTGATTTTGACCAAAAAGTCAAAGTTTGACTTTTCAGTATACAGTCAAAATTGATCAATTGACTGGGAAATTCAATTGTCAATCTTGTGCATTTGGGATCTTTTGAACTTGTTGAGCATGTCAAGATAATTCCAAGGAGTCCTTGAGTCCATATGTGAGCTTGGTTTGCCATTGGCTAGGTCAAACAGTCAAAAATTGCCTTTGTGCAGTCAAAACCCTAAAAATGACCATTTTGCCCTTTTGATGATCTGATCAAATTTCTTATGGAATTGTGATCCAAACTTGATCAAATGGTCCATATGAGTTCATAATGTTGATGTGGGTCAATTTTCATGAGATTTGACTGTCAATTGGCCACAGTTGAATTTTTCCCCAATACATCTGATTTCTAGGTCATCTGTCCAATTGACTGGGCAAAATTTGGAATCAAGACTTGAAACTTGGTATGGATAAACTTGGGAGTCCAACATGAAGCATGAAAGTCATCTTAGGAATTTTAGGTCAAAACATCTTTGTTCAAACACAAACCCTAATTTGGGTCCACAGTGCAAGGAGAAGTCTTGAGCAGAGGAAACCCTAACTGGATCTTGATCTTCAAGGGTTTTGTGATGAGAAAATGTTGAGGAAATGGGAGGGCAAATTTTGGGGTACAACAGTTGCCCCTGTTCAATCTTCTTGAACCTGAAGAGTTAGATTGGCAAGTTTGCCTTTCGTGACTCGAGGGTAAAAGGAGATTGGACACTAGAGTGCCCGGAAATTTGCACTCGCATGTTGGAGTATCAGCAAGGTGATGTCGGGAATGGGATTATAGATGCCATTTGGAAAGATGGTGGATAGGGAGATGGGCTTATAGATGCCATCTGGAGATGTGACAGAACCTTGTCGGGAATTGGCTTATAGATGCCATTTGGAAGTGTTGATCGCATAAGAGATTCCTTAGCGAGAACTTGTGTATTTGAGAAAGACATATGTTTTCCTGGCTTGTTACAGGTGTTTGATCTTCAATCTCCTTATGCAGATATGCCCTGGCTGGATACAGGTATCGAATCTACAATCGGTTGCTCACAGATGTGCCCTGGCTGGATACAGGAGTCGAATCCGGAAATAGTCGTCAATAGATATGCCCTGGCTGGATACAGGAATCGAATCTTCGAACTCTTCAGACGTGCTCTGGCTAGATACAGGAATCGAGTCTGGAAATGCGGTCAACAGATATGCCCTGGCTGGATACAGGAATCGAATATGGAAATGTTGTATTTGATAGATGTGCCCTGGCTGGATACAGGAATCGAATCTTCGAACTCTTCAAACGTGCCCTGGCTAGATACAGGAATCGAGTCTGGAAACTGATCACTCTCAGATGTGCCCTGGCTAGATACAGGTATCGAATCTGGAATTGCGACAGTTGAAGGTAGTTGTCTTTGGGATTGTCTTTTTCCCTGAAAAGGCAAAAACATAAGTTGTATGCAATGTCATGATGTATGATATGCATGATGTCATGATGTTCAACATGAGATAGTGTTGTATGCACTTTATCCTGTATGTAAGCAAGATGTATGAAAATGTGAAATGTTTATGAATGTAATTTCGTCTTAGGAAAATAAATCCTTGACGATCGGCCGGGGAGTTGCTCTGTGGCCGAGATACTTTGCTGGAGTTTTGATGAGAGGCCTGCTGAGGATTTCAATGATGGATTCCGCTGGGGATAATGATGATAAACTCCGCTGGGGATACCAAAGATAAACTCCGCCGGGGATTGAAGGAACTTTGTCGAGGGCGATCTTCCGTGGTAATTAGCTGAGGATAACCCAGTTATAAGCCCTTGTGAGGAATAACTCTGAATAAAGCTCGGGAGAGACGTTCGTATCCTGCAGGGAACAAGCTTCCAGAACCTACTGGGGATGAGCTTTAAGACCTGCCGGGGAATTTTGTACCTTTTCAGGATTGACGGGGAATCAACCCCGCTTGGGGAAAGTATTGCTGAATCTTGTCTTACTCTGCGGGTCGTTGAGATGATTTGGTCACATTCTTCAGTCGAATCTTACCTTTGTACCTTGGCGGACAAAGCAACCAGACTGCATCAGACAACTCCACATTGCCCCTGTTTCTGATGTCACCTGTAATTAATCTTTCGTTTCATATGCAAATATTTATGAATCAGCAATTTAATGTCAAATGCATATATCAAAAATGAACATTGGACGTTCTTCGCAAGACAAAACAGAAAAAGGGAAAAACAATGGCAATTTGTATGGACAAGTGAATTTGTATTGATTTGAATTTTGCCGATGAATAGGCGTTTTTGTACAAGAGGCTGACATCCTAGTAAGAGGACGCCGCCAAATAACATAGAGTTTACAATTTTGAAAAGAAAACAAAACAGCTATGTGAACAATCCCACTGGGTTCCAACTCTGCTATCGCCTTTATGTCTTCAAGCGTCTCATCACTTTGCTGATTGGTCGAAGATGAAGCTGATTGGTCGATGCCGAAATCTGAGCCAGATAGTTGATGTCGAATTCCAGATGCGAAGTGATCCAATGAGACATAGTGTTACGCCTTATCCCTAACTTTTGCCTGGACCGCCCTTTCGGGTTTTCAGTCCACCGGGATACCCATTTTTGCCCAAGCCGCCTTTTCAGGTTTTCGACTTGCCGGGTGTACAGATTTTTTTCATTTCATCCCTTATTTTTGCCCGAACCCTTTTGGTTCGCCGGGAAGCCCTTATTTTTTCCTAGGTATGTCAACCTAGCGGGTCTTTTATTCATGCGTAGTATCTTTTCACTATGTCTGCATTGGCGGGGTGAGGAAGGTCGTCACCATCCATGGTGGTTAGGATCATGGCTCCTCCTGAGAACACATGTTTAACCACAAATGGCCCTTCGTATGTAGGGGTCCATTTGCCCCGGGGATCACTTTGAGGAAGGATGATGCGTTTGATTACCAGGTCCCCAACTTGATACTCTTGTGGTTTGACTTTCTTGTTAAATGCCCGGATCATCCGTTTTTGATACATCTGACCATGACAGATAGCGGTGAGTCTCTTTTCGTCGATCAGATTTAATTGATCAAGTCGAGTCTGGATCCAGTCATCTTCACTCAAGTCTGCATCCTTCATTATCCGGAGAGAGGGTATCTGGACTTCAATTGGCAAGACTGCCTCCATGCCATAGACCAAGGAGAAAGGAGTTGCCCTGGTTGACGTCCTTGCTGAGGTACGGTACCCATGAAGAGCGAACGGTAACATCTCGTGCCAATCTTTATAGGTCACTGTCATCTTCTACATAATTTTCTTGATATTTTTATTAGCTGCCTCTACAGCCCCATTCATCTTCGGCCGGTAGGGAGAAGAGTTGTGGTGCTGTATCTTGAATTGTTCGCAAAGCTCAGTGATCATTTTGTTATTGAGATTGGTACCATTGTCCGTAATGATTCTTTCCGGGACGCCGTATCGACAGATTAGATTATGCCGGATGAAATGTGCCACGACGCTCTTGGTTACCGTTGCGTAGGAAGCTGCCTCAACCCACTTCGTGAATTAATCGATCGCCACTAAGATGAAGCGATGCCCATTGGATGCCGTCGGTCGGATCTCACCGATCATATCAATGCCCCACATTGCAAAAGGCCAAGGTGCCGTCAGGAAGTTCAGAGGAACCGGAGGAATATGCACCTTGTCAGCATAGATCTGGCATTTGTGACAAGTTCGAGAGTGTTGGTAACAATCGGCTTCCATTGTGGACCAGAAATATCCTGCCCGAAGGATTTTCTTAGCCATGGTGTGTCCACTGGAATGTGTTCCGAATGTACCTTCATGCAGTTCTATCATGATCCTCTCTGCTTCAGCCTTATCCACACAACGTAGTAGAGTTGAATCATGATTCCGTTTGTAGAGAATGCCGTTGCTGAGGAAGAATTTCGCCGCAAACCTTCTCATGAACTTCTTGTCATTGACAGATGCACCTTCGGGGTATTCCTGAGCTTCCAAATACCTCTTCACCTCATGATACCAGGGTTTTTCAGTCACCTTCTCGGCCTCGAGATCGCAGCAGTATGCCGGTTCATCCAACTTCCAGATAATGATCCGGCGAGCCTCATTGTCCCATTTAACTTTGAACATTGAAGACATCGTAGCTAGTGCGTCCGCTAGCTGATTCTCCTCTCTTGGGAAGTGCTCAAAAGTTATTTCTTCAAAGTGGGGAAGCAAGGTTGACACATACTCCTTGTAAGGAATAAGATTTGGGTGTTTTGTATCCCACTCGCCTTTGATCTGATTGATCACGAGAGCGAAATCTCCGAAGACACTCAGAAATTTGATCCTTAAGTCGATTGCAGCTTGTAAACCCATGATACATGCCTCATATTCTGCCATATTGTTGGTGCAGTTGAAACATAATCGGGCGGTGAGTGGAGTATGAGTTCCTTTGGGAGATATGATTACAGCGCCGACGCTGTTACCTAAAGCATTGGAGGCTCCGTCAAAATGCATAGACCATCGGGATCCTTCCTCAGGTCCTTCATCCGGTCCAGGTACTTCACAGTCGGTTACCACCATGATGTCTTCGTCCGGAAAATCAAAGTTCAATGATTGGTAATCGTCCACAGGTTGGTGTGCCAAATGATCTGCCAGTACACTTCCTTTAATTGATTTCTGAGTTGTATACTGGATATCATATTCTGTTAAGATCATTTGCCATCTCGCTATTCTTCCAGACAGAGCGGGCTTTTCGAATATGTACTTGATGGGATCCATCTTTGAAATCAATAGAGTAGTGTGAGTCAGCATATACTGTCTCAGCCGGCGAGCAGCCCATACTAGAGCGCAGCAAGTTTTCTCAAGCAATGAGTAACGAGACTCACAGTCGGTAAACTTTTTGCTCAAGTAATAAATAGCGTGCTCTTTTCGGCCAGACTCGTCATGCTGTCCCAGCACACACCCCATTGAATTCTCAAGTACTGTCAAGTATAATATCAGAGGTCTTCCTTCCACTGGTGGCATAAGAATGGGTGGCTCTTGGAGATATTCCTTTATCTTTTCAAAGGCAGCCTGACATTCATCGTTCCAGCGTACTACTTGATCTTTCTTCAGTAATTTGAAGATTGACTCACAAGTAGCAGTCAGATGTGAGATGAATCGGGCAATGTAATTCAGTCGTCCCAGGAAGCCTCTGACTTCTTTCTCTGTCTTTGGAGTTGGCATTTCTTGTATGGCTTTTACCTTGGCAGGGTCCACCTGAATACCTTTATCACTTACAATGAAACCTAGCAATTTTCCGGACCTCACCCCAAAGGTGCATTTGTTGGGATTCAACCTTAGCTTGTATAACTTCAGTCGGTCGAATAGCTTCCTCAGATGATCAAGGTGCTCCTCCTCAGTTTGAGACCTTGCAGTCATGTCATCAACGTATACCTCAATCTCATGATGGATCATATCATGAAATAAAGCAACCATGGCATGTTGATAGGTTGCCCCAGTATTCTTCAATCCGAATGGCATGACCTTGTAACAGAAGGTGCCCCACTGAGTCACAAAGGTAGTCTTTTCCATATCTTCCGGAGCCATCTTGATCTGATTATACCCTGAAAAACCATCCATGAAGGAGAAAACCTTGTGTTGAGCAGTATTGTCAACAAGAACGTCGATGTGAGGTAAGGGGAAGTCATCTTTGGGGCTTGCCCTGTTCAAGTCCCTGTAGTCGACACACATTTTGACTTTACCGTCCTTCTTCAGTACTGGCACCACATTGGCAACCCACTGAGGGTAAGAAGTTACTGCTAGAAACCCGGCGTCGAATTGCTTCATAACCTCAGCCTTGATCTTTTCAGACATCTCTGGGCGCATACGACGGACCTTTTGCTTTACCGGAGGGCAGTCTTCCTTAGTTGGCAGGTGATGAACTACAATGTCGGCATCCAAACCAGGCATGTCTTCATAGGACCAAGCAAATATCTCCATGTAATCATGTAGCATCTGGATCAATCGTTGCTTCACGCCGAGCTCTAGATTGGCCCCAATCTTGACCTCTTTCTTATCTGTCTCCGTACCCAGGTTAATTGTTTCCACTGGCTCTTCATGTGGTTGAATAGCCCTCTCTTCCTGGAGTAGCAGTCTTGCGAGTTCACCAGGCACTTCGCAATCATCTTCACCTTCGTCTTCAGCCAAGTTGATCGGATTCTCGAAGTCATAACTGGTGGTAGCAGAGCCGTTACCAGTGAGATCCAGAGTGGATTGAAACCTGTATAAGTGAGTGTGTGTAAATATAGCTGTTTTGCAATATATAACACAGAAAGAGAAAGAGCACAAGATTTGAAATGCAACAAACGTCCAATGTTTTGATTGATGATATATGAAAATGTCATACAAAAAGCCCTCACAAATGGAGCTACGATGCCCCGGGTAGGACACCGAGCCAATAAAGTTTTAACATATTGTTTGTTACAAATTTGAAATCAAAATAAATAATTACTGCGTGACAAATGTGATAGGTGTAAAATCCTTTGCCGTCCAGTTGCTTGGTCCGTTGCTGGTAGTCGGGTAGATCCAACTGTCAAACTCCGCTTCCTCTACATCCTCCTCAATAGCATTCACCCTTGGGTTGGAGATAAACACCGGAGCCTTTCTGATCTTTTCCTTGCGCACAGCCCTCTGAGCCTCTGCAGTAAAGCCCAGCCCAAATTTGTCATTCTTTTGAGTGAAGTCAGGAAGCTGACCCCAGTTCGCACAATTGCCTTTCTCGATTACAGCCCGGGCATCCTTCAAGGACGCCATCTTCAACGGAAAATCTTCTTTAACTACTACCTCAGCTGATGCCAACACTGGAGGTTGAAGTTCTATCTGGCAATGGAGGAGCTTTCAGTGCAAGGTGATGATTGGGATAGTTTCCTTGAGGTCCAGGGATGCTATTCCAAGATTTACTTTGTCTTGAAAGCTTTTGAATCGAGCTAGAGCACTTCACCTGCAAATCAGAAAAGTGAAAATGGTAGAACCGGTTAGAGGGATTACAGGTCGTGTTTTAGGCTTTGGTTAGCTTGCATAGATGGTATGGAAGGTGTGTGAACTGGTTTGGGTAAGAAAGCTTGAGAGGAATGAAAGATGGCACTCAAACTGTAGGCCCTGCCCTGTTCTTGCAGTTTGAAGGTGATTCTGAGAAGGGGAGTGTATGAGGGATGATAGGGTCGTGTATTAGCTCAGTTGGTATCCCTTGAATGTGTTTTGCAAGTTTGCTTAAGTGATTGTAAGTTGATATGAGAGTTGGTACAAGTTATGCTATGTGTCTTCTTTCTTAAGCAACAAAAGGCAAGTTGATATTCTAGACTGATGCAGGCCCCCATAACATGCTGCAATCCTTTGCCTTGATCAGTGTAATGTGTCTCATAACTTGTGCCTAGAAGATTTTGACTGTACCACTTGGATTTGCAAAATGGACATAAAGTTCTACTTTTTCAAAATGGAAATAATGCTTTATCTATAAATGGATTAATCTTCTAGGCAATGCTTGAATACACAAAACATGGTCTTGGCACAAAGGTTTGGCATTAAATTTATGAGTGTCAAAGGGTTTTAGGACCTGTAATGTAGCACAAACTATGCTGATTTGAAAATGGCCTAAGTTATGAACATGTTCATGATCCATTCAAAAGTGAATTTTTGCCATATTGTGAAATTCGATTCTCTCAAGTTATGAGGTTGTTTGATGAGTTCTTGGACATTTTGGAAAGCTTGGAATGGGTACTACAATCCATCTTTGAAATGCAAATTGAAATTCTAAGTGGAAGGGTATGGAAAATGGCCTTGAAGTTAGGTAGAAAACCTTGTCAAAAAGGTCAAATTTTCACTAAGTTAAGGATGGTTTAGTGCCCTTATTCAAAAATTTGTAACTTGAGATACAAGCCTCATTTGGGAAAACTTTGTGAATCAAAGTTGTAGATTATGCAACAAGCTACAACTTTCATGTTTTGACTTTTGTTTGAATCCAAATGAATCTTGGTGAGAAAGTGGGGAAAAGTTGGGAAAAAATTAGGGTTTTCCATAACTTAGAAAAATTCTAAGTTATGAAAAATTCCCATTTCAAACCCTAATTTGCATTTCTTGGTTTCTTGGTGAAAAATTTTCAGGATTTGGCATGTTTTGATGAAAAATGAATCTTGACTCTTGATTTTGACCAAAAAGTCAAAGTTTGACTTTTCAGTATACAGTCAAAATTGATCAATTGACTGGGAAATTCAACTGTCAATCTTGTGCATTTGGGATCTTTTGAACTTGTTGAGCATGTCAAGATAATTCCAAGGAGTCCTTGAGTCCATATGTGAGCTTGGTTTGCCATTGGCTAGGTCAAACAGTCAAAAATTGCCTTTGTGCAGTCAAAACCCTAAAAATGACCATTTTGCCCTTTTGATGATCTGATCAAATTTGTTGTGGAATTGTGATCCAAACTTGATCAAATGGTCCATATGAGTTCATAATGTTGATGTGGGTCAATTTTCATGAGATTTGACTGTCAATTGGCCACAATTGACTTTTTCCCCAATACAGCTGATTTCTAGGTCATCTGTCCAATTGACTGGGCAAAATTTGGAATCAAGACTTGAAACTTGGTATGGATAAACTTGGGAGTCCAACATGAAGCATGAAAGTCATCTTAGGTATTTTAGGTCAAAACATCTTTGTTCAAACACAAACCCTAATTTGGGTCCACAGTGCAAGGAGAAGTCTTGAGCAGAGGAAACCCTAACTGGATCTTGATCTTCAAGGGTTTTGTGATGAGAAAATGTTGAGGAAATGGGAGGGCAAATTTTGGGGTACAACAGTTTGGTTGGATTACAAAGATCAAACTAAGTCAAGTACTCCATAGTCCCAAGATGAAGTACCAAAGTTGCTGGTATTGAGGAGCTACTTCCCATGATTTATGGTGAAGTATAATCAGCAACCAGCAAGGTATGGGCTCAAGACAAACTTTGTACAAAAAGCTTGCTTTTCAAGAATAGCAATGGTGCCTTTATGCCATAAATGGAAAGATCTTTTGGACAATGGTTTAAACACTTGGGTAATAGCTCAAGAGTGGGTGTAAGCATTAAATTATGATGAGATTTGCAAGAAAAGAAGCCTGCAACATAAGATTATGCAGCAAATCATGAGAGTTTTGTTATGTGTTCTTCACTTAGAATGACTTGCAATTCAAAGATGGACGACCAACTTCAAGCCCTTGAATCTCCTAGCTCAAGTATGATAAATTTATGCTCTTGGATTTTTTGGAAAGATTTAAACATCCTCTATAACTTTCACATTGACAATTTTGACAAAATCATCTTGGAACTATGTGAAAAAATGCCAAGAAGTTGGGGTAAAATCCTGACCAAAATCTGTTGAAAATTTCTCTATGTGTTAAATGAAAATGTCATGACTTCATGAATTTGTAACTTGAGATCCCATTATATTTAGGAGAAGTTGTGTAAAGCAACGTTGTAGATATCATGGAGATCTACAACTTTCATGTTGAAAGTTTCTTTTGAATCATCTTGCATCATGATGAAAGAATGGCATGAAGTGATGAAATTATCATGTATAAAAACACTTAGAAAATTTCTAAGTCTTGGAAATCTTGACTTTTCAAGTTGACTTTTGACTTTCTTGACTTTCTTGATGATCAAGCTTGATATTCTTGCATGTCTTGATGAAATTTGATCTTTGGAATGTAATGTTGACCAAAAAGTCAAAGTTTGACTTTCTAATATGCAATTGACCATTTTTCCCTTGTACCAATTCCAAGCCTAAATTGATGTATGAGTGTTGTAAACTTGACATCATAAAAGATCTTGTGAGAGAATCCTTGAGAAATGAGAGGGCAAATTTTGGGGTACAACACGGACATAGTGAAAAGATACTATGCATGATTAAAGACCTGCTAGGTTGACTGACCTAGACAAAAATAAGGGCTTCCCAGCGAACCAAAAGGGTTCGGGCATAAATTAGGGATGAAAACCAAAAAATCAATACACCCGGCAAGTCCAAAACCTGAAAAGGCAGCTTGGGAAAAAAAGGGTATCCCGGTGGACTGAAAACCCGAAAGGGAGGTCCAGGAAAAAGTTAGGGATTTAAAGTGTATCACTATGTCCCATTGGATCACCTTGCGACCAGACTTCAGCATCATCTATCAAGTTAAAAACGGTACCAATCAATCCAGTCAGCTTCGGACAAGTAGCAAAGTGATGAGATGCTCGAGGACATAGCCGCAATAGCAGAATTGAAACTCAATGGGATTATTACACATATATGTTTTCTTCTCTTTGTACACAATATTATATAGCTTTCATTTTCACGGCGGCGTTCTCTTACTAGAGCGTCAGCTTCCTTGTACAAAAACGCCTGTTATAGGCCAACTTCAGAAATTAATACAAGTCATTTTTACAAAACCATTTGTTTTCTTTTTCTGTTTTGTTTTGCAAAAACGTCCAATGATTTATTCTTAACATATGCATTTGAATATGAACGCTATTCATAAATATTCTCATAAGAAACGGAAAGACAGTTGCTTATAACTTAAGAAACAGGGGCAAAGACAGCTTTGAAACGAAGTCACCATTATATGCGACCCCGTGACGTCTACACTCACCACAGAGTAAAGGCAACCAAAGCTTTGACATCGGCTTCCCCAAATAGGAGTTATTTTCCCCAGCAAAGTTCCTTCAGAGAGCCGACGTTTATATTCCCCAGCCGAATTTTATAATCACAAGCAGTTCATAAAGTTTTCTCCCGAGCAGAGTTTATTTCTCTGAATACAGAAGCTCAATCCCCAACAGAGTTTATTCCTCCAGCTACGAAAGTTCATCCCCCAACGGAGTTTATTTCTCTGAATCGGAAAAATCTTCCAGCAAAACATCTCATGTCTCAGACAGAGTTATTCCCCCGCAAAGTTATTCTCAAGCAGAGTATCTAACTTTTAACTGACAGAGAGCTGATTGACATCTTCATGGGAACTTTGACAGGGCCTTTCTTCAATCACTTAATTGGAAGCTCCTCAGCCGGGTTCACCGAGCTAATACTGACCGGCGAAAGGGTCGAAGCTGGCATCAAAAGTGGAAAGATCCAAGGAGCTACACCCTCCGATGCTCATAAAATTCCCCACAATGGGAAGAAAGAGTCCAATGCAGTGACTGGTCAAAAGAGTCGTCATGACCAACACGTAGGAGCAATCTTGATCTCTAATCCTACGCCTGCTTAACAAAGACAGGGGCATCAGCGTAAGGAGGTCGCACCTAAAAGACAATTCACCAAGATCAACATGTCACTGGGTCAAGCGCTACAACGCATGTTGCAGGCAAAGCTGATTACATTGAGGGCTCCCTTCCAGAACCCAAATACTTCTGCTCCTACCTATCATCCCAATGAAAGGTGTGCATACCACTCTGACAGTCCGGGACATGACACAAACAACTGTTGGCCTCTGAAGAACAAGATCCAAGACATGATCGATGCCAAGGAGATCGAGTTTGACCCTCCGGAGACTCTAGCATAATCACTGCTCCTGTGCCAAATCATTGAGAATGTCTTTGTTTCATTTGAATTTTCAAGTTGTAATTTCTTTTGTTATTCAAACATTTATCTGTTGATGTCAAACTTTGTTTCATTAATGCATTGCATATGTTTGTCTTGAATTCATCCATTCGTTTTCACTACTCTTATGCTTTCTTTATGATATTTAACTCTTGATAAAAAGCTGCAAGCCTTTAGAGGGAGGATGACGAAACAATACCATAATCTCATACAGTATGCTTTTGAACAGACCTTGCTGATGATGTACAACCATTTCTTTCAATTCCCAAACACTGGAGTTATAAGGAAGATAATCCCTAGTCAACCCCTTCGAGCCAAAGAAGTAGGAGTTTTCTGTTCTAAACAAATTGAAACCTTTAAACCTGGGGCAGGGTAGTCTCTCAGTTAATTCAAAAAAATGCGCATTGAAGTCGCAAACTCTCAGTTCTTAATACAACGAATAACATCAAAAACATTCCTTTGGAATCAAAAGACAGTGATGGTCCCTTATCTCATAGGCAGTCAATCTCTCAAAAGAGAAAAGCCCATTAAGTCAAAACCTACAAAGGGAGCTTAAGAAAGCCGGGGCATCCCGCTGACTGTGATCTCGAAAACAGGAACAGTCAGGAAAAAGTCAGGGATAACAAATCAAAAGAAAGAGGTCATTATAAATCCTCAAACAACATGAAAAATGTTACAAAAGAAAAAGGAGATGATGACTGCCTTCCAATTCAACTTGTGTGAACCATCACAAAAAAAAAAGAGTCGTTCCAAATTCGAATAGAGTTCGACGCACAATTAACTGAGTCTAGGATTGAAGGACATCACGAAGAGAGGGTGTGTGATACGGTGGGAGAACTGACTTGAGGTTTTGCGTTTGTTTTCGCAAATGTTTCGGTTGAGCAAGAGTCGCCACCGACTTTTTATTTTATCCTAAGGAAAGGTTAAAAAGCACAGCAAAAACCTTTGAGATGTTTTCTTGGGTTCGGGGAGTAGATTATAGAAAGGGAAGGTATTAGCACCCTTTCTATCCATGGTTATCCATGGGCTCTTAGTTACTTTCTTAGATCAACTTGCCTTGGTTTTCAATTGTTTGAAATGGTGCTTTGTGTGTGTGGGTTTAAAAATGTTTTGAAAAGAAGCCAATGTGGTGGCAACCTTTGTAATGATCCATGTTGGAATGTATACAAAGGTGTATGTCTTTTGAAAAGGTTTTCAATGTTTTTGAAAGTTGTTTTGAAAGTGATGTGTGGTTTTTTTAAAAAAATAGGCAAGTGTTTTGTTTTGCAAGTTTGATTCAAGTAACTAAGAGGTTGTCTACTCCTAAATTTCTCAAAGATTTCTCCTATGTTTTTAACCCTTTTAACAATTTTGTTCCACTATTGCATTTGGTGGACAATCTTGTGTTAGGATGTGAAAGGGACGGGCGCGGGTCATCGTTCAGACCATAATTGCAATGGTGCCAAGTATCTTTGGGCAATGTTTTCCTTGGAGGGACTCGATCATTTTTTAGGCAACTTTCGAAAGCGTCATCGAGGGACTATGATCATTGGAATTGTATTTGTTTTGCCCAAAGAGACCTAACATGCAATATGGCCCATTATTGAAGGCAACAAGTGGAATACCCTAGGGGTGCAAGTGTGATTAGTGTTGTCCATTTTCATGCTTGTTTATCTTGAATTTAGGTCAAACTATTTTGGTTAATTGATTTGCATACAAACCCTAATTCTAGCATGGTATATTTAGAAAGCTTTAAAATGCAAAAAAAAATAAAGTTCCTAAGTTATTACAACACAATATATGGGAAGGGGGGTACAAATGTTCAAATGGGGGTATTTTGACAAGGAATTTAAACCTAACTATTACATCAAAATTGAATTATACAAATTGTTTAATATGCAATAATTAAATGAAATAAGATAAATATGCAAGATGCAAAAATGATTTTTTATGTGTATGTAAAAAGTGTTTTTTATGTGTCAAGAAAACAAAAATAAAAAGTATTAATTTTTGGGTATTTTTCATGTTTAGGGCAAAAACCCTAATTTTACTAAATAAAAGGTATTAATTGTTTATTATGTATTATATACAATATTTATTAATCATATACAAAAAATAAATAAAAGAGAAGTATATTTGTCAAAAAGGTATTTTTAATTTTAAATATTAATAAAAATAAAAATGTATATATTTTGTATTTTTTAACCTAAATATACTAATATATGTATGTATTTGTATTATATGATAAATATATTAAATATGTATAAAAAATAAAATATTTAATATTTACAAAAAAATTATATTTTCATAAAATATTTTCAAAAGATAAAATAACATAAAAATTAGAAAATAAATGTGTTTGCATTATTTTTTAGTATTTTTTAAATAAAAGTATATCTAGGTATTTATTTATGTACAAATATCTATTTAAACCAATAAATGCTTAATAAATACAAAAATGGTTTAAAAAATATTTTTTTATATTTTTAATATTATGAGAAAAAATAAATAAATCAGAAATAAAAAGAAAAAATCAAAAAATGATCAAAATAAGCATAATGGGCCTAGGGGGTGTAAAAGTAAAAATGGGGTGTAAACAGAAATAACAAATCAGGCCCAGCCCACGTGGAGCTTCTTCAACCTCCAGCCATTCTTGTCCCAAAAAACGCGCGCTTCTCAGGCTTGTTCAAACATCCTGATTCTTTGATTTTTAACAAAAACTTACAACACCAAAAATGTTAAGCATCAAACAACGAATCCATACATACCAAAAACTTGATCTAACTCTCAGAAATGAGAGAGAATTTCTTCTCCCCCAATTCCTGACCTAGTTTTTGTTCCATGTTCAGACATCAAATTCTCATAGCACACATAACATAAATGAAAACTAATTACATGGGCATGTTCATGGCTATGAATGTGACATAATTTCTTCACAAATCTAAACCTAACAATGCTTGAATGGAGAGATACAAGTTCATGAACTTACCTGTTCAGTTGGAATCGTGTGCAACAATGGAGATGAGTACAAGGCAAGGTAATGATTTGTATAGCTTCCTTGATGTCTCAGGATGCTATTCCAACCTTTAGTTTGCTTGGAAACCAAGAGAATCGTGCTATGGTACTTCAACTGCAAAACCAGAAAAATGAAAATGGTGATGTTAGCTAGGGATGTTACAGGTCTTGTTTAGGGCTTGGAACAGTTTCAAGGGATGATGTGGGATGTGTTTGAAGTGGTTTCAGCAAGAATGCACGAATGGATTGAGTTATGGAACTCAATCTGCAGCAGGAGCTCTGTTTTGGCAGTTTTAGGGTGATTCTGTGTTTGAGAAGGTATAGAACTTGGTTGGCTTGTGTTTTAGCTTAGGTTTGATGATTAGAAAGTGTTTGATAACTTTTCTTAAGCTCTGGTTCACAGGAATGAGAGTTGTGTGTTGTTATGCCAAGTTACTTCTAACTTAAGCAAGAAATGGCAAGTTGTCTTTCTAGCTTGTACATGCCCCCAATCTATGCTGCATACCTTGGCCTTGATCAGTGTAATTAGTTCATAAACTTGTGCCAAAAGGATTTGCATTGTACTTGCTTGGATTTGCATTTGACATAAAGTTTAACTTTTCAAAAATGGCAAAAATGCTTTATCTAATTAAGGCTTAATCTAACATGTAATGTCCAAATGCACAAAATAATGCTAACACACAATGGATTGGCATTTAATTATTGAGTGCAAATTGGATTAGAGGCCTGTAACTAGCTTATGCATGCTGATTTGAAAAGTTGCCCAAGTTATGAACATGTAAATTGGCCAAGAACAAAGTGAGTTTTTCCCAACTTGCCAAATTCGATTCTCCCTAACCATGAGGTTTTTTGATGAGTTCTTGGACATTTTGGAAAGCTTGGAATGTGTAATACAATCCATCTTTGAAATGAAAATTGAAATTCTAAGTGGAAGCATGTGAAAAATGGTCTTGAAGTTAGGCAAAAATCCTGCCTAAAATGGTTCAAAATTTCTCTAAGTTAAGAATGGTTTGGTACCCTTGTTCCAAAAATTGTAACTTGAGCTACAAGCTTCTTTTGAGGAAACTTTGTGAATCAAAGTTGTAGATTTTGCAATGGAATACAACTTTCATGTTTTGACTTTTCCTTGAATCCAAATGAATCTTGGTGAGAAAGTGGGACAAAGTTAGGAAAAAATTAGGGTTTTTCATAACTTAGAAAAATTCTAAGTTATGAAAAATCTTCATTTCAAACCCTAATTTGCAATTCTTGATTTCTTGATGAACAAGTTTCATGATTTGGCATGTTTTGATAAAAAATGAATCTTGACACTTGATTTTGACTAAAAAGTCAAAGTTTGACTTTTCAGTATACAGTCAAAATTGATCAATTGACTGGGAAATTCAACTGTCAATCTTGTGCATTTGGGATCTTTTGAACTTGTTGAGTATGTCAAGACAATTCCATGGGGTCCTTGAGTCCGTATGTGAGTTTGGTTTGCCATTGGCTAGGTCAAACAGTCAAAACCCTAAAAATGACCATTTTGCCTTTTTGGTGATCTGATCAAACTTCTTGTGGAATTGTGATCCAAACTTGATCAAATGGTCCATATGAGTTCATTATGTTGATGTGGATCAAAAATCATGAGGTTTGACTGTCAATTGACCACAGTTGACTTTTTCCCCAACACAACTGATTTCTAGGTCAATTGTCCAATTGACTGGACAAAATTTGGAATCAAGACTTAAAACTTGGTATGGATAAACTTGGGAGTCCAACATGAAGCATGAAAGTCATCTTAGTCATTTTAGGTCAAAATATCTTTGTGCAAACACAAACCCTAATTTGGGCCAACAGTGCTAGGAGAAGTCTTGAGCAGAGGAAACCCTAACTGGATCTTGAGCTCCAAGGGTCTTGTGGTGAGAAAATATTGAGGAAATGGGAGGGCAAATTTTGGGGTACAACAGGGTGGGTACAAATATACTTTGAGACTTTATCCTTTGTTTCTTAAACCGTGAACCAAGCCACGTTACAACCCTTAAAAAGTCCTAATTGAAGCATGGGTTAGTTCGAAAGCATACTGTTACAAAAGGTATCCTGACTCCTGTAAGGCTTTGCTCTAAATCTTGTGTTGATTTTGTCTTATAAAAAGTTTTCTGCTAAAAAACGCATCTTTCAAAACTTCAAGACAGACATAGACTTTGCATTACTTGAATATCACTGTTTGCATTTGGCTATTTATTTGACAGCGGAGAAATTCACACAACGAATATCCGATGAACGAAAGCTCTCTCAGTGAACAAAATCAATTCAAAAAGGATGACACTTCCCTTGACAAATCTCCTATCAACAAGGGGCATGATATGTCACTATCCAGCACACCTGGGGCAGTCCAGTCAAGATTTCAATAAACCTCTCAAAAAGTTCAGTGAACTTGGGGCAAGTCTCCCTCATCATCACTTGGGGCATTCGAATGTCAATCTCAAGGTCGTTGAAAATTTCCTTCATCACCTGCTGGAAGTTACGATCAACATCAGATTTCCTTCTAGAGATAGTTCAGATGTGACCCAGATTCGGCGACATTACGATACTTATTCCAGATTTCCTTCTAGAGATAGTTCAGATGTGACCCAGATTTGGCGACATTCCGATACTTATTCCAGATTTCCTTCTAGAGATAGTTCAGATGTGACCCAGATTTGGCGACATTCCGATACTTATTCCAGATTTCCTTCTAGAGATAGTTCAGATGTGACCCAGGTTTGGCGATATTCCGATACTTATTCCAGATTCCCTTCTAGAGATAGTTCAGATGTGACCCAGATTTGGCGACATTCCGATACTTATTCCAGATTTCCTTCTAGAGATAGTTCAGATGTGACCCAGATTTGGCGACATTCCGATACTTATTCCAGATTTCCTTCTAGAGATAGTTCAGATGTGACCCAGGTTTGGCGAAATTCCGATACTTATTCCAGATTCCCTTCTAGAGATAGTTCAGATGTGACCCAGATTTGGCGACATTCTGATACTTATTCCAGATTTCCTTCTAGAGATAGTTCAGATGTGACCCAGATTTGGCGAAATTCCGATACTTATTCTAGATTTCCTTCTAGAGATAGTTCAGATGTGACCCAGATATGGCAACATTCAGATACTTATTCCCCACAGAATTCTTAATTCCCCAAGCAGAATGAAGACTCTCATTCTCAGTTCCTCACAGGATATTCAGATATTCCCCAGTGAAGATATCCTCAAGACAGGAATCCCCAGTAGATTGACATACAACCCAAGCTCCTGATCCCCCAATAGTGGTTCCAGGACTTCTCATTTCCAACAATCCCCTGCAGCAGTCAAGGATTTATTTTCCCCAACAGCAGTCAAAGATTTCATTACCCAGGATTCGTCTTCCTCAGCAAGACAGCTACTCAGCTTACATGCGCATCCATTCATATCATAAACATTGATGAAGTACAATTCATTACATCATGACATTGCATACAACTAACTCTTTACCTTTTCAGGAAAGATCAATCAACAGACAAAGATCATCATCTTTCGAGATTCCTTCTAGAGATAGTTCAGATGTGACCCAGACATGGCGACATTCTGATACTTATTCCAGATTCCTTCTAGAGACAGTTCAGATGTGACCCAGACATGGCGACATTCTAATACTTATTCCAGATTCCTTCCAGAGACAGTTCAGATGTGACCCAGACATGGCGACATTCTGATACTTATTCTAGATTCCTTCCAGAGACAGTTCAGATGTGACCCAGACATGGCGATATTCTGATACTTATTCCAGATTCCTTCCAGAGATAGTTCAGATATGACCCAGACATGGCGACACTCTGATACTTATTCCAGATTCCTTCCAGAGACAGTTCAGATGTGACCCAGACATGGCGACATTCTGATACTTATTCCAGATTCCTTCCAGAGACAGTTCAGATGTGACCCAGACATGGCGACATTCTGATACTTATTCCAGATTCCTTCTAGAGACAGTTCATATGTGACCCAGACATGGCGACATTCTGATACTTATTCCAGATTCCTTCCAGAGACAGTTCAGATGTGACCCAGACATGGCGACATTCTGATACTTATTCCAGATTCCTTCCAGAGACACTTCAAATGTGACCCGGATATGGCGACATTCTGATACTTATTCCAGATTCCTTCCAGAGACACTTCAAATGTGACCCAGATATGGCGACATTCTGATACTTATTCCAGATTCATTCAAATACAGTCCGGATACGATCCAGATTTGGATGTAATTCTGTCACTCATCTAAAAGCAATTCAACAATCATTTCTCAATGGCATCTGTAAGCCCATTCCCGACATCACAATACCTGTAGAGATTGAAGATCAATACCTGTAACAAGCCAGGAAAACTATCTTTCTTTCTCAGGTCAGAGATCAATACCTGAAACCAGACAGGACAATTATCTACTTGACCATCATGAGGCAACCCTACACTGGTTCCTTCTTTCCAAGATGCAGTTTTACACGGACTCATCATTAGGCAACCCGACACCAGTTCCTTGCTCAATCCCAAGACTTCTGAAAACAGTTTACGGATTCTCCTAACACGGATGTTAATATATCGCTTGTTCAGATTCAACTTCTGAAAACAGTTTACGGGTTCTCCAGATACGGATGTTAACCTATCGCTTGTTCAGATTCAACTTTTGAAAACAGTTTACGGACGCTTCCCAACATGGATGCTGATCTATTGCTTATTAAACTCCAAGACTTCTGAAAACAGTTCACGGACGATTCCAAACATGGATGTCAATTCATTGCTTGTTCAGATCCCCAGTTCAGAGATGTTCCAAACAGGGATACCTTTCTGATACTCGTCCACTCACCGACAACATACAGTTCAACAAACATTCTTGGATGGAATCTACAAGCCCATCTCCGACAAGATACAATCACCTTCAGATGGCATCTATAAGCCCATCCTCCTACCAACAATTCCCAGATGGCATCTCTAAGCCCATCCCCCGACAAGATTTTGTCACATCTCCAGATGGCATCTTTAAGCCCATCTCCAAATGGCATCTTTAAGCCCATTCCCTCAAACTACGCTTTAACGAGTGCAAATTTTTCGGGCACTCTAGTGTCCAATCTCCTTTTACCTTCGAGTCGCGAACGACAAACTTGCCAATCTAACTCTTCAGGTTCAAGAAGATTGAACAGGGGCAAATGTTGTACCTCAAAATTTGCCCTCTCTTTTCCACAAGAAATCACAGCTTCGGGCTTTTCTTGATTTTTCAGATTGGCTTAAGAATCAGTCAAACAGACTTTTCTCATCAGTCAGACAAAATTAGGGTTTCCATTGATTTTGAATCAGTTCAAACAGATTTTTAGGGTTTGGTTGAGTTTAGCTCAGGGTTTTATCAAGCGGACGTTTCTTTGACAATAAATCAAGAATTGGGGTTTGCGCGCGCATTCTCAGAAGGAATTAATTCTACAGTTCTTTTCAATTGACTCTGGGACATGGGTTGAGGCTTATGATTGAAAGTTTGAAGTTTAAGTTTGATCAGTGAGATAAAGGACATGTGGACGTTTGTTTGTTTAACTGTGCAATGTTTTTGGTTATTCGGAACGCCGAACGTTTATTGATTATTTATAATTTCTAAGTTAAAATTATTGGATAATTTCCAATTATTATAATTCAAGAAATTTAAGTAATTAAATAAATAAATGCATAAGAATTAAAGAATTAACTGACAAAGGATTTTTTATTCATTTTCAATTGATGTTACAAATGTTTATTTGATACAGTAAATTTATTTACAGTGTTACAATGACATTTATTACAACGATTAAAAATAAATTAAATCTATCCTAAGTCTTCATCTTCTACTGCTGCTCCCCATTGCTCAACTAATATTTATCTGCAAAGACAAAAAAAAAAGAAGAAAGAAGTCAGTACAGATGAATTTGGAAAAACATTCTCAGACACTTAATCAAAACTCATCATTAAAAGTGTTGGCCAGAATCAGTTTGTTCGCCCTCTCTGCAAATCGCAAGAAGACTCTTGGTTCACGAAGAGGGAAAGAAAATATGTTTGCAAGCATATGAATTAAATACAAGGCAGCATGTTAAACAAAATGCACAAAACTGCATAAATTCAAACGGTCAACCAAAGGGACAAGCTACTGAATATGCCAAAACAGGCTGCATAATTTCAAACCAAATTGCAAACTGAAAAGGCAAACCAAACTGAAATGCCAAAACCAAATTGCATTGTCAAAATGTCAACTAAGCTGTCAAAACTGTCCAAAGAAGATATTAAAGCAATGCAGAAAATCTGGGAGAAAGTACAAGAGGCAGAGCAAAGCTAACATTGCAAGCATATATTTAAAATTATCATCATTTCCCAGCCAAACACTTTTTCAGAAAAAAAAGTACAGTTTAAGCAATAAAAAATGCTTTTTTCTGTGGAGAGAGAAAGAGAGAGAGAAGTAGAGAGACTTACAGTTTTGCAGGCTTAAGAAAAAGATATAACAAAGAGTATCAGAACAGTTCAAAAGGAAAGGGCAGAAAAACATAAAGAAAAATATAACACAAGCTCTCAAGCCTGTAACTTCAAAACAAGCTCTCAAACCTGCTAAGCTTCAAACTGTAACATCCTGCCTGTAACCACAATAAGCCTTCAAGAAAGCAAAAACTCAAAATTTGTTTCAAACCACAAGCCTTTGAAACCTGTCAAACTGTTCAAACCTTAAACACCAAAACTTGCATAGCCTAAGGATCAAGCCTGTCAAAACACAAGCCTGCTTCCAAGCTTGCCTGCATCTACACAAAACCAACTCAAACATATAACAACACAAACCCTGAAGCCTGTTCAAAAAGCCCAACCAGAAAAAAATCCAAGCATAAACAAAAGCCTGCCTTCCTAAAACTCCTGCATCAAGAACATTCAACCTGCCTCAAACCAACTCAAACATATAACTGCATAACCTGTAAACTTTCAAAGCCAAAGTTACCAAACTTCAAACTTGTTTCAATACTGTACAAACAAGCCTTTCAAACCTGTCAAACTGCTCAAGCTTGTATCCTAAGCAAGCAAACAACAAACTAGCCTAAACAACTAGTAAAACTACAAGCCTTGAAGCACACAGCCAGAAGCCTGTATAACACTCAATCTGCCTTCATTTCAAATCCAAACAAAATATCCAAGCCACAAGAACAAAATCCCTCAGAACCAGGTTCATCACAGGGCCAAAATAGCCAAAAATTACCAACCAAGTTCAAGAGAGGAAGAAAGTCAGAAACACACCAATAAACATTCTCAGATATTATCATCATTGAAAAGCCAACACAACATCAAGAGAGGAAAAGCAACTCAGAAGCAAAGCCAAAAGCATCTCAGATATCATTTTCATCAAAAGCAAGCATCCTCAGAGCCAAGCTCATCACAGGATCAAACAAAAGCAAGCAATCAGAGGCAAGCAATCAGAAGAGGAAAAGAAGTTATCCTAGGGTTTTCAGATACTCATCACTAAACCAAACAAAGGCTAAAAGATACGAGGTTACCAGAATAAAGCCAGTATCACATACTCCCTCTCCTTGGCCACCGGAGACGCCTCCTGTCCACTTCTCCGCCTCTTCTCCAAAAGCCAACAAAGGTAGTAACTCCTCCCTTTTCTTTTTTAACACCTCAAACGAACACAAATAATAATACAAAAGATCAGGATATGAAAAAGCTAAAAACATGCGCGGATATTCAAAACCTAAAACGTATTTGAAGACAGAAACCATACCTTTTCTTGTCACCACTTGGTACAATCATGGAGAGAGGGGAAATGGAGGTGGCGTCCAGTAGCCAGGCGTGGAAGGGGAAGTCAGAAGCCATGGTTTGAGCGAGGAAGAGAACGAAGAAGAAGATAGAGAAGCAGCGTCGTTCAAGACGTTGTAACCCTAATCTGAGCCAAAACAAAACAAACCCTAACAAACAAAAACAGAATTTTTTTTATTAATAACCAAGTATTAAAAAAATATTTCGCGAATAACCGGGTTTCAGAAAAAATTACGCAAATAACCATGTTTGAGATGGCTCCACAAAGGAGGAGCCATCTCATTTGGCGCATCCTCCTATTTTTATAAGGGAGGCGCCATCTCATTTGGAGCCTAAGGGCAAATGGCAAGCCCTAAGCCAAATGAGATGGCGCCTATGTGCAAAATTAGGTCAAAAAAATAATTTTTTTTTTCCTTTCCTGCGCGTTGCGTATTAGACAGAGATAACCAAAATTGATTTTTTATTTGAAAAAAAATAATTACATTCAACTGTTTTACATTTAAATAACAGTAAAAAAATAGATACAAAAAATACTGGAAAAAAAAAGATACATCAATGATCCCCAGGAACCCGGTAATGACCCCCAGTTCCGCATCCCCGTCCTCGCCTTTCTCTTGCTGGGTGCCGTCTCGTTTCCTGTTGCGGCAAGGTCGATGGCCCAGCGAAGTCAATGCGATCCGAATCCATAAAATCAGTAAGATCTCCATATCTCGAAGATCCTCTCTGGTACAGTCGGTTACCCATACCCTCGAAGTTTGGTCGTGTTGGCGGTGGGTGGGGTTCCATGGTTGGTCGGTAGCATTGGTCGTCTGAGTATGGGGGGTAGAAAGGAAATGGATCTTGGGGTGTTTGGTACTGTGGTTGTTGGGTTGTTTGGTGATATGGTGGTTGATGGTAGGTTTGGTCGGGTTGGTCATAATCTTCTGACATTCCCATATCAGGGCTAAGGCTGGATGTTGAGGGCCCCATATTGGGATATGTGGAAGACTGAAATTGTGTATGGGGTATGTGGGTTTGCTGGTATTGGGGTTGGTATTGTGGTTGGGTTTGAGGCATATCTGGGTATTGGTAGTTTGGCGGTGATTGTGGTTGGTAGTACGGCATTTGGTTGTAGTTGTGTTGTGGTGGGGAATGTGGTTGTGTGTTTGTTGGTCTGTTTCTTCTTGGGGGTTGGTTTGAGGTTGATGGATTTTGGGTTTGTTGGTGGGGAATCGAGGGTTGTGCCCATTGTGTGCGTGGGTCAACCAAGTACCTCGGATGAGACACGTGCATATCTGGGTTACTAACCGACCTGTACCACGACATATATTGATCGGTGTGTCGCATGTTACCTTGAGTAAGGAAAATAGGGGATTGCAAGATGTAGCGGTGACGCCTTTGCCACATTTTACACCATTCTGGAGCAAAGTCTTTCCAGTTGGTTAGATTCCACTGGGCGTCGACCCTTTTTAGATGCCAGGGGGACAAATCTGTTGGGTCACTTGGTATCTCTTGGATCATTCCGAACTGCATCTTCACACGGTCGCTGTGGTGCATCTCCACAATGTTGAACCGAATGAGTGCAGTCTTTGCAGTCCAAGTTGCTGCATCCTCTGGATTTGGAGAATGGTCCAAACCCAAATATGGTCTCCAGACGAACTGCGATAAAATTTAAATCAGGTAAGCGCAAAAGTAATGTATAAATAATTAAAATGAACAAAAGTTAAAAGCTACGACTTACGTCATCTGGGCCTAAGTGATCCAACAGATTCCGGTAGAGTGCGACATTGAATCTGGGATTCTTGCCGTAATCCATACCCCTCACGCAGTACCTATAGGAAATGAGAAACATGTTATTTTTAGCATATATTTTGGAAAGAGAAGAATAGTTATAAATGCTATAACTTAATGACTTACTTTGTTGCGTAAGGGAAACCAAAAGTGTTGTTGTTGATGGGGTTTAAGGACTCCATCCTCCACCAACCCCAGGCTTGTAGTAAAAATGCGCACCCATAAAATGTACATTTTTCCTTGACTGCGTTTTTGCACAAGGAACTGTACAGGTGGGCTAATACTGCAGAACCCCAACTAAATTTTCTAGTTTTATCAAAATTGGTTAGTAAATGTAAGTACATGAAATTTACACTATTTCCCGTACTTTCGGGAAATAAAAAAGTACCAAAAAGTATCATAATATACGTTCGGGCTTTTACTACTCGGTCATTTTCTGAGGAATTTTCATTTAATTCCATACTTGCATAATGCCGTTTCAGGTCAGTGAGTAGTATTCCCTGCCCTCTTGCTCCACCACCTTCTACCATGTCCCTACCCAACAGTTCTTCACACTGTGAGTTGGGTTGTTGAACCGACCCGTTCACCGCTTTACCGTCAATAGGTAGGCCCAGTAGCATGTACACATCTTCGAGAGTGATGGTACATTCACCTATTGGTAGGTGAAATGTATGGGTCTCCGGTCTCCACCTCTCCAACATTGCAAGGATGAATTTGGAGTCAATGGTGCAGTTGGAGATCTTTATCACGTGTCCAAAACCTGCATATTCCAGATAAGGGACGATAAAAGGGTCGGGAGCCAAGTATTTGTGCGAACGGATTCTGAATCTTTGTGTATCCTGAGATCATAATTAAACAAGAGTAAGATTAATTAAGATGAACAACACGTTTTTTAAAGTATGAAAAATGTATAACCAAAGAAGAGACTTACAAATGCAGCAATGTTTTCCCTTGTGCCTCTGTGAGTATCTCCCATTGTTAGAAGGTCCATTCTTCAGAACGCTTGAGAGAATGAAAGACTTAGGAAGAAATAAAGAGTACGAGAGACTTAAGAAATATTTCGTAGCAGAGAGTGAGAGAGTGAGAGTTGTGTGGGTGTGAGAGATGTTTCATAAGGTATGTATTTATAGGCAAATAATTTTGATGTAGTGGTTGCATGCCTGCGAGGTGTCACATTTGCATGCTTAGGGAGTTACACATATGCATGCATGCATTTACAAATAATGTTAGGTGTCACTCTTGTAGGCTAGGTGGCAGCCCATGCATGTATCACGATTGGACAGTAAGGGATGCGCCATCTCACTTGGCGAAATAGTACAAAAATGAATGTTGTCGCCACCCCATTTGGCGAATAAGAGGTGTCACGTTTTACAGCATTGGCTCAGGCTACGTGACAACCTTTGGGATTCCTTTCTCTGTTGCATGCAAGGCCATTGGAGTTGATGGGTGGCAGGCTTACACAAAACATTTATGTGTGTAGAATAGGGCCAGGCTAGGTGGCAGCATAAGCCCATGCATGTATCACGATTGGACAGTAAGGGAGGCGCCATCTCACTTGGCGAAATAGTACAAAAATGAATGTTGTCGCCACCCCATTTGGCGAATAAGAGGTGTCACGTTTTACAGCATTGGCTCAGGCTACGTGACAGCCTTTGGGATTCCTTTCTCTGTTGCATGCAAGGCCATTGGAGTTGATGGGTGGCAGGCTTACACAAAACATTTATGTGTGTAGAATAGGGCCAGGCTAGGTGGCAGCATAAGCCCATGCATGTATCACGATTGGACAGTAAGGGAGGCGCCATCTCACTTGGCGAAATAGTACAAAAATGAATGTTGTCGCCACCCCATTTGGCGAATAAGAGGTGTCACGTTTTACAGCATTGGCTCAGGCTACGTGACAGCCTTTGGGATTCCTTTCTCTGTTGCATGCAAGGCCATTGGAGCTGATGGGTGGCAGGCTTACACAAAACATTTATGTGTGTAGAATAGGGCCAGGCTAGGTGGCAGCATAAGCCCATGCATGTATCACGATTGGACAGTAAGGGAGGCGCCATCTCACTTGGCGAAATAGTACAAAAATGAATGTTGTCGCCACCCCATTTGGCGAATAAGAGGTGTCACGTTTTACAGCATTGGCTCAGGCTACATGACAGCCTTTGGGATTCCTTTCTCTGTTGCATGCAAGGCCATTGGAGCTGATGGGTGGCAGGCTTACACAAAACATTTATGTGTGTAGAATAGGGCCAGGCTAGGTGGCAGCATAAGCCCATGCATGTAATATTATTGGACAGTAAGGGAGGCGCCATCTCACCTGGCGAAATAGTACAAAAATGAATGTTGTCGCCACCCCATTTGGCGAATAAGAGGTGTCACGTTTTACAGCATTGGCTCAGGCTACGTGACAGCCTTTGGGATTCCTTTCTCTGTTGCATGCAAGGCCATTGGAGCTGATGGGTGGCAGGCTTACACAAAACATTTATGTGTGTAGAATAGGGCCAGGCTAGGTGGCAGCATAAGCCCATGCATGTAATATTATTGGCAGCCTTGGGGGGTTGCATCACTTACTTAATTGAAATATTTTGCCTTAGGTTGAACATAACATTCATTCACATAAACTGTAAAATTTTCCAACCTTCGAATCAGTCATCTAACCTTCAAACATTCCAGCATTCTTACCTTCATATAATCAATAAACCCAAAACATTCCCACCTTCATACCTAAAACAATTCTACACAATGGCCTCTTCACCACAATTTGTTGTCAAAGCACATTTCAACGGTGAGACATACATGTGTCCCACAGTTGGGTTTTTGTTTAGAAACACCGACAATGTCCGATTTCTCTTAAACGGGAAAGCAAATTTCTCCTACTTTAAGAAAAGATTGGAGGCCAAACTTGAACGAGGCCCGGTATCCCAGATATTTTATCAGAGTCCAGTCTTTTTTGGAAACAACCAAGTCATATTTTATAAGGTTGCAATTCAAGATGACGAGGATTTCCAGAACATGATTTCCAGCCATGTCTATTCTGGAAACGACTCTATTGAGTTGTACGTTCTGTTTCAAGAGCCTCCGGTGACACAGGAGGTAGAGCCTCCGGTGACACAGGAGGTTGATCCTTTGGAGAATGAGCAAGATGAGGTGGATGCAGTTGATGATGAAGAAGAAGATAACGAGTTAGAGTTCGATGAAATGGTGAACGACGATTCTAACGATGATGGCATCCCAAGTATTCCTACCGACAAAATCTACACACCACCTACGCACATGACAAACTTCAACATGGGCGGAGATGAACCTTCTACGGACTTGTTTTTCCAACCGTATATGCAATCAGATGAAAATTTAAAAGAGAAGGACAAGTTTCGTAATAGAGAGGAATGCATAAGGGCCATCAAAAAATTTCACATGCTCAACTCGGTTGATTATAAGGTGGATCGTGTAAACCCGGAAAGGTACAAGATCAAGTGTGTCCACCCTGACTGCATGTTCAAGCTGACCGCTTCATACAGACTAAGGGGTGACTGCTGGGTCATAGGTTCCATGACTACCCATACTTGTGTAAGTTCCACTCAATCACAAGACCACCGAAAACTCAACCATGATCTAATATGTCAAGAAATCCTACCCCTGGTCAGCAACGACCCTTCTTTGAAGGTGAAAACAATCATCTCCCACATCACCACGGTTTTTAACTACACTCCGTCTTACCGTAAGGCGTGGTTAGCAAAGACTAAGGCGATTGAAAGGGTGTACGGAAACTGGGAGGAGTCATACCGAGAACTTCCCCGCTACCTAAATGCACTCAAGACATATTCTCCAGGTAGTGTTTATGTTCTGGAAACATTGCCAGCGTACGCTCAAGATGGTAGTCTACTACATGGCAACGGAATATTCAGTCGCGTCTTTTGGGCTTTTCAACCATGCATCGCAGGGTTTGCATCATGCAAACCAATTCTACAAATAGACGGGACTTGGTTGTATGGGAAGTACAAAGGCACGCTTTTGATGGCAGTTGCACAAGATGGCAACAATAACATTTTCCCCGTTGCGTTTGCCCTTGTCGAGGGGGAGACCGGTGGTGCTTGGAGCTTTTTCCTGAAAAATCTTCGTACACACGTGGCTCCTCAACCAGATCTCTGTTTGATCTCGGACAGACATGCCTCCATTGAAAGTGCCTATAATAATCCGGCAAATGGTTGGCATGACCCTCCTTCTACGCATGTCTATTGCGTCAGGCATATCGTCCAGAATTTCTCGAGGGAGGTCAAGGACAAAACATTGAGGAAAGCGGTGATGAATGCGGGATACGCACTGACACAGCCCACATTCAAATATTACCGCAACGAGATCCGTTTGTCTAACCCAGAAGCCGGTACGTGGATCGACAATATACCGGTCGAAAAGTGGACTAGGTCATACGACAATGGCCAAAGATGGGGGCATATGACAACAAATCTGATTGAATCAATGAATGGGGTATTCAAGGGCTTACGAAACCTCCCCATCACTGCCTTGGTGAAATCCACGTATTTTAGGATGGCTGCGTTATTTGCCAAAAGAGGTGAAATGTGGTATGCGGTCTTGCAATCAGGACAACTATGGAGTGAAAGCTGTATGAAATATATTAAGGCTGAAAGTGATAAAGCCAACACTCACATGGTTACACGGTTTGACCGCCATAGCCACAACTTCATTGTGAAAGAGACAATTGACCACAATGAAGGCCTGGCAAGACAAGAATACAGGGTCATTTTACCTTCTCAATGGTGCGATTGTGGCAGGTTTCAAGCTTTTCGTATGCCTTGCTCTCATGTCATTGCCGCTTGTGCGCATACCCATCAAGACGCGCTTCAACTGCTCTCAAACGTTTATAAATCTGAAACGTTGCTCACTGTTTACAACAACAACTTTCCTTTGGTGGCAAAACCGGACTATTGGCCTGAATACAACGGTGATATAGTTTGGCACAATGACCAAATGCGAAGGAACAAGAAGGGTCGTCCCAAAAGCAGGCGCATAACAACAAAAATGGACGATCTTGACAGGTTGGAAAGAAAGTGTGGTTTATGCCGTCAGGTCGGACACAATCGCAAAAACTGTCCGAATCGGGCGTCTGGCTCGACCACATAAATTTTGTAATACAATAAATCTTTTCAATATTTGTGTTGTAAACATTATGGGTTTTCCGTTAATAAAACTGTTCACACAATTTAAGAAATTCAATATAGGAAATTACATTAGGGTTTTCGCGTACAACAATGATTAACGATAATCAATATAGGAAATTACATTAGGGTTTTCGCGTACAACAATGATTAACGATAATCAATCTAGGAAATTACAACTGTTAACACAATTTCATCTGACCCATGCATCATCAGCATTACATCACTGTCTGTTTTGACTTCCTCCAACCACACATTAGGTCTTCCTGTCGCATGCGAGGTTGTTGTTCGTTTTCGCTGGATCCTTCGAATTTTTTCCCCCTCGGCGATGTCTCCATCTAGCCACCGCATCAACTTCCGCTTCAGACGCTCCATGGAGTGAATGTGCCAGAATTTCATTTTCATCGCGGGTTTCGTGGCGGAGAATATAACGTAACCATCTCTGCTAAAAATCATAGGCGACGTCATTACGTAAATAAGGGAGTACAAAATAAAAATACAGTGCGAGAAAGTGTGAGAAATTTCAAAGAAACGGACGAATTACTTATAAAACAGCAAAAAACCCTAGTTTTGCCCTAGGCTCCAAGTGAGATGGCGCCTCCTCTCCTTTTTAAGGAGCATGCGCCATCTCACTTGGCTAAAAGCCAATGGAGGCGCCAAGTGAGATGGCGCCTAGGGCAAAACCCTAGGTGCATGCGCCAAATGACTTGGCTCCTCCTTTGTGGAGCCATCTCAAACATGGTTATTTGCGTAATTTTTTCCGAAACCCGGTTATTTGCGAAATATTTTTTTAATACTTGGTTATTAATAAAAAAAATTCACAAAAACAATGTCAAATGTGTCTGGGCCTGTCCCTTGCGCAAACTGTTAAGCCCAACGAAACTGGCGCACCCCCCCCCCCCCCCCCTTTTGGTTCTCCTTCATTTTTGTGTTGGGCCACCCATTTTCCTTACGGCCCATCCATTTTCTTTATACAAATCATTTCTTTTTTTTATTTATTTGTATCACATTATATCTTTTTTTTATATAACTTATTTTGTTAAGAAAAACAATACATTTAATTTTTTATACAAAATTTTCTTAAATGTTTCTTTTTATTTTAGAATAATTAAAAAGGCATAAATCTTAGGTTTATTAAGTTTAGCAATTTTTTTCTTTATTAAAACTTTTTTGTTTAATTTAAACCTTGTATATAAAACATTAACCAAAATACCTAAAAAAATAGAGATTTTTAAGATTAAATATTTCTTTCTTTAAGAACCTTTTGTTTATATCATTAATAAAAAACACAAAAATAATAATAAAATACTTAATACATTAGGTTAACCCTTTTATCACTTGTGAATAATCATGTGCATCTTACATACCTTTATTTCTCTTTGATTCTTATACTTTGCTATATTTTACATTGAGAATGCGATTGATTCGATTTGGTTGTAAATAATATTTGGACACTATTATCCTGATAAGACTCATCCCCATTTGTAAACATTTGTACCCCCATCCCCGGATACTTATTTGTAATAGCTTAGACTTTAAATTCCCGCAATTTATCGCTTTCTATATACTGTATAGTAATTAGGGTTTGTATGCGAAGATTCAAAATCAACCGCTAGATAACCTAATACAAGACAAATGCATGACAATCAATACACAATTCACACTTGCACCCCTAGGGTAATCCCACTTGTTGCCTTCAAAAAATGGGCCATGTTTGCATGTCAAGTACTTTGGCAAAACAAGAACAAACAAAATGATCATAGTCCCTTGATGACGCTTTCGAAGTTGCCTAAACAAAATGATCATAGTCCCTCAAGCAAATTGCCAAAGACACTTGACACTATTGCATTCATGGTCTATACGATGACCCACGCCCGTCCCGTTAACATCCTAACGCAAGGTTGTTCACCAAATACAATGGTGAAACAAAACTGTTAAAAGGGTTAAAACATGAGAAAGATCTTTGAGTAAAATTAGGGTAGACCACTCTTAGTTACTTGATCAAACTTGCAAAACACACTTGCCTACTTTCAAAACAAACATCACAAACACAACTTCCAAACAACTTTCAAAAAACATTGAAATATCTTTTCAAAAAGACAAACACCTTTGTAAAACATTCGAGTAAAGAATTGTTACAACGGTTGCCTAGACAAGGCATCTTTTTCAAAACATTTTCAAAACCACACACACACAAACACCATTTCACACAATTGAAAATCAAGGCAAGTGATCTAAAACAAGTAACTAAGAGCCCATGGATAACCATGGATGAAAAGGGTGCTAGCACCTTCCCTTTTCATAATCTACCCCCCGAACCCACGAAAACATCTCAAAGGTTTTTCCTGTGCTTTTTAACCTTTCCTTAGGATAAAATAAAAAGTCAGTGGCGACTCTTGCTAAACCGAACAAGTGCGAAAACAAACGCAAAACCTCAAGTCAGTTCTCCCACCGTATCACACTAGGTTCCTTCTCAGCAGCCCTAATACCCAGGCTTTATTCTGAAGTAACCCTACTACCCAAGTTCCTTTTCAGCAGCCCTACTACCCAGGCTTTAGTTCGAAGTAACCCTACTACCCGGGTTCCTTCTCATGGCCCTACTACCCAGGCTTTTATTTCGAAGTAACCCTACTACCCAGGTTCCTTCTCATAGCCCTACTATCCAGGCTTTCATTTCGAAGTAACCCTACTACAAAGGTTCCTTCTCATAGCCCTACTATCCAGGCTTTTATTTCGAAGTAACCCTACTACCCAGGTTCCTTCTCATATCCCTACTATCCAGGCTTTCATTTCGAAGTAACCGTACTACCTAGGTTCCTTCTCATGGCCCTACTATCCAGGCTTTTATTTCGAAGTAACCCTACTACCCAGGTTCCTTCTTATAGCCCTACTATCCAGGATTTTATTTTGAAGTAACCCTACTACCCAGGTTCTTTCTCACAGTCCTACTATCCAGGCTCCCTTTCATGAATTACTTGACGCAGTTTTACATGGACTTATCCCGAGAAAGCCCTATACAGGTTCCTTCTCTTTTATCTCCGGACAATAGTTTACAACACTGTAAAACCTGGACCCGACCAGATACGGTCGATTTCACATTTCCCCAGTAAGTCGCTGTGAAGCCTCGAATACGACCAGATAGCAGTTAGCCTTATCATCCTCAACCAGTCACTGTGAAGCTTGGATCCTGACCAGATAAGTCGTTTACTTCCGTATCCTCAATCAAGAGATGACTCCCTAATAGAATAACGGACAACTGAAGCTCCTAGACTCTATTCCCCAAGACAGAGACCAACATTCCTTAGCGAAGTCCTCCCTAACAACAGGAACAGGAATTCCCACGAAGGAATATCTCACGAAATCATCATTATTCTGGATGGCATCTTTAAGCACATCTTCGATGACTCTCCATCACATTCTCAGGATGGTGTCTTTAAGCCCATATCCGACGAATTTCAGTCATCTTCTCCAAATGGCATTTGTAAGCCCATTCCTGATACTACCTATACAAATCAAGCATCATTTCAGACGAGTGCAAATTTCTGGGCACCCTGGTGTTCAATCATATTCCACCTTCAGATCACGAAAGGTAGACAAGCCAATCTACATCCTCAGGTTCAAGAAAATTGAATAGGGGCAGCTGTTGTACCCCAAAATTTGCCCTCCCATTTTTACTCAAAACATACTCCTAGAGGTCCTCAATTGCTCAAGTTTACTAAGGATTGACCAGACAAATCCTCCTCCTCAGACAATGAGCCTCAAACTAGGGTTTCAATTTCAAGCAATATGGTTGAGTTCTAAGGGTCCCAAATGGGCTCCATTTCCCTAATATGTCCCCAAGATCATCCATGCCAAGTTTCATGCCTTGCAATACAAGTTTGCTCAGTCAACTGCTCAGATGCCTGGAAGTCAACTATGTTAGGTCAAAAGTCAACTGTGACCCACATACAGTAAAACTTCAAGATTTTTGATAAACATCAACATTTTGAAGTAATATCCATCATTTGATCAAGGGTTGATCATGATTCCTCAAGGAATGCTCCTAATTCATCAAAATTCAAAAGTTGCTAAATTAGGGTTCCTATAGGAAAAGTCAACCAAACTTTGACCAGGCATAACTTTCTCATACTTCATCAGAAATTTCTCATCCACGGCTAATTTTGAATAGAATCCAATTCCCTACAACTCGTCTTCAGCCCTCAAGTTCAAAAAATTCACTCACGAAAAGATATAAATTCAGACATTATAGGTCATTTTCAAAAGTCAACAAAAACACCTTTTAGGTCAAATCTTAATACATAAATATGGAAGAACCAATTGAGATGAAACCAAATAGGTTGATTAGGGGACATCCTAAGCTTTCTAAAAAGTCCAAGAGCACCCTCTTAGGGTCAAAATTGAGATAGATATGTGTGATGCGGTGGGAGAACTGACTTGAGGTTTTGCGTTTATGTTCGCAAATGTTTCGGTTTAGCAAGAGTCGCCACCGACTTTTTATTTATCCAAAGGAAAGGTCAAAAAGCACAGGAAAGACCTTTGAGATGTTTTCTTGGGTTCGGGGGGTAGATTATGAAAAGGGAAGGTTCTAGAACCCTTTTCATCCATGGTTTTCCATGGGCTCTTAGTTACTTGTTTTAGATCACTTGCTTTTGCTTTTCAATTGTTTGAAATGGTGCTTTTGTGTGTGGTTTTGAAAGTATTTTGAAAAGAGGAATTTGTTTAGGCAACCTTTGTAATGATTCTTGTTGGAATGTATACAAATGTGTTTGTCTTTTGAAAAATGTTTCAACGTTTGAAAGTTTGTTTTGGGAAATGTTTTGAAGTTGTGTTGTGATGTGTGTTTGAAAATAGCAAGGATGTTTGCAAGTTTGATCAAGTAACTAGGAGTTGTCTACCCTACTCAAAGATCTTTCCTACACATTTTTAACCCTTTGACAGTGTTGTTTTACCATTGCATTTGGTAAACAACCTTGTGTTTGGATGTTAAACGGGACAGGCGCGGGTCATCGTATTGGCCATGATAACAATTGTGCTAAGTATCTTAGCAAGTTTTTGTTTGAGGGACTAGATCATTTTTATATAGGCAACCAAGATAGCGTCATCAAGGGACTATGATCTTTTTGTTTTGATTTTGTTTTTCCAAGACACCTAGCATGCATACCATGGCCATTTTTAAGTCAACAAGTGGATGAAACCCTAGGGGTGCTTGTGTGCATTGTGTTGTCATTTTCATGCATTTTTATCTTGTATTAGGTCAAGTTATTTGTTTGATTTTGGATTTTTGCATACAAACCCTAATCTTTCTATCATGCATATTTGAAAGCAATAAATGCGTAAAAGTAAATCTACAACTATTATAACATTGATATGGGGTGGGGGATACAATTTTGAACAGGGGATATTTTGCACAAAATAAAAACCCTAAAATTATTACAACCATATTGAATTCTTTGTTCAAATAATAAATAAGCAAATATTTAAATGGATAATTAAATAAATATGCAATATATTATAAATATGCAAAAAATGTTTTTGTATTATTTTTATGTATGTAAAAATAAGCTATTTAATGCATTAAAAATAAAAAATAAAAGATTATTTTTATTAAGGGTAAAACCCTAATTTTTTTAAGAAAATATATATATATATATATATATATATATATATATATATATATATATATATATATATATATATATATATATATATATATATATATATATATATATATATATATATATATATATATATATATATATATATATATATATATATATATATATATATATATATATATATATATATATATATATATATATATATATATATATATATATATATATATATATATATATATATATATTATAATTGTTTATTTATGTACAAGTAAATAAAATAAAATATATATAAATGTTTAGAAAATGAAAATATATGTGAAAATATTATTTAACTGTATAAATAATAAAAATAAAAATATATGGTATTTTTTTGTATTATTTACAAGTTTTTTATTTAAGAAAATAAAAGTATATTATTTAAGAAACTATTTTTATACTAGAAAAAATAATAAAAATAATAAAATAAAATATGAAAATTTTAGAAAATGTTTTTGGTATTTCTTAATATTTAGGAAAATAAATAAAAGTCAGAAAATAAAAAGGAAATAAAAAATATACAAAAGTAAATTAAATGGGCCAAGGGGGTGCAGGCAGCAAGCCAGGGGGTGTAAATAGTGAGAAAATCCCAGGCCCAGCCCAGATGGCCTTCATCTTCAACCTTGTGACAAAAAACGCGCGCCTGTACTCAAAATTGGAAATCCTGCATTTGTGCTTAAAAACAAAAACATGCTACATGAAAGTTATAGAGCATGATCATACGATTCTAACCATATAAAAAACTTAATCTAACTCTCAAAGACCAGAGAGAATTTCTCTGGCCCTAATTTCTAACCTAGCTTTTTCAGAAAGTTCATCATTCAAATTCTCCCAACTCAGTTAACTTAAATGAAATTTATGCATATGTACAGCTCAAGGGCAATGAGTACTACATTTTTTATTCACAAACCTAAGCCTAAAGATTCCTAAATAGAGAGATAGAAGTTTTAACTTTACATGTTTCAGTCAAGCTCGAGTATGGCAATGTAGGGGTTTTCAGTGAGGCCTGAGATGCTTGTGAGCTTGCTTGAAGTTCCTTTGACCTTCCCCAATGCTTGGTTGGCTTTGAACTTGCTTGAATCTCTCTGTAGAACTCAACCTGCAAAGTCAGAATTCAAAAATGGTGAAGTGGGTAAATGGGGTCACAGTCACTTGGGAATGGTTGGGATAGTTTAGGTAGGTTGTATGGAGTGTGTTGGAACTGATTGCAAGCAAAACGCACGAGTAGTTTTTGTTTTGGAAATTAAAATGCAGAAGTTGCCCTGTTTTGCAAGATTTTGGTGTTTTGGTGTACAAAGGTGTTTGAGGACTGGATATCTCGTGTTTTTGACCTTAGGCAATATGCAAAACTTGTTTGAAATGGTTACCACACTTGGTTTTATCAGATTGCCAAGTTATGTGGTTTTTGCAAGTTTACTTGGTTTTGAAGAAAAGTGTGATTTTGACAATGCAAAGGATTGTAATGGCCTCCTTCCTAGATGCACAAAGTTGGTATACTTTTGCCTAAGTTTATGGAGTTTGTTTTCTGCAAAGGGATGGGTTCAAGTCTCAAGGGAAACAAAAATGCATAAAGTGGACTTTATCAAAATGGCATTGTTAACTTTTTGTCATTTTTAGATTAATCCTTTGTGTAATCTTCCATTGATCAGAACAATGCCTTAATCCATTGTATTTGCATTCAATTTTTGAGTGTGGAAGGGTTTAGATACCTATAAACAAGTACAAACAAAGCTGGACAGAAATTGCAACTTGTGTCAACATGAAAAATGCCATGGATCAAAGTGATAATTTCCCAAATTCAAACCTTCGATTCTCCCTAACCACAAATGATCTTGGAGAGTTCATGGACATTTTGGAAAGCTTGTAACATTCTCTACAATACATCTTTGAAATGAATTTTGAGATACCAATGGGAACTATATGAAAAATTTCCATGAAGATAGGTCAAAATCCTGCCTAAACTAGGGCAAAATTTCACTAAGTTAGAAAGTTTTTGGACCCTTACTCATAAAATCATACCTTGAGATCCAAGCTTATTTTGGGAAAACTTTGTGAATCAAAGTTGTATATTTTATGGAGGAATACAACTTTCATGTTGGAAGTTTTGTTTGAATCCAATTGCATCATGGTGAAAAAGTTGGGCAAAGTTGGGAAAAAATAAGAAAATTTCATAACTTAGAAAAATTTTAAGTTATGAAATTTTTCAATCTTAAACCCTAATTTGCAAAATTAGGTTTCTTGATGAAAAAGTTTCATGTTTTGACACATATTGATGAAAAATGACTCTTGGCACTTGATTTTGACCAAAAAGTCAAAGTTTAACTTTTCAGTGTACAGTTGATTTTTGATCAGTTGACTGGAAAATTCATCTGTCAATCCAATGCATTTGAGATCTTTTGAACCTTGTAATTAGGTCAAGATGATGCCATTGAGTCCTTGAATCCATGCTTGAACCCAATTTTCCATTGGCTAGGTCAAAAATCAGAAATTGCCCTTCTGCAGTCAAAACCCTAAAAATGACCATTTTGCCCTTTTGATGATCTGATCAAATTTTTTGAAGAGTTGTGGTCCAAAATTGATCAAATGGTTCATATGAGCCTATAATGTTTATGTGGATCAAAAATTATGAGGTTTGACTGTAAATTGGCCATAGTTGACTTTTTCCCCAATACAGTTGACTTCTAGGTCAACTGTCCAATTGACTGGGCAAAAATTTGTTTCAAGGCTTGAAACTTGGTATGGGAAATCTTATAAGTCCAACATGAAGTATGAAAGTCACTTTAGGCATTGGAAGTCCAAAAATCCCTATGCAAACTCAAACCCTAATTCAGGCCAACAGTGCAAGGAGATGTCTTGAGTAGAGCAAACCCTAATTCTGTCTGGAGTCCAAAGTGTCTTGTGATGAAAATCTTGATAAAATGAGAGGGCAAATTTTGGGGTACAACAGATGCCCCTGTTCAATCTTCTTGAACCTGAAGAGTTAGATTGGCGAGTTTTTCTTTCGTGACTCGAAGGTAAAAGGGGATTGGACACTAGAGTGCCCGTAAATTTGCACTCGTAAATGTTGTTGAGGGAATGGGCTTAAAGATGCCATTTGGAGATGGTAGAATCTTGCTGGAGATGGGATTAAAGATTCCATCCGAGACTGTTTGTTGAAAATCAGGAGAATGAACATCAGAATGGTATCCGTATCCGGAACGTATCTGAGTTGTATCTGGAGATTGGATCTGTATGAGCAAGAGAATGGCGTCCGTTTCTGGAGCATATCCAAGTTGTAACTGTATTTGATTCTTGAATGAATAACAGAATGACTGTCGTGTCTGGAGTGTATCTGTATTGTATCTGAATCTGAAATCTGAATAAGCGGCAGAATGACATCCCTGTCTGGAGCATCTCTGGGCTGGGGATAACATTTGAATGAGTCACAGAATGGCTACCGTGTCTGGAGCGTATCTGGACTGTATCTGTAGTTGAGATCTGTATGAGTAGCAGAATGACTTCCGTGTCTGGAGTGTATCCATACTGTAACTGGGATCTGAAAAGGCGGCAGAATGACTTCCATGTCTTGGAGTGTATCTGAGCTTGAAGTTGATAGTTGAATCTGAATGAGAAATAGAATGGCTTCCGGGTCTGGAGCGTATCTAGTCTGTATATGATTGTTGAATTCTGAATGAGTGGCAGAATGGCATCCGTGTCTGGTGCGTATCCATACTGTATCTTGACTTGAAATTCTGAATGAGTAATAGAATGACCTGCGTGTCTTGGAGTGTATATGTATTGTATCTGAAATCTTTGAATATTTGTTAAAGATAGCTTTTAATCTTATCCTGAAAAGGGTAAAATGTTAGCTGAAACACAGTTATGTTGCATGACATGTATGATGCAATAAATGTGTCTTATCAATGTTTATGATATATGAATGTAATGTATGCGCATGTAAGTTGATTAGCTGTCTTGCTGAGGAAAATAAATCCTTGATAGTTGGAGATAATGAAATCTTTGACTGCTGCTGGGGAAAATAAATCCATGACTGTTGTTGGAGATTGAGAATCTGGGATTGCTGAGGATGAGAAATTCTTGGACCATTGTTGAGGATAGAAAACCCTTGGCAACTTGTGGGGATTAACAAGAACTTTGACAACTTCTGTAGGGATGTGAGAATCCTTCATGACTTTCCTGGGGATAGGAAATCTTTTAAGTCTTCTTGAGAAACCTGCTTGGGGAATCCTGAGAATCTTTGATGACTATGGTTGGAGATTACACAAATGGGAGTCCTTACTCGGCTAGGGAATAGGGAAAACTCTGACGATCTCTATTGGGGATCAGACAAAAGGAAAACCTTGATCTGCTGGAGAAAAAGGAAGACTCTGATGGCTTCTGCGGAGAATAAGAATGAAGAACTTCGATCTCCTGGGGACATTGAAACCTTGGGGGCTTCACTGGAGAAGTGAGATTGAGAATCTTCGATCTGCAGGGGATTAAAAATTCTGATAAACTCAAGCTGGGGAGTGATGAAGACTCTGGCAACTTCACTGGGGAATCCAGACTGAGAATCTTCAATCTGCTAGGGGAAAATAAATCCTTGGGGACTTCAAATCGGAGAGTTAAGACTGAGAATCTTCATTCTATTGGGGATTAAGAACTCTATGGGGAATAGCTATACTGCCAGAGAGTAGCTGCTCTTCTGGGGAGATCATGACTCTGTGGGAAGTGGTTTATTCCTGTTTGGAAAAAGTTCAGGAGTTTGGGTTGTATGCCAATCTACTGGGGAATTATCCGGAGGTTGGGGATAAAAGTTAACTGTTATCTGGTTGATTCTTAGATTTTAAGACAACTTGCTGGAGAATCTGAAGAAACTGGATGGTTTTTGCTGCGGATTGGAAGTTGGAAATTTGACTTCACTGGGGAAGAAGGTTTCATCTTTGTTGAGGATTCATGACCCAAAGTTTTCTCCGCTGGGAACTGGGAGTTTGAAGGTTAAACTCTTGTGAGAATTAAAGATTTGAAATTGTAACTCCGCTGGGGATTGGGAGTTTGTAGATTTGACTCTGACGGGGATTTTGAAATTTAACTCCGTTGGGGGTATGTATTTCAAGGTTGTAGCTCCGCTAGGGACCTAGATGATGTACTGCAGGGGACTTCTCTTGGAATAGCCTAAAGGCGTTTTCTCATACTTTCAACCTGTCAGTAATTGTTCTTTTACATTTCGTTTATTTGTAAACGGTGATTATATTCAAATGCATATGCTCATTTAATAAACCATTGGACGTTTTCAAATAAAACACAAGTGTAAAGAAAAAGAAAAGGCAAATAGTTTTCTGCACTTTGAAGTATCTTTATATTAACTTTGTGTAAGTATTTTGTACAAAGGAGACAGACATCCTAGTAAGAGAATGTTGTCATAAAAATTGAGAAAAATTTATACAAAGAAAGAATGGCTATGTGTAAAAAATTCCATGGGGTTCCCATTCTGCTGTAGCCTTTGTAACTCTGTATATCTTGTTCATTCGTTGCTTCGTCCGATGATGATTGGATTGATCAGAAGCCCGGAGTTTGCCTGGTGAAGAGATTGTCCTTAAAGTTATCTGACGAGACATAGTCATACGCTTTAATTCCCTAACTTTTGCCTGGACCGCCCTTTCGGGTTTTCAGTCCACCGGGAAACCCTTTTTTGCCCAAGTCGCCCTTTCGGGTTTTCAACTTGCCGGGTGTACAGATTTTTTTGTTTATCCCTAATTTTTGCCTGAACCGCCCTTTCGGTTTTTCGATTCACCGGGATGCCCATTTTTGCCCAAGTCGCCCTTTTGGGTTATCAACTTGCCGGGACGTTTATGCGTAGTATCTTTTGACTATGTCTGCATTCGCAGGGTGCAGCAGGTCGTCACCGTCCATGGTGGTCAGGATCATTGCCCCACCAGAAAAGATGTTTTTGATCACAAATGGTCCTTCGTAAGTAGGAGTCCATTTGCCCCTGAGATTACTTTGTGGCAAGATGATCCGCTTGATTACAAGGTCCCCGACTTGATATACCTGGCGCCTGACTTTTTTGTTGAATGCCTTGATCATCCGTTTCTGATACGCCTGACCATGGAAAATAGCAGTAAGTCATTTTTCGTCAATCAAGTTAAGTTGATCAAGCCGGGTCTGAATCCAATCGTCTTCACTCAAACCAGCATCTTTCATGATTCTCAAGGAGGGAATCTGAACCTCGATAGGTAAAACAACTTCCATGCCGTATACCAAAGAATAGGGTGTTTCCCCAGTTGATGTACGTGTCATGGTACGGTACCCGTGCAGAGTAAACGGTAACATTTCATGCTAGTCCTTGTAGGTGACTGTCATCTTTTGTATGATCTTCTTGATATTTTTGTTAGCAGCTTCGACAGCACCGTTCATCTTTGGCCGATAGGGAGATAATTTGTGATGTTGAATCTGGAACTGCTCACACTGAGTGGTGATCATAATGTTGTTTAGGTTTGTACCGTTGTTAGTGATAATCCTGTCGGGGATACCATACCGGAAAATTAGGATGTTGATGAAGCAGGCAACCACATTCTTTGTAACGGAGGCGAAGGAAGTTGCTTCGACCCACTTGGTAAAGTAATCAATGGCCACTAGGATGAAGCGGTGTCCATTGGATGTTGTAGGCTTGAACTCTCCGATCATATTGATCCCCCACATAGCGAATGGCCAAGGAGTTGTTAAGACATTGAGAGGAAATGGAGGTATATGTACCTTGTCAGCGTAGATCTGTCATTTGTGACAAGTACGGGAATGTTGATGGCAGTCAGCTTCCATGGTAGACCAATAATAGCCTGCCCGTAGAATCTTTTTAGACATCGTATGACCGCTTGAGTGGGTGCCAAAGGTGCCATTATGTAGTTCAACCATGATCTGCTCAGCTTCAACCTTGTCCACACAACAGAGCAGAATGCAATCATGATTGCGCTTGTATAGGATACCATTTCTCAGAAAGAACTTGGCCGAGAACCTCCTTAAGAACTTTTTGTCGTTGACTGAAGATCCTTCAGGGTATTCTTGTGCTTCGAGATACCTTTTGAAGTCATGAAACCATGGTCGGTCCACCACTTCTTCGGTATTAATCTCGTGACAATGTGCAGGTTCGTCCATCCGTTCAATGGTGATTTTGGGAGCCTCATCATCCCAGTTAAGTTTAAACATGGAAGACAGTGTTGCTAGCGCATCTACTAGCTGATTCTATTCTCGCGGGAAATGCTCGAAGGTGATCTGCTCGAAATGTGGTAACAATGTCAGGACATGTTCTTTGTAAGGGATGAGGTTTGGATGTTTAGTATCCCACTCTCCTTTGATTTGACTGATAACCAAAGCGGAGTCCCCAAATACAATCAAGGATTTGATTCCCAAGTCAATAGTAGCCTTGAGACCAAAATACAAGCTTCATACTCGGCCATGTTGTTGGTGCAGCTGAAGCAGAGTCTGGCTGTGAAAGGTGTATGGCAACCTTCTGGAGAAATAAGTACTGCATCGATACCGTTGCCAAGTGCGTTGGAGGCACCATCAAAGTACAGGGTCCATCGGGATCCTTGTTCAGGTCCGTCATACGGTCTGTTCTCTTCAATGTTGCTCAAAGTCATGATATCCTCGTTGGGGAAGTCGAACCTCATGGATTGGTAATCTTCGACAGCTTGATGGGCCAGATGATCGGCTATCACACTCCCCTTTATAGATTTTTGGGTCGTGTATTGTATATCATACTCGGTAAGGATCATCTGCCATCTAGCGATTCTTCCGGACAAAGTAGGCTTTTCAAAGATGTACTTAATCGGATCCATCTTAGAGATCAACAAAGTGGTATGAGTCAACATATACTGCCTTAGCCGGCGAGCAGCCCATACCAAAGCGTTGCAAGTTTTCTCGAGCAGTGAGTAGCGAGTCTCACAGTCGGTAAACTTTTTGCTAAGGTAATAAATGGAATGCTCTTTTCGGTCAGACTCGTCATGTTGGCCCAATACGCACCCCATTGAATTCTCCAAGACAGTCAAATACATAATTAGAGGTCTTCCTTCGACGGGAGGCATCAAGATAGGAGGTTCCAGCAAATACTCCTTGATTCTATCGAAAGCAAATTGACAGTCATCATTCCATTTAACAAGCTGATCTTTCTTCAACAGCTTGAAGATTGGTTCACAGGTAGATGTTAGGTGAGAAATGAACCTTGCAATGTAGTTTAGGCGTCCCAAGAAACCTCTGACCTCCTTCTCAGTGCGAGGGGCAGGCATTTCTTGTATAGCTTTGACTTTGGCAGGATCAACCTCGATGCCTTTGTTGCTGACTATGAAACCCAAGAGTTTACCGGACCTGACTCCGAAAGGGCACTTGTTAGGGTTCAATCTGAGCTTGTACTCTTTCAACCTGACAAACAGCTTTTGCAGATGATCGAGGTGTTCTTCTTCGGTTTGTGAATGGGCTATCATGTCATCTACGTAGACCTATATCTCATGATGTATCATATCATGAAATAAAGCTACCATGGCGCGTTAATAGGTTGCCCCGACATTCTTCAGTCCGAATGGCATCACTTTATAGCAGAACGTACCCCACTGTGTAACAAAAGTAGTTTTCTCCATGTCTTCAGGGGCCATTTTGATCTGGTTGTACCCTGAAAATCCATCCATGAAAGAAAATACCTTGTGCTGAGCTGTATAGTCAACCAAGGTGTCAATGTGCGGTAGTGGAAAGTCATCTTTAGGTCTAGCCCTGTTTAAGTCTCTATAATCCATGCACATTCTGACTTTGCCCTCCTTCTTTGGCACGGGCACAATGTTAGCAACCCACTATGGATAGGAAGTAACTGCAAGAAAGCCAGCATTGAACTGCTTCATCACTTCAGCTTTGATCTTTTCAGACATATCGGGCCTCATGCGGCGGACTTTCTGTTTAATTGGTGGACAGTCTTCTCTGGTAGGGAGACGATGAACCATAATATATGTATCCAGTCCCGGCATGTCTTCATAGGACCAGGCGAAGATCTCAACATATTCATTCAACAGCTGAACTAAGCGCTCTTTGACACTTGGCTCTAGGTTGGCACCCACTTTAACTTCTTTTCTGTCTTCCTCTGTTCCCAAGTTTATTGTCTCTAACAATTCCTCATGTGGTAGAATAACCCTTTCTTCCTGTTGTAGCAGTCTAGCCAATTCTCCAAGCACTTCACAGTCTTCATCACCTTCGTACTCGGTATGGTAGACCAGATCTTCAGAGTCACTGAAGGCCATAGCAGAATTGTTACCCATGGAATCCAGAGTGGATGGGTACCTACATTGGTGAGTGTGGGTGTGTGTAAGGGATAGCCACCTTTAAACAAATAAAATGTAAAAAGAAAGAAAATGAACACAAAAGTTTATATATGAAAAAGTCCATGATTCATTAAAATGGCATATGAAGATGAAAAATCAAACCCTTACAAATGGACCTATGTACCTCGGGTAAGGCACAAGGTTAAAAGTGTACGAATTGTTTAGGAATTATTACAAACCAACAGAAATGTTTGAAAGATAAATTACTGATTGATGAAAGTAATGGGAATAAAGTCCTTTGCCTCCCAATTGCATAATCCTCTTTCAACGGTAGGGAAAATCCAGTCTTCTAGATTGCTCTCCTCTTCACCATCCTCCAAAGCACTGACTCCATGATGGGTGATCTTCATCGGTGGCCCTCCAGCCCGGGAGCGACGCACAACCTTCTGACTAGCAGCAGTGAAACCCAAGCCGAACTTATCAGATTTAAAAGGAAAATCGGGAAGTTTCCCCCAGATTGTGCTTCCTCCTTCTTCAATCACAGCCCTTGCATCTTTGAGTGACGATATCCGAGGCGGAGGTCAGGTAATCATGGGTACAGAAGGCACTGCCGCAATCTCCTGAGTTACCTCTTCAAAATGCTGAAAGGGGGTTTCGATGAATTCACCATCCAATTCCACATAGCGGAAAGAATTAATATGGCTTATCATGTATTCTTCTTCACCGTGAACTGTTACAATTTTCCCCTGGATAGGGTACTTGAGCTTCTGATGTAGGGTTGAAGTAACAACTCCAGCATGATGAATCCAGGGTCTTCCCAACAAGCAAGAATAGGAGGGACGGATGTCCATGACATAGAATGTGGAATTGAAGGTTTCAGTACCCACTTTAATCGGGATGTCCACCTCCCCATGGACCATCCGTTTAGAACCATCAAAGGCCCTGACATGGATGTTGCTGGGCTTCAAAGTTAGACCTTCAGAATCTAGCCTATCCAATACCTTCTTTGGTAGGACATTCAGCAATGAACCAGTGTCTACCAGAACGTGTGCCAGAGTAGTCCCTCTGTATTCCACCGAGACATGCAGGGCGTGTGATCGGTGGATCTGGAACTGACTATTTAACGCTGGTTCGCGAAATGTCGCGGAAGCAAGAGTCTCCACCGTCTTTTATTTTCTCCAAATGGAAAGGACAAAAGCACAGAAAAATTCCTTAAAGAGATTGCTCTCGGTTCGGGAGGTAGGTTATAGAAAGGGAAGGTGTTAGCACCATTTCTATCCATGGTTATCCATGGGCTCTTAGATACTTGCTCATTGTGTTTTCAAAAAGGTTTGTTTGCTTTTCAATTGTGGGTTTTAAAAAGTTTCTTTGAAAATTCCAGTTCGACTCTTGTATCGGTCCTCAAGAGTGTTTGAAAAAATTGCTTTCGAAAGCTTTTTGAAAAGGTGTCGGTGTGAAAAGTATTTTTGAATTTTGTTTGAAATTTAGAGCAAGTATCCAGAGTTCTCTACCTACCCTAAGGAATTCGTCTGTGTAAATGTCCTTTAAAGTAGTGCCATCCCACCATTGAGAGGTAGGCAGCACCACTGTTGGAGGTGTTCGGGTCAATTCGAGGTTCGGGACATGGTGATCACCAGAGCAATGGGAAGACACCTTAGAAGCTACCCTCATGCCAGGCTCCCGGATCATGAGGACTTACTAAGACATCCTCTACTCGACGATCACCTTTCGAGGCAAGGCAACAGTGAGGCGTACCCTAGGGGTGGTGTGTGATTTGTGTGTCAGATTCATTTATTTTTGTCTTGTCATGTATGGGTGATCTACGCGTTTGTTTTTATTTAAGGCCATTCATTCTTGTATGCATTTATTAACAGTTAAAATATTGCGAGAAAGTAAAAGATTCTAAGCTATTACAAAAGGCGCGGGTCCACATCGCCAAAATTAAACCAGGACCCGATTTGATAGAAAATAAAGAAGTAAAGTGCGAGAAATAAAATGTCCGAGTTTACAAGGCTTTGGGAGAATTACATTAATATTAAACGAAATAAAATAAATATGCGAATAAGGATTAAAAACGAGGGCGTTGGACCCTTTTTGCAAAATTAAATTAAATGATGGAATTGATTAATTAAGAGAGAAAAGAAATTATTTTTTTTTGTTGATATTTTTTAGTATTTTATGTTTTTAATGGAAAAAGAATTAATTGAAATTAAATGCTAACCCTAATTCTATTTGTTTTTTAGTTTATTAAGAAAACATGTTAAAATTAAACCTAAATTAACCTAATTAATTACATGGTAATTTAATTACAAAAATAATATTTAATAATTAATTATTGTGAAAGAAAAGAAAAAAAGGATAAAAATTGATTAAAACCTAATTCTACCAATTTTAAGTTTATTAAGAAAAATGTTTGAATTAAACCTAATTTTACAAAGCTAAAATTAATTAGTGATATTTATTTACAAAAAAATATTAATTAAATAAATATATTTTGATTTTTATGACTTTTCTGTTTTTTACTATTTTTTATATTTTATGAAAATAAGTTAAATTAAAGGAATTAATTAAAAAAAGAAATAATTGAAATAAATAAAATAAGGAAAAGAAAGAAAATACAATACCTTGGGGGGCTTCTGTCCCCTTTTTGGAGGTGAATTGGAGTGGTTTGGCCATTTGTGTTCTGGCCTCATCATACATAAGTTGTTCTACTTTGGCCATTTGGCTTTTGGCTTTTGGCCATTTGCGTTTTGGCTTTTGGCCATTTGTGTTCTGGCTTCAACGTTCCTTAATGTCTGGCTTAATGTCTGCATCGCCATGTATTGGTGTCATGCATAAAATGTTCTACTTTGGCCATTTGGCTTTTGGCTTTTGGCCATTTGGCTTTTGGCCTCAACGTTCCTTAATGAACCTGCATGGGATCCTGTCTAAATCTGCAGTGTTGAATCTCACGAACACATTAAATAAAATCATAAAATGCAAATAAAGCCAATATATGAAGAAATTTAATGTTTAGGCACAATATGGCATGTATGAATGATTATACCCTTTTGATCATGGAGATCAAATCAATCTTACCCTTACTGGAAAATTAGTGACCTGGATGCTTTTATGCCTTACTGGAAAATTAGGATCATGGAGATCAAGTCAGCCTTATCCTTACTGGAGAAGTAGTGAGGTGTTGGTTTGTAACTGAGATGGCTTGTTTGTAGTGAGAGAGGGATTTGTAATAAGGATTTCAAGGTTTTAGGGTTCTTGAAAGAGTTTGATATTCCAACAGTGTTGTGCCAAGGTTTTTTCTCTCTTTTTCTCTTCCCTTGGTTTGTGTGAAAAGAAGGTGATTATATAATGGAAATTAGGGTAAAGCAAATGGGCTTTGAATGTGCAATTGAGCCTCCAATATTCACTTGAATTCGTCACTTTCCAGGCTAAATCGCAGGGACTTAAGTGCATTTTTTGAAGTTGAAATGTGAAAACAAAATGTAGCCGGCATCGAGAACTAACTCCTGTCCGAAAATCGACTCAATCGGATAAACGGTGAATTAGTTATGAATTTTTGAAGTTTCAACTCAGACAAACTTATTTTGGGCTTCAGTGTCGACTCTGACACGTTCTTCAATAAAAAACTGGTATTGATCGGAGCATAATCCGGTCTCGACTTTTGAAGCAAAGTTGTAGATCTACGAGTCAGGGACCTTGTGTAAAAATATGAGCCCAATCCGATAAAAATTGACCGAGTTATGAATTTTCGAAGTTTCGGCCCAGATGAAATAATATTCAGCATTCAGGATTTTCAGCGTGTCACACACTCTGAGCAAAAAACGAAGGCCTTTTGAATACCGTTTGAACTCAATACCTTCTGTGAAAATGTAGCCAACTCAATTTGTGAAATTTTGGCACCGGAACCAGCTCGATACGATGAAAATCGACCAAGTTATGATTTTTTGAACATGACGCAAATAAACTTCTGTCACAAATTTTCTGCACGAAAATACTTGATAAATCCACATTTTTGAAGACCTTCTGATCGAAATTGGCTTCCAGCCGTGAGAGATGAAAACGTAGATAATGTCAAGACGGAATTTTGGCCACCGGAACGGGTTCAAAACGAGTCACGATCTTCAAGTTATGAATTTTTTAGCGCGTAAAAACTGCACTTTCAGCACACTTTTTTCACCATATTTCTTCGAGAAAACTCACACATTCGGATACCTTCTTTAAAGAATTGACTCTTGAGCCGAACCTGAATTTGAGAATACGTTATCAGAGATATCTTGGCGAAAGAATACCTGAATATGACGTGCCGGGTTGGACTTGTGAATTTTTCTTGAAATGTTTTTGAGAAATATGGGAGGGCAAATTTTGGGGTACAACAGTTGCCCCTGTTCAATCTTCTTAAACCTGAGGATGCAGATTGGCTGACGTGCCTTTCGTAATCCGAGGGTGGAAGATGATTGAACACTAGAGTGCCCAGAAATTTGCACTCACATAGTAGCAGTGCGATGATGGAATGGGCTTATAGATGCCATTTAGAGGTTGCTGGATAGGATGATGGGCTTATAGATGCCATCTGGATGTTGATCGCGTAAGAAATTCCTTAGCGAGAACTTGCGTACCTGCAAAACAGAAAAATGATTACCTGACATGTTGCAGGAGCTGTTTTCAGATGCTTTGTATAAACGTGTCCTGACTGGTTACAGGAGCTGAATCTGGATCTTCAAAATGTGATGAATAAACCAGGGATAGTTACTATCTCAACGGGGACGGCGAGAGAACCTTGGGTGACTTCAACTTCAACAACGCTCGTTGAGCAAATCTTGGTGGGAATTACCATCTTCGCAGTATCGGGAAGAGAACCAATAGGCAATTATAATCTCAAAAGCGGACGTTTGAGAAAACCTGGGATGGAATTATCATCTCACGCACCGTCGGGGAGAGAACCATAGGAAATTATAATCTCAAGAGCGGACGTCTGAGAAAAACCTGGAATGGAATTATCACCTCACGCACCGTCGGGGAGGGAACCAATAGGAAATTATAATCTCAAAAGCGAACGTCTGAGAAAAACCTGGAATGGAATTATCACCTCACGCACCGTCGGGGAGGGAACCATAGGAAATTATAACCTGAAAGGGAATTACATCTCACGCACCGTCGGGGAGAGAACCATAGGAAATTATAACCTGAAAGGGAATTACATCTCACGCACCGTCGGGGAGAGAACCATAGGAAATTATAACCTGAAAGGGAATTACATCTCACGCACCGTCGGGGAGAGAACCATAGGAAATTATAACCTGAAAGGGAATTACATCTCACGCACCGTCGGGGAGAGAACCATAGGAAATTATAACCTGAAAGGGAATTACATCTCACGCACCGTCGGGGAGAGAACCATAGGAAATTATAACCTGAAAGGGAATTACATCTCACGCACCGTCGGGGAGAGAACCATAGGAAATTATAACCTGAAAGGGAATTACATCTCACGCACCGTCGGGGAGAGAACCATAGGAAATTATAACCTGAAAGGGAATTACATCTCACGCACCGTCGGGGAGAGAACCATAGGAAATTATAACCTGAAAGGGAATTACATCTCACGCACCGTCGGGGAGAGAACCATAGGAAATTATAACCTGAAAGGGAATTACATCTCACGCACCGTCGGGGAGAGAACCATAGGAAATTATAACCTGAAAGGGAATTACATCTCACGCACCGTCGGGGAGAGAACCATAGGAAATTATAACCTGAAATGGAATTACATCTCACGCACCGTCGGGGAGAGAACCATAGGAAATTATAACCTGAAAGGGAATTACATCTCACGCACCGTCGGGGAGAGAACCATAGGAAATTATAACCTGAAAGGGAATTACATCTCACGCACCGTCGGGGAGAGAACCATAGGAAATTATAACCTGAAAGGGAATTACATCTCACGCACCGTCGGGGAGAGAACCATTAGGAAATTATAATCTCAAAGAAAAACCTGATAACTTCTACCGAGTCTTCATCAGAAAAATCTGTTGGGAGTCGATTTAGCTGGACTAGAGAAGGCCTTGGACTGGATAAGAACTCTTTGGAGTCGATTAACCGAACCTGTCTAGGTCTTGAAATATGATTGAGAATTTAGCTGAATTTTTTCCTGAAAGGTAAAGGTCAGTCATATGCGATGCATGATATGGATCAAGCAATGATGTTCTCAACATAAATGAGATTTGTATGATATGATGCGTCTATGCATGCTATAATGATGTATGTGATGTTTTATGAATGCGTTTTTCGTCTAGGAAAGTAAATCCTTGACGGGTGCCGGGAAGTCACTCCTGGGCTGATGTTGAAGAATAGATTTTGCTTCCGCTGGGGATGATAGCTGCAAGAATACCGGTGGGAGAAGATGACTCCGTTGAGGAATAAACTTGGCAAATGGAAGATTCTGCGGGGAGAAAAATACTCTAGCGACCATGCTGGGGAGCGATACTCTGTGGGGAGAGAGATACTTTGTTGAATTGTTGATAATAATTTGCTGGGGATATCCTTGTTGTATTGGAAGTGCTAATAGACTTCGCCGGGGGTAAGAGAATTTCGTCGGGGACGCTCTTTCCGTGGCTTTTGGCTGAGGATAACCCAGTTATATCCTAGTACGGAAATAACTCTTTAAATAAAGCCGGGAAACGCGTTCGTGCTTCGCGAGGATAAGCTTCCAGAATCTACTGGGGATAAGCTTATTGCTTAGGGAGATGGGTTCCAACTTTCATGGGGGAATTGGATTGGACTCTCCTGGGGGAGTTTTGAATTGCTGGGGAAGTGATTTCTTTGAATGTTGGTATACCGCCGGGGAACTATCTTTAGACCAAGACTGCCGGGGATGCTTGTTACGAGTATGTATGCTGCTGGGGAATGTTGAGATCTGCTGGAGGATACTCAACTTCCTTGAGATTTGATAGACTTTGCTCGGGGAGAGTGTATTGACTTGCTGACTCACTCTCTGGGGAATTAAGACATGTACTGGTCATGTTCTTTAGCTGAACCCACTTTGATACCTTGGAGGATATAACAATTAGATTGCTTAGACAACTCTTGATTGCCCCTGTTTCTAAGGTGGGAGATGAATACCTGTGAGGTGCTGATAGTTGTTGATGGACAAACCTTCTTCTGGTAGGCCAGTGACAAGATGCCGGGACATAGTCGTACGCTTTTGATCCCTAACTTTTGCCTGGACCGCCCTTTCGGGTTTTCAGTCCACCGGGATACCCATTTTTGCCCAAGTCGCCTTTTCAGGTTTTCGACTTGCCGGGTGTACAGATTTTTTTTTATTTCATCCCTTCATTTTGCCCGAACCCTTTTGGTTCGCCGGGAAGCCCTTATTTTTGCCTAGGCGTGTCAGCCTAGCGGGTCTTTCATTTTGCGTAGTATCTTTTCGACTATGTCCATGTTCTCAGAATGTTAGGGAGTTGCCCCTGTTTAGAAGTGTTTTTGTCGTGTCACCAGAAGATGTCTGACCAGGCAAGATTCGTTGTTGGAATGCCCCAAGTGACTCAGACGGAGATTTGCCCCAGGTTGTTTGGCCTTTGAGAGATTCTCCGAATCTTGATTGGATTGCCCCAGATGATGGACCATGGTCATGCCATGCCCCTTGATTGGAGATACTCTTGTTCATTAGACTTTCATTATGCGAATTTCCCTGCTGTCCAAACAAAAAGTCATATGCAAACAAAGTTATGTTAAAAATGCAAAGCCTATGTCTGTCTTGAAGATTTTGAAAATGCATTCTTTTTTCATAAAATAAATGAATGTTTGTAAAACGTGATGTCAACTCCGTATTTTACCGTAAGCCTTAAGGAGTCAGGATACCTTTCGTAACAATATGCTTTCGAACTAACCCATGCTTCAGCTAGGACTTTTGAGGGTTATAACGTGGCCTGGTTCACGGTTTAAGAAACAAAGGGTAAAGGCTCAAATTATTTGTACCCACCCACTCTTCGTGATGTTCTCCAAACCTAAACTCAGTTGATCATACGTTAGACCTTGTTTGAGTTTTTGCTCTGATTTTCCGGTGATGATTCGGATGTTGATAACTTATCTTGAATAGGCAGTCTTTTTTGTCGAGGGTTTGTAAGACCTCTTTCTTCTTCTGATTTTTGTTATCCCTTTCTTTTTTGCCTGAACTGTTTCCTTTTTTGGAATTACAGTCAGCGGGATGCCCCAGTTTTGTAAGTCTCCTTCATGGGTTTTGACTTAATGGGGTTTTTTTTATTTTGAAAGATAATGACTGCCTTTCTTTATTGATTATTCGGAACCATCACTGTCTTCCTTTGTTTTGTAAGGACCTCTTTAGTGCCATTCGTTATGCACTTGGATCAACTGAGAGACTACCCTGCCCCAGGTTATGATTAAGGGTTTTAAATTTCGAAAAGAAAGACTCCTACTTCTTTGGCTCAGAGGGGTTAACGAGGGATTATCTTCCTTATAACTCCGGTGTTTAGGAATTGAAACAATGCATGTACCTCATCAGCGGGGTCTGTTCAAAAGCATACCGTAGATTGTGGTATCGTTTTCGTCATCCTCCCTCAAGAGGCTTTAGAATTTTAGATCAAAAGTTAACATCAGAAAAAATATGAAAATAATTTGCATTTAGTGAATACGAATATATTGTTTCAGAACAGACACATGTGATGCATTAATGAAATAACAATGTTTAATCATGAGTAAATGTTTGAACAAAAGAAAATTGCAACTTGAACATTCGAATGAACAAAAATTTCTAGTCTCAGGGCTTGTCACTTCAAATGGTGAGCCTTGGAGGGATGGTAGAAAAATTCAGCCTGACCGTCTTGTGTGAATTCCAGTGCTCCTTCATCAATCAGGTCTTGGATCTTGTTTTTCAAAGCCCAACACTCGTTTGTATCATGTCCTGGACAGGCAGAGTGGTAGGCACACCTTTTATTGGGATCGTAGACAGAAGATGCTGTGTTCTGGTTCCGGGGATGAGCCCTTAATGTGATTAGGTTCAATCTTAACAGGCGTTGTAAAGCTTGGAACAACGACATGCTGAGCTGGGTGAATTGCCTCCTGGGCTTGTCTGGCTGAAGCTGGTGAGGTTGATACTGAATTGGTGATACTGAAGCCATATGAGGAGCTTTCTCCTTGCCTCTTTGTCTCAAAGATGGTCGAACGATGATTGGCTTTTTACTCTTAGACGTTTGCCCTAGTTGGTTACCCTGAAGCAGTTGGTTGATGAGAACCCCGAGCTCTTCTTGTCTTTGAGCTAACCCTTGAATGGCAGACACCTGCCCCAGCATCTGGACCTTTAATGCATCCACCTCAGCTTGTAGGTGTTTCAGCCTTTCATCCTCAGCACTGTTCCTGACAAAAGTCTCCATGAGAAGTGTCCTTAGCTTCTCCTGCCCCTTGGATAGATTCAAGAGGATTTCCCCGAACCGAGTCTCTTGAGCGAGAGAGTCCTGGTTATCTTGTGGGCAAGCCATTGCTGAAATAAACAGCGAGAACGGTAAGTGACCTGCAACAAGGATACTTGTTATGCAATGATGAGTATGACATGCATGTAATGTTTTCAAGGATCTCGCGGGGTAAACAAGAAAAAATTTGTCAGAGTTTGAATCCGGTAGCTTGATTGAAGGAAACCCATGCTGTTGAGGATTCTTCTTTAAGGGTCAAAGGCTCACCATATCCAGTGGGTCATAGCCCCTGACTTTGGTCATCATGTCTGGTGTTGATTTCCAAACAACCTTGGTTAGGGGAACCTTCTTCAGGAGTCAAAGCTCACCATATCAAGTGGGTCATAGCCCCTGACAACCTTGGCTAGAGGAAAATAAATCCTCTTTGCCCCTTGCTGGGATAGTTGATTCACCCTGACCTGCATCACAAGCCCTTGAGATCCTTGAAATGGGTTAGGATGTATGCAATGGTATGATGTTATGATGCATGGGGTAGTATGGATAAACCCTGTTATGAGCCCTTTTTAAGGACTGCAAACCAAAACCTGCAAGAAGCTCAAGTAAAACCTGTCATGAGTCCCAATTAAGGACTAAAACAAACCCTGCAAGAACTCGGTAAACCTTGTTATGAGTCCTAGTTAAGGACTATGAACAAAACCTGCAAGAAACTTAGTAAGCCTTGTTATGAGTCCTAGTTAAGGACTATGGACAAAACCTGCAGGAAATTCAGTAAACCCTGTTATGAGTCCTAGTTAAGGACTATAAAAGAAACCTGCAAGAAATTCAGATGTCAGATAACAAGCATGCAAGTAGTCCAAGTTTGAAGGCACACAAGTCACACAAGAGAAACCCTTAGAGTTCAGGCCCGCATGAGGTCTGGGTGTTACCCTCTTTCAGTTTGTTGGTTCATACCTGTCCTATCAAAGTAACCGGGTTCTTAGAGGATCCCAATATCATTGACTACCCTCAATCGGTCATAACTCCAGCATCGCAATCTTTTCTTGCGGCCAGAACCATCACGAGAGTTTAGCCTCAATGGGCGTAGCATACTGCTACTGTTCTAATGGCCAAGTTGTGTCATTTAAGGTTCTAAGGTCTGTTGGTGCTTAATGACTCCTTGGAAGACCCATATTCTCCCCGTTTCAACACGAGGGATATCGGTACAGACCAAGGTGCCACACCAACGTAGCCACTGCTTCACCCATGTCGGTATACGCCGGACAAGTCCCTCACAGCTTATGCTACCTAAACAGGGTATCCCCAGATCCGGGTTAGGAACTATGTAACTCCCATGCAACCCACAATAGTAAAGCAAGCAAGTCAATACAATTGAAAACACAGTTATGAACTAAGCCCTAAGGTACACCTCACTTTATAAGATTCCCCAGCAGAGTCGCCAGTTCTATGATCGGTGGATCTGGAACTGACTATTTAACGCTGGTTCGTGAAATGTCGCGGAAGCAAGAGTCGCCACCGTCTTTTATTTTCTCCAAATGGAAAGGACAAAAGCACAGAAAAATTCCTTAAAGAGATTGCTCTCGGTTCGGGAGGTAGGTTATAGAAAGGGAAGGTGTTAGCACCCTTTCTATCCATGGTTATCCATGGGCTCTTAGATACTTGCTCATTGTGTTTTCAAAAAGGTTTGTTTGCTTTTCAATTGTGGGTTTTAAAAAGTTTCTTTGAAAATTCCAGTTCGACTCTTGTATCGGTCCTCAAGAGTGTTTGAAAAAATTGCTTTCGAAAGCTTTTTGAAAAGGTGTCGGTGTGAAAAGTATTTTTGAATTTTGTTTGAAATTTAGAGCAAGTATCCAGAGTTCTCTACCTACCCTAAGGAATTCGTCTGTGTAAATGTCCTTTAAAGTAGTGCCATCCCACCATTGAGAGGTAGGCAGCACCACTGTTGGAGGTGTTCGGGTCAATTCGAGGTTCGGGACATGGTGATCACCAGAGCAATGGGAAGACACCTTAGAAGCTACCCTCATGCCAGGCTCCCGGATCATGAGGACTTACTAAGACATCCTCTACTCGACGATCACCTTTCGAGGCAAGGCAACAGTGAGGCGTACCCTAGGGGTGGTGTGTGATTTGTGTGTCAGATTCATTTATTTTTGTCTTGTCATGTATGGGTGATCTACGCGTTTGTTTTTATTTAAGGCCATTCATTCTTGCATGCATTTATTAACAGTTAAAATATTGCGAGAAAGTAAAAGATTCTAAGCTATTACAAAAGGCGCGGGTCCACATCGCCAAAATTAAACCAGGACCCGATTTGATAGAAAATAAAGAAGTAAAGTGCGAGAAATAAAATGTCCGAGTTTACAAGGCTTTGGGAGAATTACATTAATATTAAACGAAATAAAATAAATATGCGAATAAGGATTAAAAACGAGGGCGTTGGACCCTTTTTGCAAAATTAAATTAAATGATGGAATTGATTAATTAAGAGAGAAAAGAAATTGTTTTTTTTTTTGATATTTTTTAGTATTTTATGTTTTTAATGGAAAAAGAATTAATTGAAATTAAATGCTAACTCTAATTCTATTTGTTTTTTAGTTTATTAAGAAAACATGTTAAAATTAAACCTAAATTAACCTAATTAATTACATGGTAATTTAATTACAAAAATAATATTTAATAATTAATTATTGTGAAAGAAAAGAAAAAAAGGATAAAAATTGATTAAAACCTAATTCTACCAATTTTAAGTTTATTAAGAAAAATGTTTGAATTAAACCTAATTTTACAAAGCTAAAATTAATTAGTGATATTTATTTACAAAAAATATTAATTAAATAAATATATTTTGATTTTTATGACTTTTCTGTTTTTTACTATTTTTTATATTTTATGAAAATAAGTTAAATTAAAGGAATTAATTAAAAAAAGAAATAATTGAAATAAATAAAATAAGGAAAAGAAAGAAAATACAATACCTTGGGGGGCTTCTGTCCCCTTTTTGGAGGTGAATTGGAGTGGTTTGGCCATTTGTGTTCTGGCCTCATCATACATAAGTTGTTCTACTTTGGCCATTTGGCTTTTGGCTTTTGGCCATTTGCGTTTTGGCTTTTGACCATTTGTGTTCTGGCTTCAACGTTCCTTAATGTCTGGCTTAATGTCTGCCTCGCCATGTATTGGTGTCATGCATAAAATGTTCTACTTTGGCCATTTGGCTTTTGGCTTTTGGCCATTTGGCTTTTGGCCTCAACGTTCCTTAATGAACCTGCATGGGATCCTGTCTAAATCTGCAGTGTTGAATCTCACGAACACATTAAATAAAATCATAAAATACAAATAAAGCCAATATATGAAGAAATTTAATGTTTAGGCACAATATGGCATGTATGAATGATTATACCCTTTTGATCATGGAGATCAAATCAATCTTACCCTTACTGGAAAATTAGTGACCTGGATGCTTTTATGCCTTACTGGAAAATTAGGATCATGGAGATCAAGTCAGCCTTATCCTTACTGGAGAAGTAGTGAGGTGTTGGTTTGTAACTGAGATGGCTTTGTTTGTAGTGAGAGAGGGATTTGTAATAAGGATTTCAAGGTTTTAGGGTTCTTGAAAGAGTTTGATATTCCAACAGTGTTGTGGCAAGGTTTTTTCTCTCTTTTTCTCTTCCCCTGGTTTATGTGAAAAGAAGGTGATTATATAATGGAAATTAGGGTAAAGCAAATGGGCTTTGAATGTGCAATTGGGCCTCCAATATTCACTTGAATTCGTCACTTTCCAGGCTAAATCGCAGGGACTTAAGTGCATTTTTTGAAGTTGAAATGTGAAAACAAAATGTAGCCGGCATCGAGAACTAACTCCTGTCCGAAAATCGACTCAATCGGATAAAAGGTGAATTAGTTATGAATTTTTGAAGTTTCAGCTCAGACAAACTTATTTTGGACTTCAGTGTCGACTCTGACACGTTCTTCAATAAAAAACTGGTATTGATCGGAGCATAATCCGGTCTCGACTTTTGAAGCAAAGTTGTAGATCTACGAGTCAGGGACCTTGTGTAAAAATATGAGCCCAATCCGATAAAAATTGACCGAGTTATGAATTTTCGAAGTTTCGGCCCAGATGAAATAATATTCAGCATTCAGGATTTTCAGCGTGTCACACACTCTGAGCAAAAAACGAAGGCCTTTTGAATACCGTTTGAACTCAATACCTTCTGTGAAAATGTAGCCAACTCAATTTGTGAAATTTTGGCACCAGAACCAGCTCGATACGATGAAAATCGACCAAGTTATGATTTTTTGAACATGACGCAAATAAACTTCTGTCACAAATTTTCTGCACGAAAATACTTGATAAATCCACATTTTTGAAGACCTTCTGATCGAAATTGGCTTCCAGCCGTGAGAGATGAAAACGTAGATAATGTCAAGACGGAATTTTGGCCACCGGAACGGGTTCAAAGCGAGTCACGATCTTCAAGTTATGAATTTTTTAGCGCGTAAAAACTGCACTTTCAGCACACTTTTTTCACCATATTTCTTCGAGAAAACTCACACATTCGGATACCTTCTTTAAAGAATTGACTCTTGAGCCGAACCTGAATTTGAGAATACGTTATCAGAGATATCTTGGCGAAAGAATACCTGAATATGACGTGCCGGGTTGGACTTGTGAATTTTTCTTGAAATGTTTTTGAGAAATATGGGAGGGCAAATTTTGGGGTACAACAGGGCGTTATTATGCTTTCTCCATTTGATTGTTAGATCAGCGTCGGAGAACCCTAAACTGTTGTCTGTTGTCAGGCTAGCTACACATTCCTCGAACTGGTCCGCAGAGGTTTCCTGGGGCACATGGGCCGTCTTCAAGAATTTGATCAAAGCTTTGGCATGAGCTTCTGAACAAAGCAGTAAGGTCAGCATAGATATTTTTGAGGGGGTTTTCCCCAGTTGCTCAACAACATTATAATCGCTTTTCTTGATTATTTTCAAAATCTCTTCCATTTATTTTTGAGAGGTTTCAGGGATGATCAACGGCTGAGCCTTCACCATGATAGGCTCTTCTTGGATCCCTTTCCCTCTATCATCAGTAACAGCAGAGGGGACAACCACAGGAGTTACAACTTCTTCAATAACTGGAGTTCTCGCAGATATGTTGACCGGTGCAGGAGTAACCTTAGGAGCAACTGAGGGTCCGAAGATTGCCTTTGGTGGTGCAATCTCCGGAGAGAAAATTCTTCCACTGCGGGTGATTTTACTCGTTCCAACAATGTTTTCAATGTCGGAAGTCTCTTCATCAGAACTCTCTTCAGTCGATTCAATTTGCTTAACATTGTGGTAGAAGATCTCTCCCCCATAGTTCCACGGTAATGATTTGTTGGACTTGTACGGGATAGGCCCCGACATAGTTATCCTCAAAGGTACAATCTTCGGATCAGATGTAATCTTAATAGGTCTTTTGGAGACCTTGGGAAGATTGGAGGATATGGTAATTATCGAATCATCATTGACAGGAGTCGGTGTAACAGGAGTCTTTTCAAAAAGGATTTCTTGATTATCCATTAGGCGTTGGATGCCTAACTTCAACAACGGACGGTTGGTTGGTAAGGAGGAACAAAGGAAACAATCTTCTTCACAGCCTGGGAAAATCCCTGCCTTTAGCAAATTCAACTTGATTATCGGTAGCGGAGTCATAAAATCATCAACAGTAGCAACAAAAGGATCCTCTTCAACAGCATGGGCATGGTGGCCAAGCTTCGGCATCGGAGCAGAGATCACATTAGGTTTTTCAAGGGCGTCAAATTCAACTTCTTTAGCATCTATTAAATCCTAAATTTTATTCTTGAGGGCCCAACAATTGTTGGTGTCGTGCCCTATACTGCCTAAATGATAAGCACACTTCACATTTGAATGGTAGTAAGGAGAAGATGTATTCGGATTCTTCGGCGCCTCTTTAAAACTTGCAAGTTTTAAGTTTAACAGATGAGGGAGAACCTGAGCAGGCCTTTCCACCCTTGCTTGGTTGGTTCTGGGTTGATTGTTTATAGGCTGATCAGCTGCAGACTTCTGAATCATTACAACCCCCACCGCTGGCTGGCGCTCAACTCTTCCTTGACTTCTCTGAGAGTAAACAGCTGATACTTCTTTCTTGGATGGAAAGGTCTTTTTGATGGCAGCGGAAGAAGATGCATCCTTTTGAATTTTTCCACTCTTGATTTCGGCTTCAACTCTCTCACCAGTCAGAATTAACTCGGTGAACCCCGCAGACGAACTTCCAATCAAGTGATTGAAAAAGGGACCTGACAGTGTACCCAAGAACATATCTACGAGCTCCCTCTCAAACAATGGTGGCTGCACCCTTCCAGCCAAGTCTCTCCATTTCTGGGCATACTCCTTAAAGCCTTCAGTTGAGACCATACCCATACTTTGTAGTTGAGTACGCGTTGGTGCTAAATCCGTATTATATTGATATTCTCTGTAGAAGGCGGCAGCCAAATCCTCCCAGTTGTGCACATCAGATCTCTCTAGCTGGTAGAACCAATCTAATTGCGTCCCCGAAAGACTGTCTTGGAAGAAATGGACCCACAGATCCTTATCAGAAGAATACGGTTGTATTTTTCTGACGTAAGACCGCGGATGCATCTTTGGACAAGACAAACCGTCGTACTTAGCAAATATAGGCAGCTTAAACTTGGGGGGGAATCACAATCCCGGAAACCAACCCTAGATCTTCAAAGTCCATCCCAAGCACCCTCTGTACCTCCATGGCAGCCAGACGCTCTTCCAGATTCTTGTACTCGTCGTCTGCAGGTGGATACTGCTGCTCAGAATAGTCTTCATCCTCTTCTTCTTTTTCTTCCTCAGACTCAGGTTGCACTGCAGCTCCCTTTCCTGCCCCTTCATCGGATGTTGAGGGAAAATCCAGGACCCTTCTAGCTTGGCCTTCAAATCTTCTTCCCAAGGTAGCCACACCAACTCTCTTCTTTTTCTTTTTCTCCTTTTCCTTTTCCAGCAAAGTTTTGAGATCCTCCTGGCCCTTAGCCAAGGTCATGAGTAGTTGCTGGAACTGTGAATTCTGCGCTTGTAAGTCTTTAATCGTCTGCTCTATATCCATCTGGCTGAAATAAACAGCAGAGAGATAAGGAAACCTGGTGTGAAGACCTACTTATGCATATGATGAATGGTATGTTATTCATGTAATGCATTCAAGGATTCAGAAATTTGAATTTGTTGCAAACAAAAAAGAACACACGTCATATTAATAAGAAGAATTTGTTAGTATATCAAATGCCCCATGGGCAAAGTAATACAAAATCCTAATGTAAAAATATGTTGCGCATCCTCTTTGGTGCAATGTAGGTGTTGAGAGTCTGCTCTTCGTGAAGTTGACGAGTAAGTTCCAAAACCTTCTTCTCACTGGCATAGAATTGGGCTTCAAAAGTATCACGCTCTCCCTTGAGTTGTATCCAACTCCTTTGCAAATCTTTAAGTGATGCTGGCATGTCAGGATGCAGGAGGGTGTATGGAACCTCTCCTTCCATAACAGACTCTTTGATCACAGGCAGAATGTAGGGGTAAGGCATCATAAGACTTTGGGAGCGGGTTCGTACCCACTTGAGGTAAGGCTCAAGGGGGATGTAATTATTGTGTCCCAAGGTCTTACTGTTTACTTTGTTGGGCATTCTCCAAGCTCGGATGAACCTTTGTCGAAGTCTTTGATCGTCGTTGTCGAAGTCAAAAACCAAGTCTGGAATCAACATATCATGAGGGCCATTCCTTCGGGCATACCCAAAATGTCTCAGAGCCAAGCAAGGGTTGTAGGTAATGCCTCCCCTAATGCCTAGTAGAGGGACATTAGGGAATTCCCCATAATGGCAATGATGATAACATTTTCTCTGGATCGAGAACACCGATGAACATCTGAATGTGTAAGAGTCATCAATCGTTGTGACCACCTCAAACCTTGCTTATTCTTCAAAACTGATTGGGGAAGGTGAGAAATAAACCACCTTGCTAGAAGAGGAGTACAGCACATGAGAACACCCCGTTTCCTCATTGTTCGTGTGTGAAATGAGTGGAGGATATCCCCAAGAAATGTAGGCACTGGGTTGCGAGCCATGAAAATTTTGACAGCACTGACATCTATAAGCTGGTTAGGGTTTGGGAACAAGACCAACCGATAGATGAGAAGAGCCACAATCTCCTCAAAAGCTTGTAAGTCCAATGAATTCCAGCATTCTTGAGCTTTCTCAAACAAAATTTTTTCCAAGAAACCCTTTACACCACTTCTGGTTTCCCAATGACCTTTGACATCAGATGGTTGCAAGTGTAGGGATTGAGCAACATCTTCAAGCTTTAGATCTCTTTTCGTACCATTGTAGGGTAGTTGATGGAGAATAGGAATCCTCAGGAGTTGAGAAAATTCCTCCAAAGTAGGCACAAGCTGGTAATCAGGAAATGTGAAGCAGTGGTGTAGGGGGTCAAAGAACTAGAAGAGAACTTTCACCATGTCTTCCTTAATGTTTGTGTTGACTAAGTTGAGAAGACGACCATGCCTCTCGGTGAATGGAGAGTTTTTAGGAATCCTTGAAGTCAGCTCCTTGAGTTGAGGAGGAATTCTCACAAGGTTGACTTGAATTGTTTTCTTGCGAAGTGAATCCATTACCTACAAAACAGGAACAAAGATGAAGATCCAAATCCTTGAAATGGTTAGTGGATGCATATGATGCTTCATGATGTTATGATGTTATGCACAAGTATATATATGTACAAACAAATCACACAAGATTCTAGTTTCAGGCTTGCATGGGGTTTCATAGGTAAGTACCCTCTTGAAGTTTAGTTGGCTCAACCTGTCCTATAAATAGTAACCGGGTTCTAAGGAGCTCAATATCACTGGATTATTTTCTATGTTCATTGTTTCAGTTTATCCACTTAACTGGCGACCGAAATATTCCAAGAAAACAACCCTCAATGAGTGTAGTATCGAGTATCTACCAACTTCGGACTGCACCAAAGTCGGTCATCTCACTACCCCTAAAAAAGGCCAAGTTGGTCAAGTAAAGGTTCTAAAAGTCCATTAGTGCTTCATGACATCACTCAGAGGCCCCGTATTCTCTTTGATTAACTCAAAGGCTACCGGTACCCACAAATATGTCGCACTAATATAGCTATTGCTTCAACCATGTCAGTATACCCCACACAGTTTCCACAACGTATTGCTATTTACCTATGAATGTTTCCCGAATCCGGGTAGAGGATTCAAACCCAAACAATAGAACCAAATGTAAAGCATACAAGTCAAGCAAGATAAGCATGTAAAGGTGATCTAAAACCCTAAGGTAACCCCACTTTTATGTATTTTCCCCAACAGAGTCGCCAGTTCTGTGATGCGGTTGGAGAACTGACTTGAGGTTTTGCGTTTGTGTTCGCAAATGTTTCGATTTAGCAAGAGTCGTCACCGACTTTTTATTTATCCAAAGGAAAGGTCAAAAAGCACAGGAAAGACCTTTGATATGTTTTCTTGGGTTCGAGGGGTAGATTATGAAAAGGGAAGGTGCTAGCACCCTTTTCATCCATGGTTTTCCATGGGCTCTTAGTTACTTGTTTTAGATCACTTGCTTTTGCTTTTCAATTGTTTGAAATGGTGCTTTTGTGTGTGGTTTTGAAAGTATTTTGAAAAGAGGCCTTTGTTTAGGAAACTTTGTAATGATTCTTGTTTTAATGTATACAAAGGTGTTTGCCTTTTGAAAAATGTTTCAAAGTTTGAAAGTTTGTTTTGGGAAATGTTTTGAAGTTGTGTTGTGATGTGTGTTTGAAAATAGCAAGGATGTTTGCAAGTTTGATCAAGTAACTAGGAGTTGTCTACCCTACTCAAAGATCTTTCCTACACATTTTTAACCCTTTGACAGTGTTGTTTTACCATTGCATTTGGTAAACAACCTTGTGTTTGGATGTTAAACGGGACAGGCACGGGTCATCGTATTGGCCATGATAACAATTGTGCTAAGTATCTTAGCAAGTTTTTGTTTGAGGGACTAGATCATTTTTGTATAAGCAACCAAGATAGCATCATCGAGGGACTATGATCTTTTTGTTTTGATTTTGTTTTGCCAAGACACCTAGCATGCATACCATGGCCATTTTTAAGTCAACAAGTGGATGAAACCCTAGGGATGCTTGTGTGCATTGTGTTGTCATTTTCATGCATTTTTATCTTGTATTAGGTCAAGCTATTTGTTTGATTTTGGATTTTTGCATACAAACCCTAATCTTTCTAACATGCATATTTGAAAGCAATAAATGCGTAAAAGTAAATCTACAACTATTACAACATTGATATGAGGAGGGGGATACAATTTTGAATAGGGGATATTTTGCACAAAATAAAAACCCAAAAATTATTACAACCATATTGAATTTTTTGTTCAAATGATAAATAAGCAAATATTTAAATGGACAATTAAATAAATATGCAATATATTATAAATATGCAAAAAATGTTTTTGTATTATTTTTATGTATGTAAAAATAAGCTATTTAATGCATTAAAAATAAAAAATAAAAGATTATTTTTATTAAGGGTAAAACCCTAATTTGTTTTAAGAAAATATATATATATATATATATATATATATATATATATATATATATATATATATATATATATATATATATATATTATAATTGTTTATTTATGTACAAGTAAATAAAATAAAATATATATAAATGTTTAGAAAATAAAAATATATGAGAAAATATTATTTAAGTGTATAAATAATAAAAATAAAAATATATGGTATTTTATTGTATTATTTACAAGTTTTTTATTTAAGAAAATAAAAGTATATTATTTAAGAAACTATTTTTATACTAGAAAAAATAATAAAAATAATATAATAAAATATGAAAATTTTAGAAAATGTTTTTGGTATTTCTTAATATTTAGGAAAATAAATAAAAGTCAGAAAATAAAAAGGAAATAGAAAAATATACAAAAGTAAAATAAATGGGCCAAGGGGGTGCAGACAGCAAGCCAAAGGGTGTAAATAGTGAGAAAATCCCAGGCCCAGCCCAGATGGCCTTCATCTTCAACCTTGTGACAAAAAATGCGCGCCTGTACTCAAAACTGGAAATCCTGCATTTGTGCTTAAAAACAAAACTTGCAACATGAAAGTTATAGAGCATGATCATACGATTCTAACCATATAAAAAACTTAATATAACTCTCAAAGACCAGAGAGAATTTCTCTGGCCATAATTTCTAACCTAGCTTTTTCAGAAAGTTCATCATTCAAATTCTCCCAACTCAGTTAACTTAAATGAAATATATGCATATGTACAACTCAAGGGCAATGAGTACTACATTTTTTATTCACAAACCTAAGCCTAAAGATTCCTAAATAGAGAGATAAAAGTTTGAACTTTACCTATTTCAGTCAAGCTCGAGTATGGCAATGTAGGAGTTTTAAGTGAGGCCTGAGATGCTTGTGAGCTTGCTTGAAGTTCCTTTGACCTTCCCCAATGCTTGGATGGCTTTGAACTTGCTTGAATCTCTCTATAGAACTCAACCTGCAAAGTCAGAATTCAAAAATGGTGAAGTGGGTAAATGGGGTTACAGTCACTTGGGAATGGATGGGATAGTTTAGGTAGGTTGTATGGAGTGTGTTGGAACTGATTGCAAGCAAAACGCACGAGTAGTTTTTGTTTTGGAAATCAAAATGCAGAAGTTGCCCTGTTTTGCAAGATTTTGGTGTTTTGGTGTGCAAAGGTGTTTGAGGACTGGCTAGCTCGTGTTTTTGACCTTAGGTAATATGCAAAACTTGTTTGAAATGGTTACCACACTTGGTTTTATCGTATTGCCAAGTTATGTGGTTTTTGCAAGTTTACTTGGTTTTGAAGAAAAGTGTGATTTTGACAATGCAAAGGGATGTACTGGCCTCCTTCCTAGCTGTACAAAGTTGGTATACTTTTGCCTAAGTTTATAGAGTTAGTTTTTTGCAAAGGGATGGGTTCAAGGCTCAAGGGAAACAAAAATGCATAAAGTGGACTTTATCAAAATGGCATTGTTAACTTTTTGCCATTTTTAGATTAATCCTTTGTGTAATCTTCCATTGATCAGAACAATGCCTTAATCCATTGTATTTGCATTCAATTTTTGAGTGTGGAAGGGTTTAGATACCTGTAAACAAGTACAAACAAAGCTGGACAGAAATTGCAACTTGTGTCAACATGAAAAATGCCATGGATCAAAGTGATAATTTCCCAAATTCAAACCTTCGATTCTCCCTAACCACAAATGATCTTGGAGAGTTCTTGGATATTTTGGAAAGCTTGTAAAATTATATACAATCCATATTTGAAATGCATTTTGATATTCCAATGGGAACTATGTGAAAAATTGCCATGAAGATAGGTCAAAATTCTGCATAAACTAGGGCAAAATTTCACTAAGTTAGAAAGTTTTTGGACCCTTATTCATAAAATTATAACTTGAGATCCAAGCTTCTTTCTTGACAACTTTGTGATTAAAAGTTGTAGATTTTATGGAGGACTACAACTTTCATGTTGGAAGTTTTGTTTGAATCCAATTGCATCATGGTGAAAAAGTTGGGCAAAGTTGGGGAAAAATAAGAAAATTTCATAACTTAGAAAAATTCTAAGTTATGAAATTTTTCAATCTTAAACCCTAATTTGCAAAATTAGGTTTCTTGATGAACACGTTTCATGTTTTGACACATATTAATGAAAAATGACTCTTGGCACTTGATTTTGACCAAAAAGTCAAAGTTTGACTTTTCAGTGTACAGTTGATTTTTGATTAGTTGACTGGAAAATTCATCTGTCAATCCAATGCATTTGAGATCTTTTGAACCTTGTGATTAGGTCAAGATGATGCCATTGAGTCCTTGAATCCATTCTTGAACCCAATTTTCCATTTCCTAGGTCAAAAATCAGAAATTGCCCTTCTGCAGTCAAAACCCTAAAAATGACCATTTTGCCCTTTTGATGATCTGGTCAAATTTCTTGAGGAGTTGTGGTCAAAACTTGATAAAATGGTTAATATGAGCCTATAATGTTGATGTGGATCAAAAATTATGAGGTTTGACTGTAAATTGGCCATAGTTGACTTTTTCTCCAATACAGTTGACTTCTAGGTCAACTGTCCAATTGACTGGGCAAAAATTTGATTCAAGGCTTGAAACTTGGTATGGGAAATCTTATAAGTCCAAAATGAAGTATTAAAGTCACTTTAGGCATTGGAAGTCCAAAAATCCCTGTGCAAACTTAAACCCTAATTCAGGTCAACAGTGCAAGGAGATGTCTTGAGCAGAGCAAACCCTAATCCTGTCTGGAGTCCAAAGTGTCTTGTGATGAAAATCTTGATAAAATGAGAGGGAAAATTTTGGGGTACAACAGCTTCCCCTGTTCAATCTTCTTGAACCTGAAGAGTTAGATTGACGAGTTTGCCTTTCGTGACTCGAAGGTAAAAGGGGATTGGACACTAGAGTGCCCATAAATTTTCACTCGTCAAATGTTGTTGAGGGAATGGGCTTAAAGATGCCATTTGGAGATGGTAGAATCTTGCTGGAGATGGGCTTAAAGATGCCATCCCAGACTGTTTATTGAAAATCAGGAAAATGAACATCAGAATGGTATCCGTATCCGGAACGTATCTGAGTTATATCTGGAGATTGGATCTGTATGAGCAAGAGAATGGCGTCCGTGTCTGGAGCGTATCCGAGCTGTAACTGTATTTGATTCTTGAATGAATAACAGAATGATTGTCGTGTCTGGAGTGTATATGTATTGTATCTGAATCTGAAATCTAAATAAGCGACAGAATGACATCCGTGTCTGGAGCATCTCTGGGCTGGGGATAACATTTGAATGAGTGACAGAATGGCTACCGTGTATGGAGCGTATCTGGACTGTATCTGTAGTTGAGATCTGTATGAGTAGCAGAATGACTTCCGTGTCTGGAGTGTATCCGTACTGTAACTGGGATCTAAAAAGGCAGCAGAATGACTTCCATGTCTTGGAGTGTGTGATCAGTGGATTTAGAACTGACTGTTTAACGCTGGTTTCGCAAAATGTCGCGGAAGAAAGAGTCGCCACCGTCTTTTATTTTCTCCAACATGGACAGGACAAAAGCACAGCAAAATTCCTTATGAGATCGTTTCTCGGTTCGGGAGGTAGATTTATAGAAAGGGAAGGTGTTAGCACCCTTTCTATCTGTGGTTATCCACGGGCTCTTAGATACTTGCTCTTATGTTTTCAAAATGTTTGCTTTTCAAATGTGAGTGGGTTTTGAAAAAAAGTTTCATTGAAAGATTTCTGAATAACTCTTGTATCTGTCCTCAAGAGTGTTTGAAAAATTGTTTTGAAAGCTTTTTGAAAGTGTCGGTGTGAAAAGATTTTTTGTTTGTTTTTTAGAAGAGAGCAAGTATCTACGAGTCATCTACCTACCCTAAGGAATTAGGCTGTGTAAATGTCCTTAAGATAGTGCCATCCCACCATTGAGAGGTAGGTAGCACCACCGTTGGAGGTGTTCGGGTCAATTCGATTGTAGGGACAGTGTGGTCACCGAAGCAACAGTAGGACACCTTAGAAGCTACCCTTATATCCTTGATCCTTTTTTTTAATCCGAGGCAACCGTTTCAAGGCAACTGTTTCGAGGCAACTTGTTTCGAGGCAACTGGATCATGGACATCAGGACTACTAAAACGTCCTATACTTGACGACCACGTTTCGAAGGCAACGGGTGAGGCGTACCCTAGAAGTGGTGTGTGTATTTGTATGTTGTTTTCAGTTTAACAGTTATCTTTGATCATGGCATTGTGAGCTACGCTTGTTTTTAATTAACATACATTCTTTCATGCAATTTAGAATTTAAGAGTGCGGAAAATTAAAAGACGAAAAGATAAAAGCTACGCTATTACAAGGCGCGGGTCTATACATCGCCAAAATACAAAGACCCGTTTTTTGATAAAGGATGCGGAAAGTAAATAAATACCTAATTACTATTACATCCAGAAAGCAGTTACATAATAATCACTAAAAGAAAATAAATGCGCGAAAATAATTAATTGAACGTCCGAGGGTTTTGACCCTTTTGAGAAATTAAATGAAATTAAAGTCTATTTAATTATTTAATTAAAGAAAAGAAAGTTTTTTATGTTTTTGGTATTTAATATGGAAATAAAGAAAATTAAAATTAGAAGGAAACCCTAGTTCTAAATTATTTTAATTATTAATGAAAAATATTAAGGTTAACCTAACTTACTAGTTAATTAATTTACATATTTATGTACAAAAATAATGGTTAATAAATAGTGATAGAAATAATTAATTAAGAAAAAAGATAAAAATGTCAAAACCTAATTCTACGTATTTTTTATTTATTAAGAAAAAGTGTTAAAATTAAACCTAAATTAACTAAGTCAATTGTTAGTTATTTATTTACAAAAAATAGGTTAGTGATGAAATTAATAATAAATTAAATATATTTTAAAATTTTGACTTTCTGTTTTTATTATGAGAAATTATTTTATGGTGAAAAAAAACAATTAAAACAAAATAAAAAGAATTAGAAAAGAAAAGAAAATAAAATTAAAAAATGCAAACCAAGGGGGGTGTCTGGCCCATATGGAGGTGTGATTTGAGAAATTCAGGCCCATGAACACAAGGCCTTTGTTTGACTTTCCCAATCATGTGCACGTTGGTTGACCCAGGCGTATGATAGACCCCCTCCTGCAGCCTTTGGATTGATGGTCCCAGCCACTTGGCACATGGAGCATTGAAGGCTCATGATGGATCTTTGACATGCAATGCACTGGAACGCGTTGGAAAAAAGATTATGAATTATATGGGGGGACCTGGGAATCGAACCCAGGTCCCAATGCTTGCAATACACCTCATTAACCAACTGAGCCAGGCAACGCGTTTGCACATATAATGGAAAACAAATGTTATATGAAAAAAACAATGTTAATGATATAAAACAAAAAAATACGCGCGCAGTTTGAATCACCCAACCACGCTTGGACACCTCAGCCTTCTTCTTCGTTTATACCTGCAACATGAATGAGATAGCGGGGGTTTTAAACCCCCACAAACTGAAAGTCCTAGAAATAGCGATTAGCCCTATGCATTACATAAATTGAGCACGAGTAGTTGGTTGAATTCGTCTGGCCTTGACGAATTCAACCATGGTCATGGCTTAATCAGATTTTTCCTCCTATAGAAAAACACAATTTTCAAGCTTATGAACCCTAGATTTTATCCATGGTAGATTTCGATTCAGGGGGCTATAATTCAATTGAATGGTACCAACAGCTTTAGAAGGTCCCTATGAGCATGAATCAATCCAAAAAAATTGTTAAAAGCGCATGAATGATGATATACGAATTTAGAAAATATAGCAAACCGTGTGGTCTATGTTCTTGGATTCTTCACGTGTTGGGATTGATTCTTGATGCCAATAGACTCCTGGAAGGTCCAGCAACGTGTTGGAATAGACTTTAGGCCTTGAATTATCCTGCAATAATGAAATCAGTTTCAAGCTTTTTGTTGAAATTTTGCAATTTGGTTATGCAGCATGAGCATCTTTTTCGTGTCTCTATGAGTAGGGTTAGGTTATGCATAAGTATGTGATCAGAATTAGGTCAAAAACAAGCCCATGAATCCATGAATTTATGATTTGAATATTTGATTTTCAATCATGAAATTTCAATCTTTTTTCAATGAAACCTTGCCAATTATGGAAGATCTTGTCCCCTTGGATGAGAAACGACTTTTCCAACTTGCCCTAGTTTGATTTGCTGCACAAAAGATCTACAAAATCATATCTTTGAATTTTCTTATAATAAAAACTAATTAAATGAATTAATATAAATATAAATCCAATTAATTAATTAAAAATAAGAAAATAAATTATTTTGAGATCAATGGGTCGTGCATAGGCTTTGGGTAATGATTCAAGGAAGAATTTGAGGCCCATTAGCAAATTTGAAGCTTTTTATGCAAAGTTGACTTTTGAAAGTTCCCAAAACTTTCCCAACTTCTCCAATGCATACCTTGCTCAATTTTGAAGCTATGAACATGTTCTTGGACATTTTGGAAAGATCTTGAAGTCCTCTAACCAATGCCTTTGGTCCCATGTCATTTTGATTTACCAATCTCAAGTTATGGTCTTTGACTTAAAGTGCCTTTTTGTTGACTTTTGAAAATGACCTATAATGTTGAAATTGATAACTTTTTGTGAGAGCATTTCTTGGACTTGGAGTGTGAAGATGAGTTGTAGGAAATGTCATCCTCTTCAAAATGAGCATTGGATGGGATTTTTCTGATAAACCATGAAGAAGTTATGCCTTGGTCAATTTGCAGTTGACTTTTTCAACTGTCCAAAAATAGAAACTTTTGCATCTTGAGGCTTTTTGAGCCATGCTTTGAGAATCATGATCAAGAATTGATCAAATGATGATTGTGGCTTCAAAATAAGATGTTGACCAAAAATTTTGATTTTTGACTGTCAAATGACCATTTTGCCCCTGCAGTTGACTGTGGAGCAATTAGGGTTTTTTGACTGTGCAATTTGATGTTGTGAGTCTTGAAACTTGACATATGGATGCTTGACAATGTATATGGGCATGTGGGACTTGATTGGACCCTTGAAAACCTCATTTTCTTTGCAGGAACAAAAACCCTAATTTTGATTGTGTTAGGAGGCAATTGGACTGTGCAGCCCTTGAGAGGTTTTGAACCATGCTCTTGCCAAATCTTGAAGAATATGGGAGGGCAAATTTTGGGGTACAACAGTTGCCCCTGTTCAATCTTCTTAGACCTGAGGATGCAGATTGGCTGGCATGCCTTTCTTAATCCGAAGGTGGAAGATGATTGAACACTAGAGTGCCCAGAAATTTGCACTCGCATGGTAGAGTATCAGCAGTGTGATGTAGGGAATGGGCTTATAGATCCCATTTGGAGACTGATGGATAGGAGGATGGGCTTATAGATGCCATATGGAAGTGTGACAGCACTTTGTCGGGAATGGGCTTATAGATGCCATTTGGAACTGTAGTGGTAGTTGTGGAGATGGGCTTATAGATGCCATCGGGAGGTTGTCGATCGCGTAAGAGATTCCTTAGCGAGAACTTGCGTACCTGAGAAAGAAAATAATTACCTGGCCTGTTACAGGGGTTGATCTTCAAACTCTTTATGTAGATGTGCCCTGGCTGGATACAGGAATCGAATCTTTAAACTCTTCAGACGTGCCCTAGCAAGATACAGGAATCGAGTCCGGAGAATAGTCGTCAACAGATACACCCTGGCAAGATATAGGAATCGGATCTTCAAACTCTTCAGACGTGCCCTGGCAGGATACAGGAATCGAGTCTGGAAAATAGTCGTCAACAGATACACCCTGGCAAGATACAGGAATCGAATCTTCAAACTCTTCAGACGTGCCCTGGCAAGATATAGGAATCGAGTCTGGAATATAGTCGTCAACAGATACACCCTGGCAAGATACAGGAATCGGATCTTCAAACTCTTCAGACGTGCCCTGGCAGGATACGGGAATCGAGTCTGGAATTAGTCGTCAACAGATACACCCTGGCAAGATACAGGAATCGGATCTTCAAACTCTTCAGACGTGCCCTGGCAGGATACAGGAATCGAGTCTGGAATTAGTCGTCAACAGATACACCCTGGAAAGATACAGGAATCGGATCTTCAAACTCTTCAGACGTGCCCTGGTAGGATACAGTAATCGAGTCTGGAATTAGTCATCAACAGATACACCCTGGCAAGATACAAGAATCAGATCTTCAAACTCTTCAGACGTGCCCTGGCAGGATACAGGAATCGAGTCTGGAATAGCGACGGTTGATAGTAATCATCATTGTATTGACTTTTGTCCTGAAAAGACAAAACGTTAATTGTATGCAATGTCATGATGTATGAAATGCGTGATGCTCTCAAAATAACTGAGATTGTATGTCCATGAAGATGTGATGTTTATGACTGCATTTCTGTCTAGGAAAATAAATCCTTGACGGATGCCGGGAAATTAACTCCTGGGCTGATGTTGAAGAATAGAGCTTTTTGTTTCCGCTGGGGATGATGATTGCAAGAATACCGGTGGGAGAAGATGACTCCGTTGGGGAATAAACTTGGAGGATAGATTACTCTGCGGGGAGTGAACTCTGTGGGGAAAGAGAGGTACTTTGCTGAGGTTTGATGATAACTCCGCTGGGGATACCATTGTTAAGTTCTGTTGGAAGATTGGATGAACCCTGCTGGGGATAGGAAGACTTCGCCGGGGACGGTCTTTCCGTGGTTTTCAGCTGAGGATAACCCAGTTATATCTTGGTGGGGAAATAACCTTTGAATCAAGCCGGGGGAGAGCGTTCGTACTATGCGGGTGACAAGCTTCCAGAATCTACTGGGGATAAGCTTCAAGACCTGCTGGGGATATGGATTCCACTTTCCTGGGGAAACTTTTCAGATTGGACTGGGGAATGGCTCCACTGGATGTCCGGTTTTCCGCCGGGGAACAATCTTAGACCAAGACTGCCGGGGATGCTTGCTTAGGAACATCTGTATACTTCGCTGGGGGATGTTGAGATCTTCTGGGGATACCCAACTTCCCTGAGGTGATTGAGGATAACTCTGCTCGGGGAGAGTATTGCTGACTTGCTAGGGGATATTGTGCCTTTTTAGGGCTGATGGGACACCAACTTCTTGGGAGAATTGTTGATTCTTGTCTTACTCGGCGGGGAGTGACGGTATCCTGGTTACGTTCTCCAGTCGAACTTACCTTGGTACCTTGGTGGACAGACTAATTAGATCACTTAGACAACTCATTATTGCCCCTGTTTCTGATGTTACTTGTAATTAATCCTTTGTTTCGCATGCAAATATTTATGAGTTAGCAATTAGTGTCAAATGCATATATCACAATCAAACATTGGACGTTCTTCGCAAAACCAAACAGAAAAAGGAAAAATAATTGGCAATTTGTCTGATAAGTGAATTTGTATTGATTCTTGAATTTGCCTGTAAATAGGCGTTTATGTACAAGAGACTGACGTCCTAGTAAGAGAACACCGCCGAACAACAGAGTTTATACAATTTTACGAAAAGGGAAAACAAAACAGCTATGTGAAAAGAATAATCCCACTGGGCTCCAACTCTGCTATCGCCTTTATATCTTCGAGCGTCTCATCACTTGGCTGCTCGGTTGAAGATGAAGCTGATTGATCGATGCCGTTTGAACTTGATTTTGATACCGGATTATGGATGCAAGGTGATCCAATGAGACATAGTATTACGCTTTATCCCTAACTTTTGCCTGGACCGCCCTTTCGGGTTTTCAGTCCACCGGGATACCCATTTTTTGCCCAAGCCGCCTTTTCAGGTTTTCGACTTGCCGGGTGTACAGATTTTTTCATTTCATCCCTTATTTTTGCCCAAACCCTTTTGGTTCGCCGGGAAGCCCTAATTTTTGCCTAGGTATGTCAACCTAGCGGGTCTTTTATCATGCGTAGTATCTTTTTACTATGTCTGCATTGGCGGGGTGAGGAAGGTCGTCACCATCCATGCTGGTTAGAATCATGGCTCCTCTGGAGAAGACATGTTTAACCACAAATGGCCCTTCCTACGTAGGGGTCCATTTGCCCCTAGGATCACTTTGAGGAAGAATGATACGTTTGATTACCAGGTCCCCAACTTGATACTCTTGTGGTCTGACTTTCTTGTTAAATGCCCTGATCATCTGTTTTTGGTACGTTTGACCATGACAAACAGCAGTGAGTCTCTTTTCGTCAATTAGATTTAACTGATCAAGTCGAGTCTGGATCCAGTCATCTTCGCTCAAATCTGCATCCTTCATTATCCGGAGAGAGGGTATCGGGACTTCGATCGGCAAGACTGCCTCCATGCCGTAGACCAGGGAAAAGGGAGTTGCCCCGGTTGACGTCCTTGCTGAGGTACGGTACCCATGAAGAGCAAACGGTAACATCTCGTGCCAATCTTTGTAGGTCACCATCATCTTCTGCACAATCTTCTTGATATTTTTATTAGCTGCTTCGACAGCCCCATTCATCTTCGGCCGGTAAAGAGAAGAGTTGTGGTGTTGTATCTTGAATTGCTCGCAGAGCTCAGTGATCATCTTGTTGTTAAGATTGGTACCATTGTCCGTAATGATCCTTTCTGGGAAACCGTATCGATAGATCAAATTGTGTCGAATGAACCGTGCCACGACGTTCTTGGTTACAGTGGCGTAGGAAGCTGCTTCAACCCACTTTGTAAAGTAATCAGTCGCCACCAGGATGAAGCGATGCCCGTTGGATGCCGTAGGTTTAATCTCGCCGATCATATCAATGCCCCACATTGCAAAAGGCCAAGGTGCAGTCAAGACATTCAGAGGAACTGGAGGAATGTGCACCTTATCAGCATAGATCTGGAACTTATGACATGTCCGAGAATGTTGGTAACAGTCAGCTTCCATTGTGGACCAGAAATATCCTGCCCGAAGGATTTTCTTTGCCATGGTGTGTCCACTGGAATGTGTTCCGAAGGTACCTTCATGTAGCTCAGCCATGATCTTTTCTGCTTCCGTCTTATCCACACAACGCAGTAAGGTCGAATCATGGTTTCGCTTGTAGAGAATGTCGTTGCTGAGGAAGAACTTTGCTGCGAACCTCCTCAGAAACTTTTTGTCATTGATGGATGCATCTTCAGGGTATTCCTGAGCTTCCAAGTACCTCTTCACTTCGTGATACCAAGGTTTTTCAGTTACTATCTCAGCCTCAAGATCACAACAATATGCAGGTTCGTCCAGTTTCCAGATAATGATCTGGGGAGCCTCGTTATCCCATTTGACCTTGAACATAGAAGACATCGTAGCCAACGCGTCCGCTAACTGATTCTCCTCTCTTGGGAAATGTTCAAAAGTTATCTCTGTGAAATGGGGGATCAACGTCAACACACACTCTTTGTAAGGAATAAGGTTTGGGTGTTTCGTATCCCACTCGCCTTTGATCTGATTGGTCACGAGAGCGGAATCTCCGAAGACACTCAGAAACTTGATCCTTAAGTCAATCGCAGCTTGAAGACCCATGATGCATGCCTCATACTCTGCCATGTTGTTGGTGCAGTTGAAACATAGTCGGGCAGTAAGCGGAGTATGAGTGCCTTGAGGGGATATGATCACAGCGCCGATACCATTACCCAAAGCGTTGGAGGCTCCATCAAAGTGCATAGACCATCGGGATCCTTCCTCAGGTCCTTCATCCGGCCCAGGTACTTCACAATCAGTCACTACCATGATGCTCTCGTCAGGAAACTCAAAGTTCATTGATTGGTAGTCGTCCACTGCCTGGTGTGCCAAATGGTCTGCCAATACACTTCCTTTGATGGCTTTCTGAGTCGTGTACTGGATGTCGTATTCTGTCAAGATCATCTGCCATCTTGCTATTCTTCCAGACAGAGCAGGCTTTTCGAATATGTACTTTATTGGATCCATCTTTGAGATCAACAAAGTAGTGTGAGTCAGCATATACTGTCTCAGCCGGCGAGCAGCCCATACCAAAACGCAGCAAGTTTTCTCGAGCAGTGAGTATCGGGTCTCACAGTCGGTAAACTTTTTGCTAAGGTAATAAATGGCGTGCTCTTTTCGGCCAGACTCGTCATGCTGCCCCAGCACACACCCCATTGAGCTGTCAAGTGCTGTCAGGTATAATATTAGAGGTCTTCCTTCAACTGGTGGCATAAGAATGGGTGGTTCTTGGAGATACTCTTTGATTCTGTCGAAAGCGGCCTGACATTCATCGTTCCAACATACTACTTGATCTTTCTTCAGTAGCTTGAAGATTGGTTCACAGGTAGCAGTTAGATGCGAGATGAATCGGGCAATGTAATTCAGACGTCCTAGAAAGCCTCGAACTTCTTTCTCTGTCTTGGGAACTGGCATCTCTTGTATGGCTTTAACCTTGGCAGGGTCCACTTGAATATCTTTGTCACTTACGATGAAGCCTAGCAACTTTCCAGATCTTACCCCGAATGTGCACTTGTTCGGGTTCAACCTCAGCTTGTATAACTTTAGATGGTCAAACAGCTTTTGTAAATGGTCAAGGTGTTCCTCCTTAGTTTGGGACCTTGCAATCATATCATCGACGTACACTTCAATCTCATGGTGGATCATGTCATGAAATAAAGCAACCATGGCACGTTGGTAAGTTGCCCCAACATTTTTCAACCCGAATGGCATGACCTTGTAGCAGAATGTGCCCCACTGAGTAATAAAGGTAGTCTTTTCCATATCTTCCGGAGCCATTTTAATCTGATTATAACCTGAGAATACATCCATGAAGGAGAACACCTTGTGCTGAGCAGTATTGTCAACCAGAACGTCAACCAGAACGTCGATGTGAGGTAGAGGGAAGTCATCCTTGGGGCTCGCCCTATTCAGATCCCTGTAGTCAACAGACATTCTGACCTTACCATCTTTTTTCGGTACCGGAACCACATTGGCAACCCACTGAGGGTAAGAAGTTACTGCTAGAAACCCGGCATCAAATTGCTTCATAACCTCAGCTTTGATCTTCTCAGACATCTCTGGGCGCATACGGCGGACCTTTTGTTTAACCGGAGGGCAGTCTTCCTTGGTAGGCAGGTGATGGACCACAATGTCGGTATCCAACCCAGGCATGTCTTCGTAAGACCAGGCGAAGATCTCCATAAAATCATGCAACATCTGAACCAACCGTTGTTTTACACTGTGTTCCAGATTGGCACCAATCTTAACTTCCTTTCTGTCTGCCTCAGTACCCAGATTTACCGTTTCCACTGGCTCTTCATGTGGCTGAATAGACCTCTCTTCCTGGAGTAACAGTCTTGCAAGCTCACCAGGCACTTCGCAATCATCTTCACCTTCGTCTTCGGCTAAGTTGATCGGATTTTCGAAGTCATAACTGGCAGTAGCAGAGTCGTTACCAGTGAGATCCAGAGTGGATTGCAACCTGTATGAGTGAGTGTGTGTAAATATAGCTATTTTGCAATATATATAAAGAAGGAAAGAAAGAAAGGGAGCACAAGATTTGAAATGCGAAAAACGTCCAATGTCTTTATTTATGATATATGGAAATGACAAGTAATAAGCCCTCACAAATGAAGCCAACAGTGCCCCGGGTAAGACACCGGGCCAGAAAGTTTCAATTTATTGTTCATTACAAATTTAAAAACAAAGGAATTCATTACTGAGTAACAAAAGTAACAGGTATGTAGTCTTTTGCAGTCCAATTGTTCAGTCCACCGTCGGTCGTCGGGTAGATCCAGTTATCAAACTCAGATTCCTCCGCCTCGCCTTCAATAGCATTCACTCCCGGGTTGGTGATGAACACTGGAGGTCTTCCGATCCTTGATTTGCGTACAGCCCTCTGAGCCTCTGCAGTGAAACCCAGCCCAAACTTGTCAGTTTTAGGAGTAAAATCAGGGAGCCTGCCCCAGTTTGCACATTCACCTTTTTCAATCACAGCCCGGGCGTCCTTCAAGGAAGCCATCTTCAAAGGAAAGTCTTCTTCAGTTATTGTCTCTGCTGACGCCAATGTTGGGGGCACCTCTTCAAAATGTTGAAAGGGGGTTTCTATAAACTCCCCGTCCATCTCTATATACCGGAATGAGTTCAGATGACTAACCATGTATTCTTCCTCCCCCTGCACTGTAACAATCTTCCCTCTGACAGGGTATTTGAGCTTTTGGTGTAAAGTGGAGGTTACATCCCCAGCTTTGTGAATCCAAGGACGACCCAGCAAACAGGAATAAGATGGACGAATGTCCATCACATAGAACGTTGAATCAAAGACTTGAGAACCGACACGAATCGGAATATCCACTTCACCATGTACCATCCTCTTCAACCCGTCAAAGGCTCGGACCACGATGTTACTAGGCTTCAACTCCAGGCCCTCACAATCCAACCTGTCTAAGGCCTTCTTGGGCAATACATTCAGCGAAGAACCGGTATCCACCAACACGTGTGCAAGAGTAGTGCCCCTGCATTCTATGGAGACATGCAGGGCATCATTGTGGTTCTTTCCCTTGGCGGTCAGATCAGCATCCGAGAAACCCAAACCATTGTCAGCGGTCAAGTTGGCCACACAATCAGTGAATTGATCAGCGGACGTCTCTTGTGGCACATGAGTCGTCTTCAGAAATGAAATCAGGGCCTTGGCGTGGGCCTCTGAGCACAACAACAGTGATAGCATAGAGATCTTGGAGGGGGTATGCCCCAGTTGTTCAACGACGTTGAAGTTGCTCTTCTTGATGATTTTAAGGATTTCCTCCATCTCTTGCTGGGAGGCTTCAACATTGACAGTCTTCGGTGCCTCCATATGGGCAGGCACATCAGCAATCCCTTTGCCCCGAGTGTCAGATGACTCGGCAGCAGGGGTAGAAACTTGATCAGAAGGGGAAACAGGCACACTTGTAGGCGTGATGATAAGAGGTCTTCAGATAACTGGTGGCGCAATGTCAGGCGAGAAGAGCCTGCCACTGCGAGTAACTTTAGCGGGACCGGTGATGTTACTGATACCGATACTAGTGTTGAACTCCTGCTTCACTCCAAGTACATACACATCTGCCCCATAGTGCCATGGGACAGCCTTGTCAGATTTATAGGGGAGGGGCCCCGGAACAGTAATGATAATAGGTGCAACAGACATGATTTTGACTGGCTTCCTCGGGGGAGCCTTGGTAGGATTGTTAAAAATGGTGACAACAGATACTTCTTCAACAGGAGCAATAGGAACAGCGGTCTTCTTGAACAAGATCTCTTTGCTATCCATCAGGTTTTGAATGCCTGACTTCAGCAACGGACAACCAGCAGGGGAAACGGCACACAAAAGGCAACCCTTGCTACAACCCGGAAATAAACTGGCCAGCAACAGGTTCCTCTTGACAGTCAATAAAGGGGTAGCAACATCATCCACAGAAACTGCATACAGGTCTTCCTCAATAGCATTTACTCCATGCTGGGGCATAGGAGCAGTCACAACGTTGGGCCTTTCGGGCGCCTCAAACTGTATTTCCTTGGCATCGATAAGGTCCTGAACCTTATTTCTTAGGGCTCAGTAGTCATCAGTAGAATGCCCCGGGCTATCAGAGTGATAAGCACAGCGGGCGTTTGGATTATACTTCGGAGAGGTTGTGTTTACCACCTTCGGAGCTTCTCTGACGGTTACCAAGTTGGTCGATAACAGTTGCGGCAAGATCTGCGACAAGGTCATACTAAGCCGAGCATATTCTCTTCTGGGTCTCTCACCCCTTGGTTGGTTAGGTTGCCGAGAAGCGGCAGCAGGCTTAGCAATTACCACCGTGTTGACAGCTTGGCGGCGTTCTGGTTTATTTTGCCTTCTAGGCCCATACACGGCACTGGCTTCTTTCTTGAAAGGCTTCTTCTCAGAACTTGAGGACGCACCTTTCTGTATCTTCCCTGATTTCAAACCAACCTCTATCCTTTCCCCAGTTAGAATGAGGTCTGTAAACCCTGCAGACGAATTGCCAATGAGATGATTGAAGAACGGCCCGGATAGGGTCCCCAAGAACATGTCCACGAGTTCACGGTGGGTTAACGGCGGCTGCACCCTGCCAACCAGGTCCCTCCACTTATGCGCATACTCTTTAAAACCTTCTCCCGATCCTAGCGACATACCCTGGAGTTGGGTACGTGTAGGAGCGAGGTCGGCATTATACTGATACTGCTTGTAAAAAGCAATATCCAAGTCCTCCCAGTTACGAACCTTGGTTCCATCCAGCTGATAGAACCATTCGAGATGAGTCCCTGAAAGACTCTCCTGGAAGAAATGGATCCATAAGTTCTTGTTCACAGTATATGGTTGGATCTTCCGCACATAAGATCTGAGATGTAGCTTAGGGCAGGACGCCCCGTCATACTTTGCGAAAGATGGTGCTTTGAATTTGTGTGGGATCACCACACCAAAAGATAGACCCAAGTCTCCAAAATCCAACCCAGGCACTTGTTGAATTTCCATGGCATTCAGACGATCCTCTAACTGCTTGTACTTGTCTTCAGCTGGAGGATACTGCTCCTCATTGAAATCAGTCTCGTTGTCAGAGACCACCGGACTAGGAACCCTTCCTCCCTGGGGACTACCTTTCCCTACAGAAGAACCAGCTTGATCAACCTCATTCTGCAGTGTGTTACCGAACCTCCGGCCAGTGTTGAATAGTACAGTTCTCTTCTTCTTCTTCTTGACCAGCAAAGCTTTCAATTCCTCCTGTCCTTGGGCTAAACTCATGATCAGCTCTTGGAATTGGGCGTTCTGAGCCTGGAGGGCCTTGATGGATTGCTCAGTAGATGATTCAGGATTCATGATGGCGAGCTGAAATAAACAGCGAAGAAGATTAAACCACCTGTAAAAAAGAGTACCTGCTATGCACATGATGCATGATATGCTGTTTATGCAATGCATTCAAGGGTTCGAAAGTTCAAATTTGTTGTAGACAAAAAGGAACACACGTTATCATTAAGAAATATTTGTTCGGTACATCAAGGCCTCATGGGAAAACATTACAAAGTAAACTAATCCCAAAAGACATTGCGCATCCTCTTTGGAGCAATATAGGTGTTGAGAGTCTTTTCCTCGTGCAGTAGGCGGGTGAGCTCCAAGACCTTCTTCTCACTAGCATGTAGACTGGCTTCCAGAGAATTCCGTTCTTCCTTAAGCTAGATCCAGCTCTTCTGCATTTCTTCCCAGGATATAGGCATGTCAGGATGTTGAATGGTGTAGGACACCTCTCCTTCCAAAACTGGCTCTTTGATCACAGGGAGAACATGAGGATATGGCATCACTAACTTCTGGGAGCGGGCCCATACCCACTTGAGATAAGGCTCCAACGGGATGGAGTTCATGTGCCTCAGTGTCTTGCTGTCTACCCTGTTGGGCATCCTCCAAGCTCTGATAAATCTCTGGCGAAGTCCTTGTGCATCGTTGTTGAATTCAAAAACTATGTCAGGAATTACCATGTCATGAGGGCCATCCCTCCGAGCATATCCAAACTGTCTCAAGGCCAGACAGGGGTTGTAAGTAATACCTCCTCTGATTCCAAGTAAAGGAACATTAAGAAACTCCCCGCAACGATCAATGATAGTGACGTCTTCTCTGGACCGAGAACACCAATGTATATCAGCATGCGTAAGAGTCATCAATCGCTGTGACCATCTCAAACCCCGCTCGTTCTTCAAAACTGATTGTGGAAGGTGCGAAATAAACCACCTTCCCAAGAAAGGAGTGCAGCACATAAGAACACCTCTTTTCCTCATGGTTCGAGTGTAACATGAGTGAAGGATGTCCCCAAGCAACATGGGTATAGGATTCCTGGACATGAAGATCTTGACAGCATTGATATCTATAAGCTGATCGGGATTCGGGAACAACACCAATCCATAGACAAGGAGAGCCACAACTTCTTCAAAAGCTTGTAGGTCAAGGGAATTCCAACATTCTTGGGCCTTCTCAAACAGAAACCTGGCCAAGAACCCTTTGATACCACTTCTAACTTCCCAATGTCCCTTGATGTCAGATGGTTGTAGGCGTAATGCTTTAGCAATCTCTTCAAGTTGGGGTTCCCTTTCCGTACCGTTGTAGGGTAGTTGACTAAGGATAGGGATCTTCAGAAGCCGGGAGAACTCTTCCAATGTAGGCACCAGTTGATAATCCAGGAAAGTAAAACAGTGGTGCAGAGGGTCAAAGAACTGGAAAAGGACCTTTATCATATCTTCCTCAATGTTGGTGTTGACCAAGCTGATGAGTCTTCCATGTTTCTCACTGAAAGAAGAACTCTCAGGAATCCTGGATATAAGTTCCTTAAGCTGAAGAGGGACCCTTACAAGGTTTATCTGAATTGTCTTTCTGCGGATAGTTTCCATGTCCTACAAAACAAGAACAAAGATGAAGATTCGAACCCCTGAAATGGTTAGTGGATGCATGTGATGTTGTATGATGTTATGATGCTATGATAAAAACACACCACAAATATCCACAAAAAGCAAACATGGTAAGGAACACAAGTCACACAAGACAGCCCTTAGAGTTTAGGCCAGCATGGGGTCTGGGGTACTACCCTCTTGAAGTTGGTGGGCTCAAAACCTGCCCTATCAGAAGTAACCGGGTTCTAAGGATCTCAATATCATTGGATTGTTTTCTGTGTTCATTGTTTCGATTTAGCCACTGAACTGGCGATCGAAATATTCCAAGAAAACAACCCTCAACTGAGTGTAGTATCGAGTATCAACCAACTTCGGACTGCACCAAAGTCAGTTATCTGACTACCCTAAAGAGGCCAGGATGGTTCAATTAAGGTTCCTAAGGTCAGTTGATGCTTCACGACACCACGCGGCGGCCCCGTACTCTCCTTGACTTGACTCAAGGGTTACCGGTACTCACCAAAGTGCCACATCAACGTAGCAGACTGCTTCAACTGTGTCGGTATACCCCGCACAGTTCCCTCATTGTCTTGTTGCTACTTTCTAAGAAGGTATCCCCCAGATCCGGGTTAGGATCTATAGAACTCCCAAGACAGTGCCCACAATAGTAAAGCAAACAAAACAAAGCAATTGAAAACACAGGTATGAGCTATCCTAAGGTACACCTCACTTTTAAGTATCCCCAGCAGAGTCGCCAGTTCTGTGATCGGTGATTTAGAACTGACTGTTTAACGCTGGTTTCGCGAAATGTCGCGGAAGCAAGAGTCGCCACCGTCTTTTATTTTCTCCAACATGGACAGGACAAAAGCACAGCAAAATTCCTTATGAGATCGTTTCTCGGTTCGGGAGGTAGATTTATAGAAAGGGAAGGTGTTAGCACCCTTTCTATCCGTGGTTATCCACGGGCTCTTAGATACTTGCTCTTATGTTTTTAAAATGTTTGCTTTTCAAATGTGAGTGGGTTTTGAAAAAAAGTTTCATTGAAAGATTTCTGAATAACTCTTGTATCTGTCCTCAAGAGTGTTTGAAAAATTGTTTTGAAAGCTTTTTGAAAGTGTCAGTGTGAAAAGATTTTTTGTTTGTTTTTTAGAAGAGAGTAAATATCTACGAATCATCTACCTACCCTAAGGAATTAGGCTGTGTAAATGTCCTTAAGGTAGTGCCATCCCACCATTGAGAGGTAGGTAGCACCACCGTTGGAGGTGTTCGGCTCAATTCGATTATCGGATAGTGTGGTCACCGAATCAACAGTAGGACACCTTAGAAGCTACCCTTATGTCCTTGATCCTTTTTTTTTAATCCGAGGCAACCGTTTCGAGGCAACTGTTTCGAGGCAACTTGTTTCGAGGCAACTGGATCATGGACATAAGGACTACTAAAACGTCCTATACTTGACGACCACGTTTCGAAGGCAACGGGTAGGGCGTACCCTAGAAGTGGTGTGTGTATTTGTGTGTTGTTTTCAGTTTAGCAGTTATCTTTGATCATGGCATTGTGAGCTACGCTTGTTTTTAATTAACATACATTCTTTCATGCAATTTAGAATTTAAGAGTGCGGAAAATTAAAAGACGAAAAGATAAAAGCTACGCTATTACAAGGCGCGGGTCTATACATCGCCAAAATACAAAGACCCGTTTTTTGATAAAGGATGCAGAAAGTAAATAAATACCTAATTACTATTACATCCAGAAAGCAGTTACATAATAATCACTAAAAGAAAATAAATGCGCGAAAAGAATTAATTGAACGTCCGGGGGTTTTGACCCTTTTGAGAAATTAAATGAAATTAAAGTCTATTTAATTATTTAATTAAAGAAAAGAAAGTTTTTTATGTTTTTGGTATTTAATATGGAAATAAAGAAAATTAAAATTAGAAGGAAACCCTAGTTCTAAATTATTTTAATTATTAATGAAAAATATTAAGGTTAACCTAACTTACTAGTTAATTAATTTACATATTTATGTACAAAAATAATGGTTAACAAATAGTGATGGAAATAATTAATTAAGAAAAAAGATAAAAATGTCAAAACCTAATTCTACGTATTTTTTATTTATTAAGAAAAAGTGTTAAAATTAAACCTAAATTAACTAAGTCAATTGTTAGTTATTTATTTACAAAAAATAGGTTAGTGATGAAATTAATAATAAATTAAATATATTTTACAATTTTGACTTTCTGTTTTTATTATGGGAAATTATTTTATGGTGAAAAAAAACAATTAAAACAAAATAAAAAGAATTAGAAAAGAAAATAAAATAAAATTAAAAAATGCAAACCAAGGGGGGTGTCTGGCCCATATGGAGGTGTGATTTGAGAAATTCAGGCCCATGAACACAAGGCCTTTGTTTGACTTTCCCAATCATGTGCACGTTGGTTGACCCAGGCGTATGATAGACCCCCTCCTGCAGCCTTTGGATTGATGGTCCCAGCCACTTGGCACATGGAGCATTGAAGGCTCATGATGGATCTTTGACATGCAATGCACTGGAACACGTTGGAAAAAAGATTATGAATTATATGAGGGAACCTGGGAATCGAACCCAGGTCCCAATGCTTGCAATACACCTCATCAACCAACTGAGCCAGGCAACGCGTTTGTACATATAATGGAAAACAAATGTTAAATGAAAAAAACAATGTTAATGATATAAAACAAAAAAATACGCGCGCAGTTTGAATCACCCAACCACGCTTGGACACCTCAGCCTTCTTCTCCGTTTATACCTGCAACATGAATGAGATAGCGGGGGTTTTAAACCCCCACAAACTGAAAGTCCTAGAAATAGCGATTAGCCCTATGCATTACATAAATTGAGCGCGAGTAGTTGGTTGAATTCGTCTGGCCTTGACGAATTCAACCATGGTCATGGCTTAATCCAATTTTTCCTCCTGTAGAAAAACCCAATTTTCAAGCTTATGAACCCTAGATTTTATCCATGGTAGATTTCGATTCAGGGGGCTATAATTCAATTGAATGGTACCAACAGCTTCAAAAGGTCCCTATGAGCATGAATCAATCCAAAAAAATTGTTAAAAGCGCATGAATGATGATATACGAATTTAGAAAATATAGCAAACCGTGTGGTCTATGTTCTTGGATTCTTCACGTGTTGGGATTGATTCTTGATGCCAATAGACTCCTGGAGGGTCCAGCAACGTGTTGGAATAGACTTTAGGCCTTGAATTATCCTGCAACTATGAAATCAGTTTCAAGCTTTTTGTTGAAATTTTGCAATTTGGTTATGGAGCATGAGCAGCTTTTTCGTGTCTCTATGAGTAGGGTTAGGTTATGCATAAGTATGTGATCAGAATTAGGTCAAAAACAAGCCCATGAATCCATGAATTTATGATTTGAATATTTGATTTTCAATCATGAAATTTCAATCTTTTTTTCAATGAAACCTTGCCAATTATGGAAGATCTTGTCCCCTTGGATGAGAAACGACTTTGCCAACTTGCCCTAGTTTGATTTGCTGCACAAAAGATCTACAAAATCATATCTTTGAATTTTCTTATAATAAAAACTAATTAAATGAATTAATATAAATATAAATCTAATTAATTAATTAAAAATAAGAAAATAAATTATTTTGAGCTCAATGGGTCGTGCACAGGCTTTGGGTAATGATTCAAGGAAGAATTTGAGGCCCATTAGCAAATTTGAAGCTTTTTATGCAAAGTTGACTTTTGAAAGTTCCCAAAAATTTCCCAACTTCTCCAATGCATATCTTGCTCAATTTTGAAGCTATGAACATGTTCTTGGACATTTTGGAAAGATCTTGAAGTCCTTTAACCAATGTCTTTGGTCCCATGTCATTTTGATTTACCAATATCAAGTTATGGTCTTTGACTTAAAGTGCCTTTTTGTTGACTTTTGAAAATGACCTATAATGTTGAAATTGATAACTTTTTGTGAGAGCATTTATTGGACTTGGAGTGTGAAGATGAGTTGTAGGAAATGTCATCCTCTTCAAAATTAGAATTGGATGGGATTTTTCTGATAAACCATGAAGAAGTTATGCCTTGGTCAATTTGCAGTTGACTTTTTCAGCTGTCCAAAAATAGAAACTTTTGCATCTTGAGGCTTTTTGAGCCATGCTTTAAGAATCATGATCAAGAATTGATCAAATGATGATTGTGGCTTCAAAATAAGATGTTGACCAAAAATTTTGATTTTTGACTGTCAAATGACCATTTTGTCCCTGCAGTTGACTGTGGAGCAATTAGGGTTTTTTGACTGTGCAATTTGATGCTGTGAGTATTGAAACTTGACATATGGATGCTTGACAATGTATATGGGCATGTGGAACTTTATTGGACCCTTGAAAACCTCATTTTCTTTGCAGGAACAAAAACCCTAATTTTGATTGTGTTAGGAGGCAATTGGACTGTGCAACCCTTGAGAGGTTTTGAACCATGCTCATGCCAAATCTTGAAGAATATGAGAGGGAAAATTTTGGGGTACAACAGAGTGTATCTGAGCTTGAAGTTGATAGTTGAATCTGAATTAGAAATAGAATGGCTTCCGGGTCTGGAGCGTATCTAGTCTGTATCTGATTGTTGAAGTCTGAATGAGTGGCAGAATGGCATCCGTGTCTGGTGTGTATCTGTACTGTATCTTGACTTGAAATTCTGAATGAGTAATAGAATGACCTCCGTGTCTTGGAGTGTATCCGTACTGTATCTGAAATCTTTGAATATTTGTTAAAGATAGATTTTAATCTTATCCTGAAAAGGGTAAAATGTTAGCTGAAACACAGAGTTATGTTGCATTACATGTATGATGCAATAAATGTGTCTTATCAATGTTTATGATATATGAATGTAATGTATGCGCATGTAAGCTGATTAGCTGTCTTGCTGAGGAAAATAAATCCTTGATAGCTGGAGATAATGAAATCTTTGACTGCTGCCGGGGAAAATAAATCCATGACCGTTGCTGGAGATTCAGAATCTGGGATTGCTGAGGATGAGAAATTCTTGGACCACTGTTGGGGATAGAAAACCCTTGGTAACTTGTGGGGATTAACAAGAACTTTGACAACTTCTGTAGGGATGTGAGAATCCTTCATGACTTTCCTGGGGATAGGAAATCTTTTAAGTATGCTTGAGAAACCTTCTTGGGGAATCCTGAGAATCTTTGATGACTATGGCTGGAGATTACACAAATGGGAGTCCTTACTCGGCTAGGGAATAGGGAAAACTCTGACGATCTCTACTGGGGATCAGACAAAAGGAAAACCTTGATCTGCTGGAGAAAAAGGAAGACTCTGATGGCTTCTGCGGAGAATAAGAATGAAGAACTTCGATCTCCTGGGGACATTGAAACCTTGGGGGCTTCACTAGAGAAGTGAGATTGAGAATCTTCGATCTGCAGGGGATTAAAAATTCTGATAAACTCAAGCTAGGGAGTGATGGAGACTCTGGAAACTTCACTGGGGAATCCAGACTGAGAATCTCCAATCTGTTAGGGGAAAATAAATCCCTAGGGACTTCAAATCGGAGAGTTAAGACTGAGAATCTTCATTCTGTTGGGGATTAAGAACTGTGTGGTGAATAGTTATACTGCCGGAGAGTAACTACTCTTCTGGGGAGATCAGGACTCTGGGGGAAGTGGTTTATTCCTGTTTGGAAAAAGTTCAGGAGTTTGGGTTGTATGTCAATCTACTGGGGAATTATCCGGAGGTTGGGGATAAAAGTTAACTATTATCTGGTTGATTCTTAGATTTTAAGACAACTTGCTGGAGAATCTGAAGAAACTGGATGGTTTTTACTGTGGATTGGAAGTTGGAAATTTGACTTCACTGGGGAAGAAGGTTTCATCTTTGCTGAGGATTCATGACCCAAAGTTTTGCTCCACTGGGAACTGGGAGTTTGAAGGTTAAACTCTGGTGAGAATTAAAGATTTGAAATTGTAACTCCGCTGGGGATTGGGAGTTTGTAGATTTGACTCTGAAGGGGATTTTGAAATTTAACTCCGCTGGGGGTATGTATTTCAAGGTTGTAGCTCCGCTAGGGACCTAGATGATGTGCTGCAGGGGACTTCTCTTGGAATAGCCTAAAGGCGTTTTCCCATATTTTCAACCTGTCAGTAATTGTTCTTTTACATTTCGTTTATTTGTAAATGGTAATTATATTCAAATGCATATACTCATTTAATAAACCATTGGATGTTTTCAAATAAAACACAAGTGTAAATAAAAAGAAAAGGCAAATAGTTTTCTGCACTTTAAAGTATCTTTGTATTAACTTTGTGTAAGTATTTTGTACAAAGGAGACAGACATCCTAGTAAGAGAATGTTGTCATAAAAATTGAGAAAAATTTATACAAAGAAAGAATGGCTATGTGTAAAAAATTACATGGGGTTCCCATTCTGTTGTAGCCTTTGTAACTCTGAATATCTTATTCGTTTGTTGCTTCATCTGACGATGATTGGATTGATCAGAAGCCCGGAGTTTGTCTGGTGAAGAGATTGTCCTTAAAGTGATCCGACGAGACATAGTCATACGCTTTAATTCCCTAACTTTTGCCTGGACCGCCCTTTCGGGTTTTCAGTCCACCGGGAAACCCTTTTTTGCCCAAGTCTCCCTTTCGACTTTTCAACTTGTCGGGTGTACAGATTTTTTTGTTTATCCCTGATTTTTGCCTGAACCGCCCTTTTGGGTTTTCGATTCACCGGGATGCCCATTTTTGCCCAAGTCGCCCTTTCGGGTTTTCAACTTGCCGGTTCGTTTATGCGTAGTATCTTTTGACAATATCTGCGTTCGCAGGGTGCGGCAGGTCGTCGCCATCCATGGTGGTCAGGATCACTGCCCCACCAGAAAAGATGTTTTTGATCATAAATGGTCCTTCGTAAGTAGGAGTCCATTTGCCCCTGGGATCACTTTGCGGCAAGATGATCCGCTTGATTACAAGGTCCCCGACTTGATATACCTGGCGCCTGACTTTTTTGTTGAATGCCTTGATCATCCGTTTCTGATACGCCTGACCATGGAAAATAGCAGTAAGTCATTTTTCGTCAATCAAGTTAAGTTGATCAAGCCGGGTCTGAATCCAATCGTCTTCACTCAAACCATCATCTTTCATGATTCTCAAGGAGGGAATATGAACCTCGATAGGTAAAACAGCTTCCATGTCGTATACCAAAGAATAGGGTGTTGCCCTAGTTGATGTACGTGTCCTGGTACGGTACCCGTGCAGAGCAAACGGTAACATTTCATGCCAGTCCTTGTAGGTGATTGTCATCTTTTGTATGATCTTCTTGATATTTTTGTTAGCAGCTTCAACAGCGCCGTTCATCTTTGGCCGATAGGGAGATGAATTGTGATGTTGAATCTGGAACTGCTCGCACAGAGCGGTGATCATAATGTTGTTTAGGTTTGTACCATTGTCAGTGATAATCCTGTCGGGGATACCATACCGACAAATAAGGTTCTGCTTGATGAAGCGGGCAACCACATTCTTTGTAACGGAGGCGAAGGAAGCTGCTTCGACCCACTTGGTAAAGTAATCAATGGCCACTAGGATGAAGCGGTGTCCATTGGATGTTGTAGGCTTGATCTCTCCGATCATGTCGATCCCCCACATAGCGAATGGCCAAGGAGCTGTTAAGACATTGAGAGGAACTGGAGGTATATGTACCTTGTCAGCGTAGATCTGGCATTTGTGACAAGTACGGGAATGTTGATGGCAGTCAACTTCCATTGTAGACCAGTAATAGCCTGCCCGTAGAATCTTTTTATCCATTGTATGACCGCTTGAGTGGGTGCCAAAGGTGCCATTATGTAGTTCAGCCATGATCTTCTCAGCTTCAACCTTGTCCACACAACGGAGCAGAATGCAATCATGATTGAGCTTGTATAGGATACCATTGCTCAGAAAGACCTTGGCCGAGAACCTCCTTAAGAACTTTTTGTCGTTGACTGAAGCTCCTTCAGGGTATTCTTGTGCTTCGAGATACCTTTTGACGTCATGAAACCATGGTCGGTCCACCACTTCTTTGGTATTAATCTTGTGATAATGTGCAGGTTCATCCATCCGTTCAATGGTGATTTTGGGAGCTTCATCATCCCAGTTAAGTTTAAACATGGAAGACATTGTTGCTAGCGCATCTTCTAGCTGATTCTCTTCTCGCGGGAAATGCTCGAAGGTGATCTGCTCGAAATATGGTAACAATGTCAGGACATGTTCTTTGTAAGGGATGAGGTTTGGATGTTTAGTATCCCACTCTCCTTTGATTTGACTGATAACCAAAGTGGAGTCCCCAAATACAATCAAGGATTTGATTCCCAAGTCAATAGCAGCCTTGAGACCAAAGATACAAGCTTCATACTCGGCCATGTTGTTGGTGCAGCTGAAGCAGAGTCTGGCTGTGAAAGGTGTATGGAAACCTTCTGGAGAAATAAGTACTGTGCCGATACCGTTGCCAAGTGCGTTGGAGGCACCATCAAAGTATAGGGTCCATCAGGATCCTTGTTCAGGTCCTTCATACGGTCTGTTCCCTTCAATGTTGCTCAAAGTCATGATATCCTCGTCAGGGAAGTCGAACCTCATAAATTGGTAATCTTTGACAACTTGATGGGCTAGATGATCGGCTAGCAAACTCCCCTTTATAGCTTTTTGGGTCGTGTACTGTATATCATAATCGGTGAGGGTCATCTTCCATCTAGAGATTCTTCCGGACAAAGCAGGCTTTTCAAAGATGTACTTGATTGGATCCATCTTAGAGATCAGAAAAGTGGTATGAGTCAACATATACTGCCTTAGCCGGCGAGCAGCCCATACCAAAGTGCAGCAAGTTTTCTCGAGCAGTGAGTAGTGAGTCTCACAGTCGGTAAACTTTTTGCTAAGGTAATAAATGGCATGCTCTTTTCGGCCAGACTCATCATGTTTGCCCAATACGTACCCCATTAAATTCTCCAGGACAGTCAGATACATAATTAGAGGTCTTCCTTCGACGGGAGGCATCAAGATAGGAGGTTCCAGCAAATACTCCTTGATTCTATCGAAAGCAACTTGATAGTCATCATTCCATTTAACCACCTGATCTTTCTTCAACAGCTTGAAGATTGGTTCACAGGTAGATGTTAGGTGAGAAATGAACCTTGCAATGTAGTTTAGGCGTCCCAAGAAACCTCTGACCTCCTTCTTAGTGCGAGGGGTGGGCATTTCTTGTATAGCTTTGACTTTGGCAGGATCAATCTCGATGCCTTTGTTTCTGACTATGAAACCCAAGAGTTTACCGGACCTGACTCTGAAAGTGCACTTATTAGGGTTCAGTCTGAGCTTGTACTCTTTCAACTTGACAAACAGCTTTTGCAGATGATCGAGGTGTTCTTCTTCGGTTTGTGAACGGGCTATCATGTCATCTACGTAGACCTATATCTCATGATGTATCATATCATGAAATAAAGCTACCATGGCGCGTTGATAGGTTGCCCCGGCATTCTTCAGTCCATATGGCATCACTTTATAGTAGAACGTACCCCACTGTGTAACAAAAGTAGTTTTCTCCATGTCTTCACGGGCCATTTTGATCTGGTTGTACCCTGAAAATCCATCAATGAAAGAAAATACCTTGTGTTGAGCTGTATTGTCAACCAAGATGTCAATGTGCGGTAGTGGAAAGTCATCTTTAGGGCTAGCCCTGTTTAATTCTTTGTAATCCAAGCACATTCTGACTTTGCCGTCCTTCTTAGGCATGGGCACAATGTTAGAAACCCAGTGTGGATAGGAAGTAACTCCAAGAAAGCCAGCATTGAACTGCTTCATCACTTCAGCTTTGATCTTTTCAGACATATCGGGCCTTATGCGGCTGACTTTTTGTTTAATTGGTGGACAGTCTTCTCTGGTAGGGAGACGATGAACCACAATATTTGTATCCAGTCCCGGCATGTCTTCATAGGACCAGGCGAAGATCTCAACATATTCATTCAACAGCTGAACTTGACACTTGGCTCTAGGTTGGCACCCACTTTAACTTCTTTTCTGTCTTCCTCTGTTCCCAAGTTGATTGTCTCTAACAATTCCTCATGTGGTAGAATAACCCTTTCTTCCTGTTGTAGCAGTCTAGCCAATTCTCCAGGCACTTCACAGTCTTCATCACCTTCGTACTCGGCATGGTAGACCAGATCTTCAGAGTCACTGAAGGCCATAGCAAAATTGTTACCCATGGAATCCAGAGTGGATGGATACCTGCATTGGTGAGTGTGGGTGTGTGTAAGGGATAGCCACCTTTAAACAAATTAAATGTAAAAAGAAAGAAAATGAACACAAAAGTTTATATATGAAAACGTCCATGATTCATTAAAATGGCATATGAAGATGAAAAATCAAACCCTTACAAATGGACCTATGTACCTCGGGTAAGGCACAAGGTTAAAAGTGTACGAATTGTTTAGGAATTATTACAAACCAACAGAAATGTTTGAAAGATAAATTACTGATTGATGAAAGTAATAGGAATAAAGTCCTTTTTACTCCCAATTGCATAATCCTCCTTCAACGGTAGGGAAAATCCAATCTTCTAGATTGCTCTCCTCTTCACCATCCTCCAAAGTACTGACTCCATGATGGGTGATCTTCACCAGTGGCCCTCCAGCCCGGGAGCGACGCACAGCCTTCTGACTAGTAGCAGTGAAACCCAAGCCAAACTTATCAGACTTAAAAGGAAAATCGGGAAGTTTCCCCCAGATTGTGCTTCCTCCTTCTTCAATCACAACCCTTGCATCTTTGAGTGACTACATATGAGGCGGAGGTCGGGTAATCATGGGTACATAAGGCACTGCCGCAATCTCCTGAGCTACCTCTTCAAAATGTTGAAAGGGGGTTTCGATGAATTCACCATCCAATTCCACATATCGGAAAGAATTAAGATGGCTTATCATGTATTCTTCTTCACCGTGAACTGTTACAATTTTCCCCTGGACAGGGTACTTGAGCTTCTGATGCAGGGTTAAAGTAACGGCTCCAGCATGATGAATCCAGGGTCTTCCCAACAAGCAAGAATAGGAGGGACGGATGTCCATGACATAGAATGTGGAATTGAAGTTTTCAGTACCCACTTTAATCGGGATGTCCACCTCCTCGTGGACCATCCGTTTAGAACCATCAAAGGCCCTGACAATGATGTTCCTGGGCTTCAAAGTTAGACCTTCACAATCTAGCCTATCCAATGCCTTCTAAGGTAGGACATTCAGCGATGAACCAGTGTCTACCAGAACGTGTGCCAGAGTAGTCCCTCTGCATTCCACCGAGACATGTAGGGTGTCATTATGCTTTCTCCCTTTGATTGCTAGATCAGCGTCGGAGAACCCTAAACCGTTGTCTGTTGTCAGGCTAGCTACACATTCCTCGAACTAGTCCATGGAGGTTTCCTGGGGCACATGGGCCGTCTTCAAGAATTTGATCAAAGCTTTGGCATGAGCTTCTGAACAAAGCAGTAAGGCCAGCATAAAGATTTTTGAGGGGGTTTGCCCCAGTTGCTCAATAACATTATAATCGCTTTTCTTGATTATTTTCAAAATATCTTCCATTTCTTTTTGAGAGGTTTCAGGGATGATCAGTAGCTGAGCCTTCATCATGATAGGATCTTCTTGGATCCATTTCCCTCTATCATATCAGCAACAGCAGAGGGGACAACCACAGGAGTTACAACTTCTTCAATAACTGGAGTTCTCGCAAATATATTGACCGTTGCAGGAGTAACCTTAGGAGCGGCTGAGGGTCCTAAGATTGCCTTTGGTGGTGCAATCTCCAGAGAGAAAATTCTTCCACTGCAGGTGATTTTACTCGTTCCAGCAATGTTTCCAATGTTGGAAGTCTCTTCATCAGAACTCTCTTCAGTCGATTCAATTTGCTTAACACCGTGGTAGAAGATCTCTCCCCCATAGTTCCACGGTATTGATTTGTTGTACTTGTACGGGATAGGCCCCGGCATAGTTATCTTCAAAGGTACAATCTTCGGATCGGATGTAATCTTAATAGGTCTTTTGGAGACCTTGGAAAGATTGGCGGATATGGTAATTATCGAAACATCATTGACAGGAGTCAGTGTAACAGGAGTTTTTTCAAAAAGGATTTCTTGATTATCCATTAGGCGTTGGATGCCTAACTTCAACAACGGACAGTCGGTTGGTAAGGAGGAACAAAGGCAGCAATCTTCTTCACAGCCTGGGAAAATCCCAGCCTTTAGAAAATTCAACTTGATTATCGGTAGCGGAGTCATCAAATCATCAACAGTAGCAACAAAAAGATCCTCTTCAACAGCATGGGCATGGTGGCCATACTTCAGCATCGGTGCAGAGATCACATTAGGTTTTTCAGGGGCATCGAATTCAACTTCTTTAGCATCTATTAAATCCTGAATTTTATTCTTGAGGGTCCAACAATTGTTGGTGTCGTACCCTATATTGCCTGAATGATAAGCACACTTCGCATTTGAATGGTAGTAAGAGGAAGATGTATTCGGATTCTTCGGCGCCTCTTTCAAACTTGCAAGGTTTAACTTTAACAGATGAGGGAGAACCTGAGCAGGTGTCATATTGATCCGGGTGAATTGCCGTGCAGGCCTTTCCACCCTTGCTTGGTTGGTTCTGGGTTGATTGTTTCTAGGCTGATCAGCTGCAGACTTCTGAATCATTACAGCCCCCACTGCTGGCTGGCGCTCAACTCTTCCTTGACTTCTCTAGAGTAAACAACTGATACTTCTTTCTTTGATGGAAAGGTCTTTTTGATGGCAGCGGAAGCAGATGCATCCTTTTGAATTTTTCCACTCTTGATTCCGGAGTCAACTCTCTCACCAGTCAGAATTAACTCGGTGAACCCCGCAGACAAACTTTCAATCAAGTGATTGAAAAAGGGACCTGACAGCGTACCCAAGAACATATCTACAAGCTCCCTCTCAGAAAATGGTGGTTGCACCCTTCCAGCCAAGTCTCTCCATTTTTGGGCATACTCCTTAAAGCCTTCATTTGAGACCATACCCATACTTTGTAGTTGAGTACGGGTTGGTGCTAAATCCGCATTATATTGATATTGTCTGTAGAAGGCGGCAGCCAAATCCTCCCAGTTGTGCACATCAGATCTCTCTAGCTGGTAGAACCAATCTAATTGCGTCCCTGAAAGACTGTCTTGGAAGAAATGGACCCACAGATCCTTATCAGAAGAATACGGTTGGATTTTTCTGACGTAAGACCGCAAATGCATCTTTGGACAAGACAAATCGTCGTACTTAGCAAATATAGGCAGCTTAAACTTGGGGGGAATCACAATCCCAGAAACCAGCCCTAAATCTTCAAAGTCTATCCCAAGCACCCTATGTACCTCCATGGCAGCCAGACGCTCTTCCAGATTCTTGTACTCGTCATCTGCAGGTGGATACTGCTGCTCAGAATAGTCTTAATCCTCTTCTTCTTCTTCTTCCTCAGACTCAGGTTGCACTGCAGCTCCCTTTCCTGCCCCTTCATCGGATGTTGAGGGAAAATCCAGGACCCTTCTAGCTTGGCCTTCAAATCTTCTTCCCAAGGTAGCCACACCAACTCTCTTCTTTTTCTTTTTCTCCTTTTCCTTTTCCAGCAAAGTTTTGAGATCCTCCTGACCCTTAGCCAAGGTCATGAGTAGTTGTTGGAACTGTGAATTCTGCGCTTGTAAGTCTTTAACCGTCTGCTCTATATCCATCTGGCTGAAATAAACAGTAGAGAGATAAGGAAACCTGGTGTGAAGACCTGCTTATGCATATGATGAATGATGTGTTATTCATGTAATGCATTAAAGGATTCAGAAATTCGAATTTGTTGCAAACAAAAAAGAACACACGTCATATTAATAAGAAGAATTTGTTAGTACATCAAATGCCCCATGGGAAAAATAATACAAAATTCTAATGTAAAAAGATGTTGCGCATCCTCTTTGGTGCAATGTAGGTGTTGACTGTCTGCTCTTTGTGAAGTTGACGAGTAAGTTCCAAACCCTTCTTCTCACTGGCGTAGAATTGGGCTTCAAAAGTATCACGCTCTCCCTTGAGCTGTATCCAACTCCTTTGGAAATCTTCAAGTGATGTTGGCATGTCAGGATGCAGGAGGGTGTATGGAACCTCTCCTTCCATAACAGACTCTTTGATCACAGGTAGAATGTAGGGGTAAGGCATCATAAGACTTTGGGCGCGGGTTCGTACCCGCTTGAGGTAAGGCTCAAGGGGGATGGAATTCTTGTGTCCCAAGGTCTTACTGTCCAATTTGTTGGGCATTCTCCAAGCTCGGATGAACCTTTGTCGAAGTCTTTGATCGTCGTTGTTGAAGTCAAAAACCAAGTCTGGAATCAGCATGTCATGAGGGCCATCCCTTCGGGCATACCCAAACCGTCTCAGAGCCAAGCAAGGGTTGTAGGTAATGCCTCCCCTAATGCCTAGTAGAGGGACATTAGGGAATTCCCCACAACGGTCAATGATGATAACATTTTCTCTGGATCGAGAACACCAATGAACATCTGAATGTGTAAGAGTTATCAATCGTTGTGACCACCTCAAACCTTGCTCATTCTGCAAAACTGATTAGGAAAGGTGAGAAATAAACCACCTTGCTAGAAGAGGAGTACATCACATGAGAACACCCCATTTCCTCATTGTTCGTGTGTGAAATGAGTGGAGGATATCCCCAAGCAATGTAGGCACTGGGTTGCGAGCCATGAAAATTTTGACAGCACTGACATCTATAAGCTAGTTAGGGTTTGGGAACAAGACCAACCCATAGATGAGAAGAGCCACAATCTCCTCAAAAGCTTGTAAGTCCAATGAATTCCAGCATTCTTGAGCTTTCTCAAACAGAAACTTTGCCAAGAAACCCTTGACACCACTTCTGGTTTCCCAATGACCTTTGACATCAGATGGTTGCAAGTGTAGGGCTTGAGCAACATCTTCAGGCTTTGGATCTCTTTCTTTACCGTTGTAGGGTAGTTGATGGAGAATAGGAATCCTCAGGAGTTGAGAAAATTCCTCCAAAGTAGGCACAAGCTGGTAATCAGGAAATGTGAAGCAGTGGTGTAGGGGGTTAAAGAACTGGAAGAGAACTTTCACCATGTATTCCTCAGTGTTGGTGTTGACTAAGTTGAAAAGACGACCATGCCTCTCGGTGAATGGAGAGTTTTCAGAAATCCTTGAAGTCAGCTCCTTTAGCTGAGTAGGAATTCTCACAAGGTTGACTTGAATTGTTTTCTTGCGAAGTGAATCCATTACCTACAAAACAGGAACAAAGATGAAGATCCAAATCCTTGAAATGGTTAGTGGATGCATATGATGCTTCATGATGTTATGATGTTATGCACAAGTATATATGTACAAACAAATCACACAAGATCCTAGTTTCAAGCTTGCATAGGGTTTCATAGGTAAGTACCCTCTTGAAGTTTAGTTGGCTCAACCTGTCCTATAAATAGTAACTGGGTTCTAAGGAGCTCAATATCACTGGATTATTTTTTGTGTTCATTATTTCAGTTTAGCCACTTAACTGGCGACCGAAATATTCCAAGAAAACAACCCTCAATGAGTGTAGTATCGAGTATCTACCAACTTCGGACTGCACCAAAGCCGGTCATCTCACTACCCCTAAAAAAGGCCAAGTTGGTCAAGTAAAGGTTCTAAAAGTCCATTAGTGCTTCATGACATCACTCAGCGGCCCCGTATTCTCTTTGATTAACTCAAAGGCTACCGGTACCCACAAATATGTCACACTAATATAGCTATTGCTTCAACCATATTGGTATACCCCGCACAGTTTCCACAATGTATTGCTATTTACCTATGAATGTTTCCCAAATCCAGATAGAGGATTCAAACCCAAACAATAGAACCAAATGTAAAGCATACAAGTCAAGCAAGATAAGCATGTAAAGGTGGTCTAAAACCCTAAGGTAACCCCACTTTTATGTATTTTCCCCAGCAGAGTCGCAAGTTCTGTGATGTGGTGCGAGAACTGACTTGAGGTTTTGCGTTTGTGTTCGCAAATGTTTCGGTTTAGCAAGAGTAGCCACCGAATTTTTATTTATCCAAAGGAAAGGTCAAAAAGCACAGGAAAGACCTTTGAGATGTTTTCTTGGGTTCTGGGGGTAGATTATGAAAAGGGAAGGTGCTAGCACCCTTTTCATCCATGGTTTTCCATGGGCTCTTAGTTACTTGTTTTAGATCACTTGCTTTTGCTTTTCAATTGTTTGAAATGGTGCTTTTGTGTGTGGTTTTGAAAGTATTTTGAAAAGAGGCCTTTGTTTAGGCAACCTTTGTAATGATTCTTGTTTGAATGTATACAAAGGTGTTTGTCTTTTGAAAAATGTTTCAACGTTTGAAACTTTGTTTTGGGAAATGTTTTGAAGTTGTGTTGTGATGTGTGTTTAAAAATAGCAAGGATGTTTGCAAGTTTGATCAAGTAACTAGGAGTTGTCTACCCTACTCAAAGATCTTTCCTACATATTTTTAACCCTTTGACAGTGTTGTTTTACCATTGCATTTGGTAAACAACCTTGTGTTTGGATGTTAAACGGGACAGGTGTGGGTCATCGTATTGGCCATGATAACAATTGTGCTAAGTATCTTAGCAAGTTTTTGTTTGAGGGACTAGATCATTTTTGTATAGGCAACCAAGATAGCGTCATCGAGGGACTATGATCTTTTTGTTTTGATTTTGTTTTGCCAAGACACCTAGCATGCATACCATGGCCATTTTTAAGGCAGCAAGTGGATGAAACCCTAGGGGTGCTTGTGTGCATTGTGTTGTTATTTTCATGCATTTTCATCTTGTATTAGGTCAAGCTATTTGTTTGATTTTGGATTTTTGCATACAAATCTTAATCTTTCTATCATGCATATTTGAAAGCAATAAATGCGTAAAAGTAAATCTACAACTATTACACCATTGATATGGGGAGTGGGATACAATTTTGAATAGGGGATATTTTGCACAAAATAAAAACCCTAAAATTATTACAACCATATTGAATTCTTTGTTCAAATAATAAATAAGCAAATATTTAAATGGACAATTAAATAAATATGCAATATATTATAAATATGCAAAAAAATGTTTTTCTATTATTTTTATGTATGTAAAAATAAGCTATTTAATGCATTAAAAATAAAAAATAAAAGATTATTTTTATTAAGGGTAAAACCCTAATTTGTTTTAAGAAAATATATATAAATGTTTAGAAAATAAAAATATATGAGAAAATATTATTTAAGTGTATAAATAATAAAAATAAAAATATATGGTATTTTTTGTATTATTTACAAGTTTTTTATTTAAGAAAATAAAAGTATATTATTTAAGAAACTATTTTTATACTAGAAAAAATAATAAAAATAATAAAATAAAATATGAAAATTTTAGAAAATGTTTTTGGTATTTCTTAATATTTAGGAAAATAAATAAAAGTCAGAAAATAAAAAGGAAATAGAAAAATATACAAAAGTAAATTAAATGGGCCAAGGGGATGCAGGCAGCAAGCCAAGGGGTGTAAATAGTGAGAAAATCCCAGGCCCAGCCCAGATGGCCTTCATCTTCAACCTTGTGACAAAAAACGCGTGCCTGTACTCAAAACTGGAAATCCTGCATTTGTGCTTAAAAATAAAAACTTGCAACATGAAAGTTATAGAACATGATCATACGATTCTAACCATATAAAAAACTTAATCTAACTCTCAAAGACCAGAGAGAATTTCTCTGGACCTAATTTCTAACCTAGCTTTTTCAGAAAGTTCATCATTCAAATTCTCCCAACTCAGTTAACTTAAATGAAATCTATGCATATGTACAGCTCAAGGGCAATGAGTACTATATTTTTTATTTACAAACCTAAGCCTAAAGATTCCTAAATAGAGAGATAAAAGTTTGAACTTTACCTATTTCAGTCAAGCTCGAGTATGGCAATGTAGGGGTTTTCAGTGAGGCCTTAGATGCTTGTGAGCTTGCTTGAAGTTCCTTTGACCTTCCCCAATGCTTGGCTGGCTTTGAACTTGCTTGAATCTCTCTATAGAACTCAACATGCAAAGTCAGAATTCAAAAATGGTGAAGTGGGTAAATGGGGTTACAGTCACTTGGGAATGGTTGGGATAGTTTAGGTAGGTTGTATGGAGTGTGTTGGAACTGATTGCAAGCAAAACGCACGAGTAGTTTTTGTTTTGGAAATCAAAATGCAGAAGCTGCCCTGTTTTGCAAGATTTTGGTGTTTTGGTGTACAAAGGTGTTTGAGGACTGGCTAACTCTTATTTTTTACCTTAGGCAATATGCAAAACTTGTTTGAAATGGTTACCACACTTGGTTTTATCAGATTTCCAAGTTATGTGGTTTTTGCAAGTTTACTTGGTTTTGAAGAAAAGTGTGATTTTGACAATGCAAAGGGGTGTACTGGCCTCCTTCCTAGATGCAAAATGTTGGTATACTTTTGCCTAAGTTTATGGAATTTGTTTTCTGCAAAGGGATGGGTTAAAGGCTCAAGGGAAACAAAAATGCATAAAGTGGACTTTATCAAAATGGCATTGTTAACTTTTTGTCATTTTTAGATTAATCCTTTGTGTAATCTTCCATTGATCAGAACAATGCCTTAATCCATTGTATTTGCATTCAATTTTTTAGTGTGGAAGGGTTTAGATACCTGTAAACAAGTACAAACAAAGCTGGACAGAAATTGCAACTTGTGTCAACATGAAAAATGCCATGGATCAAAGTGATAATTTCCCAAATTCAAACCTTCGATTCTCCCTAACCACAAATGATCTTGGCGAGTTCTTGGACATTTTGGAAGGGTTGTAACATGATCTACAATCCATATTTGAAATACATTTTGATATTCCAACGGTAACTATATGAAAATTTGCTATGAAGATAGGTCAAAATCCTGCCTAAACTAGGGCAAAATTTCACTAAGTTAGAATGTTTTTGGACCCTTATTCATAAAATCATAACTTGAGATCCAAGATTATTTTGGGAAAACTTTGTGAATCAAAGTTGTATATTTTGTGGAGGATTACAACTTTCATGTTGGAAGTTTTGTTTGAATCCATTTGCATCATGGTGAAAAAGTTAGGCAAATTTGGGAAAAAATAAGAAAATTTCATAACTTAGAAAAATTCTAAGTTATGAAATTTTTCAATCTTAAACCCTAATTTGCAAAATTAGGTTTCTTGATGAAAAAGTTTCATGTTTTGACACATCTTGATGAAAAATGACTCTTGGCACTTGATTTTGACCAAAAAGTCAAAGTTTGACTTTTCAGTGTACAATTGATTTTTGATCAGTTGACTGGAAAATTCATCTGTCAATCCAATGCATTTGAGATCTTTTGAACCTTTTGATTAGGTCAAGATGATGCCATTGAGCCCTTGAATCCATTCTTGAACCAAAATTGCCATTGTCTAGGTCAAAAATCAGAAATTGCCCTTCTGTAGTCAAAACCCTAAAATGACCATTTTGCCCTTTTGATGATCTGATCAAATTTCTTAAGGAGTTATGGTCCAAACTTGATCAAATGGTTCATATGAGCCTATAATGTTGATGTGGATCAAAAATTATGAGGTTTGACTGTAAATTGGCCATAGTTGACTTTTTCCCCAATACACTTGACTTCTAGGTCAACTGTCCAATTGACTGGGCAAAAATTTGATTCAAGGCTTGAAACTTGGTATGGGAAATCTTATAAGTCCAACATGAAGTATGAAAGTCACTTTAGGCATTGGAAGTCCAAAAATCCCTATGCAAACTCAAACTCTAATTCAGGTCAACAGTGCAAGGAGATGTCTTGAGCAGAGCAAACCCTAATCCTGTCTGGAGTCCAAAGTGTCTTGTGTTGAAAATCTTGATAAAATGAGAGGGAAAATTTTGGGGTACAACAATATGCATTGTCAAAGTGGGCCATTTTTGGAAATTTTCACAAAGTCAACAATGTCTAAAATTGCATTTTTCTCACATGGGCCCATCTTTTTAAGATTGAATCTTATCCCTAGCATGGTCCACGACCCATGGGACCCTCCTTTCCTCATTTATTTATTTATCTAATTTATTTTGATTTTATTTATTTAAAATTCAAATTAAATCAAATTAAATAAAAAATAAATCAAATAAAATTTGTTTTGGCATTGATTGAATATCTCATGAGCTATCAAATAGCCAAACAAATCATGAAAGTTTGAGAATAGGAAGAAATCTCCATGTTTGGAAAGATTGGAAGCAAACTTAAAGACCATAATATCTTTTGATTCTTTCCAATTCTATTACCCTAGATTGATTCACTACTTATACCAGGACATTCAAGACCTGGAGGATAAGAAAACAAATGCGCAGCTAGCCTCAAAACAGAGAGAAAAAATCCAAATTTTCCAACAAAAAGTGCAGACCGGTTTCACTTCTGAAGGACGATTCAAGTTGTTCTAAGGACCAAACAATAATCCTTGGACATCTAGGAAGCTATCATGATCATTTCCAAATCTTGCAGTGTCCAGAATCGCGCCATTGCACTCACGGTTTGTTCTTATCTTTTCTAATCTCGATTTCACTCATTCATCCGTTATAAATATGATTTTACTGCATATTTGTGTTCATGATCATCGTGTGAATGTTTCTGGATATTTTAATTTAAGATTGAGTGTGGGTATAATCATTTGCCATTGTTAGGATTCCGAAGCTTCAAATTGGGGAACCCTAGCTAGAGGCAAAATTAGACAAAATTAAGGGCCTCTTCGTGTTCAGGGGATGATTTGCAGTCGATCCATGTCTTTGGATGGAATTTATTCTGCTTGAATTGTGTTTTAGAGTTTTGCAAGTTTGTAGCTACAATCAAAAACCATCAATATAGCCTATAGTGACGGATTGGACTGTAGGTAAAAGTCCTTTCTAAAATAACAGTCCCAACGAGGAAGATGATGGCGTGTCCAAGCCTGGTTGGACAATTTGAATCATGCGCGTTTTTTTTGGGCATGCTACTTTGTTTGGCTTATATTTTATTTGTTTATTATATTGACAAATAAGCTTTCCAGCACAGTTGGTCCAGGCGTTACCCTTTGAGAGGAAGGACATGGGTTCGACCCCAGGTCTCAACATTTTCCTATTTTTTGAGTTGTTTCTTGCAGATCCCATGTGCCTCACCATCAAATGTCCATCATGCGCCCCTGATCTCAACCATCAAGTCCATCACGTGATCAGATCCAAACGTCTAGCAAAAGCAGCGCATGGTGAACCCCCAGATGAGAGCCTCATTGGAATGCATGCTGGCAATTGGGCCAGCGCCTTTGGGCCCAACATTTCCAGGCGCTGCACCCCTAAAATCACTTCCAGCATCAGGCTCATTCTTATTTTTTTTCTTATTCATTTCATTATTTTATAGTTTTAAAAAATCATTTTTTTAATATTAAATCATAAAATCAGTAAAATCACAAAAAATATCGAATTAGGTTTTTCTATTAAATTTTTTTTTTTGGGAAATTTAATTTATTTAATGATATTTAATTGATTTGTTTTCATTAAGTAAAATTAATTAGAAAAAAATAGGTTTAATTCACAAATATTTAGTTTTCTCAATAAAAAATTAAAAATATTTTCTTTATTTAAGTAGATTCTTTAGGATATTTAATTTATTCTCGCGCGCATTTATTTATTTATTTATTCTAATTATTGTATTTGTTTCGAGTTTGTAATAGCTTTTCAACTTAGGTTTATTACTATTTTCATTTACTGTTTTCCCCAAGTTTGGTTATGTAACCCCCTCCCCAAGGCCTTGTAATAGCTAGGTTTAAACTTCTCGCACTTTTACTTTCCGTCATTATAAACTTTTAGATGATTGATAATAGGATTGTATGCGAAAGATAAATCAATAATTTAAAACAGTAGAAAACCCTAACTGTGCAAAGATAATTGACTGAAAAAATAAACACTTGCACATGCTCACTCCTAGGGTTTTTCCCCTCTTCGGTTGCCTTCGGAAAATGGTCATTATTCTCGAAACGTGAGAATTTTTAGTGGTTGTCCTCTAATTCGAAAGATCACTAGTCTCTCGATGACCCTTTTGACGTTGTCTCAGTAAAAAAGTGATCTTATAGTTTTAGGACAATTACTAAGATATCTTTCCCTATTGCCTTAAGTGACTGTAATCGTCCCTTTCAATTGTCCCTCAAACTCCAACGATGGAGCTACCTGCTCCTTAATAGTAGGATAACACTATCTAAAGGAAATAAGAAAAATGAACAATCTTTTTCGAGTAGGTAGAAACTCTTAAGTACTTTCTCAAAATAATATTTTAGACCATACACTTTCAAACAAACTTTTCAAACAAAAGTTTTCAAAAACACTTTATCACACTCTTGAGGACTGATACAAGGGTTACCATAAAGTGAAATGCTTCACTAAGGAAATTTCAAAACTTTTTAAAAGCACACAAACACACAAAATCAATTAAAAAATGAGCAAGTACCTAAGAGCCCGTGGAAAACCACAGATAGAAAGGGTGTTAACACCTTCCCTTTTTATAATCTACCCCCTCCCCCCCCCCCCCCCCCCCCCCCCCGTACTCAGAAACATCTCTAAAAAGGTTTTCTCTATTCTTTTTACCTTTTCCTTTGTTGGATAAAATAAAAGACGGTGTAGACTCTTGCTTACCGTACATTTGCGAACAAAAAACGTAAAACCAATAGTAATAAAAAACAGTCAGTTCTGCCATCGTATTACAGCAACATTTGCGATAAAATGCAAAACAACTAAGTCAGTTCTCCCACCATATCACAGAAAGGCATAAGGAAATTCAAATATTCAGGTGTGATATGGATATTTATTTTTGAAGTGTTCTTCGCCTAATTTGAATGTTTGTCTGACTCTCGATAAAGCTTTTAAGCAAGTTGAGAATGTGTGGAGGTTGTGAGTTTTATGTGCATGACATCTCTTCCTTCCAAAGAGTCTTGACAACTCGTACCCTTGAAGAAGTCTAAAGACCTAGGTGTGAACATGGTCAGCAGATATGTGAAGTTGTGATTCAACATTCTAAGCATGTGAAAATCTTCATCTGTTTTATTCTGGTGCTGAAGAGGTCATGTTATCAATAACACAGGGAGTAAAGATCTTGTTTGTGGGTTGTTGCTGCAATGATGTAGTTTTTTTAAGCTTGCAGAGATCTTGTGCCTCTTGTGAGGTTATAATGTCAGACAACATGTTGTGACATTAGACTGTTGAATGTTGTTATGTGTTTTGGAAGGTCTCTTTGATGGTTGTTGATAAATAAGGGTGTTACTCATGTGGTATTTTGGGTCTTGATATTTTGACTTGTGATTTCCTCTAAAGGAGTAGGCTCATAAGAAGTTGTGGTCACATTTTTTTATAGACAATGTCTGACTGGATGTCAGAATATTTCTAAGGACATGTTTTCTCCCTGAGTCAAACAAGGAAGTTTTATAGGTGATATTATCAGGAGGAGGTATAATAGTGTGTCCTATGCTTCTGCAGGCTTTATTGGAATTATGAAGATAGTTAGAATCAGTCTTAGACGGTGCTTCTTTATTGAGTGGTCTCCCTCAAGTAACGTTCTCATTGACCAGGATCGTTATTTCCTAAGAAAACTTCTTGGCTACTTAAGGAGGTGTTTTTTGGGGCCTACGACATAGGTCCAGATATGGATAAACTCTCTTTGGGTATGGGCATGTGAGGGATTTCGTTGTCAAGTTTCACCTGAAAAGGGGGAGGAAAATATTGTCGTTCAACTTCTGTTTTTTTAACTTTGTATTAGAACCAGTTCACAGGGATATTAAAGGAAATACTTTGAGTCTCCTAGTCATGTTTGTGACTTATGATCTGAGTTAAGAGCATAATTGTGACTTGTGTTCTGAGTCATCCGAAGGAATTGAATGTATTATGTCGCCCTAAGTGAAATATTTCTGGATTAAGGGGAATGACTTCATCCTGGGAGGAATGTTTTTGGCTGTAGCGGATTGGTTCGGAAGAACATGAAGAGAAGAGGTTTGTGGGGGTTGTAATGAATCTGGAATGGAAATGTTTAGAGATGCTGAATTTACTATTCTTCTTTGCTGCCTTTGGCATATTCTGGCTAAAAAGGGGGAGAGAATATGTATTGGATTGTCATGAGGAAGTCATATTTGTGATGTCATGACATCATATGATTATAAGACAGTGAAGAAGACTGTCAAATATGTGAAGACTAAAGACTGACTTGCTTCTGATGATTTTAGTTTATGGTTGTTGCTATCTAATTGTGTTGAGTTATATTCTGATTGTATTTATGTAAATTAGTTTTAGCAGAAATAAGCCAAAGGGGGAGATTGTTAATTCTCTTTTTTATGGTAGGCATTATATTTGGTAAAACTAATATAGTAGTAATATATTAATAGGATGTGATTACTTGCTAAGTAGAACAGGTAAAGAAAGAAGTCTTATTTTATGTTAGGACATGTTGAGTTGAAGTGTTTCAACATTTGTAACAACATGTCAAAGAAGATGTCCTATGAGGAAGCATACAACATCGTGCCTGAGCTGAACAAGATCTATTTATTCTGTTAAGTCTCAGAGACAGAATATACCTTGAGGATATTATATCATCATATATGGAGCTAATTTATAGGTCAAGAAGAATCAAGAAGAATATTGAAGAATGTTGACTTTCTAAATATGCAGATAATTTAGGAAGATATGATTGAAGACCTATTTTGTAGCATAATTTTCTACTATTTGTAACAGCCAAAGAGCTGTCATTTGAAAGCCCAAATCTAGTTTGGTATAGGTTATAAATAAAAGCTTTGTAACCTAGGATTAGCACCAGCCGAGAATTTAAAAGATGTAATCATTAGGGTTGAGTCTATTAGCCACTCTCTATGAGAGTTGGTATGTGTGAAACACTCGGGTTATGAGATGGTCATTGTGTTCTCCTCGAAGTTGTGAAGCAAGAGTAAGTATTATTCTTGGAGGAAGCTTGTAAGAAACTCCAAATTATGGTATTAGTCAAGAGTCTTGGATAAGTTTTGTCATGGAAGTGTGTCTTCCGTTTTGCTGTCATGGAAGTGTGTCTTCCTGTTTGTATCTAATTGTGTCTATAATTAAAGAGGGATTGGGGAGAGCCTTATATTTATGTGAGTCTTAGATAGAAGCCTAGCAAGGTTAATAATTAGGTTATTAGGTCGTAAGCTGGAGGTTTGTTGTAGGGTCTATGAATTGATACCATTTGAGTGGACTTATCCCTAGCTTGGTATGCCCCCCAGAGTATGAGAGTTTCTCTGAATTGGGTTAGCAATTCTGGTGTGTTGCTTATGCTTTTCAGTACTGTTTTTATTGTTAATACCTTGCATATTTGTTTACGTCAGATCAGATGTCCCAACATGTCATAGGACATCTGTGTTCTGTCATACTAGAATTTCAATTGGTATCAGAGCAGGCATCTTGTCTGTCTCCGGATGAGATCTGTGGGGGATACTTTCTGGTTTTTGTGAGAGGTAGAAGGTTTCTAGTAAAAAGCTGTTTGAACTTGGAAAGTTCATGTTGCTGTTTGAACGGTCCCTATAAGTGGAGGATGGACTGTTTATGACATGGTATGTATTGAACCTGTCTGTGTTGTTATAAGGCGTGCAACAGTGATAGTGAGATGTTGTGATAGGTTTAATTTATTTTCAAACCTAGGATTTTTTTTATTGCATATGAAGTGTTGTGGTTGTGTGCAATATGTTGTGCCTGAAGACTGTTGAGGAGTTTTGTGTTGTTGTGTATTTCGCTGCATGGTATTTGTTGTAACCCTGGTTGACATGGCATTAGGGTTTGGTCTCCTCAACAGGTGTATCCTGTGGTGATAGGATATGATAAAGATGGTTTCAACCATCTAAAGAGGTCAATGATACTTGAGTTTATTTCTCAAGTCCACTCATAAATGCACTTTGGTGTGTGGTTGATATTTCTTTCAAGAAACATGTAATTTATTTGATAGACTATTGAAGAAAAATATAGAGCCATTTATTTTGGTTTCTAAAAAGAGTCTTCCTAATACTTGACCTAATTAGGAAAGTAACTTTGTGTCTTGCTGTTGTTAGTATAGCCAGAGCTTGGATTATTTTTGAAGACCTTGAAGGTGATTGTGATCGGTGGATCTGGAACTGACTGTTTAACGCTGGTTCGCGAAATGTCGCGGAAGCAAGAGTCGCCACCGTCTTTTATTTTCTCCAAATGGAAAGGACAAAAGCACAGAAAAATTCCTTAAAGAGATTGCTCTCGGTTCGGGAGGTAGATTATAGAAAGGGAAGGTGTTAGCACCCTTTCTATCCATGGTTATCCATGGGCTCTTAGATACTTGCTCATTTGTGTTTTCAAAATGGTTTGTTTGCTTTTCAACTGTGGGTTTTAAAAAGTTTCTTTGAAAATTTCAGTTCGACTCTTGTATCGGTCCTCAAGAGTGTTTGAAAAATTGCTTTCGAAAGCTTTTTGAAAAGGTGTCGGTGTGAAAAGTATGTTTGATTTGTTTTGTTTTGAATTAGAGCAAGTATCCACGAGTCGTCTACCTACCCTAAGGAATTCGTCTGTGTAAATATCCTTTGAAGTAGTGCCATCCCACCATTGAGAGGTAGGTAGCACCACCGTTGGAGGTGTTCGGGTCAATTCGAGGTTCGGGACATGGTGATCACCAGAGCAATGGGAAGACACCTTAGAAGCTACCCTCATGCCAGGTTCCCGGATCATGAGGACTTACTAAGACATCCTCTACTCGACGATCACCTTTCGAGGCAAGGCAACAGTGAGGCGTACCCTAGGGGTGGTGTGTGCGATTCGTGTGTCGTTTTCATTTGCATTTTTCTTGTCATGTTATTGGTGTTCTACGCTTGTTTTTATTTTGTCCATACATTCTTTCATGCTTTTGAGTTAGCAATTAAAAAGTTGCGAGAAAAGTAAATTCTAAGTTATTACAAATGGCGCGGGTCCACATCGCCAAAATTAACCAGGACCCGATTTGACAGAAAAATAAATAAATTAAAAGTGCGAGAAGTAATTACAAGGCTTCGGGAGAGATACATAAGTATTATAATGAAATAAAATAGATGCGAATTAATAAGAATTAAAACGAAACGAGGGCGTTGGACCCTTTTGCAAAAATTGAATTAACGAGGATTTAATTAAAATAAAAAGAAATGTTTTTGGTATTTTATGATTTAATATAAAAGGAAAGAATTAATTAAAATTAACTACTAACCCTAATTCTATTTTATTTTAATTTATTAAGAAAATATTAGAATTTAACCTAAATTAACCCTAATTTTTACATGCAAATTTAATTAAAGAAATAAGTATTTAATTATTTTAATTATTATGAAAGAAAAATAAAAAGATGAAAAATTATTGATTAAACCTAATTCTAGGTTTTTTTTTTTAGATTTTATTATGAAAAGAGTTAACATTGCAAACCTAAGTTAAAACTAAATTCAATTACATATAATTTAATTACAAAAATATTAAAACAAAATATTTATTATATTTTTGATTTTTTTTCTGATTTTTAGGTATTTTTATATTTATGAAAATATATTAAATTGATTAAAAGAATAATAATTAAAAGAAGATGAAAGTAATAAAAAGATAAAAAAAATAACAAAATTTGGCAAACCTTGGGGGTATCAGTCCCCAGATAGGAGGTATATTTTAGGAATTCTGGCCCAATAAGCATGGCCTTGTTGACCTTTGCTGGACGCGTGTGACGCATGGACTAGGGTTTATGGTGTTCCCCAATCCATAGCCATTGATCTGATGAGCCTGGACAGATGGACGTTGATCTTTGAGAGTGTATGATGCGCTTCAATATTGCACCTGCACGTGAATTTTTATGGAAAAATATTATGGAAATAACGAAGACCTGGGGCTCGAACCCAGGTCATATACATTGCCAACGCTCTCGCTTACCAACTGTGCCAACTCACGCGTTATTAATATTAAACAAACAACAAAGATTATAAAAAAAGTAACAATGTTAATGAATCTTCGCGCGCGCGTTTTCAAATAGCCCTATCACGTCTTGCCACCACACCATCTTCTTCCTCGTGTTTTATTTTTCCTGAAACAATAACAACATAAGCAACGGTTTTCACGCGTTGCTGAAAGTACCATATGAAAAAATAGCGAATAGGCCACAAGGCCTCATAAATTGATCGCGATTGCTGGTTTCTATTCGTCCAAACGCGTTGAATCCAATGGCCTTGGTCTCAGCCTCTAATTTTGCCTTATTTCAAAAGCCCTAATTCTAAGGTTGAAGAACCCTAAATATCAACAATGGCATCTTTGCATACAACACATAAAAACGCAATTAGTTCACATGGTAAGCATCATAATGCATCATTGAATAAGAATACATAAACTAAATGTCATGGAAATGCCTCAAAATTAAGATACGAGTATGCAATTTTATGAGAAAAATTTGGATTCTGTACAGCGATTCTTGAGGTTTGGATGACTGTTTTTGATTGGGAATCGTCCAATGATGCTTGAGGAAGCTAATGAGATGAGAATCGTGCTTTGAATCAACCTGTAAAGATGATTTCAGTTTTGAGTTTTTTAGACAAAAATTTCAAATTTGATTCCCAATTTTCTCAGCAGCTGCGTGTGTTCTTGCACTAGGGTTGTATTCAGGCTTTTGTATTGAGTCCATTAGGTCAAGAAAAATCAATCAAATCCATTGCATTCATTGATTTTGAAAATTGATTTTCTAGGATCTTTTTTCAAATATTTTTCATACAACTTTGTATCAATTAAGATCAATTCAATCCAAATCTTTCTATATTGGGATATGCACGAATTATTGAGAATAAAACATGTACAAAAAGATTTGTTAGGTTAAGTTAAATATTTTTCACATATTTAATTGATTTAAGTGAATTATTATAAATAAAAATTCAAATAAATAAATAAAAAATGAAAAAAACTTCCCTTTGGGCCAAGTGGTCGTGCACATGCCATGGATGATGATTTGTGGAATAAAAATGGGCTCATTAGCAATTTTAGGTCATTTGAATCAATGTTGACTTTTCAAAATATCCAAAAATTTCCCAACTTCCACAAGGCATAACTTGCTCAATTTTTAAGCTTTTCTCGTGTTCTTGGACATTTTTGAAAGGACTTTGAGTCCTCTAACCAATGTCTTTGGTCCCATATCATTTTGATTTACCAATCTCAAGTTATGGTCTTTGACTTAAAGTCCCTTTTTGTTGACTTTTGAAAATGACCTATAATGTTGAAATTGATAACTTTTTGTGAGAGCATTTCTTGGACTTAAAGTATGAAGATGAGTTGTAGGAAATGTCTATCTCTTCAAAATGAGCTTTGGATGGAATTTTTCTGATAATCCATGTGAAAGTTATGCCCTGGTCAATTTCAGTTGACTTTTTCAACTGTCCAAATAAGGAAACTTTTGCATCTTGATGATTTCTGAGCCAAATTTTGAGAATCATGATCAAGCATTGATCAAATGATGTTTGTGGCTTCAAAATGATATGTTGACCAAAAATTTGAACTTTGACTGTCAAATGACCATTTTGCCCCTACAGTTGACTGTAGTGCAATTTAGGGTTTTGACTGTGCAATTTTATGCTGAAAGCCTTGAAACTTGATATGAGGATGCTTGACCATATTTGTAGGCATATGAGACTTGATTGGACCTTTGAAAACTTCATTTTCTTGATCAGAACACAAACCCTAATCTTGACTGTATAGGAGGCCCTTGAACTGTGCAACCCTTGGGGAACTTTTGCAGTTTGACTTGGCAATTTCTTGAAGAATATGGGAGGGCAAATTTTGGGGTACAACAGTGATCAAGGGATGTTTTGAGTTTCTGGAAGAAGTAATGGCTTTAGAACCAAGCTCGGTTTTATGTTCCAGATGAGGAAAACTAATGTCCTACCAGATGTTGGGACATCATATCAGCAGGTGTGCAACTTCCTGTTGACTGGCAAATGTTTTGGGTGCTAAACAAATGTGTGTTAATCACACGTGTTTGGAACCTACTCCTGACTTGGAAGAGAAGGCATGTGTGATTGTATTTAAGATCTTTTATCCAGAAACATGATAACACGAATTTATATAACATATTTGGCTTAATTTTCATAGATAATATTAGTATTTTTATTCATTTATTCTATTTTATTTTTGTATTACGTTGGTATTTCTTTTGTTTCAGGTATTTGTATTAAATAAAAGATCAATTGAGCAAAGAAACAAAATTGAGGGAAAATCGGATTAAAAAGCCAAAGAAATGAAGCAAAAGGGGTGATATAGCAAAAAGGAGGAGTTAAGAAGAAAGAAATAATTATACAAAGAAAAAGACTAAGCCCAGAAGAGCAAAATCCCAGCAGAAGTTCAGTCCACAAGGTGTTACGACCGTAACAGCCTTGTGACGACCGTAACACGCTAATAGCCTTGTGACGACCGTAACAGACCTGTGACGACCGTAACGCGCTATATTTCAACTTCCTCACGTCATGGAGACGTGTCCCATGTTCTCCCATGATTCTGGTAGTTATTCCCATGTTCTCCCATGATTCTGGTAGTTATTCCCATGATCTCCACTAGCCTTCGTACAACATGGAAACGGGAAGTTACAAATGAAGCCTATAAATACAAGTTCAACCTTCAGAGCAAGGGTCGGCAATTTTACCGAACAACCGTTATTTAGTCTTTCTTTATTTTTCTGTTTTCGTATTTTCTTTTCAGTTTTGTATTTCTACCATACTTTTCTAGTTCAGTTTCTTTCTTTAGTTTTTATTTTAGTTTAAGTTTCTATAATTTTCACTGATCTAACCTTACGTTAGACCTAGTGCTTTTTATTTCTTGTCGTAATTTTTCTTTTCAATTCAAGAAGTCTCCGAGCAGATCCAACCGACTTGTGGGGGAATGCTCGTTTATTTCGAAGAACAAGATTATTTAAGCATTATTATTTCCAGGTTCTTAATATAATTATTTTATTTTATTTAAGTATTGTTGCTTGGTATTTATTTATTTGATTATGGGAATGTTTAAATATATTGAACCTTATTATTTATGCATGTCCGAATTAATAAATATGTCCGGCTAAATCGTTTAGGTATCGGTAAGTAATAGTAGTAAGAGTAGGAATTAAATTGTTCATAAGTTAAAATACTAATTAACTTAATTTCTGGTTATGACTTTTTATAATTAAAACTACGCTTTTTGTTACGAAAGTAAGGAAAGTAAATAGGTTAGATCGAGACCACGAAAGTGTGAGGTTTTTAACCGGATAGCTAAAGTTAGGCATTTGATTTAAATACAGTGAAAGCGCTTTAAACCAAATTAGAATTAATTAAGTTTCCAAAAAATACTTCTAAACACTTATAGGCTAGCGAAAGCAGGTATAGGGCTTTAGACGTATAATCCGAGATAAGACCATGAAAGTGTGAGTTGAGGGTTTTTAAACTAATAAATTCTACAGAACAATTAAGTTAACCATCTTTATACGCTTAAGTTCAATTTAAGCCGCTTAGGTTCACTACTTTACGTACCGATATCCGTTTTATTTATATTTATATTCCTTAACCAATATTCTAAAAGAACTATTCGCCTTAGCTGTGTACCGTAACTTAGGATAACAATAGATCGATTTATAGTCTCTGTGGGTTCGATATCTTTTAAAACTACGCGATAGGATTGTGCACTTGCAGTCTCCCGATTAACAGACGATAAAGTCTTGCGATCAAGTTTTTGCGATCAAGTTTTTGGCGCCGTTGCCGGGGACTATTTAAGTCGATATTGTAACTCTGGTGTTACACCGTATAGACTAAGGCACCTTTACTTTATTTACTATGTATAACCCAAATTTTTCCTACGCCCATTATCAGTATTTTGAGGAACCACAAGAATATCATAGATCCAACCTTGAAATACTGATGGAAGATTTCAATGCTTCACAAACCTACTCTTACCCAAATTACCTCCAAAACTACCAATCCCCACATTTTGAGGAACCACAAGAAACTTATAATTTCAACTAAACTTTTCCTCAACCCAATTCTCTTTATAATTACCACACCCAATATTTTGAAGAATCACCTGAACCATATAAATCTGATCTCGAAATATTAATGGAAAATTTTAATGAAACATCTAGGATCATAAAACACTTAGGGGAAACACAAAAGGAGACTTTAACTTACTTCCAAGACTCTGAAGAATCGCAAGATTTTAACTTCGAAACACCAATAGAGGATTCTGATGAGATGATAACCAACGCTAGGTTAGAGTCTATGATTGAGCATTTTGTAGAAACACAAACTGTCCAAAATGAAGAGGTAAGAAAACAAAGTTTTCAAAATAATGAAAACCTTAGCCAACTAACCGTTGAGGTTGAGTCCCTCACGACTCACAACTTGGCCTTAGAAACTCAAATCTCCCAACTTGAACAAAACCTTCTAGGACCATTCCCCAAAGAAGATGTGGATGTTGAAACAACCATTATAGAAAAACTATTTGAAAATCTAGAGAGTGATGATGAGTTTGAAGAGAGTGATATTGCGGCCAAGGAAAGTTCTGACGAGAAAATAGTGGAGATTGAGACAGATTCACCAACGCTGTTCGAAAAGGAGGTTGTAAACGAGGTAGAGAAGGAAGCGCAAATTGTAATCCCAAATCACTACATCCCACTGATTTCTTTCCCGAAAATTTTTATGGAAACTCCGGTAGACTCCCAATTTAAAACGTATGTTGAGGTATTAAAAAATATCCACATTAATGTACCACTATTTGAAGTCTTGCCTAAAAAGCGAAAATTAGAGGACCATAAAATTAATGGTATAATTGCTGTTAAAAGGGTGAGGTTAACTTATGAGGCGATGGATGAAATCACTAAGCCCAAATTTGAAAAACTTATACTTATGATAGATCCAGAACCACTACCACAATTTCGAAAAAATAAACCACCCTACAGAAGAAAGAAAAGAAAAGGTGAGGGATATGTGAGATGGCTTGATAAGTGGCCATGGAAAATCAACCAGTAGTCGTCCTGGTCTCTAATTTTAAATTTTCTCTTCCATATTTTCATTTTTTCTATTTTATGTTAAATTTTATATTTAAGTCGATTATCGGTTGCACCCTTTCATCTGATGCGTTTGAACTATTTCCCCGTAATACCGATAGTTATACTCAATTAAATAATTCACGTTAATATTTATAATTATAATTGAGTATTATTTTAATTATCGTATTTCCCCGTCTCGTATTAATATACTGAACTAATACTTCCCAATATTTATAGTATCAATCATAATGCATTATATACTAGTATTATATATATATACTATTAATTAAAATTCTAGATTTATCTATTATATATATATATATATATATATATATATATATATATATATATATATATATATATATATATATATATATATATATATATATATATATATATATATATATATATATATATATATATATATATATATATATATATATATATATATACAGTATGTAGTATGTATGCATGTGAGCTGAAATACAATTCCTTGTTCTTTATTCTGCCTAAATTCAAATCGCTGCCCAAGACGGTCGCCTCAAGTCCCCACACCATGCTCTGGAATATATCTGCACTAGTTTGAAAATAAATATTGGACGCAATAATGCTTTGTAATGTATCTGTAGTAAGAAAGAAATGTCACAGAACAGAAACAGCTTTGTTCTGCTAAAAGTTACAAAATTTGTAGCTGTTACGACCGTAACAAAACCCTTACGACCGTCACACGCCTTTTAGCGTGTTACGACCGTCATGCCCGTGTTACGACCGTAACACGGGTTATATCAGTAACCCCTATAGCAGACAAAATCTCTTCTTCTTCTTCAACCTCCCACTCTTCTTCTTCCACTACCTCCATAACCGTCCCACTACGTCCATAACCCCCGCCTCAGCTCGTGCTTCTCCAGATGCATGTTGTCTTTTCTGCTCCCTTGACTGACTGTTTGTTTCGTCCTTTTCTTCTTTTCATTTTCCCACATTACTCCCATTCAACTCTTATTTACTCTTCCATCAAAAATATTCTTCTTATTCATCTTCCACCATAATTCTTATTCAATCTTAACCCTCTATAAACACTCTTCTACATTTCTTCTCATTTCACGTCCCTTCCATCTAATTCTCATATACTTTCTCTCATCCATTTCATTTTCTACCATTTTATCCTTCATTTCATACTCTTCCATGGCTCCACGAAACACTCAACGTCAAGTGAGGCTAGACCGACCACCACCCGACCTATCCACGATTATATTCTGAGAAGACGATGATGGCCAACAAAGAGGAAAGTACATGAAATTCTATTCCCGTTCGGTTGTCCCCACTAAATATGTGGACACCGATTGTTTGGATGCCTTGGGTAGGGCGGAAAGCATCACTTTTATGCTTACTAATACGAGTTTGTTAAATCTCTGTTTAAATCCTTCTCCGACCTTCGAACCGCTCGTGCTTGAGTTCCTCAGTTCATTCTCATACAATACGCCTCCCGACGATCCATTCACAACCGGTACCGCGAACTTCCGCATGTTTAATCAAGAATATTCAATTGATCAAGAAAGAGTCGCTGAACTTTTAGAATTCACTAGAGGTCTGACCGTTCATTGCAAACCTTTCGACCCTGAAGGCGACATTTCTTGGGATAAAGTTGGTTTTTTCCTTTGGGATGATCTAACCGGTCAACCCACGGAAAGTTGGCGAGATCTCTGCGCTTCGCATATTCATAATCCCGCTCTGAGGTACTTTCATCGAATTCTCGCAAACATCATTTTTGGGAGGACCAATAATCACAAGGTCAACCAAAATGAGATGTTTCTTATTTTCTGTGCCCTCAACGGTCAAGCTGTCAACGCCGCTCCCTTCATGCTTAGCCACTTTCACACATGCGTAAATGCGGCCGGTACCAACCCATTCGTCTTCGGTGGAATCATCACATCTTTAGCATATGCTTTAGGCCTTTTCGACGAGCTTTTGTCCTTGGGACAATATATGATGCCGGCCCAGACGCTAGATGTTATGTACTGCCGCGATTCACATCTGATTCCCAATATAATACTTCCATGTCCAAATCAGATTAATGTGCAAAATTTCCAATATTGGCATTTCAATTTGAATGCACCTGTCAAGCCGGCTGCACAACCAGATAATGATCATCCTCCGGCTACTCTAGAAGCAATGTATGCTACGATTCTACAACAAGATCAACGTTTCCAAGCAATGGAAGTCGTTCAAAATGAAACATTGCGCCTAGTTCGAGAAATGCAACGCGACCAACACGACTACGCACATTGGAATAACCGCAATTACGAAGCGATATCAAATCAAATGGAGGATTTCAACGAGTCCATACATGCCTTAAACCTTAGAATCGATGGATTGCATGATTACGACTCTGATAGACATAGAAGACAACAAAATAAAAATAGAGGAGCCAGAGGACAAAATTCTCCAAGCGACGAGTGATCACCCTTCTCTTTTCTGATTTCTCCTGGTACTATCGCATTGAGGACAATGCTTACTTTAAGTTTAGGGGAGTCAGAACATTTCTTACTTCATTTTTATTATCTTTGCTCTATTTAGTATTCCCTTTTAGTTTCCTTTTTTTCCTATGTACTGCGAAATTTCCATTTAATAAAATACATGTTTATGAAATTTTAGCCTTTTATGTAAAATTCTCGTGCTTATTCGAATTCCTCCAATTCTTGAGCCATAACGAAAAAATTCAAACGTTATATTAACATATTCGACTAGTATTAAGGTTGCTTATTTTTATAAATAAGAACTCGAGCGCGACTAAAGCAAAATTATTATCATCATAACACTTCAATACCCCAATGTGTTAGATTGATTTAAGTACTTATTATACCAACACCTTAAGACTTAGTTTTAAAGTAATCCCGAGTAGTTTATAAAAGCAGTCAGCACCGCCTTGAACGACAAACTACGTGGAGAATCGATGAATATAAGTGTTTGATCAAGATTTTTAAAGAGAAATTTTTATTAGAAGATGCACTTATTAAGTTAGATGATCCTTACCAGATCGTTTAATTCAACGGTTGCAGAAACTATAAAATATTTATGCAAACAACCATTATGAATTGGTTCAGTGGTCTCTGGTGCTGAATTTGGTAGGGCGGACGACGGTCCGATCCCCCACAATTTGTAATTGGATAAAGGAGTACCAAATATAACTACCAGAACTCCAAGCTAGATTATAAAGATCAAAGTCACTAACTGGTTACTCCACTATGTGCGTGTAAGGTAAAGGGCTTAATGTGATTGCACCAGAATGAAAACGGGTGAAACGAAATGAAAGTATTAGGTCGATTTATAATTCATGACTTAATTTGGTCTGCATAAATGAGGGTATCTAGTGTCATTACAGTAATTTTGGTGTCGAAGTCTGAACTTGAGTTATCCAAACAAAAGAATTAACCTGCAACCAAATACGAATTGAATTGTGTTTTATATCTACGTTTGACTTATGCTTAAGTAATTTTTCATTTTTAATTTTTGCTTGAGGACAAGCAAAGGTTTAAGTATAGGGGTGTTGATAACACGAATTTATATAACATATTTGGCTTAATTTTCATAGATAATATTAGTATTTTTATTCATTTATTCTATTTTATTTTTGTATTACGTTGGTATTTCTTTTTTTTCCAGGTATTTGTATTAAATAAAAGATCAATTGAGCAAAGAAACAAAATTGAGGGAAAATCGGATTAAAAAGCCAAAGAAATGAAGCAAAAGGGGTGATATAGCAAAAAGGAGGAGTTAAGAAGAAAGAAATAATTATACAAAGAAAAAGACTAAGCCCAGAAGAGCAAAAGCCCAGCAGAAGTTCAGTCCACAAGGTGTTACGACCGTAACAGCCTTGTGAAGACCGTAACACGCTAATAGCCTTGTGATGACCGTAACAGACCTGTGACGACCGTAACGCGCTATATTTCAACTTCCTCACGTCATGGAGACGTGTCCCATGTTCTCCCATGATTCTGGTAGTTATTCCCATGTTCTCCCATGATTCTGGTAGTTATTCCCATGATCTCCACTAGCCTTCGTACAACATGGAAACGGGAAGTTACAAATGAAGCCTATAAATACAAGTTCAACCTTCAGAGCAAGGGTCAGCAATTTTACCGAACAACCGTTATTTAGTCTTTCTTTATTTTTCTGTTTTCGTATTTTCTTTTCAGTTTTGTATTTCTACCATACTTTTCTAGTTCAGTTTCTTTCTTTAGTTTTTATTTTAGTTTAAGTTTCTATAATTTTCACTGATCTAACCTTACGTTAGACCTAGTGCTTTTTATTTCTTGTCGTAATTTTTCTTTTCAATTCAAGAAGTCTCCGAGCAGATCCAACCGACTTGTGGGGGAATGCTCGTTTATTTCGAAGAACAAGATTATTTAAGCATTATTATTTCCAGGTTCTTAATATAATTATTTTATTTTATTTAAGTATTGTTGCTTGGTATTTATTTATTTGATTATGGGAATGTTTAAATATATTGAACCTTATTATTTATGCATGTCCGAATTAATAAATATGCCCGGCTAAATCGTTTAGGTATCGGTAAGTAATAGTAGTAAGAGTAGGAATTAAATTGTTCATAAGTTAAAATACTAATTAACTTAATTTCTGGTTATGACTTTTTATAATTAAAACTACGCTTTTTGTTACGAAAGTAAGGAAAGTAAATAGGTTAGATCGAGACCACGAAAGTGTGAGGTTTTTAACCGGATAGCTAAAGTTAGGCATTTGATTTAAATACAGTGAAAGCGCTTTAAACCAAATTAGAATTAATTAAGTTTCCAAAAAATACTTCTAAACACTTATAGGCTAGCGAAAGCAGGTATAGGGCTTTAGACGTATAATCAGAGATAAGACCATGAAAGTGTGAGTTGAGGGTTTTTAAACTAATAAATTCTACAGAACAATTAAGTTAACCATCTTTATACGCTTAAGTTCAATTTAAGCCGCTTAGGTTCACTACTTTACGTACCGATATCCATTTTATTTATATTTATATTCCTTAACCAATATTCTAAAAGAACTATTCGCCTTAGCTGTGTACCGTAACTTAGGATAACAGTAGATCGATTTATAGTCTCTGTGGGTTCGATATCTTTTAAAACTACGCGATAGGATTGTGCACTTGCAGTCTCCCGATTAACAGACGATAAAGTCTTGCGATCAAGTTTTTGCGATCAAAACACATCTTGGATTGAATTGGTTGAGATATGATCAACCAATGGTGTGCTTCTTGAGTCAATTTATTTATGATTCAAGATAGTAGAAGTGCAGAGGCTGAGCTTGAGCATCCAGGCGAAATCTTTTATCTCGGCCAGTTGTTTTTATATATGAAGGTCAAAGGTCATATGTGAAGATTTTTCACTCTAACATCTGGAAGATCCTTCTTATCAAAGGAGGCAGATTTATGGAATCTTATTTGTGACCAAGAAATGGGTTCTGTCTATATTAAGAGAATTGTGTGAGTGCGCACTAACCACATGTTATAATGCTATTATGGAGGTAATCGTGTGATTATCAAGGTGATCATAGCAGTTGTTGAAGAAGAATCCCTAATATGGAGTTGGAGATTCTTGAGATGTCATATATAATGTCCTGACATATTTGTGTTGAGAATTCATTTTTCTCAACTTGGTTTGACTGGTGTTTTCCTCATACAGGATAGAGGTTGTTTACTCAAACTTGGTATCTTTTATCAAGTCTATGAGAACATTGAACTCTTGCTCTGCTAAAGTGGAAGAGGCACTCTTGGGGTTGTGTGCAATGAAGATGCATCAACCTGAGGTAAGTTAATATTCTGGAAGATTAACTTATAGTCATGATGAGCTGTCCAGAAGGATTGTGAGAAGCAGAAGTTTTCTTTTCTAGACAGTATGTTTGAAGAACTAATGATCATACAAAACCATGTGTGTTATGGTCTGCATGATAGAGGGAATTTGTTTTGATGTACAAGGATGGTGTTTAACATCTCAAAGGAAGGCATGAGGTCTGGAAAATATGCTTATGAAGAAACCTCATAGGGTGTGGTGTCAACTGCTAATTTTTTATCTGCATATAAGGTCAGCTGCTGAAGTATGGATCTCTTGTATTCTCCCTCAAGAGTGTTTGTATGGATTTACTATGGGTGTTATCTCCATAACCACAGTAATTGGTGTACTCTATATGATTGCGATTGATGTCTTATCTGGTGTCAGAACATCATCTCAGGTGGGTCTGTTGCTTCAGAAGAAAGCTATACTGAAGATCATGGGGTGAGCATTGTTGACCACTAAGAATTCCAAAATTAGAATGTTTAACCATGATGGAGTGTGAAGTCCAGTCTCTGATCAAGTCTGGAATATTGTGAAAAATCCTCTTGTGCTAGGAATATGAAGAAGAAAGATGTCAAAACAAATGTTCGAACATCTATTGAAGGGGAGCGTCATCTCCAGTCTGTGGGGAAGTATTTCTCTGATGAGAAATACCTTGTCAGGAGTTGGGTTTAAGTCTGATGTTGTGAAGATGTGCATGTTACTGATGATAAAGACCTTGTCAAGAGCCAGATACTTATCTGAGGTGTGGATGTAAATCTATTGTCTGAACTGTTGATTCAGATATTGTTGAGAGTTTATTTCTCTCAATAGTGTTGAGGTGGTTGTATTAACTTGAAGGAGTTGCAGAAGATGTGAACTTGAAGTGATAAATCAAGAACCAATTGATTGGATTCTGTGAAAAATGTTGATGTCCTAAATGATGTTGTAACATTATTTTTTTAGATTATGAATATGGAGGATTAATGATTTCGTAATTAACAGAAGATTAACGATGATGACCAGAGATTTTTGGAGTTTTGAATTTCGGGTTCTTAAACGAATTGGATAAAAATAGATGGTTTAATTTAATTTAAAAATGAGAATTATACATTTGAATTAATTTAATATCATGTCATAGTCCCGTTATAAATTAAAGTGTCAGCTATATAAATCTAAATAGGGACAAAAAAAAAACTCAGAAAATGTTCAATATGGGAGAATGCTGATTTTTTTTAAAGAGTATCTAAAAAATTAAAAATTGAAAAACCAAAAATATATTTAAACCTATATATTTTTGGTCTTAAATATAGTATATTTAGACTAATTTGCAACATATGCATACAGCAATTTTCAAAATCAAATGTTTCCCCGCAAAACAAACTATAGACATTATTTTGCTATTAAGATGCTTTAATGTATATTTTAAAATAAGGATTATTTTAATGTTTAATATCCTTTTCGTCTCATATCTTTTACTCGATAGTTTTTTTTTTTTTTTTGTCTCAAACCTATAATAACATTCATCTTAATCTCACAAATTTAATAATTTTGGTCATTCTATTTTACTATTGGACTCAACTTTGTCATTTCCATCCATTTTTGTTAAATATATTCATGTTTCATCCTAGTCATCGTTATGTGGCATCCAGATCAAATTCAGATGTTATAAACTTATATTCATCAACATATGCAACTTTGTGACATTAGGGCTTCAACATCTTCATCCTTGCGCTCATGTTCTCTCTAGACATCTCCATTTTATCCCAAATCTGAACATTATGGCATCACCATTTTCATCTTCTCTTATTCGGAAAAGGAAAAAGCTTTCTACAAATTCGTCTCCATAAATTCGTCTCTATTTCATTAAATGATTAATAATGCAAAATTAAATGATTAATAATGGAAAACACGCTACAAAAATTATAAATTAAAATTTTACTCTAGTTTAAAGAAGCCGTCTCCATTTCATTAAGTGATTGATAATAGAGAACACACTACAAAAATTATAAATTATAAATTTACTTTAATTTAAAGAAGCGATGGAAATCTAATTGTTGGTGTGACGGGTGTTGGTGTGACGATTTCCCGTGCTTAGACTCCATCCTAATTGTTGGTGTGGGTGTTGGTGTGACGATTTCCCGTGCTTAGACTTCATCCTAATTGTTGGTGTGACGATTTCACCGTACTTAGACTCTATCCTAATTGTTGGTGTGACGATTTCCCGTGCTTAGACTCCATCCTAATTGTTGGTGTGACGATTTCACCGTGCTTAGACTCCATCCTAACTGTGGGTGTGACGATTTCGCCGTGCTTAGAAAGGCTACAGCGGTTATTAATTTCTAATTTCGAAAAGTAATTATGAGAATGTTCCCTATATTGTAAGTAATTTGAACATGGAAGTGCGTATGAGTTTAGGTATGTGAGTCACAAATTTTTTTCTAAATTATTGCAAGGGTCTACTCAATGTGTGTAACTATTTGGACCGGTTTTATAATGAAGTGGAAGATGAGAGAGACTTTTTTTATCATGAAGCAAAAAAGAAGGTTGGAGTTTTTAACAAAATTCATTGAAGAACAAGGGGAAAAACTCATTGAGCATGAGGAAAATATTGAAGGACAAAGACACAATTCAAGCATAAGATTACTGTATTGATACTCAACTAACAAATGCCAAATCCCTGCTAGTCCTGTTTCAATGTACACCCCTTGCAAAAGCAAATATAACTCATCCTTTTCGTCCACATTTCAAACAATAAAATGGAAGTTTTGTTGCAATACATCATAATATTCCTAAACATTCGACTGAAAGTAAAAGACAGACGTAAACCTTTACCAAATGTGAAAGTGATAGAACAAAGCATTAAATGCACATCAATTCTTTATGGAGCAGCAGTGGAAGAGAAAGCATTTTTTCACTTGTATGATAAGGTCATCTTTTTCAGGTATTTAAGTTTCTTTAGGTATCTTGCACATGTAGACCCACTAGAATCAATCTTAATCAAATAATGTAAAGACGATGAGGGATGAGGAGAGACAAAAAGGAAAAACAAAAGTTATGCAGTCTTAATTCAAACTGGTCAACAAATTCAATTATTATCTAATTCACCTTGCAAAAATATGGTTATTGTTCAAAGGAAAAAAAAAGGTACTGAAATACATAATCAATAAGGTTAGCTTTTCAAGTCTATTGCTTTGGCAAGGGAACTGGCATTTGTTTCGAATTACAGTGGGATAACCACCAATCGGCTAGTATTTGTCGCTTCACAAGAATTACAATAAGCATTAGGACTTAAAAAGTTCTGCTAGATCATGAATCCAAACGAGTTACAACTTACAAGTCATCTATTTGATTGCAAACCTTTACCACCATAATACTGCTTTGTAGTTTCGCGTGAGAACTCGGCAAATGTCATCCCATCCTTTAACCGTGATGAAAGTGGGGGAACTATTTTTTGAATTTCCAGACTCAGTTTGTTATTATCCTGCCCAGATTGTTGTTCATCATCAAACTCATCCAATCCTATACACTGACCAACAACCCCATCGAAAGCCGATTTTCCAATAGGATAATCCGAGATAGAGAAAGTTTTAGTCCATGCAGGCTGCAGAAACACAACAAAAGTTTCTCTGCTCAAATTTTCAAACTTCAAAGGTCTATAAACAGAATGAAGGGTCGATCGAAGTTTCCCTTTCGAGATTATATCAGCCGATTCCCCAACCTGAACAATAAAACTTTCAGGAGGAGCCCTAACCATAACGACCTTTTTCTTATTCGGATCATATATCTGTAAATTAGTATGCCCAGTTGGCGATGGACATTCAACCCAACTACGCGAATCCTGTGTTGTACTCAACTCCGAATAAGTCGGAGAAAGAAAAAGCGGCGCCGTTAGAACAGTAAATATACCATAATCATAATGCCACTGTTGCCACAAATCAGAATGAACTGCATCATCACAAGCAACAGAATCCAAACATGACCCTTCCAATGACTTGATATTATTCTTAATCTTAACCCCTTTTTTGTTATTCGTCTTGCTCTTATCGAATTCTTGAAGGAGTATCGAGTCCAAATGAGAATGATAATGAATGAGACGACCCTTTGCAGCGAGCGATTCCAACAAACTTTGCTCCAATTCATTTCCACCAATTGCCTTATCACAGATTCTAGCGAGACGAAGTCCAACCTCCATCATGCAAAATCCCAATTCTCGAAAAACACTTCCTAGACTCTCGAATCCATTACCATAAAATCGAGCTTCATCTATCTCATTCTCTTCGGAATCTGCTTTTGAATAATTCAGTTGCATAGCGAAGGAAGACACACTCCTATGAGGATTTTTCAAAGAAACGTCACTACCTAAGTTATGCTCCTAGAAAATGCAAAGCTGAATCAACTATGATAAAACCCTAAAAATAATAAACCCTAGTTTCATGTTAATGGAATAGATACTAATGAGGATGGAATGATTGATTACCTTGAGGATGCGATTACGGGTTTGGCGATCGAGAAGAGAGAGGTTTCGAGCGAGTGGGAGAAGGTAGGAGCGGAGGTTGGATGCGTAGGGGATGCCGGTGACGGCGAGGAGGCCGGGACCGTTGGATCCGAGTGCTTCCATTATAGAATCTACTTTGGTTGAAGATGATGATGATAAGTCGGAATAGTGAAGTTCGTATAAATCTATTACCTCGCATTCTTCCATCTTCGTCTCCATTTTTCCAGTTGCAGATATCAGAAAGAAGAAAACCTTCTCCTCTTTTTTTTTTTTGTGTGTCTAACACAAAATACTGTTTCTCCCCATGAGCACGACGAGCATTGTTATGGGCCTGGGCTGCAATGTAAATTTGGTTTATAAGAGGTTTCTTCTTGCCAACCCATAATTTCGAGTATCTCTTAACTGGATTTCTTTTTCAATCTTATAGGTTTCTACCGTATCACGCGAAACTTTTAAATTTCTTTTTAAAATTGGAAAAAATTTCTTTTTAAAATTGGAAATTTATTTTTGATACGCACATTGTCCATACATATATGGTACATAAAATTTGAGTACATATCCAAAATTCACCTCTGATTGTAATCGTAAATATATTTCTGGTTGCACCCCAAACATACACAATGGTCTGGCCTTGGAATCTAAGGTCCAGTAAAGATATGAACCGAAATTGAATTTACGGTGGCAACTGGAAGTTTATTTTCAGTTTGCATTCTGACTTAAAGGCGCATTGTCTTTTCCCCTCCTTTTATAGTAGCATTTTCAAACACAAACACACACACACATACATACACACAAAACACCCATTTCCTCTCAAACCCCATTGTTACAAAATCAAAATACTTCACAAAAAAATTGTCAAGAATCGTAAAGCATCAGTTAACTTAACTGTTCAACCACATTCAATCAAGAGTCATTATCAATTGTAAGTTATTTTTGAGCTTTTTAGAGTTTATGTAATTTCTACTCAAATTTGTGAGTTTTTTTGTGTGTTTTCAATATTAAGAGTCATTAGAAAAGTGTTGCAAGTCTCATTTTTATGATCAATGACCATTTTTTAGAGGTCATTTGTGGCTCTGCTTCGCCATTGACGGAGCTCTAAAATTTCAGGTCATATCGGAAATGTATTTTCGGTTTTCATTTTAACATTGAAGAAAATCGGTAATGCATTTCCGATTTTAGTCTGTTTCTATTTTTCCCTTCATTTTGAATATTAGTCCTTATGTTAATGTTTGTTTTGTAATTCTACATGAGTAATGGCTGAGAGACCATCTAGGTTGAGGTATAGCAGGCTTGCACAACATGCTTATGTGCGGAGGGAAAAGAGTTAGGCATCTCAGGCTCCTTCTGCATCTAGACAGGCTATACCGAATGCACCTACTACAACCTCAACCTCCAGTGTTCTTGTTTCTACTTCGACTTTATTGTCCTCTCACAGTAGGCGGAATTCTCCAGTTCATCCCTCCCCACCTCCGTCCTCCCGTAGACGCACTTCCTCATTGATGGTATTTGAGGCGGGAGAGACATATGGTTCCCAACCGACACCAAAGGTCACACAACCTGTATCGCATCCTCAGTCACGGACGATGCCTAAGGCGACACCCAGACATCTAAGGAACCTAAGGCAACACCCCAGACATCTCAGGCACATGAGTCGACACTTGAGGTGGCACCCCGGACATCTTAGGAACCTGAGCCGACACTTGCGGTACCTCAGGGTTTTGGATCCTATAACATTTCCCCTGCATCTCGGGTGGGTCACTTGCTATAGATTATACTAAATATAAGTCATGTGCCACTGTATATGACCCGCTCCAAGGGAACCAGGCGATAGAGTCGTTCTGGAGTATATTGAACGACTGGTGTTTGAGGACATACATTTCCATTCATATGTCGACCATCGTGTCATGATACCATTTGACGATGTTGCGCTGTTTATGGGATGGTTGGTTTGTGGGTCGCACAAGACGGCTTCTTATATGCCTGAGTGCGTCATGCATCAGTTCAGGTCCACCCACTACATTCCCTGAGATCCTACTATATCTGTTTCTCCGATGGTGTAACGCAGGGATATGGATGCCTTGTTTGATGATTATGAGAATCATCTTGTTCCAAATGAGGCCTGGAGTACCTTTGCTCCAAATGACTAGAGCTACGTGGACGGTTATATCATATGGTTCTTCAAGGTGTCCCATCCATTCTTGGTACATGATGCTCCAGAAAACCCACCGAGACCAGCTCATCATGAGATTCTAGAGGAGGAGCAGGCTGGGGCCGATCATACCAGTGATGTGTTATCTAGGTGTCGTCCCATCATGGAGATCGCACATGTGGGTATTGGTGGAGGTTTAATTCCCGATGGATCCGATGTTAGAGGTGTGTTGGATGCCATCATGGTGGTGGTCAAGAGGCTCTCCTTTACAGGAGGCAGCGGAGGAACGCTGGGAGGGTGACAGGCCGACTGAGTCTGTCATACCTAATAGTCTTTACTATTGTATACGTACTTTGATTATTTTTTTTTTATTGTATTTTGGATAATATTTTGGGTTACTCCCTATATTAACTATGGGCACCTTTTATACTATTTACTGCTATCTATTTATATATGTTTTTGTTCTATATGTCTTTGTAGTATATGTTTTGTTGTATACGTCTTTGTATTCAATGTGAAACAACGCACAAAAATATCCACTGCCAACATAAGTGTTTCTGGTATTGTCTACACAGAAACCGGAAATACAT